>JAJNNX010000004.1:0-1200000 GCA_023159155.1 Ustulina deusta | reverse complement strand
GATGAGAAACACCAGATTGGGTGAGAGTGGGATGGTAGTAGAGAGGGAGGCATAGGGGAATGAGTAGGACTGATAACATCGTGTGGCTACCTCACATTAGTGTTGTAGTGGGAGGTAATTACTGTAACTGGCGTGGCCAACCACTGTACTGGGAACGCCTCTCTGCTACATTTCAAGAGAGGCTCGCACAGGACCGAGTAGGACCTGCCGAAGCCAATCAGGAGTGGGTATGCACAGAATATTCTACCTATTCAGCAGTACTGGGTAGGCAATCCGTGATGCATTCCTACCTTGTAGGGCACCTAGGGTGTGAATACATAAGGCTTGGTAGGACTTTTGTTCGCGTGGGATGGCACGAGGGAATTGTGCCTATATATTGCCCTTCGGGATGGATTCCCCATATCATTGCTCCATTGCAGGCAGGTATACTAATAAAAGTCAACATAATAAGGAGAAACCCTACTGACCTACCCTTGAATGTTATCGATAAGAAAAGAGACCGAATACATGTATGTCTGTGGGATGGACACCTTTTACGAAGTACCTAACCTATGTAACCGATGCTATAGGTCTGGGTACATGTAGTACCTCTTCCTCTACTACTGCCATATACGGGACTTTAACTGCCATTACAAAGCCCATATTGGGTGTACTAGGTAGTATATCTGGATTGAACAGCTAGGGTAAGGAAACGAACAAATAAAATAATTTAAGCTTGACTTTAACTGCCATTACTTAGGTACTTATTGTACATCAGTATAGGAGCAGAAACAAATGCACAGAGAAGCAGTTTTGTTGTTTTCCTTACATACCTACATATCTATATATACAATGCAAGACCAATGTCACGACTTCTCTAATACATATTCTTCCATATTAGCATTACAAGAGTCATCAAGCTAATCCTGATCTGTGACCTCTCTGTGAAAGTACATTAGGTAGGTAGGGAACATGCTGGGCCCATGAAATGCGTTATTACCTCGTAATACCTAGATGTGTATGTGCGGTAACCTCTCAAAGAAACCCTTCCTGTTACCATCTTGCACAAGGACTAGAACATTCACCACAACATCTGTTTCAAGATGTGCAGAAGTGAAGTGTCCCGTCGTGCTGGTTCCGTTCCTGCTAGTAGCTAAGCAGCGGAAAATTAAAACGAAATTATCATTATTACCATTACTACTAATATTGATTAAAGATGCTAAACGCAAATCTATTGGTATATAGTAATTGTATCCTCTCATTTCTTATGTGATCTCCAATGTCTGTTCACCTACCTGTCAGTAGTCTATCGGATATTATTCCTCGTTTGTTATACTGCGGGGTAGGGATGATTCGGAAACCCCTCACTACCAGAATTCCTGGTCTAGTCTAGTTCTTAGAAGACAGTTCCATTTAGGGTGATCACCAACGAACAACATTGAGAAGACATTGGAGAAGATAGTGGCACTCGCTCAATAAATCAAATTTGTCTTGGTATTCAGAGATATGATGGCGAGTCTGGCGCTGGGATATCATAGAAAAATGGCGACCACTAAAAGCTGGGACTAGTGCTCATAGGATTCCAACCTATACCCATTTTAACTATGAACCAACATCCCCCTCTATCATCTAACAGAAAATAGTTGGATGTTGGATGTAGGTCATGCACATGACTCACGGAGGAAGAAAGACACATCTAACCTAACCTACACGATACTCCGGTGGCAGATGGCTTTAGCATAGTACCTAGGTACAAAGAAGTGTAGAGACTATCAACACTGTCTCCGTATCTATGATAAGGTGTTCTTTTGAGCTTACTTATAATCTATGAAGCGATAGCGATGCACTCAATCAAAACGTTACATGCCTACCTCTGGCAAGAGTATACCTGCTACATGTAACAGATGCAACCAGCTGTGAAGCAACCTACTTTAGGTTACACAGTGAGCAGTCCCGCAGGTCCACGTACGCAGATAGTAGGCGGCAGATAGGCGGTAGATAGGCAATGCACAGGAAGATTACCGTTGTACTAACGCATCCTAACCGACCAATACCGGCTCGGGACCAGCCCCTCACCATGGTGGATGCTATGGCGAGCAGATTCTTACGTTGTTGCTGTTTCAAAGCTGTCTGTCTGTGTTGGAACGGTTGTTTCAAGTTGATACGACAGGGCCTCTCAATTGGTCAATCTAATGACGTTATCCCCCAAGGCGCCCAGCGGATCTCACCCTTCCAACCCCGCGACCAGATATCGTGCACAACCTCGGAGGGATGGGATTGCCAAGCGGCATTCAAGGCATGATCTACTGCTCTGTGACTGGCCCAGAGCGAGGAAGTCCTGTGTGCTACCCTCTGCCCCTCCTAACTCATATATTTTGGCAACTGTCAAAGGAAGCCAACAATGGAACTGGAACAAGCATCCTGCTGCGAAGACGTTCTGGGCGAACGACCCAGGGCCCCAGACTGGCATCACTGGCCCAACCTTGGAAGGCTAGCAAGGTCCCCCAACCCCGTCTCCTACCATCTTCGGCAATGCCATGTTCAGACAGTCCACAATTCCCCAGAGATGGGATGTCGACTGGTTATAGAAGTGCATCATATATAGACGACGGGTTAGACTGAGGACCGGCTCTGCCATAGCACAAAGCCCACGCGAGCATCGTCGACGTTCTTTTTCTTGATCCTGGTTTAGTGTGTTGAGGCGCTTTTGGTTTTGGTAGACCATAACTGCAGAGCGATCGAGACTCTTGACTAAAAAGAAATAGGACGGGTTGGTTCGATCAATTCAGCTCCCGTCTCACGCGACAAGTTCCAAGAATCCCGTGCAGCGCCTTTCACCACCAAGACGCAAGCCGTGTGGCCTCATTTGAGGGGACGAGGAAACGTTGGCATCCTATTCGCTCCCACGTTTTCTTATCTAGCAGATAGCTAAGCCTAACCCAACCCTTGAGGTTATCTCGCCCTCCTTGTCGTCATCTCGTCTGTCGTCCGTCTTCTTGCCCGGCACCCCGGGGACGATGAAATCAGTGGTCTTGTCTCACTGGAGCTAGGTTCATATCAGTACTATCCATGGGTTTATCTTCTGCGTTGCTGCAGGATTGTCTCAGCAGGCGCAACACCATTCTCAAGACGGCCATATAACCACGGCAACGGACCCTCCTCGTCGATCATCATCTTTTCTTCACCACCTCCCTTTTTCTCTCTTCCCGTCGTCACCACTTTTTTTAATCCAATTATTTATATTATTTATCATATACCGATACCCCTCCCGCATTATTCAAATCCTTTTCAGCGTTGACCGCATCGACAAAAAGGTCTTCCCCCGCAATCCGTAATCGGGCTCGAGGCTGTTTCTATCTATAATACTAAGCTTGCGCGCGCCTTTTTCCCGGGGTACTCTGCGGCTGTTTTGTGGTGTCCTGGCTGGCTCGCTAATTGCCCGTCTCTTGTTGGTTGGTAATTCCAGCAATTCGGGTACAAATTGCAATACTACGATATTTTTCATTAAATTCCGACCGTCGGCATCAGGGTTTCTGGTGCACTACAACCCAATCCGTCCAACACTGGTCTCACTAGCGGTCGGCTTTTTGACCGCACGCGCGCACACCTGGACACTCCCAGACTGGCTCACCAGTCATTATGCCGGTATGGCCCACGTGGTACGCGAACTAGACCTAAATGCATATTGTCGCCATGATACCATGATACAACGGGTGAGCGCAGTGCCAGGTCTGAAGACCAGCACTGGTAAGCGTCTTCTTTTTCCGTTTTAGAACTACCAATTTTTCTTGTCACATTGCATGATTGAGAGTACAACATCCACTTTGCCATTTCCTCCACCTCTTCCAAGTTCCCTTATTCCTTGTGTGCCCGATTAAGTTTCTGCATCGTCTCAAGGGGATAGTTTTTATAGTCAAGCTCTTGTTAGTTTGCCTCAATGGCTTCAAGATAGTTTCTTGCCTTAATCAAGGACTTTACATATAGGACGAAGCCCTTTTGGCAATCACGAGACTAACAACTCAAATCGCGATTAGCCTTCTTCATCTTCTTGCGAGCCAACTTAGTCGCCAGCTCTTCGGGGTTATCATCGCCGATCATGGACCCTATTATGGACCCTATCTCCTCGACAACATCGCCATCACCACTATCCTCACCTCTCGTCGCGGTTGAGCCACCTACAGATGCCATACCTGACGATCTGCCTCCGTTGTCAACAAATATCCTAGAAACCCAAACCGAAAAAGAGGACGCTATGCGCCTGATCGCCGACTCCATCGCGCAGCAACGGCAGACATCCTCCTCTTACTTAATCTTCCACCCCTTTCTTCTTCCACCCTTAGTAGCAGCGCTGGCAGGCGCATATCGATACGCATGGGTATACCGACAGGATATCGGGACCTCGCTATTAACGATATGCGGAGTAATCATGACCTACCTTCTCGGAATCCGGGTTTTCACGGGGGGTTACATCCAAGCAGCAGAAGAGCTCCGCTGGTCGTGGCTAAGTCCCACTTCTTCCCCCAATCCATCACCGTCGGAACAGGATCTCATACTAGGCGTGCGCTTCGGTGAGCAGCTGATCGGGACCCTAGTCCTGCGTCTCGAACCGTCTCCCTCATCCGCGCACGCCTCGGGCGGTGGCAACAGACGGCGCTCTCGGACCTCGCTGCTCCGCGGCGGAAGGGGCGTCATCCGCGCCTGGACCGTAAAGCTGAAATATCGCGGCCAGGGCATCGCGCGAGACCTACTGCACGAAGCCGTGCGCCTCACGCGCGAACGCTGCGGTCGCGACGCCGAGGTCGGATTCGCCGCCGAGCATGCGAATAGCAAAATGCTTCTCCCCGAGCCGTTCAACACGCCTTTCAGGCGCAGTGAGCGCAAGGCGGCAAAGAGTCTCGAGAAAGTGGTTTCGGACTGGGAAGGTGCAAGGAGGAGGAGAAAGTTGTAAAGTTGAAGAGAAGAGAAGAAAGAAAATAGAGAGAAAAAAAATACAGTACGTTGCACTAAAGGCGGCCGCGGGCTACAAGAGCCAATGAGGCTGCACTGTTACCTAAGGAACAGTAGGCGATAGGGGGGGGAGGCGTCGAAGAGAGGTCTGGTCTGAGGAGCAAGAGAAGGAGCTGGAGAAGGACGAAGTCAGATTTTCTAGCCACCTATCCTATCTGTCTTTCATGGCGGCGTTCTGGGCGTGGGATTTCTAGGTGCATATGGGCTTGTGCAGAGCAACTTGATTTTAGAAGAATACCCCGGGGTCCTCTCGTTTATGGCAGGGAGGCAAGTTTAGATATCATACCTTGCTCTCTTTTTTTTCGCGAGACCTACCTAGGTCTGGGCATCAACGGTCGTTTATGGCCTCAAGATCTCACTCTGTCATACCAATGATAGACAATATAAGTTATCATTTCAGCCACTTTTTGGATTCATGCATGGTCACATAAGAGCGGCACATTGTGTGGTGATGCATACAAATGGAATACGAAAACTATGGGTATCGATCAAGTCTTCCACTATGGTAGAGTATATATTCCACTTTGGAAAACAATCCTTCATACAGGAATATACTCTTCCGATCAGTTCCCGGTCATGTTGTAACGCGATTTAACAACGTAGGCTGATCAAATTGACCACCTCATGCCATTATGGGTACGCCGAAGTCTCCCACCAATCGATTGACAAAGTGTGCCTTCAGTAACACGAACAAGGAAACCCCACTTTACTTAACTCGAGTGTAAAGTATAAACAGGTTGGGGAATGGAGGACGAGGTTTATGCTAAAATGGCGCTTTGTGGCTTCGACGGCCGACCGGATTAATATCATCAAATCCGTAGATGGGTCGCCCTTGACGTCTTAGGGAATGCAGTACCTATATTGGCTTCTTGTTAGTGACGATATGGTAATCATTCACGAAAAGATGACCATTATTTGGGGGAGTAGTGTTGGTGAATAAACGGATAAGAGGGATGTGGGGGGAGCTCACATCGTTGATGGTAACCGTCTTAGCTTGGCGGTACTCGGTGTATGTCACACAGTCCCGGATGATCTGGGGCGACAATGGGCAGATTAGCGACCACGAAACCTCCGATTTTAACAATGGCGTTGTTCAGAAAATATACCTCCGTAAGCCTTGTCTTCAAAGCATCGCGGGCCGCCTCATAAATCAGGCCAGAAATCCGCTTCACGCCTCCTCGACGGGCGAGGCGTCTGTTATTCGGTGGTCAATACCGACTACGGAGCGTAGCTTGATGTTTCGATCAGGATATACGTGGGGAGGTGCGGATGACGTAGACGTATTGTTGTTTATCGAGAGCGAGAGCACGCGTACCTAATCGCTGGTTTGGCTGTAGGTGAAACCCGTATTAGCGCTCGGTGACAAACAGACCTGTGAACCCTCTACTCGTCATCTGATTGGAGCGCACTCACTGATGCCTTGAATATTGTCCCGGAGTATCTTTCTGTCGGATGGACACTTTAGTAATTGTTGTCGCAACATGACTCCCTAACTTAGAACTCGTACCGGTGACGCTTGATGCCCTGTTGCACGTTTGCGGCACGAGTCAGCGGTGAGACACATTCACAGTATACCTCGTTCGTGCTGTGGCAGGGAAACATCGCAGCTTACTCCCTTCCCGCCCAGGCCTTTGCGCAGGCTTTTTCCCAGCCCCTTTGCGCCCTTCGCACCCCGAGGATCTACTTTTCCGCCGGGCATTATGAGCAGAGGCAGAAGAGTTGGCGGTGCCGGGTGCCGGGCGGTTCAAAATTCGGCGTTGGTTTCGGAGTGATGCTCGCAAGACTACTTAGGTAAGTGAATTTGTGGATAAGAATTGGGTGGAGGCGTGAGTTGTTGTTGCCTTGGGTCGCTAGGTGGTAGGTACTTTGATACCTGTTGCTGGAGGCCCTGCACCTGCCGGTTGTGGGGTTTGGGAATGCCCCGCAATATCGGTTTAGTCATCCTCTCATGGTTCGATATAATCCGTAGATACCTTGGTACATATAGACTAAGGTGGTATACATGGAGGCATGTAGGTGGGGCACCTATTCCATCCCGGTTACACAACCTGTGTTAGGTAGGTACCTACAGCAATGCGGTAAGGCAACGGGCGGTGTATATGACCCTCACAGTGACTGCAAAGTCCCTTAATACAAGCACGGGAGGTTTTACATGTAGGTACCACTTTCTGTGGCGCATACAAATTATGTTTTTAGTGTAGGTACGGAGTAGGTAATTGCCGCTTTTCCTGAGGCTCTGCTCACCCTATCTTCAGCCAGGCGACTGTTGACGTACTTTGCGCATAGAAAACGCACCACGAAGCGGTTTAACCGATTCTATTCTATCAGGAAAACATAGTACATTCATGTATTTCTTGAGGTAAGACCTTAAGAAAGGTGAAACAGTTAATAATCCAGAACAAGACTGTAGGCAGAGCAGTCCGCTTTGTAGACCTCTATCCTATGTATTAGAATATTAAATGCTTAGATCATTTATCACTGTGTATAGACGATTGCATGTACTTCTTGAAGGTGCTTCGAATCTGAGTTCTCCCCCTACGAAAACATGTTCACTTTCCGCCATGGCGCCCAAACCGGGATATATGTCGAAAATAGGTATACTGTGCCATTACTAACCTCATCCTAAAATACGGGCCTAGCGTAGTCATAGAACTTCATAACCTGATTAGGAGGGGTGTTACATTTTCTATCGCCTAAAGTATACGGATGGCTCATCAGGAGCAATGAAGATCCCCAGTAAGGGTATCTGGACAGAAAAGGCCCTTGTACATACATATATAACAATACTAACAGAAGCAGGTATTGCCGGGTTCCCCGAAGAGAAAGTCCATTGTGAGGTGGCCATAATGTGATACATTCACTATTCCGGTGCCCAATATCTACTACTTTGGGGCTACAGCCGAGAACCCTACTGGTCTTAAGCCATTCATCATCATGGATTCTGTTGAACATGAGAGGACAATGTCTGAAGCCCTAAGAGACCTAGAGTCTGATGAGTCTCACGTCCTGGCTCCCAATATTGGTGAGCAAAAGCTCGAGGTTCTTTACAAGTGAATTGGTTCCCTGGACAACTCACATCCGATGTTGAGGTTAGGGAGAACAGTAGCAATCCATCCACGTTCCTAATATATTCTTCGGATCTACATCCGCTAAACGTCTTAATCGGTAAGGACCTCGGCACAGTCGGTATTATAGACTAGAAACTTATGTATGCTACGCCTGCCTAGTCTTCATTTAATCCCCCTTAGTAGCTTCTCCTAAAGAGCCCAGATGTTCGCCTGGCAGGTACCCGCCCTAGATGGAAGCTTATGAGCCCCATCTCAAGACTTTCCTCGGCGTCGTAGAAGATGAAGAGAAGACACAGGCCAGCACCAAAAAGCGAGATAGGTATATGAAAGCGAGGCTATCTAAGTCCCTTAATTCTATAGAAGGTTGTTTTTTCTAATATTTATGAAATATTGATAACAGATAACGTTATGTTTTTTATCTATTATAGACTATAATACGGTGTCTAGATCCTCGACAACCCCAGCTCGAAGACACAATCAAAGGAGCAGGCAAAATCCCAGTCTGTCGAGATAGATTGGACCGTAAGGGTGCCAAGAGGCGTAAGTTAAAATAGACGACGAATGATGTAAAATCGTGGAAAGGCTTTCGAGAATAGTTATCAACAAGGACCACTCACAACGCCTCGTAAGGTTTCTCCTATGTATCCATCTCTCACTGCTATCTAGTTGCCTATAGCAACTCATCTCAAACCAAATTCCGTTTTACGGGGGAAGTAGGTCGCTACTTTCCGTCTATTACGTAGTGAAGTTCTCCAAATCAACTTGTGTGGAAAGTCGGGGCACAACTCGGGTTAAAAGCGGCACGGCGCAGGTTAGGAACCTACCTGTCTGGGCACATCGTGGTAAAAACCAATCGAAGGGGTTCTAGGGCATTTGCGATTTGGGACTTCTTCGTCCGACAAACACGAGGCTGCTTATCTTCCCAGCGTAGGCGTGACCTCAGGTAAGACATACTTACTTACACCGTCACAACCTTAGATCCGCCGCATAGTACCTCTTAAGGGCGTGGTGATCTCCCTTGCCTCGGGTTATCATCAAGCCATGTCTTTCAACAGCTAACCCACGGCTGACGAAAGGTAAGCGAGCACCTTGGGGGGATCTTTTGGCTGCCGGCAGGAGTCACTTCCGTGACCTGGCCGTCTGGATGTTTACCGCCGCAGTCCAGCTCAGCGACCGAGAACCGAAGATGCATGGTGCCCGTTGGAGCGAGGCTGCAGTGGAACTTGAAGAAGACTTCCATACATTGCATTGGTATCACTATCCAAGAATAGAAGGAAAGTCGGTAGTGTACCTATCAGCCCCCATCCGGCGACTCCATTCTGAGCCATGGGGTCTCTCTATTCTGGGGTCACCGTGTCTGACTCCGGGTCCGCCACATCACTCCTCCGCGCTTCTCTCCGATGACGATAGATAAATACGGTGCGGGCGAGGATCAAGGCGGTCGGTATCCAATTCGAGAACAGCCGCCGATCCAGCCAAGTCGAACGAAATAGGTGGGTAGGTACGTACGTAAGAAGGTAGGGAGCGTGGAATAGGTACTGTACATACACCCAGCCGCAAAGGAACGCTCTGCGCCGCTGCGCCGCTGCAACGTTGACATCGGGATATTGTCCCTTGCTTGCTTCCGGCCCTTCCACCGCCTTCGGCGCATTAGGTAGTTACCTGGTTGTGTGCTACCCCAGGGCTCGCCCCAACCGGGGAAAATGGCGAGTGGTCAGCTTACGCCTCGACGACCTGACAGGAAGTACCGGTACATGTACATTAGGCCACCGGATTATAAGATGCTAAGGCTGATGCCCCCCCCTCAATTGACTGTCAGCCCGACATGATATCATGGGATGGCGAGGTTGCGGACTGATCCCACGCGGTTACATGGTGTCAAGGCAACTCCGAGAGTGAGCATTGAATGATGCTTCTTGATTGGCTGCTGCGACAAATTCATGATTGGCATATGGCATGACAATTGCTGCCTTTTTGGTACACGTTTTTCATGGATATCGCAACATGGCAGTACCACAGGATCAGGGACACAACATGCAAGTGAGAAATTCAACAGTCTCCGAGAGATTATGATGATAGTGTGTTTTCATTTTGATGTTCACGTCGAAGCTTGTGTGCGAATTGACTCATGGAACGGAGTCGCGGATTTCAACGAGAACAACACCAGGACTGCCTAATATATTATTATATAGTTTATGTCTAATACAATCCAATGATTCTCTAGCAACGAGTGACAGTGCTATCCCTTAACGATTGCCGAACGCCATAGGGTCCGTCTCCCACGCACAAAGTGTCTCCTTTCCAGAATAACCTAGCGAAAGAGACGGCTCGCGATATTAGATGAAAGCATCGACTACTTCGGTCCCTACACGGCGATTCCGGGACCCCATGTAATGATTGCTGCCGCATTATGGTTAATATTACTTTGCTTCTTCGATAGAAGATATGAAAGTAGCTTCAGAAAACAGGCGACCTTCTTCTGTGATCTCCTCATCGCCAATCTTCAACTTCAGCGTGACGGGCTTGTGTGGAGCGAACTGTTACCCAGAATTAGCAACCATGAATTGTGAGCGATCATCTCCGCGGCCAACGTACCTGGTAAATGTATGGCTTGGTCCCTGCGGCATTCGCGACGATCGTCTTGACAAAACCCGGAACCTCTGCCATGACATCTACACAATCCCGCTTTTCAGTCGGACCTTCAATGACGGCTTCGATAGCCTTTCCGTCCTTGGTTGTGCCAGACCAGGCGAACTTCGCCTCTGTCGGTTCAGGCCAGCCATTCACCGTATCTTGCTTTGTCTGGGTGTGCGTCGCGCGGCAGGTAGTGCCGGCCGTGATAATTTCACCGTCTTTGGCTATTCCACCAACATCTACCACCGTAGTCCCGTAGGAGGGAGGGGTTGTGAACTCCATAAGAATCGCGGAATAGTTTGGACCCTGGAAGTCTAGGAAATTCCACTGGGCAGCAGCATGGTGAGGCTTCATGCCCTGGAGACACATGACGAAAAAGGCCCTCCCCTTGAAGTCGATAGGACCATCCGGTGTCACGATGCTTCCCTCTCCTTCACACCTGGGCCAGAATGCATGTCTCATAGACCCCCAAGGGTTGGATAAGTCGGTGCCGTACAAGGTCTTGCCATCCTTGCCCGCCACGAAGCCAGGAGCGGTCCTGGTCAGCTTGAGATTGACAATAGACCGTTCATCGTTCATCGACTTAATCGTGTACGACTTCCCATCCTCTGACAACTCAACTGCACAGTCTTTCGCGTAAAACGAGGTCTTGTCTTGGCTGAAATCGTAGTCGGTCAAAGGGTTAGAGCACCAGAGGTGTGGCTTCGAATCGTCGGTGTGGAAAACCTTGGAGTTGAACTGAACTGTAGTGCGGATGCCACTTCAGAGATTGCATATTAGTTGCGGACGAAAGTGGATGTGTAGCATGGTGTGGCCGTACGCTACATTGCTATATATGACCTGAGCGAGCCCAATGTGGCCACTGTCGGCCATGAAGTAAAACACCTGTGTCTCGACCGATGTCTGGTCTAGGGCAATCCATTTCAGGTCATTCCTAGTTGTTTCGGTATAGGGTGTGGACTTGGCATCTTCGGCAATGGATTTAATGGCTGATGGGCCGTATATCGGCTCTTCAGTGCCTACGACGTTCGCCAAACTAGATTATGATATCAGCTGAGAGGTGGGCAGGAGAATAATGCGCGGCTGTTCGCTCACGTTTGCTTTGCCCAGTTGAACATGTTTGTTTACTTGGAGAACTGAATACCGCTATACACTCTAGTTTGACAAAAGGGGAGATGGGAGTCTCTAAAGGTGTTGAGCCGTGGAAAAATCGGGTGTTGGGACGCTTAATTCAGGGGTTATCGGCTATAACAACCCGGGTATCATACACCTGGCTGGTTATGCAGGAGGAGGAAGTTGGGAAATCGTCAGGTCCCTGAATGGAAGAAACTCAATCGAGCTTGGGTGGGGTGTTGTTTGGCGGGGTGCTGCGGTCCCGCTGTGGCGTAATCTATCGATAAAGCAGCCCACAAGCATTCTGTCTTGCCAAGGCTTGTAGCATGCTATACTTGTTGTGGCTAGTGTGCCTGATTTTGTCTTCGTCGATATCCTGTTGTGAGGCTGCATACGTTATCCCACAGCTCCCCATCCACCGCCGAGTCCAGCTCTGGAGAGTAGAGAAATGTCGAAACGCGCCGCCGCCGGGGCCGATCAGATCGTCAAACTGATCGTGGGAGCTGGACAAGCCAGCCCGAGTCCACCAGTTGGTCCTGCTTTGGGTAGTAAGGGTGTCAAGTCGATGGACTTCTGCAAGGTGAGCACAATTGCCATGTCTGCGTTCGTGTTGGAGAAGATAATTCGGGCTCACATTAGTCTAGGAGTTCAATGCCCGAACATCACACATAGCACCCGGCACGCCAATGCCCACCCGAGTCACTGTACACCCCGACCGATCTTTCCACTTCGACATTCGAACGCCACAGACCTCCTGGCTTCTACGCAACGCGGCAGATCTGCCCATAGGGAAGAAGGGCAAACGGAAAGGAGCAAGCAAGCCAGGTCATGAAATAGTGGGCACTGTCAGCTTAAAGCACGTCTACCAGATCGCCCAAATCAAGCAATCAGAGCTGCGATTGTCTGGTCTGTCCCTAGAAGGACTATGCAAGTCGGTCATCTTCCAAGCCAAATCCGTAGGGATAGCGGTTGTCCCATAACTTAGCTATAGAACTGGCCTGGACTCGCCAATCAGAGCTACGAACCTGGGAACGAGCGCTCCAGCCTGGAACAAGGTGGTGTCCCTGTAATCTGTATATATATGTATATATATATCGTGTGTACACTTTATCAGCGTGAATTGTATATTAGGAGGAACCGCTCTCTTTTGGCGATCTATCTTACGCGGTTTACGTCGGGAAAACATGGCCTTCTTGCTCATAAATGATCTCAGCTAGCCCTCCTAAGTCTATAGCGCGATGGGTTGCATTGTAGAACTACTCTTTGTTTTAGGGATAATGATAGACAAGATTCCTTTGTCGCAGCCAGAAACCTCCTTGTCTTGTTCGCCTCAAGCCACATTGCCCTTAGGTCAGAAGAATAGACGGCTTAGAAGCATTGACTTGATAGTAGCTGGTGCGTATTTTTGAACCCAGCCTAATATAAACAAGCTAGACAGGGTCTATGACGCCCTAGACAGTCAACGTGTAGAGTGATACGAGGGAATGAAACTACGCAGGCCTATCATCTCGGAATTTGGGGTCTGGGTCATCGACCCAAGGGGGGGTATGGATTTGGACGACAGTCAGACTCTCGACAACTTCGGTTGTTTCAATGCCAGGACGATGTTTGCATGAGATGTGTGCTTCGTTAGCTACTATAGCCATGTAGATTGTCGGTTTGAGGTATCAGTAGATATCCACAATGTTCACCATCAGTGACCACAGTAGATCTGGCGATGTTCCTGAAAAACCTAAACCTTTAATCGCAGATCGGCTGTCCTCGCGAAATGGCCGATGCTCTTCCTAGGTACCTATGTTGTTAGGGCGGAGGAAAATTCCAGCAAGATGTTTACACCCTAGAAGACCAATCTTGCTTTCTAGAATTCCGACTTACTGTCCGTCGAAAGCCTAGCATCAGCCTAGCTAGAGCCGATCCGCCGGCTCCGTCTCGTTAGTTTGGTGGAAGGATGCACAGAGTGGAATGAATAAATGAATTCGATGTATAAATATTGACACAAACAACAACGGTGAATGAATAGTCAACACGGCGTAAAAGGCAAAAAGTTGAGGTCCTGCGCGACTGTTTAATTAGTGATTTCAACTCCAAAATAAAAGAGAATCAGTTACACTAGATAGACAACGGCCCTTTGTATAGGTAGCATTGAAAGGATGAGGATGCTCTCCCCCCCGGCTGATATCCCCATTTCGTAGGAGACTAGCTGTTTTATTGCCTTAGCTTTATTACTATTATTCATCCGGAAAGGTCGGATGATTGTCATGAACGGCCGAAGCTATGGGCAGCGGCGCAGCGGCGCAGAACTAGTGCCCATCGCGGGCAGCGGGCTTGATAGTGTAGCGGAGGATAGGTGAGTCAGCCCCACCAAGAGGAATATAATATAGGCAGGGCCAGGGAGGCATGTGCAAGTGCTCATATTGTTGGGAGGTCGGGGGAGGTATTCGCCGATAAGTATGTTGCATTGGCGTCAAGTCATCATCGACCTATCTGAGCACATATTGCTTTTGTTTGGTTTCAATATGAGTAATGGGGGAAATATAGTGGGACGGATCGGGATTGTAATTGGTATGAAATCCCGGGAAATTGGTGACGGCTTGGCTTTGCTTTGGCGAGAGACAGAAAACCAGGAAGATACCTGGACGAGGTAGCACCACCTATAGGTTAGGTAGGTACTTGGATACCTACTTAGGTAACCTTGCACAGCTCAACAATACCTGAACAGAGATAAACACGCGTTCGGGCTATTTCATGACACAAGCACAGCTCACGTTCCATTTGTTTCACCTGCATCTCGGGCACTTGGGCAGCCTCAGATACGACGTGCATTTAATCCCTACGCTCGGACAAGAGGAGGCACAGCAATTCCGCGACCGTGATAATAACGCTGTTGCAGGCTCGAAACAGGCAAGTAGGTACCTGAAAACAAGGTTTTACCGTTCTGATCGGATTGGGAGCTTCACCTGAGCAGTGCCGCTTTTAGCCCGAGTTTGGCCTGAGAAGACCCACTTTCACACAATCCTCAGATGAATAAAATTCATAACTTCCAATACACGTATGCATGACCGTGAATGCAACACGAACCGTTTTCATGTCAAAACGGATTCAAGCAGTCGCACAAGGCTTGGCTACCGTACGGGATTTCATTTTGCGATAACTATTTCGTCGATTACCATAAATCATTTTTAGAATTTAAACACATAACAGACTCATTTATTAAATACATAAAATTTGTACTTAGAAAATATACAGATATATGATTATATTTGCCTTCATGATCGTGCTTTGTTGAGATTATGCTGATGGAGCGACTTCGTACGAAGTCGCTCCATCAGCAAAGTGGCTAGGTAGTCAAAACGGTGCGCTTGACACAAAGCCACACTTGCGACCTAGGAAATCAAAACCACCATTTCGCAAACGTAGGATATAAATTCCTAGAAGCCAGTGTCAAGGTTAAACCTAAATAAAAATTTGAACAATAAAACTTCATCCGACAGCCAGTTGCCTCCTAAAATCTGAGTGCTATAAGCTGCTGGATTCATTATTCCTTCGGACGTATTGCAAATTTAAACCCCCCCCCCCCCCCCCCAATCTTGTCGTTATTTGCGGCCGTGATAGCTATTGCCACTAGGGATTATACTGGCCATTGCAAGATCAGTCTCAGACCGAGGCAACTGAGACCTTGGCATTCTGATTGCCATTATTCTTGGCATATTAGGTTGCCTTACCTTGCACCAATACGACATCGGCTTTCTCAGCAATGCCATGGTAACAGGTGCCTAAGGGAATCCGGCTGTGAGTCGGGTTGGTGACAAGCAGACCAATTGACGCGTGTGGGAGTCTGTGAATAGCCGTTCAATTGTTTGATTCATACTTAGAACAGGCAACGCGATGTGGTGGGAGGCGAGGGAGTTGGCCCAACTTCTCCGTTTATACAGAACTGAATAAAGATATCCCATTTTTCTGTATAAACGATGGATGTAATATTCTGTCTTGACAGAGGTTCTGGAGATACATTTAATGTGAAGAGCCCCCCGTCTTGTTCCCAACTTCAACTTCTTCAACGAGTTCACGGACGGGTTTTGGGTGCTTTTGGTAATCGTTGATCGTGGTCGAAAGCGCGATGCTGGCGTTCGGCGCAAAAGTAGCCAGCGTTAGTACACCGGAAGCTAGGCCTATCGGTTCAGGATAACCTATCCGAGATCCCCTTGACTAGAAGCGCGTTGCAAGAGCTGGACAGAAGGAACGCCGTCTCTTTGGATCCCTCGACACCTCTCCGCCCTCGTCCGTCTCGTCGACCTACTACGCGGCGCACTGCCAGCAACCAGAGGCCTGCTCTCATATCCGTACATCCGCCACACAGTATCTTGGCCGTTCAAGCTAGACCGAACTGAAGCACATCCGCAGCTTTTTGCGAGACAAGGAGGCCCCGCTTCACGCTTTTTCTATCAATGCAGTTCGCTGCTTCATAGCCCGAGGAGGATCACAGCCAACCCGGCGAGATGCCTCAAGCCGACCGAGGTGATTGAGATCTCCGATGATAAACTCGACAACGATATTGACCATATCAATTGTTTTACGGGATAATGACTAGCCTTACAGCTTTAGTATGGGCTCCTGCCAAAGCTGGTTGCAGTCGTCTTCCGTCCAGACTCTCTGCACCGCCTTCATCAGCCACCACTTTCAATTGGTCATTCAATACAATAATTGCATATTCGAAATGTCTCAGCTCACGAACCGCCGCACTTAGCTAATTTACTATCTTTAGAAGTATGTTACAGCTTCTAGGATTTCGAATTATCTGTTATTCCTCCAACCCTCTCCAGTCTTCCAGCTATACGTGATCTCTTTTCAGCCCAGGAATACCAGCGATATCCAGTAACCTGTTATTAAAAATGTCGTGAATACTAAAATAAAGCATTAATAACGTGGCCTTCTGTAATAGCGCAAATCGACTAGTGCCGAGTTCCATCCGTTTACCTAAAAAAAGTAATTTTAGTTTATTTTAGATAAGCTCCGTTGTTGGTTTTTTAGTATTCTTTTTAAACCTGCGCTTAATCTATATATTCTTATCTAGAACAAGCCACGTCTAATAACTATATTAACGCAAGTAAGAAGTTTTAAATTATTCTAGGAGCTCCGGCTTAATGTTTTTTCTTGCAATCGGTCCAAATAGTTTCTAAAAGAAAAAACTGTTAGAATAACTGGCATTGGTTACAACCTTAACGGGCAACTCGCACGGGGTGCGAGTTAACGACTCGATCGCAACGCGAGTTCATGACTCGCTTGTACAGAAGATGTTAGGTCCTAGATAACCTTGGTTCTCCTAAATTATGTTAGCTTGTACGTTAATATAAGTTCTTTTATATAACAAGAGAACTTCTGTTTTATATAAACATTCTTTTTTTTTTTTTAATAATTATAACATAATATAATTAAGTATTTTATTTATGTGTATTTTATTTGTTTTATATATAATATATTATATATAGCTTATTTAATATTAATTAGTAATTATAGAAGCATTCTAAAAAAAATCGCAGAAATATACTATAAATTAGCAAAAATAAAAATAAAGTTGAACTTATTTAAATAAATCTTTATATTATATTTTGAAATTTTTATTATATAACTATTACTTTTTTATAAAATAGCAATAGTAATATTATACGAAATAAAATAAATATTCTATACTAAAAGTTATTAAATATATTTATTTTATTATATAATTATTATTTTTTTATAAAATAGTAATAATAGTACTATATAAATAAAATAAATACTCTATATTATAAGTTACTAAATATATTTATTTATTATAAAAAGAATAAAAAAGATTTAACTTTTAATATATAAATATTAACTTTTTATAAAGAGTATTAAAAGTACTATATAAAAAAGACAAAAATAATATATAATTATATTACTTTTAACTATATTACTATATAATAGTTAAATAATATTTTTTTATTTTTTTTATTTTTTATTATAGTATTATA
This sequence comes from Ustulina deusta, assembly GCA_023159155.1. NCBI lineage: Eukaryota > Fungi > Ascomycota > Sordariomycetes > Xylariales > Xylariaceae > Ustulina > Ustulina deusta. Next base: position 1,182,206 of record JAJNNX010000004.1, on the reverse strand, counting down.
TTTACTGTACAAAACTATAAAAACTATTGAAATATACCTATAATTTATATATAATAAGCTTGCTTTAGAACTTAGCGTTACTTTAAAAAACATAAAAAATATATTTAATTTTTAATATTAAAGCTAACTAATTAATTTAAATATAGCATTAAAACTAATATTTAATATGTATATAGCTTATTAAATTAAAAAATATAACTATATAATTAATAATAAACGGATATTTTAAAAAATATATAAAAAAGATTTTATAGAATAAATACCCAAATATTTCGGAAAGTTTTATATAAATTTTTATACGAAACTTTTTAAAATAATTATACGTAAAGAAATATAACTACGAAGCGACCTAGGCATATATATAAAAAACTTTGCTTAAATCGCACAAAAAGAATTTGAACTTATTAAGAATTCTCTAAAGCTATTAATTATTTAAACTATTTTACTTTCTATTATATAACAACTTTTAGTTTCTTTTATATTAAATTAATAATTTTAATTTACTTTTTAGCCTACTTTTATATCTTAGTATATACTAGTTTTTATACTTATTATATAAATAAAAGCAGAAATTAGACAAATAGAACTTATATAGCCTAGATTTCTAAAAAATATATAATTTTAAATCTTTAAAGATCGGACTTTTTATTTATTTATATAATCTATTATCAAGTTTTAAAATATTTATAAACATATATATAACTATATAACAAAAGCAGGCTATAAGCCGAACTTTTAACTTATATATAAATATTCTATTATTTATAACCCTTTTTAAACTTTATTATAATAAATATATTTTTGTATAATATTAGACCTTATAATAAGTAACCTATTTTTGGACCTATTTTTTATAAGGATTATATAGAATAGAATAATTTTTTTTAAAAAGTATGCGATTTTTTAAAAAATATATATAAAAAAAAAACCTATATAAATAAGCTATATAACTTTTTATACAATAAAGCACGTTTATTTATAAATATATATTAATAATTCGGAATTATAAAGAACTAATATTATATAATATTTTTAATAATTTTTAAAAGTTATATAAAAGATTATTTTATATACTAGATTAAGCTTAATAAAACCTAGCATAAAATCTACTATATAATAAATATTTATTTTAATACTAATATAAACTATAGTTAATATTAAGCCAACTAGACTATAATTATATTTATATAAATAAATAAAAAACACCTAGATATAATATTATATAAAATATTAAATCTTATAATTAATAAGCTTTTAAAAGTACAACAAGTACTTAGTACAAATTACTAAAAAGAAATCTAGTTAAATATAACTATTATATAAACATGCCAAAAAGTTCTAGAATTAGCTATAGTTTTTATATTTTAAAAACTAATAAACAAAAGTTTTTTTTTAAACTTTTAAGCATATATTTAAATAATATTAGATAACATATTAAAAAGCTTCGTACAAAAAGATAATAATACTTATTTTACTAATAGAAAATATAACTAAAACTACTGTATAAAAGGCCAATAGTATAGATTTTCTAGATTATTAAGCAGGCTAAATATATAGCAGAACTACTAAAAAGACTAAAAAAGCCAGAACTACTATATAAACAAGAAATATTTTATATACTATAAAAAATTATTAATTAACTAAACATACTTTCTAAAAATAAGCTTATATAAAGAATTAATACTTTAATTCGCATGAAATAATTAACAAAGCAGAACTTATACCCGAAGAATTCTTAGTATATTTTATAAAATATAAAAAATACCTAGAATTAGACAAAAGTAATAAAAAACTTAACAAGGAATTTAATAGCTAATCTACCTAATTTTTAATAAATAATACCTTTATTTACTATATAACTAGAAAAAATATTTAGAACTATAAAATAGACGTATTGTTTAACTAGTTTACTCTTAGCAACTAGTATTATATAAAGTACTAAAGCGAACTCTAGAATATAAACGCTTCGAACTATTTAATAATAAAAAAAGCATAATTAAAAGCCTACTTTAAGATTTATCTTTATATAAAAATAAACTAGATACCAAGCAGTGCTTATATCAGGTTTAGCAGCAGTAATATAATTACTGCTATAAGCACTATATAAATAAATAACTCTTTTGGTATAATAATATACTATATTTTAAATAGCTTAACTTTATTTTTATTTTTATTAAAAAATATTAATTATTTATAGATATACTTTAATAATATAAAAGATATTATTATATAAAAAAACAAAAGAACTATTTTTATTATACGCAAATAAAAACATTTATTTTTTAATATAAGTTTATATAAAACTAAATTATATTTTACTAAAATAGAACTATAATAGTTATACTGCCGCTTTAGACACTTTTATATAAAAAGATTATATAATATGCTTAGTTATATAGAACATAATATAAGCTATTTAACTTTAAAAGAGATCTAGAAATTCTATTATTATTATTAATTATATAACTAAATATCTTAATAATTCAAATTCTTAATTAAAAATAATTATAATTTTAATTATAAAGTTATAATTAATACTATATAAATAAACAATAAACAAGTTTTTTATATTATTAATACTACTATATTTTTTTAAGCAATAATTTTTTTAAATTAATATCTGTATAAAACGCTTAAAAAGCGCTATACAAGTATTAGATTAACGTATACTAAAGACTCTCTAACTACGTTATATATAACTTAAATATAAATTTTTTGTTTAAAAAGAACCAGGCAAAGATTATAAGCACGTAATGCTATATAATGCCTATTAAAGTATATTAAGCGATCAGCAAAATTAAAAAGGTATATAGATCTTTCTGCTATATATATAATATATTAAAAATTAAAATTGATTATTATATAAAAAACAAGTCAATTTTATAAATAATAATTAAAGCTTTAAATAATACCGCTGGATTAAATAGTTTTATATTAACTCTACTTGTTTTCGGAGCTTATTCTAGAGTTAATTAGGACTTGCCCTTTTTGCTTAATATTATATAAAGAGCTAAAATAATTAAAAAAACTATAAAAATATTACATAAAAAAAAAGCAAAAGTTGAAATTAACTATACAATCAACTAGTGTAATAGGCCTGCTTTATGTAATATACTCTTACTGCTTCTACGCAATAAAATAATAGTATAGCAGAAAAAAAAAAGCTGGAACAGACCATACAAAATTAAGTTAATTAAAAGATCTAATATAATTATTAATTTAATAAACAGCTTAATATGGTTTAAATAAACATAAATTAAACTTTATTACTGTATAACTAAAAAAGCTATTTTATATAAATAGAACAAAAAAATAAATAAAATATAACTTTTTTAATAACTTATTATATAAAAAAAACAAAAACGTTCTTCTAAAGCTATAAATTTTTTTATAGTTTTTATATAATAAATTAGCTAATTATTTTTAACTTTTAAAAAAAAACAGAATTATACCCTAGCAGTTAAGCTATGCAAAAATAATATAATTAATATATCTGGAGCCTTATTTAAAAAGTTGGACGCTATAAAGATTAATAATCTTGTTGCATAAAGTATATTCTAATTTATAAAATATAACCTAGCTAAATATAATAACGTTTATATTTTTAAATCTTAGCTTATATAAAAAATCAAAAAAAATAACTAAGCTATATAAAAAGTCCTAACTTGTTATATAAAGCTACAATAATAATAATAAGAAAATAGTACTTATTTAATTGCTGATTATCTAATAAATAAGCTAAAGATTACTCCTTATATTAGGCCTTTTTTTAATACGCGATTTTAATGCTTCGGGCGAACTTCGAGATATTACCTAGGCATACATATAATCAAAAAACAAACTAGCTAAAAAGATTTTTATATAATTGCTATCCGAACTAAAATCAAAATATCTTAATAAAATAATCTTATAAATTATATAACTATTATATAGATTTATGGAATCTAAGCTATACTAGTTTAAGACCTACTACTAATATTACTGCAAAAAACTAAAAATAACTATTTCTATATATAATTTATGCCTTTTATTTATAGAAGTATTATTATATAATTTTAGTATTACTAATTTATAAACAAATAATATATTTAATTTTATAACGCTAGGCTTTTTTTAAAAAAAAAGTATAAACTATAATAAGCTAAGTTTTATATAAAACTAAAAAAAGTTCTCTGGCCAAACTACTTTATAAAGTTTAATAATAAACAAATTATATTATTATTTAAAAAAAATATTACTTTAATTTAAAAAAACCAAGCAAACCAGCTAGACTTAATTAACCTTTATATAACTAATTCAAAACAGTAATATATTTTGCAATAAGCTAGAAATATATATATTAGCAGTATCTGCTAATCCAAAACAATATATAATTTTTATATTGCTGCCTAAGTAATGAACTTAATACTGCATAATATTAAAAACCTAAATTAAAAGATCTAATAATAATTAAATAATTAGAACTGCGGTTTAACTTTTATATTATTAAATTTACGCTATATAAAACTATTTATTTTTATAAATAGATTGTTTGCAAATAATATAAATATAACTTTTTAGCTTAATTTTATTATTATATTAAGTATAAAGTACTATATAAAAAAAGAATCTAGCTTTAAAATTAAAAATAATATTATATATTAAAACTTAAATAAATATAAATAAATAACCAGAAATATATTTGTTAATAAATTATATAGCATAATTAATAGTTTTAATAACGTTATTACTCTTTATATAATATTTTAAAAGATTATAATTATTTTCAAATTACTTTTAATTCTAGCTATTTTATGTTTAAACTTAAAGTTATTATATAACTGCTTAGTTAAACTAGGCATAATATAAAAAAAACGCCTTATAATCGATATTATATTGCTATAAAAGTTATATAAAAGAAAAAAGATTTTTAAAATATAATAAATTAATAATAAAAATAATCTAGCCGATATGTTTATAAAAAGAACTTTAAACTAGGCATTAAAAACTTTTGTATTAATAAACAAGTTAACCGTATAAATAAAAACGTTTATAAATAAAATATAAAAGTTATATATAATAATAACATTTATAAAAAAAAAAAAGTCTAAATAAATAAAAGTAATATATAATTAATTAATTTTAAAAAAACAATAAAAATAATATAACCTGAATAACTTTACTTTTTAACTTATATATTTATTTTTTTATTATATAACTAACTTTTATTTCTTTTTAAATATAATAACTGTACCGAGCACTATACGATCGCTAAATATATGCTATATAAGTATTGCTTTAAAAACTAATAACTTAATAATATTTGCAAAATAAAAAACTATTACGATTTATATACGTATTCTATATATAAATAGTAATAATAGCACTATATAACTAGATAAAGACTATATAAAAGTATTTTTTCTAACAAAAGATCTGTGTAATAAAAAAAATAAACAGCTTGTTTGCAGGTACTTAGATCTAAATATTAACCGAAAGCAAAGCAGCAACCCAAGCTTTGTTAGTTTATATATAAAAAACTAAACATTAATAACTAAAAATATTGAATGGGCTATATACGATATATTATATATAAAACAAATAATACATATGGATAAAATATAATATATTATATTATATTATTTATATTAAAAAAAAAAAAATGTTTGTATAAAGTATAAGTCTTTTATATTTATATAAAAGCTTACGCTATTGTATGAGCTAACATAATAAAAAAAAAATAAGATCTTTTTTGTCCGGCCGAAGTCTAGCTAATATCTATATAACATCCGAGCATAAACTTGCATTTTATACAAGTTATATAATAAGGTTATAACTAATGCTAGTTATTCTAATACTAGCTATTTTTTTTTTTTAGTTATAACTGCCCGTTATATAGAAAGAACAAAAAAAAAAAAAAAAACAACTATATAACTGCTTAAATATACATACAAAAGTTTAACTACTAAAGAAGCAACTAGATTAGCAATCTAGTCTATACGTATAGCTGCTAGATTAATAAATTATTTTTTTCTAATAAAGTTATACAATAATATTGCAAAACTATTGCTTTAGTTATATAGTTAATTAAAAACTATAGGCTAAACGTTACTTAGTAACTATTTAAATCAAAGCTAAATATTTGTTCTTACTCCGTATAATAGTAAAGTTTATAATTAGCTAGCTTGTCCGGTTAATAGGCCTTATACAGGCAGTTGCTAATTAAAAGCTTTTAAAGTTATTTATATTTGGTTAACTAAACAAGTTATTTATATAAAAAAAAGTTAACTAATTAAAAGTTAGGTTAGCTTGTATATAAAAAAGCTTGCATATAAAAAAGTACTTAAATCTCCTATTGCTTTCCGTTTTTTTGTTATTTTTTAAAATTTTCTGCTTTATATGTTTGCTTATCCTTATATACCATACATATATATATATATATATATATATATATATATATATATATTTATATAATAGACGCTATCTAGCTTTTTAGCAATAATGATTATATACCAAGAATTATTAGCTAAAACAGCAATTATTATATAGTATTATTACTAATAAACAATCCTAACAATTATAAGCTTATTATAGCGCTATATATTAATATATATATTTATTTTCTTATTATATATATATTTATTTTTGTTGGAATAACTGGTATTGGTTACAACCTTATTGTGCAACTTGTATGGAGTGCGAGTTTACGCTCGGCTGTTGTACGGATGTTAGCCGGACTTTGGCCGGACAAAGGGGACTTTATTTCCTTTTTGTTATGTTAGTTCGTACGATAGCGTGAGCTCTTATATAAATATAAAAAATTTATGCTTTGTACAAACATTTTTTTTTTTTTTTTTTTATAAATAATATAGTACAATATATTATATTCTATCTATACATATTATTTATTTTATATATAATATATTATATATAGCTTATTTAATACTAATTAGTAGTTATAAAAATATTTTAAAAAAAATTGCAAAAATATATTATAAATTAATAAAAATAAAAACAAAATTAAACTTATTTAAATAAGTTTTTATATTATATTTTAAAATCTTTACTATATAACTATTACTTTTTTATAAAGTAGTAATAGTAATATTATATAAAATAAAATAAATACTTTATATTATAGGTTATTAAATATATTTATTTGTTATAAAAAAAATAAAAAAGATCTAATTTTTAATATATAAGTATTAACTTTTTATAAAAAATATTAAAAGTACTATATAAAAAAAACAAAAATAATATATAATTATATTACTTCTAACTATATTATTATATAATAGCTAAATAATATTTTTTTTTTAATTTTTTATTATAGTATTATATTTATTATATAAAATTATAAAAGCTACTAAAATATATTTTTAATTTATATATAATAAATTTACTTTAAAACTTAATATTAACTTTAAAAATATAAAAAATATATTTGATTTTTAATATTAGGGCTAACTAATTAATCTAAATATAGCATTAAAAATAATTTTTAATATATATATAGCTTTTTAAATCAAAAAATATAACTATATAATTAATAATAAACAAATATTTTAAAAAATATATAAAAAAGATTTTATAAAATAAAAACCTAAATATTTTATATAATTTTATATAAATATTTATATAAAACTTTCTAAAGCTATTATATATAAAAAAATATAGCTATAAAGCGATCTAAGCATATATATAAAAAACCTTGCTTAAATTATATAAAAAGAATTTAAATTTATTAAAGATTTTCTAAAGCTATTAGTTATTTAATTTACTTTTACTCCTATTATATAACAATTTTTAGTTTTTCTTATACTAAATTAACAACTTCGGCCTACTTTTTAGTTTACTTTTATACTTTAGTATACCCCAGCCCTTACACTTATCGTACAAACAAAAATAGAACCAGAGATCAGACAACCAGAACTTATACGGCCTAAACCTTTAAAAAACATATAATTCTAAACCCCTAAAGATCAGACCCCTTATTTACCTATATAATCTACTATTAAGTTTTAGAATATTTTTAAATATATATATAGATATATAACAAAGGCAGGTTATAAACCAAATTTTTAACCTATATATAAATACTTTATTATTTATAACCCTTTTTAAACTTTATTATAACAAGTATACCTTTATATAATACTAGACCCTATAACAAGCAACCTATTTCTGGATTTATTCTTTATAAGGATTGTATAAAATAGAATAATTTTTTTTAAAAAATATGCGATCTTTTTAAAAAAAAAAAAAAAAAAAAAGAACTATATAGGCAAGCTATATAACTTTTTATATAATAAAGCACACTTATTTATAAATATATACTAATAATTCGGAATTATAAAAAACTAATACTATATAATATTTTTAACAATTTTTAAAAAGCGTACGGAAAACTATTTTATATACTAGATTAAACTTAAGAAAACCTAATATAAAATCTATTATATAATAAATATTTATTTTAATACTAATATAAACTATAGTTAGTACTAGGTTAACTAGACTATAATTATATTTATATAAATAAAAAAAAATACCTAGATTTAGTATTATATAAAGTATTAGATCTTATAATTAATAAGCTTTTAAAAATATAATAAGTATTTAATATAAATTACTAAAAAAAGATCTAGCTAAGTATAATAATTATATAAGCATGCTAAGGGGTTCTAAAATTAGCTATAGCTCTTATATTCCAAAAGCTAACAAGCAAAAGTTTTTTTTTGGATTTTTAAACATATATTCGGATAGCGTTAGATAATATACCAAAAAGCTTTATATAAAAAAACAACAATACTTACTTTACTAATAAGAAATATAACTAAAGCTATTATATAAAAAGCTAATAGTATAGATTTTTTAGATTATTAAGTAGGCCAAGTATATAGCAGGACTACTAAAAAAACCAAAAAGGCCAAAACTACTATATAAACAAAAAATGCTTTATATACTATAAAGAAAGTTAATAATTAACTAAATATATCCTTTAAAAACAGGCTTATATAAAAGATTAATATTTTAATTCGTACAAAATAATTAATAAAGCAGAACTTATACCTAAAAAGTTCTTAGTATATTTTACAAAATATAAAAAATACCTAAAATTAAACAAAAGTAATAAAAAACTTAATAAAGAATTTAGTAGCTAATCTACCTAATTTTTAATAAATAATAGTTTTATTTACTATATAACTAAAAAGAATATTTAAAACTATAAAACAGATGTACTATCTAATTAGTTTACTTTTAGTAACTAGTATTATATAAAGTACTAAAGCGAACTCTAAGATATAGGCGCTTCGAACTACTTAACGGTAAAAAAAGCATAATTAAAAGCCTATTTTAGATTTTACCCTTATATAAAAATAAACTGAACCCTAAGCAGCACAAATATTAGGTTTAGCAGTAATAATATAATTATTATTATAAGTACTATACAAATAGATAATTCCTTTAGTATAATAACATATTATATTTTAAATAGCCCGATACTATTCCTATTTTTGCTAAAAAATGCTAATTGCTTATAGGTTTACTTTAATAATACAAAAAATATTATTATATAAAAAAATAAAAAAACTATTCTTATTATATATAAATAAGAATATTTATTTTTTAATATAAACTTTTATAAAGCTAGACTATACTTTACTAAAATAGAGTTATAATAATTATATTATTAATTTAAATATTTTTATATAAAAAGACTATATATAATATTTAGTTATATAGGATATAATATTAATTATTTAACTTTAAAAAAAATCTAGAAATTTTATTATTACTATTAATTATATAACTTAGCACTTTAATAATTCAAATTTTTAATTAAAAATAATTATAATTTTAATTATAAAGTTATAATTAATACTATACAAATAAATAATAAGCAAGTTTTTTATATTATTAATATTGCTATATTTTTTTAAGCAGTAACTTTTTTTAAATTAATATTTATATAAAATATCTAAAAAACGCTATATAAGTGCTAGATTAATATATATTAAAAACTTTTTAACTATATTATATAACTTAAATATAAACTTTTTATTTAAAGAATTTTAGAACTAAGCAAAGATTATAAGTACTTAGTACTATATAATGCTTATTAAAGCGTATTAAATAATTAGTAAGATTAAAAAAGCATATAGCTTTTTCTACTATATATATAATATACTAAAAGCTAAAATTAATAATTATATAAAAAATAAATAAATTTTTTAAATAGTAATTAAAGCTTTGAACAATACTACTAAACTAAATAACTTTATATTAACTTTTTTTATTTTTAAAGCTTACTTTAGAATTAATTAGGACTTATTTCTTTTATTTAACATTATATAAAAAGCTAAAGCAATCAAAAAGGTTATAAAAATATTATATAACAAAAAAACAAAAGTTAAAAATAACTATATAATTAACTAGCGTAATAAGCTAGCTTTATATAATATATTTTTGTTGCTTTTATATAACAAAGTAATAATATAGCAAAAAAAAAAAAGCTAAAATAGATTATATAAGATTAAGTTGATTAAAGACCCTAATATAATTATTAATTTAATAAATAGCCTAATATATTTTTATTAGATATAAATTAAGCTTTATTACTATATAACTAAAAAAAATATTTTGGACAAACATATTAAAAAAAAAAACAAAATATAACTTTTTTAAGCTTTTATTATATAAAAAAAACACAAATAACCCCTAAAAGCTATAATATTTTATATAACCTTTATATAATAGATTAATTAACTATTTCTAACCTTTAAAAAAAAACAAAACTATGCCCTAGCTATTAAACTATACAAAAATAGTATTATTAATATACTTAAAGCCTTATTCGAAAAATTTAATACTATTAAAATTAATAATTTTATTATATAAAGCATATTCTAATTTATAAAATACAATCTAATAAAACATAGCAATATTTGCATTTTTAAGTTCTAGCTTATATAAAAAATCAAAAAAAAAATAACTAAGCTATACAAAAAGTCCTAACTTATTATATAAAACTATAACAATACTAAAAAAAAATAATGCTTACTTAGTTACTAATAATCTAGCAAATAAGCTAAAGACTACTATTTATACTAGAACTTTTTCTAATTTATAATTTTAATATTTTAAGCAAACTTTAAAATATTACATAAGCATACATATAATTAAAGAACAAATTAGCTAAAAAAATCCTTATATAACTGCTATCCAAACTAAAATTAAAATATTCCAATAGAATAATTTTATAGATCGTATAACTTTTATATAGACTTACTAAATTAGGTCTATATTAGTTTAAGATATATTACTAGCACTACTATAAAAGACTTAGTATAACTATTTTTATATATAACCTATGCCTACTTTTTATTAAAGGACCTTTGGATAACTTTAATATTATTAAATTGCAAACAAACAATATATTTAGTTTTATATTGCTAGGCTTTTCAAAAAAAAAAAAATACAAATTATAGCAAGCTAAGTTTTATACAAAACTAAAAAAGATATTTTAGCTAAATTACTTTATAAAGTTTAATAGCAAACAAATTATATTTTTATTTAAAAAAAATATTATTTTAACTTAAAAAAATTAAACAAACTAATTAAACTAAATTAATTTTTATATAACTGATTTTATATAGCAATACGTTTTATAATAAGCAAAAAATATATATATTAATAATATTTACTAGCCTAAAGCAGCATATAACTTATATATAGCTGCCTAAGTTATATATCCTAAACTATACAACATTAAAAATTTAAACTAAAAAATCTAGTAGCAAACAAATAATAAAGATTATAGTTTAACTTTTATACTAATAAACCTATATTATACAAAGCTATTTATTTTTATAAATAGATTATTTATAAATAATATAAATATAACTTTTTAATTTAGATTTATAATTATATTAAAAACTAAATATTATACAAAAAAGAATTTAAGCTTTAAAATTAAAAAAAATATTATATATTAGAATTTAAACAAATATAAAAAAGTAACAAAAAGCATACTTACAAATAAATTATATAGCATAATTAATAGTTTTAATAGTACTATTGCCTTTTGTACAACATTTTTAAAAATTATAATTACGCTATAACTGCCCCTAATTCTAGCTGTTCTATGTTCTAATTCAAAATTATTATATAATTGTTTTATTAAGCTTAGTACTATATAAAAAAAACGTTTAATAATTAATATTATATTATTAAAAAAATTATACAAAAGATAAAAAATCTCTAAAATATAATAGATTAATAATAAAAATAATCTAGCTAATACGTTTATAAAAAAAAACACCAAACTAAGCTTTAAAAACTTTTATATTAACAAACAAATTAACTATATAAATAGAAATATTTATTAATAAAACATAAGAAATTATATATAACTATAGTATTTATAAAAAAAAAAAAGTTAGAAGTATAAAAGTAATATATAATAAATTGATTTTAAAAAAAAAAAACAAATATAAACGCTACTTCTTTTTATTTTTATTTTTTTTATTTTTTTTATTATATAACTAATTTACTTTTTTTTTTTTAAATATAATAATTATACTAAGCGCTATACAAACGCCAAACATACACTATACAAACATTACTTTAAAACCTAATAATCTAGCAATAACTATAGAATAAATAACTACTATATACTATATAAGCATTCTTTATATATATAGCAATAGTAGTACTACACAACTAGATAAAAACCGTACAAAAGTAACCTTTTTAGCAAAAAATAAACATAATTAAATATATAAAAAATATATTAACAAACACCTAGATCTATATATTAACTAATAATATAACAGCAACCTAAGCTTTATTAGTTTATATATAAAAAACAAAAATATTAATAATATATTAAAACAAATATATATATAATAAAAAAACAAATATATATATTAATATATAGCACTATAATAAACTAACAATTATTAGAATTATTTATTAGTAATAATACTATATAATAGTTACTATTCTAGCTAATAATTCTTAATATATAACTATTATTACTAAAAAACTAAATAATATTTATTATATAAATATATATATATATATATATATATATATGTATATATAGTATATAAGAATAAGCAAATATATAAAACAGAAAATTTTAAAAAATAACAAAAGAACAAAAAGCAACAGGAGACTCGAGCACTTTTTTATATACAAGTCCTTTTACGCACGAGCCAACCTAACTTCTAATTAATTAATTTCTTTTTATACAAATAACCTGCCTAGTTAACCAAACATAAGTAATTTTAAAGGCCTTTAACTAGCAACTGCCCATACAAGGCCTACCAACCAGACAAGCTAGCTAATTATAAACCTTACTATTACACAAAGCAAAAGCAAATATTTAGCTTTAACTCAAATAGTTACCAAATAATGTTTGGCTTATAATTTTTAACTAACTATACAGCTAAAATAATAACTTTATAATATTATTACATAACCTTATTAAAAAAAAATAATTTACTAACTTAGCAGCTATATATATAAACTAGATTACTAACCTAGTTATTTTTTTAGTAGTCAAACTTTTATATATATATTTAAACAATTATATAATTACTTTTTTTTATTTTTTTTATATAATAAGCAGTTATAACCAAAAAAAAAAAAATAGCTAGTATTAGAATAACTAATATTAGTTACAACCTTATTATACAACTTATATAAAATACAAGTTTACGCTTAGCTGTTATACAAATATTAGCCGGACTTCGGCCAGACAAAAAGGACCTTATTTCCCCTTTGTTATATTAGCTCGTACAATAGCATAAGCTCTCACATAAATATAAAAGACTCATGCTTCGTACAAACATTCTTTTTTTTTTTTTTTTTTTATAGATAATATAATACAATACATTATATTCTATCCACGCGTATTATTTGTTTTACGTACAATATATTATATATAGCCCATTCAATATTTTAATATATTATTAATATTTTTTGCTTTTTATATATAAACTAATAAAGCTTAGGTTGCTACTATACTATTGGTTAATATATAAATCTAGATATTTGCTAATATATCTTTTATATATTTAATTACGCTTATTTTCTACTAAAAAAATTACTTTTATATAGTTCTTATCTAGTTACACAGTACTATTATTGCTATATATATAAAAAATGATTATATAATATATAGTAATTACTTATTTTATAGCTATTGCTAGATTATTAGGTTCTAAAATAATACTTATATAGCGTACATTTAGCGTTCGTATAACGCTTAGTATAATTATTACATTTAAAAAAAAAAAGTAAATTAGTTATATAATAAAGAAAAAAAAATAAAAAAATAAAAAAAAGTAATATTTGTGTTTGTTTTTCTTTTTAGAATCAATTTATTATATATTGCCTTTATATTTCTAACTCTTTTTTTTTTATAAATATTATAATTATATATAATTTCCTATATTTTATTAACAAATATTTCTATTTATACGGTTAATTTATTTATTAATATAAAAGTTTCTAATGCTTAGTTTAATATTCTTTTCGTAAATATATTAACTAGATTATCTTTGCTATTAATCCATTATATTTCAAAAATTTCTTATCTTTTGTACGATTTTTTTAACAATATAATATTAATTATTAAGCGTTTCTCCTACGTAGTACCAAGCTTAACAAAACAATTATATAACAACTTTAAATTAGAACATAAAATAGCTAGAATTAAAAACAGTTATAGCATAGTTATAATTTTTAAAAGTATTGTTTAAAAAGTAATAGCACTATTAAAACTATTAACTATACTATATAATTTATTTATAAATATGCTCCTAGTTACCTTTTTGCACTTGCTTAAATTCTAGTATATAATAATTTTTTTAATTTTAAAGCTTAAATTCTTTTTTATATAACGTTTAATCCCTAATATAATTACAAATCCAAATTAAAAAGTTATATTTATATTATTTATAAATAACCCGTTTATAAAAATAAATAGCTTTATATAATATAGGTCCATTAGTACAAAGGTTAGGCCATAATTCTTATTATCTATTTGCTACTAGATTTTTTAGTTCAAATTTTTAATATTATATAGCTTAAAATATATAACTTGGGCAGCTATACATAAGTTATACGCTACTTCAGGCTAACAAATATTACTAATATATATATTTTTTGTTTATTACAAAACATATTATTATATAAAATTAGTTATATAAAAGTTAATCTAGTCTAGTTAGTTTATTTAGCTTTTTTAAATTAAAATAATATTTCTTTTAAACAAAAATATAATTTATCCGCTATTAAACTCTATAAAATAACCTAGCTAAAATATTTTTTTTAGCTTTATATAAAACTTAGCTTACTATAATTTATATTTTTCTTTTTTTAAAAAGCCTAGCAATATAAAGCTAAATATATTATTTATTTGCAGTCTAGTAATACTAAAATTATCTAAAAATCCTTTAGTAAAAAATAAGCATAGGTTATATATAGAAATAATTATACCAAGCTTTTTATAATAATACTAGTAGTATATCTTAAACTAATACAAACTTAATTTAGTAAGTCTATATAAAAGTTGTATAATTTATAGAATTGTTTTATTAAAATATTTCAATTTTAGTTCGGATAGCAATCGTACAAAAATTTTTCTAGCCAATTTATTTTTTAATTATACGTATGTTTGTATAATATTTTGAAGTTTGCCTAAAGCATTAAAATCACAAATTAGAAAGGATTTTAATACAAGTAGTAATTTTTAGCTTATTTGCTAGATTACTAGCAATTAAATAAGCACTATTTCTTTTTTAGTATTATTATAACTTTATATAATAAGTTAGAACTTTTTATATAGCTTAATTATTTTTTTTTAATTTTTTATATAAGCTAAGATTTAAAAATATAAATATTGCCATATTTTATTAGATTATATTTTATAAATTAAAATACGCTTTATATAATAAAATTATTAATTTTAGTAGCGTTAAATTCTTTAAATAGAGCTCCAAGTATATTAATAATACTATTTTTATATAGCTTAATAATTAAAGCATAGTTCTATTTTTTTTTAAAAGTTAAAAATAATTAACTAATTTATTATATAAAGGTTATATAAAATATTATATTTTTTAAAAGTTATTTATATTTTTTTTATATAATAAAAACTTAAAAAAGTTATGTTTTATTTTTTTTTTTAGTATATTTGTCCAAAATATTTTTTTTAATTATATAATAATAAAGCTTAATTTATATCTACTTAAACTTAATTGGACTATTTATTAAATTAATAATTATATTAAATTTTTTAATTAATTTAATTTTGTATGGTCTATTTTAGCCTTTTTTCTTCTGTTATACTATTACTTCGCTACATAAAAGCAATAAAAATATATTGTATAAAGTTAGCCCGTTACGCTAATTAATCGTATAATTAATTTTAACTTTTGTTTTTTTGTTGTATAACATTTTTATAGCTTTTTTAATTGGTTTAGCCCTTTATATAATATTAAATAAAAAAAATAAATCTTAATTAATTCTAAAGTAAACTTTAAAAACAAAAAAAGTTAATACAAGGCTATTTAGCCCAGTAATATTATTTAAAGTTTTAACTACTATTTAAAAGATTAATTTGTTTTTTATATAATTATTAATTTTAGTTTTTAATATATTGTATATATAGCAAAAGGGGCCATATGCCTTTTTAATTTTGCTAATTATCTAATATGCTTTAATAAGCATTACATAACACTAAATACCTATAATTCTTACTTAGTTCTAAAATTCTTTAAACAAAAAGTTTATACTTAGGTTATATATAATATAGTTAGAAAGTTTTTAATATATATTAATCTAGTATTTATATAATATTTTTTAAGTATTTTATATAAACATTAATTTAAAAAAAATTATTACTTAAAAAAATATAGTAGTATTAATAATATAAAAAACTTGTTTATTATTTATTTGTATAATATTAATTATAACTTTATAATTAAAATTATAATTATTTTTAATTAAGAACTTAAATTATTAAAATACTAAGTTATATAATTAATAGTAATAACAAAATTTCTAGATTTTTTCTAGAATTAAATAGTTAATATTATATTTTATATAACTAAGTATTATATATAGTTTTTTTATATAAAAGTATTTAAATTAGTAGTATAGCTGCTATAGTTCTATTTTAATAAAATATAATCTAGTTTTCTATAAACTTATATTAAAGAATAAATATCTTTATTTATATATAATAAAAATAGTCTTTTTATTTTTTTATATAATAATATTTTTTATATTATTAAAATAAACTTATAAACAATTAGCGTCTTTTAATAAAAATAGAAATAGTATTAGGCTATTTAGAATATAATATATTATTATATTAAAAGAATTATCTATTTATATAATACTTATAGCAATAATTATATTATTACTACTAAACTTAATATTTATACTACCTGGGGTCCAGTCTATTTTTATATAAAAGTAAAATCTAAAATAAGCTTTTAATTATGCTTTTCCTACTATCAAATAATTCGAAACACTTATATTCCAAAGTTTGTTTTAATATTTTATACAATACTAATTGCTAAAAATAAACTAGTTAAACAATATATCCATTTTATAGTTTTAAATATTTTTTCTAGTTATATAGTAAATAAAAGTACTATTTATAAAAAATTAGGTTGATTAGCTACTAAATTTTTTATTAAGTTTTTTATTACTTTTGTCTAACTTAAAATATTTTTTATATTTTATTAAAAATATTAAAAATTTGTTAAATATAAGAATACTATTATTAATCATTTTATATAAGTTAAAATATTAGCTCTTTATATAAACCTATTTCTAAAATATATATTTTATTAATTAATAACCTTTTTTATAGTATATAAAGCACTTCTTGTTTATATAGTAATTTTAGCTGCTTTAGTCCCTTAATTAGTCCTTTTATACGTTTGGCCTACTTAAAAATCTAAAATATTTATACTATTAGCCTTTTATATAGTTCTTTTAATTATACCTCTTATTTATATAATAAATCTTATAATCTTTTTATATAAAATGTTTTAATAAATTGTCTATTACTATATAAATATATGCTCTAAGGTCCAAAAAGAAACCTTTGCACAAAGGCTTTTAGAATACAAATACTATAACTAACTCTAATACTCTTTGATATATTTATATAACTATTATATTAAGTTAGATTTCTTTTTAGTAGCTTGCGCTAAATATTTTTTATATTTTTGCAAGCTTATTAATTATAATTTTTAATACTTTATATAATACTAAATCTAATTTTTTTATTTATTTATATAAATATAATTATAGTCCAATTAGCCTAATACTAGCTATAGTTTATATTAATATTAAAATAAACATTTATTATATAATAGATTTTATTCCAAATCTTATTAGGTCTAATATAATAAATAAAAAAATCTTCTATATAACCTTTTAAAATAGTTAAAAATATAGCATAGTATTAATTTTTTATAATTCTAAACTATTAATAAATATCTATAAATAGATATATTTTATTATAAAATAAATTATATAGCTTACCTATATAGTTTTTTTTTTTTTTTATATCTTTTAAAAGATTATATATTTTTTTAAAAAATTACTTTATTTTGTATATCTTTTATAAAAAATAGGTCTAAAAAAAGGTTATTAGTTATTAGGTCTAGTGTTATATAAAAGTACGCCTATTATATAAAGGTTTAAAAAAGGTTATAAATAATAAGGTATTTATATATTAGCTAGAAATTAAGTTTATAACTTGCTTTTATTATTTAATTATATATAAGTTTAAAAATATTTTAAAACTTAATAATAAATTATATAAACTAAGCAGCGTAGTCTTTAAAAATATAAAATTATATATTTTAAATAAAATTAAGTTATATAAGTTCTAGATATTTAATTTTTAGTTCTTATTTTATTTATATAATAAGCCTAAGAGCTAAGATAAGCTAAGGGGTAAAAATAAGTTAAAAAATAGGGGTAGGCTAAAAAGGAATAAGTTAAAATTATTAACTTAGTATAGAAAAGACTAAGAATTATTATATAAAGGGTAGTAAGATAGGTTAAATAATTAAAGGCTTAGAAAAACTTTTAGTTAGTTTAAATTTATTTTGTGCAATTTAAGCAAGGTTTTTTGTATGTATGCCTAGGTCTATTTATAGTTATACTTTTTTATATATAATAATATTATAAAGTTTTATATAAACGTTTATATAAAGTTTTTTAAAATATTTAAATATTTATTTTATAAAATCTTTTTTATATACTTTTTAAAATATTTATTTATTATTAATTATATAGTTATATTTTTTAATCTAATAAGCTATATATATATTAAATATTAGTTTTATTATATTATTTAGATTAATAAGTTTACTTTAATATTAAAGGTTAAATATTTTTTGTATATTTTTTAAGCTAACACTAAGTTCTTATATAATTTTTTTATATATAAATTGTAGGTATATCTTAATAGCCTCCTATATATTATATAATATACTTAATACTATAATAATAATAATAATAATAATAATAATAATAACAAAAAAAAGCTGTTTAATTATTATATAATAATATAGTTAAAAATAGCACAATTATATACTATTTGTTGAATGGGCTATATATAATATATCGTACGTAAAAACAAATAATATGTATGGACAAAATATAATATATTATATTATATTATTTATAAAAAAAAAAAAAAAAAAAGAATATTTGTACGAAGCATAAGTTTCTTATATTTATATAAGAGCTTATGCTATTATATAAGCTAACATAACAAAAAGGAAATAAAGTCCCTTTTGTCCGGCCAAGGTCTGGCTAATATCTATACAATAGCTAAACGTAAACTTGCATTCTATACAAATTGTATAAGAAAGTTATAACTAATACCAGTTATTCTAATACTAATTATTTTTTTTTTTAGTTATAACCGCTTATTATATAAAAAAAACAAAAAAAGCAACTATATAACTATCTAAATATATATATAAAAGTTTAAATACTAAAAAAGCAACCAGGTTAGTAATCTAATCTATATGTATAGCTGCTAAGTTAATAAATCATCTTTTTCTAATAAAGTTATACAACAATATTGCAAAGCTACTACTTTAGCTATATAGTTAGTTAAAAACTATAGGCCGAATATTACTCGGTAACTATCTAAGTTAAAGCTAAATATTTGTTTTTGCTTTATATAACAGCAAAGTTTATAATTAGCTAGCTTGTCCGGTTAGTAGGCCTTGTATAAGCAATTGCTAATTAAAAACTTTTAAAGTTGTTTATGTTTAGTTAATTAGGCAAGTTATTTGTATAAAAAAAAATTAACTAATTAGAAGTCAGGTTAGCTCGTACATAAAAAGACTTGTATATAAAAAAGTGCTCAAGTTTCCTGTTGCTTTTTATTCTTTTGTTATTTTTTAAAATCTTTTGTTTCGTACGTCTGCCTATCTTTATATACTATATATATATATATATATATTCGTACAATAAATACTATCTAGTTCTTTAGCAATAATAGTTATATATTAAGAATTATTAGCTAAAATAGCAACTACTATATAGTATTACTACTAATAAACAATTCTAACAATTATTAGTTTATTATAGTGCTATATATTAATATATATATTTGTTTTCTTATTATATATATGTTTATTTTAGTATATTGCTAATATTTTTACTTTTTATATATAAACTAATAAAGCTTAGGTTGCTACTATGCTATTGGTTGATATATAAATCCAAGTGCTTGCTAATATACTTTTCGCGCATTCGATTACGCTTATTTTCCGCTAAAAGGGTTACTTTTGCATAGTTTTTATCTAGTTGCACAGTACTACTATTACTGCATATATAAAGAATGCTTGTATAGTACGCAGTAGTTATTTGTTCTATAACTATTGCTAAATTATCGGGTTTTAAAGTAATACTTGCATAACATACGTTTAGCGTTCGTACGGCGCTCGGTATAATTATTACGTTTGAAAAGAAAAAAGTAAATTAGTTATATAATAAAAAAAATAAGAAAAAAAAAATAGGAAAGAGTAGTATTTATATTTGTTTTTTTTTTTAGAGTTAATTTATTATATATTGCTTATACACTTCTAACTTTTTTTTTTTTTTTATAAATACTATAGTTATATGTAATTTCTTATGTTTTATTAATAAACGCTTTTATTTATACAGTTAACTTGTTTGTTAATATAAAAGTTTTTAAAGCTTAGTTTGGTATTTTTTTTATAAATATATTAGCTAGATTATTTTTACTATTGATCTATTATACTTTAGAAATTTTTTATTTTTTATACGATTTTTTTAATAATATAATATTAATTATTAAGCGTTTTTTTTGCGTAGTGCCGAGTTTAACAAAACAATTATATAATAATTTTGAATTAGAACATAAAACAACTAAAATTAGAAATAGTTATAGCATAGTTATAATTTTTAAAAGTATTATATAAAAGGCAATAGTATTATTAAAACTATTAACTATGTTATATAATTTACTTGCAAGTATGCTTTTTGTTACCTTTTTATATTTGTTTAAATTCTAGTATATAATATTTTTTTTAATTTTAAAACTTAAATTTTCTTTTATATAATATTTAGTTCTTAATACAATTATAAATCTAAGTTAAAAAGTTATATTTATATTATTTATAAATAATCTATTTATAAAAATAAATAGCTTTATATATTATAAGTTTATTAGTACAAAAGTTAGGCCGTAATTTTTATTATTTGTTTACTACTAGATTTTTTAGTTCAAATTTTTAATATTATATAGCTTAGAATATATAACTTAAGCAGTTACGCATAAGTTATATGCTGCTTTAAGCTAATAAATATTATTAATATATATATTTCTTGCTTATTATAAAATATATTATTATACAAAATCAGTTATATAAGAGTTAATCTAGTCCAGTTAGTTTGTTTAACTTTTTTAGGTTAAAATAATATTTCTTTCGGACAAAAATATAATTTATCCGCTATTAAACTTTATAAAGTAACCTAACTAAAATATCTCTTTTAGCTTTGTATAAAACTTAGCTTGCTATAATTTATATATATATATTTTTTTTTAAAAAGCCTAACAATATAAAGCTAAACATATTGTCTGTTTATAATCTAGTAATACTAAAGTTGTCCAAAAGTCCTTTAATAAAAAATAAGCATAAGTTATATATAGAAATAATTATACTAAGCTTTTTATAGTAGTACTAGTAATATATTTTAAACCAGTATAGACCCGATTTAGCAAGTCTATATAAAGGTTATATAATCTATAGGATTATTTTATTAAAATATTTCAACTTTAGTTCGGACAATAGTTATATAAGGATTTTTTTAGCTAATTTGTTCTTTAATTATACATACGTTTATATAATATCTTAAAGTTCGCTTAAAATATTAAAGTTGCAAATTAGAAAAAGTTCTAATACAAATAGTAGTTTTTGGCTTATTTGCTAGATTATTAGCAACTAAATAAGCACTATTTCTTTTTTAGTATTATTATAGCTTTATATAACAAGTTAAAACTTTTTATATAGCTTAGTTGTTTTTTTTTTAATTTTTTGTACAAGCTAGGATTTAAAAATACAAATATTGCTATGTTTTGTTAAATTATATTTTATGAATTGGAATACGCCTTATACAATAAGATCATTAATTTTAGTAGCGTTAGATTTTTTAAATAGGGCTCTAGGTATATTAATAATACTATTTTTATATAGCTTAATAACTAGGGCATAGTTCTATTCCTTTTTAAAGGTTAGAAATAGTTAACTAATCTGTTATATAAAAGTTATATAAAATGTTATAGCTTTTAGAGATTATCTGCGTTTTTTTTGTATAACAAGGGCTTAAAAAGGTTATGTTTTGTTTTTTTCTTTAGTATATTTATCCGGAATATTTTCTTTAGTTGTACAGTAATAAAGCTTGACTTACGTCCAATAAAAGCGTATTAGGCCGTTTGTTAAATCGATAATTATATCGGGGTCCTTGATCGACTTAATTTTATATAGTCCATCCTAGCTTTTTTTCTTCCGCTATACTATTACTTCGCTACATAAAAGCAACAAAAATATATTGTACAAAGCTGGTCTGTTATGTTAGTTAATCGTACAGTTAATTTTAACCTTTGCTTTTTTGTTACGCAACATTTTTATAGCTTTTTTAATTGCCTTAGCTTTTCGTACAATATTAAATAAAAGAGGTAAGTCCTAATTAATTTTAAAATAAGCTTTAAAAACAAAAAAAGTTAGTATAAAGCTGTTTAGCCCAGCAATATTATTTAAGGCTTTAACTATTATTTAAAAGATTAATTTATTTTTTATATAATTATTAATTTTAGCTTTTAATATATCGTATATATAGTAAAAAGGGCTATATATTTTTTTAATTTTGCTAATTGCTTAGTACGCCTTAATAAACATTGTATAGCACTAAGTACTTATAATCTTTGCTTAGTTCTAAAATTCTTCGGACAAAAAGTTTATATTTAGGTTATATATAATATAATTAAAAAGTTCTTAATATATATTAATCTAGTATTTATATAGTATTTTTTAAATATTTTATATAAATATCGATTTAAAAAAGGTTGCTGCTTAAAAAAATATAGCAGTATTAATAATATAAAAAACTTGCTTATTGTTTATTTGTATAGTATTAATTATAACTTTGTAATTAAAATTATAATTATTCTTAATTAAGAACTTGAATTATTAAAGTACTAAGTTATATAATTAATAATAGTAATAGAATTTCTAGATTTTTTCTAAAGTTAAATAGTTAATATTGTATTTCGCATAACTAAGCATTATATATAATCTTTTTATATAAAAATATCCGAATTAATAGTATAATTGTTATAATTCTGTTTTAATAAAATATAGTCTAGCTTTATAAAAGCTTATATTAAAAAATAGGTATTCTTATTTATATATAATAAAAATAGTTTTTTTATTTTTTTATATAATAATATTTTTTATATTATTAAAATAAGCCTATAAGCAATTAGTGTTTTTTAGCAAAAATAAAAATAATATCAAGCTATCTAAAATATAATATATTATTATACCAAAAGAATTATCTATTTGTATAGTACTTATAGTAATAATTATATTACTACTGCTAAACTTAATATTTATGCTATTTAGGGTCCAGTTTATTTTTGTACAAAAGTAAAGTTTAAAATAGGTTTTTAATTATACTTTTTTTACTATTAAATAGTTCGAAACACTTATATCCTAGAGTTCGCTTTAGTACTCTATACAATACTAGTTATTAAAAATAAACTAGTTAGATAGCATATCTATTTTATAGTTCTAGATATTTTTTTTAGTTATATAATAAATAAAAGTATTATTTATTAAAAATTAAATAGATTAACTACTAAATTTTTTATTAAATTTTTTATTGCTTTTGTCTAATTCTAGGTATTTTTTATACTCCGTAAAATATACTAAAAACTCTTTAAGTATAAGTTCTGTTTTATTAATTATTTTATACAAATTAAAATATTAATTTTTTATATAAGCCTGTTTTTAGAAAGTATATTTAGTTAACTAACAACTTTTTTTATAATATATAAAATATTTCTTATTTATATAGTAGTTCTAGTTTTTCTAGTCTTTTTAGTAGTCCTATTATATGTTTGGCCTATTTAATAATCTAAAAAATCTATACTATTAGCTTTTTATATAGTAGCCTTAGTTATATTTCCTATTAGTAAAGTAAATATTGTTATCTTTTTATATAAAACTTTTTAATACATTGTCTAACGCTATCTAAATATATATTTAAAAATCTAAAAAAAAACTTTTGCTTATTAGCTTTTAAAATATAAAAACTATAGCTAATTCTAAAACCCCTTAGCATACTTATATAATTGTTATACTTAGCTAGATTTCTCTTTAGTAACTTGTACTAAATACTTGTTATATTTTTAAAAGCTTATTAATTATAAGATCTAATACTTTATATAATACTAAATCTAAGTATTTTTTTTTTATTTATATAAATATAATTATAGTCCAGTTAGCTTAGTATTAACTATAGTTCGTATTAATATTAAAATAAATATTTATTATATAATAGATTTTATACTAAGTTTTTTTAGGTCCAATCTAATATATAAAATAATCTTTTATATAACCTTTAAAAATTATTAAAAATACTATATAATATTAGTCCTTTATAATTCCGAATTGTTAGTATGTATTTATAAACAAGCGTGCTTTATTATACAAAAAGTTGTATAGTTTACTTATATAGTTCTTTTCCTTTTTTTATATCTTTTAAAAAATCGCATACTTTTTAAAAAAGATTATTCTATTCTATATAATTTTTATAAAAAATAAGTCCAAAAATAGGTTGCTTATTATAAAGTTTAATATTATATAAAAATATACCTATTATAATAGGGTTTAAAGAAAGTTATAAATAACAAAGTATTTATATATAGGTTAAAAGTTTGGTTTATAACCTGCCTTTATCATATATTTATATATATATTCAAAAATATCCTAAAACTTAATAATAAATTATATAGGTAAATAGGAGGTCTAATCCTCAAAAGTTTGGAATTATATGTTTTTTAGAAGTCCAGGCCATATAGGTTCTAGTTATTTAATCTCTAGTTCTACTTCTATTCGTACAATAAATATAAAAGCTAGAATATACCAAAGTATAAAAGTAAGCTAAAAAGTAAGCCAAAATTATTAACTTAGTATAGGGGAGACTAAAAGTTATTATATAACAAAAATAAAAATAGATTAAATAACTAATAGCTCTAAAAAATCTTTAATAAGTTTAAATTCTTTTTATATAATCTAAGCAAGGTTTTTTATATATATGCTTAGGTTGCTTTATAGCTATATTTTTTTATATATAATAGCTTTAGAAAGTTTTATATAAATATTTATATAAAGTTATACAAAATATTTAAGTTCCTATTTTATAAAATCTTTTTTATATATTTCTTAAAATATCTATTTATTATTAATCATATAATAATATTTTTTAATTTAAAAAACTATATATATATTAAAAATTATTTTTAATACTATATTTAGATCGATTAGTTAGCCCTAATATTAAAAGTTAAATATATTTTTTGTAGTTTTAAAATTAATATAAAGTTCTAAAGCAAGTTTATTATATATAAATTAGAAGTATACTTTAGCAGCTTTTATAATCTTATACAATAAGTATAATACTATAGTAAAAAATTAAAAAAAAAATACTATCTAGCTATTATATAATAGTATAGTCAGAAATAATATAATTATATATTATTTTTATTTTTTTTATATAGTACTTTTAATACTCTTTATAAAGAGTTAATATTTATACGTTAAAGATTAGATCTTTTTTATTTTTTTTATAACAAATAAATATATTTAATAACCTATAATATAAAATATTTATTTTATTTCGTACAATATTACTATTGCTACCTTACAAAAAAGTAATAGTTATATAGTAAAAATTTTAAAGTATAATACAAAAACTTATCTAAATAAGTTTAACTCCGTTTTTACTTTTGCTAATCTATAGTATGTTTTTGCAATTCTTTTTAGAATGCTTTTATAACTACTAATTAGTATTA
This sequence comes from Ustulina deusta, assembly GCA_023159155.1. Lineage (NCBI taxonomy): Eukaryota > Fungi > Ascomycota > Sordariomycetes > Xylariales > Xylariaceae > Ustulina > Ustulina deusta. The sequence goes on along the minus strand of JAJNNX010000004.1, from coordinate 1,155,562 downwards.
AATGGGCTATATACAATATATTGTATATAAAAACAAATAACGCACATAAACAAAATATAATATATTGTACTATGTTATCTATAAAAAAAAAAAAAAAAAAAAAATGTTCGTATAAAGCATAAGTCTTTTACATTTATATAAGAGCTTACGCTATCGTATAAGCTAACATAACAAAAAAGAAATAAGGTCCCTTTTGTCCGGCCGAAGTCCAGCTAACATCCGTACAACAGCCAAGCATAAACTCGCACTCCGTACAAGTTATACAATAAAGTTATAACCAATACCAGTTATTCCAACACTATTTTTATTTTTTTTATATAATATTTTTAATACTTCTTATAAAAAGTTAATACTTATATATTAAAAATTAGATCTTTATTATTTTTTTTATAACAATTAAATATATTTAGGCATTTTATAATATAGAATATTTGCTTTATTTTATATAATACTACTAATGTTTCTTTATAAAAAAGTAATATTATATAGTAAAAATTTTAAAATATAATATAAAAACTTATTTATATAAGTTTAATTTTATTATTATTTTTGCTAATTTATAATTTTTTTTTATAATTTTTTTCGAATATTTTTATAACTATTAATTAGTATTAAATAAGCTATATATAATATATTATATATAAAACAAATAATATATATAAACAAAATATAATATATTATATTATATTATTTATATTAAAAAAAAAAAAGAATATTTGTATAAAATATAAATCTTTTATATTTATATAAAAACTCACGCTATTGTACGAGCTAATATAATAAAAAGGAAGTAAGGTCCCTTTTGTCCGGCCGAAGTCCGGCTAACATCCGTACAACATCCGAGCGTGAACTTGCACTCTATACAAATTGCACGATAAAGTTATAACTAATGCCAGTTATTCCAACAAAAAATATATATAATATAAAATAAATATATATATTAATATATAACGCTATAAAAAAACAATAATTATTAAGATTATTTATTAGTAATTATATAATATAAAACCTAAGTTCTTACTTAATAATTTAAAATATATAACTATTATTAATAAAGATCTAATAAGCGTTTATTATGCAAATATATATATATATAAATAATAACAGATTGATATATAAAAATAAAGATTTTTTAAAGCAATAAAAAAACAAAAAATAGTAAGCAAACAAGTATTTTTTATACTTGAGTTTTTTTATGTATAAACTAATTTTGCCTTAATATAATTAATTTTTTTTTGTATAGCTAACCTATTAATTTATAGTATATTAAAAGTTTTAATTATTAATTGCTTATATAAGGCCTATTTATTAAACAGATTAGCTAATCATAAACCTTACTATTACATAAAGCAAAACATATGCCTAGTCTAGCTAGCAAGCTAACTTTTAGTTTTATGTTCTAACTAGTTGTATAGCTATATTAGCAGCTTTATAATCTTTTCTTTATAATTTAATTAAAGGAAAAAACGGCCTATTAATTTAACTGTTATATAAAGGGCTAGATTGCTAATATAGTTGATTATTCTTATAAATTATACTTTTGTATATATATCTAAGCAGTTATATAATTAATTTTTTTTTTTTTTATATAACAGGCGGTTATAACTAAAAAAAAAAATAGCTAATGTTAAAATAATTAGTATTAGTTATAACTTTAATAAGCAACTTGTACGGGATGCAAATTAATGATTCGATCGCAATACAAGTTTATAACTTGCTTGTATAAAAAATATCGGGTCTTAAATAACCTTGGTTCTTTTAAATTATATTAGCTTGTATGTTAGTATAAGTTTTTTTATATAAAAAAAAACTTCTGTTTTATATAAATATTCTCTTTCTTCTCTTTTAATAATTATAATATAGTATAATTAAATATTCTGTCTATGCATGTTCTATTTGTTTTATGTACGATATATTATATACAGCCTATTCAACAAAAACACTATTAATTATCTTACAATCGGAGAATTTATTAGTATCAAAAGATATCAGCTTGCAACACCTCGCTCTAGTTCTCTATTGTTATTAGTTTTTTTTTTTCATTCTAGAACAACTAAAAAAATCCCGTTCAAAAAACTATAGTACTATTTAGTACCGCTAACGAACCGTAGAAGCGGCGTTCTTCAAGCTAAATAAAATAGCGCTCTATTTAATTAAGTATAATTAGATTACTTAAAAAAAATATATTAAGCTACATTAAGAAAATTTTCGGCCGACAAAGCATAAAAACTTTTAATAGTCTGCTTAAATCCCAGGCCTTTAATAAAAACTTAATTACTTTAAAAATTAAGCTTAGCTATAAGCTTACAACGTTGCACTAAATACCCAGCTGTTAAAATATGCTCCATACTATAAACCTAACAGCTCTAGAATTCAAGCTTAGTATTATATAGTAAAACAAATCGTTATAATACTGCTTGATGTCCTAATATATATTTATTATTAGCTGGAAAATAGCAGTAATTTCAGGTCTTTTAAAACTAACAACTAATAATTAGAACTCAAGATCATTTATGCCGTAGAATAGCAGCGCTAGTACCGCAAGAAATCCTGCTATATATAATACTATTAGTTTCTGTTGTTATAAAGCGCTACTGTCCTACAGCTGCTCGGGTCCAAGCTTATACAAATTAATAAACTCGGCAAAATATGCTATTGCTTTAAAAAAAGTTAAAGCTTTACTATTATAGAACAAAACGCCCTAAGTATATTAAATAATAAATAACGCAAGCCTAAAACAGAACAATACCCACGGTAGAAAGTTGCTTTTTATATCTATAGTCCACCTAGATGCTAAAGCTAATATAGTATAAAACTATTAAACTAAGCCAAAAAAAACGAAAACAGAAAAATTAATAATTATATTTTAAGGCTCTCTGATATATTAGTTACTTATAAGTTATAAATAATGCTTAAAAAATATACTTGTTTATTTTAAAGTTCTAATAAATAAACTAATAAAATATAAAACTAATATATTGCTAAAACTAATAAAGCTTTAAAAGTAGTTTTAATATTTATAAGTAGCGTTTTAATTGTTTTATTATAATAAAAAAATTCGGGTTAATAAAATATTTAGTATTAGTTAAGCTTTAAGATTCTAAAGCATAAATGCTATTTAGCACTGTTAACTTTTTTATTTAATTAATCCAAATAAGAAACATGTTATATTAGCCGCCTAGTTAATTTATTACTAAAGATTTAAAAAAAAAAATGCTATGTAATATAATAAATAGATCTAAACAAGCAACTAGCTATTCGTTTAAAAAAAAACGCTCCGTTGCTAAAAAAAGGGTTAACCACGTTGTCCAACCTTACTGCCAAACTAAATCAATTTAGTTGTAGCTTAAGATCAGGGGGTCGTTATCTTTCGCTAACAATAACTCTTTTTCCATTTTATCCCAAATGCTCTCTTCCCTCTTTTCGCCCCCTCCTTCCCTGTTGCAGTCGGTTTCTACTTCTGTCTCAGTCTCACTAGATAACAACGAGTCGAGATCAACGGCGCATGGGTCATTATCGCATTCCTGTGGAGTAGACGATCCTGTCATCTTTATAGGACTCTGACGCTCGACCAGCTTCCAAAGCTGTTCTATCTCCCTCTCTTCTGTTTCTGGTACTCCAAGATTGGTCGTCATGATGATTGACAAGAGTGGCATACAGCTTGCTGTGGTGGCAGTCTATTGTGTTCAATTCTCAAAGTGCAAAATTGAAGGCGCAATGTCTTGAAAATAGAAAAAGCCCATTGGGGTGTATCGGTTTATTAGGTATTCGCAACAAAGAACAATTGACTAGGTGGCTTTATCTAAGGAACTCAGACGGATTACATAAGGAAGCTCTTGGGTGTACTGCGCCACGCGCCCTTAGTTTCCGAGTTCCTATTATAAATACACAATCGATCCGTCTTTTTTTATAATATGCCAATATCCTTTTAGATCTTAATATACCTGTCTATACTTCCTTTTTACCGGATTTTATATCATCTAATCAGTTTTATTTACTTGATTTACAAAAGGTTCCCAGTCTACTGTACCACTACCCTGTGATTTCGACTCGGTAGACCTACTCTTACCCTTCGACTTGCCACCCGATTTTTTGGCTTTGTACTTAGCGGTCGAGTAGGCAGCAGCAGTGCCATCGGTAAGATCAACATGTGCCATATCACTCGCGAGGTCATCCATATCACCCTCCTGCGTCTGAAGCTGGCTCCATAGGATTCCATCAGCAACCCGTGGCTTGCCTTTTGCCATAGGAGATCCACTAGTAAGGGGATCCGCCAACTCCTCTAAGAAAGTTCGCCGATGTGTGCTCTTCTATACGTTACTAGATCCTGATCCTGATAGGAAATCCACAGAAGCGGCCATCAACATAAAAAGCTCAGCCACAGGAGCGTCCGACTCTTCCGACTATGCTAGCGCCCGATATTCCGGGTATATCGGTGCCTAACACTTTTTAAGCAAATCTTTCGCTGCTTTCACAGTATCCAGCCAGTATTTTCAGTTGTGCCTACAAAGTTTATAATAGATCGTTCAACCGCTTATTTAATTATCATTCCTATGTATTCCCGTCTAGCATATTTCGAAAGAGCGATTATATTTTTTACATTTGGTATATTTCGGTTTAGTATGCTTATTTAGCCAATAGCCACAAAAGATGCAGAAACCGTCCCGACCGGAGAATGTCGTTATATTCTTAATAGTCCCGGCCAGCGTGGATAAAACAGGCAGCGAAAGGTATTTAATGATAATAAACCATGAACGCAGTAGTTGTTTCTCAGATATCCGTTCTGTATCAACAGCAGGTCACAAGGGCCTTGATTCTTCTGAGTCTCTCCAATCTGCCCAGAACTAATGGCCTCTTTTATATACAGATTTTAGCCCCCAAGGTCCCGTTATCTTGCATAGGCAACAGTCTCTGCATGCCAGTACTATTGGATCGGCGTGCCAACACTGACCAGCTGCAGGCGTAGGTCTTCCGGATGCAGGTACGTTTTCCCCGTGTGACAGACTGCCGCTCTTAAAACACCTCCTAGCCAGTCTTCCATATATACGCGCTTAAGGCGTCAGATTCCTGGAGACCATTTGCATACATAATACACGAGTATAAGATTTAGTCACCCTGACTGCTCGGTGTAGCCAGTCGCTAGGGGCAGAAGTGTCAAATAGAACTCCTAAATGTATTTTTGCTCTTTACGGCGCCCCGAGCCAGCTCCAAGTCTACGTGCCCTCCCTCACAGCAAACAAATCCGAGGCGATCTTTCGCCAAAAGGCAGGCGGCGGTAGCATCGGATGGACGAGCTTCTGTTTCTTGGGCTCGGGCTCGGAGGTGGTGACATATGGAAGAATCAGTATCATGCATTTTGGACTCGACCAAGTCCGAGGCGCTCTCGCGTCCTATATATGTATCCGCGACTGGATGCGAATGGCCAAACTTGAGGCATATGTGAGTAGATGCTGAAAGTGACCTAAATGATAAATTGAAAAACAGCGGGGGCAAATAAATCGTCGTTTTGTGTTGGGCGTCTATTACAATGAAGACAGCCCCCAGGCAGCCACTGACGGGAGGACGAAGTGGATATGTGCCATTCCGTCGGTATACGCTAATAAAAAACAGCCAATCAATCTGTTACTTTTGGCGCCCAGCAGCATAGCGCCTCCAGCGTTTTCTGTGACCTGTCCAGGACATGGATTACACCTATGTGAACGAGAAAAGACTCGTAAGATAGCACACTATAGCTTCACGCAAGCACATAATACGATTTGACACATTCCAAGGCTAATGGCCGCTTTTCTCAAGGCAAGGTGTAGAAACATCACGTAGGGTGTAATCGACAGTCGAGCTCCGAAGCTGTACTGGTCCAGACTCGTACCAGTCCGCAACAACATGTCGTACTGGTCCTGGGCCGTGCTGGTGCCGAATCGTACCAGTGCAGTGCCGTACTGGTCTGAAGACGTACCGGTACGGGGCCTTCATTCGTACTGGTTCAGCACTGTACTGGCACAAAGGCGTACTGGTACGGGGCCCACAATCGTGCTGGTACGAATATCGTACCAGCCCGTGGTCCGACACCGTACCGGTCCGGTTATCGTACCAGTACGGGATTCCCTCTCGTACTGGTCCTACACCGTACTGGGCGCAGATCGTACTGGTCCGTAGTGGCAGCTCGTACTGTTCCTGGGCCGCACTGGTCCTGAATCGTACTGGTACGAGACCCCGGCCGTACTGGTCCGTACTTATCGCGATAATGGCATTGACGCATCCCACCGCACTCTGTCCTAGCTTACTTCATCACTGTCACGCAAGACAGGGCACTATTTGAACCTAGACCTTATCTTGTTATCTAATCCCTTATCAATGAACTGGGCGGGAATCGTACCAGTACGAGACCTTGGCCGTACCAGTCCGTGAACATGTTCGCTAATGGGCTTTGCTGCCGACGCCTGCCTAATAGCCAAGGGAATTGGCCAAAATTTCAAGCAAGTTTTTTAATATCTTTAAAGCTGCTTGTGTTTTTCGCCGCAAGGTTTGGCAACCACACTAGTCCATGATCACATTACGTACTGTTCCCAAGCTGTACTGGCCCGGGATCGTACTGGTTCGGGCCTTAGACACGTACTGGTCCAAGCTTGTACCGGTCTGGCGTTGTACTGGTACGGGGTCAACAGCCGTACTGGTTCGGATATCGTACCAGTCCAAGGTCCTGATCGTACTGGTCTGACTATCGTACCAGTCCCTAGCCCAACCTCGTGCTGGTCCTAGTCCGTACCAGTCCAGGGTCGTATTGTTACGGCATCCACATCCGTACTGGTCCGAGGCCGTCCTGGTTCGGGATTGTACTGGCACGCGTAGGAGTCCGTACTAGTCCAAGCTCGTACCAGTCCGATGGCGTACTAGTATAAGATCCCCATCCGTACTGGTCTGGATATCGTACCAACCCCTTGTCCTAGACCGCACTGGTGCGAACATTGTACCAGTCCGTAGGCCACCACTATACTGGTCCCAGCCCGTACTGGTTCGAGGTCGTGCTGGTACACGAATCAACTTGTGCTGGTACGTAGTCCTTTGCGACTAAACTGGTCGGTGCTATAACGGATTTCCTGATCGTACTAGTACGAGATCTGTGTTATAGGAGCAGCACAAGGTTGACATTTGATCTATGAGTACAAGTTGTTAGCGTTTCTCTTCGGGGTTACTATGTAATGAAAAGGATATTACATAAATTAAACAGTTCATTGCGTAGTTTCAAGGTTCTAGGTGAAATAAAATAAATTCGGCTTCGTCTGTTCCAAGTGATAGATCTTATTTATAAAATACAATCATCCATCCTAACATTCTCTTCATCATCGTCTAGTTGTAAGAACTGTCGTTTCTTCCCCCGAGGCTCATTCTGCATCAAAGGAGGAGCTAGGTCTTTCGGCGCTCCTCCGCTTTCTTGGAATACATCCGGACATTCTCGGCACAAATACAAGAACATGGTTTCCGCTTCATTCCCCGAGACGGACAACTCCTTTCCGATGCTCTCCCAGATTCGCGCACGGTATCTATTTCATCGTGTTAGCAGTCTGCTGTTGACCATTCGGGTAAAGAGCCTAATAATACTGGATGTATGCCTGAACGACCTTAGTAAAGCGAAGTCACATTTGGTTTGCCAAGCTTTGGTAGTGATGCATCATGCAGCTCGTCTTGCTTCGTCCCGGGAGCGCTTTGCTGATAGCCGTCCAGTCATGACCCCAGGCAACAAGCTTGATAAGCTTCTCATCTTCCTGTAGTCGCCATCTGCTGCCCGGCTGCGGAGTGACCTCTGCCTTCTTCGATTCGTAGAGGAAGCTGAAAGACATTGCAAGGTTGAATGGAAATTAGAGCGACGTGAACAATTGCCAAAACTTGATTGCACAACATATGCAAGCAACCCTCACTTACTTTTTACCATGACTTCTTCGCCGAGGCCGATTCCGTACGTCTACTGCTCCCCATATGCTAGGCGCTTATGTTTAGAGTCGAGGCCGATTCCGTACAAGGTCCACCGCACCCGTTACCGCCGCTCCGTATGCACAAACACTAAATTTAGAAAAGAGGCCGATTCCGTACCACCACCGTCATGTCTGTCATGGCCGGCCCGTGTAAAATAACTAGAGTTATAATGAAAAGGCTATCCAGATCTATAGCCGGCTGCTGTATACGCACGCTGGCAATGAAGAGATTTGTCTAGATTACAACTCGATTGATTTCTTTCAACTCATTACTGTCTCCAACTCGAAGCAGACATGTTGGCCTTCTCATTCGCGCTCTTGGCTGTGGGTGTAGGCGTCTCGGGCTCAGCCGTCACAGGTTCCGCTGACCTCGGCCTGGAGATCGGAACGAGCACTACCAATCTGGGCATTTATGGCTATCTGACGGAATATGACCAGGGGAATCCATCCCCATCGACTACCACTGGAACTACCACCAAGACCTACACCGTCACTCTCACTTCTCTTTGCGCCACGTCCGAAGCTAGCGGTGCAAATGCCCCGGCAGCCACGACCGCAAACCAACCCGCCACTCGACAAGTCTCTCAGATCATGCTTGTTACTGTCACCACTCAGCTCTGCCCCGCCGCCGCGACAAAGGGAAATGGTTTGCCATTGACCTCCTCCCTTCTCGGAACACCGACAACATCTTTGACGCCAGACAAGACGGTCCCGTTCAGGTCCTTCGGGGTAGGCTCGCTGCCAATCCCGGCATCTCAAGAAGTAACTGTTTCGGGGTGGAGCAGTAGTATGGTCTCTTCTAAGCCGAGCGGATCACTACACCCATCGCATTCAGGAATGACGGGTTATTCGGGGTGGAGCAGCATGGCTCCTTATAAGACGAGCGGTTCGCTACACCCGCTATCTACAGGATCAATGAGTCTAGGGTCAAGTAATACGGTCTCTCTCCAGACAAGCACATCGCTATCCATATCCCCATCCCAATCCCCATCACTATCCCCATCAATCACGAAATCAACTGGTTCGGGAAAGAATGCACTGGTACAGCAGGTCTGGCCCTCCTTTGCCCTCACCGCCATCGCTCTTGGCTTCTCATGTCTCTGAGCGGCCATGTCTCTCATGTCTCTAAATGATCCTTCATATTCTGAATTGGTCTGTTCGAACTGCAAATGTTTTACTTTTCTTTGTCGCGCTTTTAGGTAGTTAGGATTACAATATACACCTGTTAATCCGATTTTCGTCTTTTTTCCTGCCTTTCGTCATCTAACTCTCTCGTCCGCTTCTTGCTTATGGGCTCTCCCGCCGCGACAATCACCTCATCTCTCCAGGCCTCTGAAATAAGAGCTAAAGCAGTCTCTCTTATTTTAAGAGCGTCTTGTAGTCCAGCATCGCCGGACATCACCTCCCTGCCGAGCATACGTCGGTAAGCAGAGGCTATGACGAGTGGGCCACAGCTGAAGCCATCAAGTTGGTGGGGAGCCACCTGCCATAGTTAGAAGAGGGCGTCATTATGTAGGACTAGAATACCTACCTGCTCGACGTATCTCAGTTCTGGGAACTGGTCCTTACACGCTTTCTATTTTAGGATTAGCGTCAAAATCGGGTCAGGAGCTCTGGGTCTTCTTACCTTGATCTCCGTATGAGTTTTCGTAGTAAAAGAATCGTAATGGTACACCGCGTTATCTCCGTAGTTCACCTCGAAAAGGGTAAAGTGATCTCCGTGTAGGAAAAGTGGAAAGAGACAAACAAGGCGATCATTCGGTTCCGCCTTCTTCCATTCTTCAATCAATCGTGCGGCCTTCTCAAAGGGCTTCGCTACTACTTTCCGCGGTCGATCTTGTTGATGAATAGGGATGGAGAAGCCGATGCGGATGTGTGGCAACCGGTCAGCCAGATGGAGACACAGCAGGATGAGCTCATCGCTAAACCATTCCGTTCCGCCTAGACGGTGAAGCGTTTCGATGTCAAAGCGGAATTCCGTATTCCTGACTTGGAGCACATCGCCTGATACCGAAACTCTCATCTGCCTTTGGAGGGACATAACTTCTTTGGATATGTCGAGCGTCCTTTCCGAAGTCTCAACGGGTATCTCGTCTTGCAGAGCCTTCTTGAAAGCAGCTGGGTCTGTCTGGCCGTTTTCCAAAAGCAAATCTATCTGCCTTTCGAGGTGCTGAAGGATATTCATCTTCTCTTGGTCTTTCTGGAGTTCAGAAATCATGTGTTTGATAACATTTCTCTTGGATGTTGCAAGACTCCTAGAAAAATGATCAATAGACTTATCTCAATGAAAGTAACCATTCGACGTACCATGCGTTCCTGAAGAGAATGCCGAAGCCCAATGCCCGGACTAACTCATCCCAGATCCTCCCTCTTGTCAAATGAGTATATAGTCTCTTGCGGCGGATCTCCCGTATCTTTTTCTCGCCGGCATCTCCTGACACAGCACCAAGGATCCTACATGTCACTTCTTGTGCCGCTGCCGTCTTGGTCATGGAGGAGAGGAGATCCGTCTGGCCATGGTGCCATCGAGCAAACGCGATTGCGGTCAGGGCATATCGGATCGAACCTTTCTGTCGATCGGCAAATCCCGATTTGATCAGAGATCCCCATTCCGAGCCGCTCGACCATGAGGTTTCCACCGTACAAGTCTCCTTTAGAGAATAAAGAAGAGTCGTATAAGTGGCTGAAGAATCAGTAGGAAACTTCAACTGCTCGATCTCCTCTAGACTGGAACTGGCGAACTCCATGGCGGACTGCCTTACCATAAGCTCAGCGGGATGATCGGAGGTAGTGGCCGTGGGTTCCTCTTTCGTGTCTGGCTTACTGGATTCCAGAGGCGTTTGTGGCTGCGACTTATTGTCGATGGTAGTTGTACCCTCTTTTGTTGTGATTGGAGTGTAGGGTTTGGAGGGAGTCATGAGAGGAGTCCGTAATTGTGTAACCACCGTGGGTTTTGCTCGTATGCGCGGATTTTTGACCGTCGATCGCGCCACGACAACATCAGCAACGTCGTCCGGTCTAAAAAGAGAGGCTACTGGGGATGTAACTTGGAGGGTTTCGTTCATCTCTTGTCGTGATAACCCCCTTCGATAAGGGCGGGATTGATACAGCCTTGATCATCGAGGTCGTTTTGTGCCAGCTTCTCCCAGTCAGTTTCGATGTCGGTGTCTGACGTAGACTCTTGATATCCCGCAGGAGATGGTGAACCCTCACCGTCACCATCGCTGAACTCGTTCTCGGGCTGGTGACTATCGTCGGCTATTAGAACAGTAGTTATCGAGTCATCGTTTTGGGTCTCGGTAGGCGATTGTTTCTCAATCTCCTCGTCCGGCGTGTTGCAACTGTTAGTAGGAGGTGTTGGAATGCTTCCAGGTGTCTCTTGAATAGTTGCGCACATGTTGTGACAACATTGGTAGAGTTTCTCTAGAAGCTCCAAGAGCTGGTACCGATCGGATATCGGCCGCCGAGATAAGAAGGAGTCCATGGTCGCTGCGTTCACGAGCTCACTAGGAACGTGCAGAAGCTCCGAAAGAACTATTGGAAGACGAAGAAGAGAGGTTACAGTTTGTGCTGGATTAAAACCCTCGGTTTTGTCAGCCGCAATATCTCTTTCCGGTGTGTGATCGGGAGTAAGACGTTCGACTTCGGGTGTGGTATGAGCACTCCATACTTGTGTTTTGGGTTGGGGTGTTGTCTTCATGATAGGCAGGTAGCTGATATGATATCCAACTTGTAGAAGGGTTCGTGCTTTGTGGTGTTTACTTAGGAAAGAATGGATGTGGTGGTATAATAGATTCATAGAGATTGTTCAGAGGCGGGAGGGCGGCCCTTTATAATTTTCCAACCAACACAGCCCTTAAGCACACCCTCCGATCTATCACACTATCTTGGAGTCCTCTCGCCTTCGACTTCGTAAGAAGTCGCTACCCCTGTGTTTGAAAGCCAATAAATAGTCTTCAGTCTATGGGTCCCTCAGATATCTCGGCTCGACCGACTTCGTAAGAAGTCACTAGTTGTTTACTTCCCCTCGCGAGCCAACAATATATCGCCAGCCTATCAGACTCCTGGTCAGAGCGACTTCGTACGAAGTCGGCCTTGATCCTTTGCATTAAGCCTCTATTGCTCATCCTATCAGCTTCCTGCTTTTGCCAAATTTCCGAGTCGTTTTGCCTCTAGGCCTCAGAGTAGGTCATCCCCATGGTGACGTGTATCGTCGTAAGCCTCCTTTGTCTCCATGATCCTAAACGCCCAACGTGGTGTTGCGTAGGAAGGCACGGACTTATCATGGCGCGTAGCATGACAGCCCAGTCCCCGTCGAGATCGGTATCCTGGATAGTCTGCCTTATGCGTGTTATGACCTTCATGAAGGCCAAGTGGCTGTTCATATCGGCGTCTGATTCGTGAGCATACGACATCCATTTCCTTTTCACCCCTAAAGGGTCGCCGGAAAGAGGGCATATCTGGCGCCAACAGTCGCAGTGCTGTGGATCAGACTTCGTACAGACTCCTAGTACACGTTGACCGAAGCTGATCCCTCAAAACGACTTCCTCGTGACCCTGTTTTCGTTCGTCGAGATTGCTATTTTGAGCAGTCTGCCTTGCACGTAGTGTGATGAGCTTAGCGTTCTATAGTATCTTCTCGAGTGCTGACTCGTTGTTCGTGTCGCCCCTTGGCCTGATAGACAAAGACTCGTCAGCATGACAATTAATTATTTCCCAATAGCTCCAGAAGGTCGCAGAAAAGGAGGCAGACCTGTAGCCAATAGTTTGCATGCTATGTGATAGCCCTCGCACACGATGCGGCTATACTTTCCTGATCGATTGGGGACTGTTTATTGACATGCGTTGACCGAGGCTCACGCCCGACAAGGCCGTTCCAGATGGTCAATCTTCGTCGGATATGCTATCACGTACAGCCTGCGTGGCGCGTAGTGTAACGAGCCTAGTGTCTTGCAGTCCCTTTGAAGAGGCTGACTGGTGAGTTGTACTCCCCTCCTGGCCTATATTGGATGACTGTTACATGAGCACATGACAATGATTTCGGAGCATGGTCGCAGAAAAAGGGGCATACCCGAAGCCAAGCATCGTCACACTGCGAGTCTAGCCCCTCATATCTCGTATATGATGTGCGGCTTGGGCCTTTTGACATGGGGGCGACCAACGTCGGCGATGCATGTCGACGACATACGTCAATAGCATTGCGTAATTTGAACATCTTAGCTAGCGACGGAGGCCTCGATCTGCACCGAGGGGTTATTTATTATCCCTCAGCATCGCTTTCGACTGTTCTGACCAACTCTCCGAACTCGAAAAGTCTACTCAATAAACTCGTTCCTCACAACCTCCCTGGTCCTCCAGCCGCCCATCGCCGCCCACCCGCTTTCTGTAGCCTTCTACGACATTGAAAGCTTACACCATGATATCTCGAGAGATTACACACGTCGGTCCTGACTCCGAGGCTGACCTGCAAAAGTTGGCGGAGGTTGTGGCAGGTTCAAGACGAGTCATAGTGATAACAGGCGCTGGCATTAGTACCAGTGTCGGGATTCCAGTAGGCACCTATTGTCTCTTCTGTCCTTTCGCGAGGCTCACAAATTTAGGACTTTCGTTCAATAAATAAGAGCCGACCTGCGGTGAAGACCAGAGATCTTTTCCACGCGACAGCGCTCTCTCATCCTTCAGACGGTGCAACTCTGATCAAAACCTGTGCCCAACTCTTTCAAACGGCGAAAACCAGCCGTCCCACAGAGACCCATCAATTCATCAAAAATCTAAAGGCGAGCGGCCGGCTCGTCCGAGACTATACGCAGAATATCGACTGTCTTGAAGAAGCAGCGGGCCTCAATACAGATCTACGCCGAGGGCCGGGCGCCTGGTCCGTGCCAAGTTCTGAGGCGATTCCTGGATGCCTGGCTCGAGGGGTCGAATGTGTGCAATTGCACGGATCTCTCTGCTGGTTACGGTGCTTAAGCTGCCGACAGCGACGCAGTTGGGACAAGGAACAAGGTCTGCTTTCGGAGGGCAAGCTTCCGACTTGTCCTGCCTGTCCAAGAGCAACTGCGAGAGGTCGCCGACTAGAACCAGGGCTTCTTCGGCCGGATATCCTCCTCTACGGCGAGCTAGACCCGCGGGCCGACTCGATTGCGGAAATTATTGAACACGACTTATCCCTTGACATCGATATCCTTTTGATTTTCGGCACGAGCCTTGCCATTCATGGCATTCGCGAACTTACAAAGAACTTTGCAAAGCTTGTCCACAAAAACGAAGGCAAAGTGCTTTTGATAAACCGCGAAAGTCCAGTCAAAAGCGACTGGAATGGCGTCATCGACTACTGGGTCGGGTGGGATTGTGATGCGTGGGTGCGTGACTTGAAGTGGCGAGACCGCCATCTCTGCTCGCGATCCACGTTGAGAGAGCTGGATCTTTTGACTGATATCGTTGATAGAGATGGCACTGATCGAGTAAGGGAATTCCCAGCCTCTTGCACAACATCACATGCCAAGGTGAAGAGAAGGCTCGATCCGGTATCGGACAATCCGGCCAAAGGCATGAGAAGATATTCAGGTCCGTCAGAACTCGCAGGACCACTAGGAAAGATTGCTTCAGGGGCGTTGTCAGGGACACGTGATCATCCAATTGATCTGACCGAAGATAAGTAAAAAGGAAGAAGGTATGAAAACTAGAGCATGATAGGGATAGAATTAGTAATGGAAACACCTTGCTTGCCCCATGCTTTGATCCCACCAACCCCGCTATGGGTCCACGTATGGATCTCTCCACTTGCTCCATGATGCTATGGACGGACCGCCTCCAAATCCGAAGATATCTGATAGGGAAGACATCGGCGGCTAGACTAAAAAAATCTACATAGAGATATAGACAAGTCTAATCCATTAGAGGATTCGCGAGGTAAAATAATGGTTTGTTGATACCAAAGAGAATATGTTGTATTATGTAACGAACCGACTTCTTACGAAGTCGGTTGCCCCAGGCTTTTGACACGTGACCCTTTTCAATCATGGACAAGTTAAGCGCTTGGCGCTTAACTCGACAAAAATCTCGGTATGGTCTAAATTTAGAATGTCCAAAATCATCAAACGTTTTGATTCAAGACAGAATTGAAGATCGGCGGCATCAAAAATTCACACCTAATTGATACTATATCCATCTTGATCCTTTATGCTAGGGGCCTGCCACATGATTTATTCTAGAAAGTTCCCCTATTCTACCGGACTTTATAATAAACAACAGATCAATATCGCATAGAGCAGACCAGTGCTCTTTATGGACATGTTAGTATAGTTTCGCGGCAGGCAGAGGGACCGTGTTGGCTTACATCAAGATACGAATTATCAGCCGTAGGTAGTTGTACCGGAGGGTCCACCATAGCCAAGCCATCCCAAAGATGAGCAACAAGCCATATGATGCGGCCATGTAACGACGCGGGACATTTCGGAGGGCCGACTGTATTAACATGGCAGCGGCAGGATTGCCCAGTATGCGCATTTGATTCAACGGCATTGCGTCCGGAAAAATGATGGAGCCGGCGAGAAGGATCCAGTCCAGAATGGCTGCAGAAGGACCGTATCGCCTCTGAGGCCCACGAGTCTCGGCGGTTGCAGTATCGCGTGCCGTTAGGGTGGGTGCGGCCGGTGATGCTGACGATGGTGGAGAGGGCTGCGTTCGGTCTTTTACTTGTTGGGTCGTAGCCATTATGGAAAGGTTGTTAGGGATAAACGTTGTGGTCTTCTGGCGCTTGGATGATGGCGGATATCCATATCGGCTTGTCGACTTTAATAGCCGCTTCGACCATGTCCGATTGTGTACTGGGAGCCGCCGGGGCCGGAATCGTCCATCGGCTCAGCCAGCCAGTGGGATGATCATTTGAGAACGAAACTTTCTCCCTTCGTCGCCCTGCCTCTCGGGCTCTTTCTATCTCCATGTCTGACGAACATACACGTGCGTTATCATGGCCTTGGCTTTTGTCTATCCTCGATCGCTCGCTACCTTACAGTTTACCGAGTACTACGGGCTCTACATAGGGCTGGGCCTCGTCTTACTGCTCGTCCGCCCCATCCTCTCCCTGATTCGAACGCTCTACAGGCCCGCAAGTCGCCGCCTTAGGTCTTACTGGCGTCTCTTGCTTCCCGTCTGGGTATGTGGCCAGAGAATCATTCCCGGGTACGAGGCGGTTGTTTTTTGCCTTCTCATAATTGCCAACGCCTTATCTATCGCTGTTGGTCCCGCCGACAACACCTCTACAGTGGTTCAAAGCCTGGGCCAGGTGGCGGTCATCAATCTGATCCCGGTGTCGTTAGGGGCGCACATGAACCATGTCGCAAACGCTTGCGGGGTTCCTTACGAGCGCTACTCCAGGTTTCACAGCTGGCTCGGGGCCATCGTCGTCGCCGAGGCGGCGCTGCACTCGGTTCTCGCCGCGGAGCAGCACGGATATGGTGGCCCGGCTCACTATGTGACCGGAATCCTCGTACGTTGTCCGCTCGGCGGTTGGTGCGCTTCTGACCCTTTTCCTCTAGGCTACGTCGTCTATTGGGGCAATAGCCGTGATGTCTCTCCCGTGGTTCCGGCGCCGCATGTTTGAGCTGTTCACAAATCTTCACACGCTTCTGGTCACGGCGGCATTGGTCGCGCTCTGGCTGCACCTGCCCGCCTCGTCTTTCCGGAGAGGGCCGAGGCTCTACCTCCTCCTCGCCTCCTCGGCATTTGCTTCTACCAAATTAGGGCGATTTATCAACATCGTATATCTGAGCACGTCGTTCGGGGGCAGCAGCATAGCTACGATCCAAGACCGAGGCGGCGGCATAGAGATGCGGATACGGATGGCCCGCCCCTTGAGGTTCAAGGCCGGCCAGTACATCTATCTCAGCCTATGGCATCTTTCGACCCTGTCGGCTCTCGAGTTTCACCCATTCCAGATCTGCTGGGCGTACCGGGATGAGAGCGGCCGGCAGGTCATAGTCCTGCTCGCTCAGCCCCGGCGAGGTTTTACGGGGAAGCTCTCAGGATCGTCATCCCGAACGTATCGGGCCTTCATCGAGGGCCCCTATGAGGATTACGTAGGTGTATCCGGACGTCCTCGACCGGCCCGGCTGACGTGCGGACAGATTCTCGATATGAAACTCTACATTCCTGGTCGTTCCCTCGCCGAGAGGGTGTCTGACAGCACCGTCAAGAAACTCGGGACACACGGCCGCATCACGTTGACCTACACGGCGATGCGAGCAGACCAGCTCATCGCCGAAGAGATTAGTAAACGGAAAGGGAGGACTTTGGTCTCGCGTAAGCCCATCATGCCACGTTTGATGTCGCTGTTTGTTGATTTTTGTTTTTCCATAGTGTGCACGAACCCGAAAACGGCACGAGCCGTCATAGAGGTTGTGCAAAGTGTCGGGGATGAGAGTATCCGAACAGAGATGTTGGATTTCCAACCCTAAAGAGAGATGCCCAGTGTTATTAGCGGCGGTCCGCCGTGGCTGCTTGATAGATTGCATGCAGGCGGGCTGGTGGCAAAGGCGGGAGAGAAGATTAGCGCCCCTGGCTGGGTAGTCCACCTTGGTTGATTAGGCGCAGTTGGCCACTGCGGGGCTTGTAAATCTACATAGAATTTTTCTCTCTCAAGTAGCATATTCATCAATTGAAAACCCTGGACGTGGTAAAGATGATGTTTTAATCATAGTCTTGTCTATGTGCTCGCGAAAGAGGTAAAGTCCTTTAACCGCTTGGTGGAGTGCTATTTGTAGATTCATCGCGCGGAGATAAAGTAGACGCGAGAAATAGGCAACAATTTTCATCAACCACAACGCGGATTTCCTGGCTTAGCGAATGCCAACACCCTTTTGCACCGGCTTATTAATGTGTAGTATGCATGTAATCAAGTGGCGGATCATGCACACCAGAAGTCGCCCAATTATCGTGGCGTGTAACACACCTATTCGGCTTGACCGCGACGCGACGCGTCGAGAGTGCATTTTCTTGAATATGACTCACGTTCGATTGACAGTATTAAAGGGCTCGTTGCCCTTTTTATTTCCAGTAAAGTCTCTTCTCCTTTTTCATACGGTTGTCCTAGACCGAACATTCCTCGGAAAAATCTGGAAAATTGGAACACGTCGGCCAGCATGTCTAGGGTCGCTTTCGAAGGCTGGCGCGTCGTGGATGACAAATCCTTTGTCAAGTATCAGCCAGGTCGCGGGTTCTACGCAAGATCGGATGAATCTATAGAAATGAATCTTCCAACTCATCCAACTCAAAAAGAGAAGGAAAGACTTTACGAGACCGTCCATCAGCATCTCAACTGGTACAATAAAGTGGCCACGCCATACATCTCAGCCTATAGTGACGAGGAGAGAGCGGTCCAAGAGGCAGATCGCAGGGTGAGCGCTAGGAAACGAAATGTGGTAATCTACAAAATCATCGTGTACGCGGGGCGCGGAGTCACGTTTCGCAGCATGAGGAAGTTGTTCGATAAAGTGTTCGAAAAGGATGTTCCGGACTTTGTCGGAAACAATGCGGAATATGAGTTCATCTTCTTGCATTGTATCCCGGAGGATTGTATTGTTGGTTGGGAGGCGATTAATTAAAACAATAGGGTTTACAGATGGCACTTTCTATTGGTTTCTCCTGTCAATCTTTGGCAATGCGCCTCATTCTCCTTGCCCTGCTTGCACATCAAAGAGACCCCTCTCTAGGATAGTTGTATGATAAGGTCGCCTTTAGGGCATATCCTATAGCTAGTTCTGTGGAGCTCTCAATACATTCGTTCGTGTAATTGAAAGGTCGTTTACGACCCTATTGTCTTACAATGTCTGTTTTCTGCTCCGCCGGAGTTGAAGCAATTTACATCTTTCTCATGACGAAAGGGCCTCAGATCCCATCATCTAGTCCTTGCTTGCTCGATATCCTCCTGTCCTTTTCGAAATGCTGTGAGCGCGACGCCTAGCCTTCCCATCACATACTCCAGCTCCTCCCGTAGATAGTCTCCGAGCCGCTCGACTTCTTGCAGATATGCTAGTTCTTGGCGAAGGCGTCCGACCTCGCGGGTTCTGTCCTCGATGATTTCTTTAAGCGTGGGGGTGGGGTGCGTCTTGGCAGCTTCGAGGTTCTCTCGGGTAGCATTCAACGCGACGGATGATCCTTGTACGTTTGCGATAGCTCCGTCGATCGGGCGAAGACCGGTTGGGGGACTCATGGTTTGATAATGATTCTGTTTTTTTTTTTCTTTTCTCTTTTGCTACGCTTGCGCTTGCGTTTTTCGGTTTGGTAGACGGGGCTGTTTGCGTGAATCTAAAGACGAGAGAAGTGGTGCCCTTGTTATTGGATGGCGACGGGGCCTAGATTTAGTTCGTGGGGTACAGAATCGGCCAGTCTACATCTATATCTATAAATATCTTTAATTAAAATGGATTTCGACAAGGTCTCCACAGTTGGCCGAAAAAGGACCCCTGTTCAGCTACAGCTTCTCTTTCCAGCGCGCAGTCCTTCGTGAAAGCACGGACGGAGTAGCGACGCGTTTCGTCATTCGTGAGCGGCGTTGCTTCTTCTTGGAGATGAACATCGTCCGCGGTGAATCATCTAGCTGGCTAGATACGTCTCCGCGTTAAATCATGCCGGCCAGACGGACGCCAGACTCCTCGGCAGACCTCGGGGTCATGCCGAAGGCACACATGGCCGTTCTGGCTTGTGGCTCGTCTTCGTACGCCGTCTTAATACAGTATCCTGTCAGGTAGAGGCGAGAGATGACGCACTACTGCGATATCCTGTCAGTTAACGAAAAGTTCGATCTATTTCCCGCAGCAAAAGCAGATCCAACCTATCCGATATTGTCCTTTTTTATGCGAGAAGCCAACGGCCAGAGTCGGACACGATCCATTTGTGGCCACAAATATAGAAGTACAATATTTTTAGAATGCCAAAGGTATAAAGAATCGAGGACGGCGAGCGGAGCACCGGTCTGACTCCCACGAAACTCTCCTTATCATCTTAACAATGTCGGCGCCCCGTACTATTGTATCGAACCCCCTCGCGATACGGTCAAGACAGCCCTTTGTTGTCACAGACGATGAGGGGAGCAGCGACAATAGTAGCGTTGACGATGCCTCCAACAGTAACGAAAAAGAAGACCAAGGATACAAAGCCAAAGAAATTCTTATCGGCTGTGACTCGCGCTTGCGATGGGCACTAGCCACGGTATCACCTCGATTGGCTGATGAGTAGCGACCAGAAGTCAGCGGCGTAAAAGCCGGTCAATTGGAATTCCATAGGGCCAAGTTCAAGACCGACGATCGCTGGCGAGATGTACAGAAGCAGCTCTTACGGGAATTCAACAAACACTCGTCCAAAAGGGGTTCCTATGTTTCGAGCCACGAGACAAAACGAATAAAGAAGCAGATCAATAACCACAAAAACGAGATTTTCGATGCCGTTATCGACCAAGTGTTTCAGCCCATACAAAACAACGCGCAAAAAAGAACCGGCAAATCCGAGACGAGCCCTCAGGCTTAACATCGAAGAGTTAACTATATCCTTCGACTTGTTAATCGAAAAGCTACTTGCTATAACTTGCTCGGCGTAAAGCAGAATGCCAGCAAAACGGAAATCCAAACCGCCTGGAAGAGCATTATTAGCGGACTTTATCCAGACAAGAACAAAGACTAGTCCGCCCAGGAATATGCTCAAGGTTCGTGACCAGACACCCGAGTCTAAGGCACAGGCTAATATAAGGTGTTCCAGCTGTGAACTCTACGAGGGACGTTTTGTGCGACCCGGAGGGACAGAAAAAGTACGACGCCTTCCTAAAAGACTCTCCCCCACCCAAGGTCAAAGGCGACTTTGGGAAAGAGTTTGACTTAAACGCTTTTGATAAGGACAGTGGTGATACGGACCCAGAAAGAGACAACGACAGCAGCGAAGACGACAACGAGAAGCAATACCCGTCGCCCACTGAAAATATTCAGAAAGGGCACGCTCTAATGACTCCGCACGTCAAGTCCTTCTTTGGGAATCTCGATGGGCCCTCTGATCAGGCTGCGCTAAAAGGGGTCAAAAGGGTCAATAGGAGGATCGAGAAAAACAACCAAAAACACAATAGGCTCCCTCTCGCAATATACCAGGTCCCTTCGGAAAAATTGATCTTTTGTCGATATGCACAGAGACAAATAGCGATAAGTTTCGAGACGGGACTGTACGATCCCCCACGAGTGCAGAAGGAACTGAGCTGGCTGCAGGAGCACTTCACGAAGACCTGCCGAAGAGGGCTCTACCAATGGCCGACTACTTGGACTCAGCTGCTCATGGATCCTCTGTCTGCAAAACTGAAATCGCTCGGCCTAGGCACGGACCAGAAAAGCACTCAAAAGACCAAAGACGAAGAGCTATCAGACGCCGAGATGACCAATGGCTCAGAACTCTTCGTTTCCGACGAGGAAGAAAGTGAGGAAGAAGACGAGAAGATGACGGATGTTCCTCGAACCGACCTTATCAAAGAAATCCAGCCCCTTCGTCCTGGCTTCACAATCTTCGGAGATCGAATCCTCGGATATCAGCCCATGCGGCGTCGAAGCAAGATGATGAAGGGCGCGGAGATCATCACGGGCTTTCGGTTCATCGTACAGGTTGACGGACCCAATCCGATCAAGGTCGCGACGGGTAGCGAGATCGGTCATGCGGCCGCGATGGCCTATCATCAGCTCCCCGACGGCGAGAGAAACGAGATCGGAAAGGAGGCCGCGAAGTATGCCGCCATGGACCCCGCCGAGTTTGAAGGAATCGAAGGCTTGGCGACGGTGCCGGGGAGCTCTGGACCCAACAGGCTGGGAATCTCGTACGTCCTTGTGAAGGTGCGCACGCCCCAGCAGAAGTCACCACTCATGGTCAGGACGACGCTTCGTGCCTGGATAGGGGCTAGCATGGGGGATAAATACATCGACAATTTTTGCGTCCGGAAGAATTTTGTTCCAGAATGGGCAGCAATGGGCTTCCTCACGGACCCAGCGAACGATTCCAAATATCTACGACTTGCTTATCCACCACCGCGGCAAAACGCCCACTATAGCCATGTGCAGCCACTCGCCCAAACAGGCCGTTTCCCAGCACTCCCGCCACCCGGGCAGACTGCACATTACAACTTACGGCCGCTAGTCCAGAATAGTGACATGCAGGCGCTCCTGCCGCCCCGAGGAGAGGACGGCGGCGTACAGGAACTGAGCCGAAAATTTGATCAGCTCCTCGAGTTGTTTATCAAGGGGCACGAGGAGGCGCGCGAAGACCGGAAGCAACAGAGGGAGATCATGAGTAGGCTCCTCCCCGCCCCTTGACCGTGAATCTTGGTGGTTCTTCCGCATCTGGGCTGGCCCGAATCGGAGTTTTACATATTTGAAGCGACAATCTCGGTGACGAAGACTTGGTTTTTTGGGGGGGTTTTTTTTTCATAGCTAGGTAGTCTAAATCATAACAAGTGTGTTCGTCGTGGCAGTCGCGTAACGGTCGCAGATCCTTGCTCGTGGTATTCCCTTTAGCAACTAGTCACAACAGGCCATCCTCATCATGCCTCCTCAGCGCGTCGCTGTCTTTCCTGCCGGCCCTCCTCTGCCTCTATAGCTAGTATGCTCCGCCGTTACGTAGTAATTTCTGTTATGGCGTCGAGTTTGTGATGCTTTAGTTGCGTCATTCCAAAATCTACCAATAATTTTAATACTCTATAAGCAACCGCATGCTTCCGATCAATCCGTTCAGCACAAACGATCCTGGCAGGTTCGAAAAGTGCTTGTAGAGCCGATTCCGTCCCTTATGTGGTTTTGGTGAAGGGCCAGAATCAGATATGATCCGTTTTTGGCCAGGATATTTTTAGATGGCGCGAGGTATAAAGGATGATCGAGGTCGAGGAGCAAGAGAAATGTTGAGCGCCTACCAGACTCTCCCGCCATCTTAACAATGTCGGCTCCCAATCTTATTGTCTCATATCCCTTAGCGATACGATTAAGAGATAGAAAAAGACATAAGGCTCAAGAAGTCCTTGTCGGCTGTGACTAGGCCTTGCGATGGGCATTTGCCACAGCATCCCCTCGGCTGGCTGACTAGTGGCGACAACAAGTCGATAGCATAAAGACGACCCAATTGGAATCCCATAAAGCCAGATTCAAAACCGCCCGGCATTAGGAAAACGTGCACCGCCAGATCATCTAGGCATTCAAACAACGCTCCCCCGGCGATAGCCCTAAGGTCTCGAAAAGCAAGTTAAAAAGAATCAAAAAGCAGATCGATCAGCACAAGAGCAAAATCTTCGATATCATCATCAACCAAGTCTTTTGGCCTATGCAAAAACGCTCCCAAAAAGACGATGCCCAGAAGACAAGCTCTCAGGCACAGCGGAAAAAAATAAACCATACTCTTCGACTCATCAATCAGTACGCAACGTAGTATAAGCTGCTCGGCGCAAAGCAGAATACTAGCCAGGCGGAAATTTACACCGCCTAGAAAAAGACTATCGCTAGCTTTTATCCTAACCAGAACAAAGATCTATCTGCCCTAAAGTACGCCAAAGGTTTGTCAAAACTTCGCAATCGGTAAGCAGAGCTAATAAAGGCATTCTAGTTATAAATACTACGAGAGACGCCTTATCAGACCCGGAGAAGCGGGAAAAGTATGACGTCTTTTTAAAAAGAAACCCTCGGCCTAAGCTTGTAGACAACTTCAGCGAAGACTTCCACCTACGTGCTTTTGATAAAGATGATAGCGACGGCGTTATTGACAACAGCAAAGACGATGATAACAGCAAGGAATGCTACCCACGGCCGGCTCAACAAATACAAAGGGTGCACAAAATAATGACTCCGCAGGTCGAGGCCTTGTTACGGAATCTCGAAGGGCTCCCTGATCAGTCGGTCTTAGCGGCGGTTGATAAGCTGAACAAAAAGATAAAAAAAATAAATCAGCTCGGCAGAATGCCCGTCCTTACCTTGTACCAAGTCCCTCGACATAGTCTGCTTTTCTATTAATACGCACAAAGACAAATCTTAGTCAATCTCGAAGCGGGAGTATTCGACATCTCGAGTGTGCAGGAAAAACTGAGCTGGCTCCAACAGCACTTTACAAAAACCGCTTCGGAAGCACGTCATTAATGGCCCGTTGCTTGGGCCCGGCTGCTCGTGAGGCCTTTACGCGTGAGACTGGAATTGCTCTATAAAAGCAGGGACTAACAAACGCCTCGGGAGATCGGGAACGGAGATGATGAAGCAGGGGACGAGGAGATAGACTTTCCTTTCGACTCGGTTAACGACTCCCGGAATCTACCAGCTGTTCGTCCGCCACCGAGACAAAATGCTCATCGCCAGTCACTCCCGCCGGCTCGCGAGGATGATGTAGGTACGCGGGGGCCGAACAGCAGGTTCGACCAAGTCGTTGAAATGCTACATCAAGGATATGACGAAGCCTGCGAGGAGCAAAAGCAACAAAGGGAGATTATAAACAGACTTTTCCCAGCGCTTTAGACGAGGCTTTTATGAGCGATTATAGGCTAGCTCGTTTCGTTTGGTTATATAGTCCTGGCATAAACATTTTAAAAACACATAGTTACTGAGAGTCTTGTCTTCGTATCTCGGGGTATATATTTCCAACGTGGGTAGGTAGACAGCTTGCCTACCATTCTTGGCAGCATCAATAAAAATGAGGATATGCCAAACGTGGGATGTGATACAGAATAGAGAGCATGGATATCTTTCGAGCAAGCTCCCTCGCGGCTGTTCTCGGATAGTAGTGATACAAAAAACCTTACACAATCTATACCCAAGTCGAACCGTGCCTAGCTGCCTCTAAAAATACCATGCTCATCATCGCGCTATCATTAGCGAACCGCTGGGCCGGCCGCGATCTGCCGCTGCAGTGCGGCCCGTCCTTCCCCTGCGCCGTCTCCTGGTTCCAAGCTCTCTTGTTAGGGACGAGCTGGCCAAGCGGGCGCCGGGGCGGGTCGAGCAGCAAGGCTCGCTCGAAATCGATCAGCATGACTCCTTGCGTCTCGGGGTTCAGCAGCATATTAGGGCTGCGAATGTCCTCGTGCGCTACTCCCTCTCGGTGGATAGCATGCAGGGCTCGCAGCGCGCTGCCCTCCAGCTGCTTCCTCGGATGTTCCGAGGTGAGCGCCTTGTTATCTAAGGTATGCCCACCCCACGAGAAAAATGTCATGTGTATGATATAAACGCGGTGGTCGTAATAGTAGGTCCTATTGATTGATCGGAGATCGATGGCGCCGAGAAGAACAGGTATACTGGTTCCTTGTACGGCCTTGAGGCGCCTGTATACGTCGGCCTCGTGCTCGAGATCTTTCACAAACGCCTGGACCGTGCCTTTACAGACGAACGTATACCCATAGGCCAGCATGGTAACTTGGAACAACACCCCACGGGCCCCTTCCTCTCCTAACTTTACGACCCCATCGTCTAGTGAATGGGCCAGCTGTTGCGAAAGCAGTCGCAGCCAATCGTCATGTTTCACGGGATGAAGGAGCTGGGCGGATGCGTACGATCTGCTGCTCCGTTTGCGGTGGAGTGCAACGTTCGGACACTGAGGGTCCAACGGACCCCCCCTGACGAGCCCCAAGAGGCATTTCTGGGTACAGTAACACCGACTTTGCCCATGACCTCCGCGCGGCCGCTGTGCCAAGATGCGCTGGCTGCGCCGAACTGGTGGCGGTTCTTGATTAGGTGCGCGGCGCGCGGCGGGACTGGGAGTATCGGGAGGTTTAGAAGCGGACTCGTCGTCAGACGACGGCGGCGAGTCTTGCTTCGGCGTATTGTTAACGGGTCTGTCGACTTCGGAGCGACGCCTTCTCCTGCGCAGGACGATCGGCGATCGATCGGCAGTGGCGTAAGTAGTAGGTTCGTAAGCGGGCGAGCTCTCCGGTGGGTTTCTCTCGTTCGCTGGGATGGAACGCAACGTGCTCTCAAAATCTTCAGCCCAAGTCCTGAGATCTGCGCTGACTCGCTGGATCTCGTCTTGTCGATGCCCTCTCCGTTGCCCCGGCGGCCCGAGAGCTAGTAGCCCGAATGCGAGGTGCTGACCAACGGCCGCGCAAGACTGGATGTGATCCGGGTGGGCGGCGACCTCGGACTCGGGTTCTGCTAGATGGTAGAGTAGCGTCTCGGGCTCCTCCCAGTCGACTTTGAGGAAGACGGTAGCTTTGCCGGTAGTCAACAGGCCAAATTCAAGGCCGCCTTGGATCATGTAATGGTAGGTCTGGGTGAGCGCGGCCGCCGTCAGCTTTTCGGCATGGTACTGAAATTGCTTGTCGGGGTCGGCAGAAGTAGGGACGGTCTTCCGATTGACGACGTCCTTAAAGATGTCAATCGGACGCAGCCCTAGGCGGAGGTGTGGCGCGGTCAGCTTGTGCGGTGCTTTGTATTCGCAGACGTAGATCATGGAGCGCCTCGCCGAAGGGCCGTCGTCTGATCGGTATACGCATATCTGGTCGGGCCGCAGCTGGCTGAGGTCTTGTCTGTGATTGGGTGTCTGGGGCGACATCGACGCCGCCTCTCGCTCCAGGACCTCCTCGCCGACGTCGCTGAGGGCATGAGGGTGGTTCTCAAAGACAATGCCGCCGCCGATGTCAAATACATTGCGAACCTCGGCCATGCCCTTTAGCTCGTCCATGATGGCTCTGACTGGGTCTTCTACACTATTGTGCAGAAAATACTCTAGCGCCTTCTCGTCGGCGATTGCGCGCCGTGAGATTCGGTTCCCTAGACCGGCTAGGAATATTCGGTTCTCGAAGACTCGGCGTTCGGTAGAGAAAGCGGCGTATAGTTGGCCGAAGGTCGTCCTTTGTTGTTGCAAGAAGTCTGGCCATGGCTTGAGGTTTGTCGGGCATAGCTTATTTCTTGGGTTGGCAACCGGCCCTTTCGAGGTCAGCGCCTTGTCCTGTTCCACCTTGAACTTGGAGAAAACGAGGTCATGACAAGCTGCGATGTATTCAGTGAACGTAGTCGGTCGGCTCTCTTTCTCAGCCTCTGCGGCGCGTTCCTCTGCGTCCTCGGCGCGTTGTAGTTGTTCTCGTCGACCTTCCTCTGCCTCCACAGCGCGTCGTAGTTGTTCTCGTCGACCTTCCTCTGCCTCTACAGCGCGTCGTTGTTGTTCTCGTCGACCTTCCTCTGCCTCTACAGCGCGTCGTTGTTGTTCTTGTCGACCTTCCTCTGCCTCTACAGCGCGTCGTTGTTGTTCTCGTCGACCTTCCTCTGCCTCTACAGCGCGCTGTTGCTCTCGCTCGGCACGTGTTTCTGCATCTTGCAGCCTTCTCAACAGTTCTTCTACCTGATTTGAGTCTCCCATATTATCCAATATCACGATAATATAATCAAAAAGCCCAAAGACCAAAACAAAGCTGAAGTGATGGTGGAGGAAACAATGACAACATGTGGACCTCAGGTGGTTATCTAGAGTAACCAGGGCACCTGCCTGCAGCTGGTAGACTACGTCATTCCTAGTCTAGCCAGATTGAGAGGCCTCTATAGAGGCTCTGTTATGTTCTATATAATAAATCTGAATTATAAGAATAACAGTTCTTATTTATTAATTTATGGACTAGAACTAGCTATATAGATAAGATCACATGTATAGATTTATATACAGCGAAACTCTTTTTAACCAAGTATTACAAGTAAAAGAAAATTAATCTAATTTAGTTATAATAATAAGAGTTAATTTAGCATAGTTTTTTTTAAAAGTAAAAATAATCAGAAATTACTAATAAATAATTTAATAATATTAAAAAAATCAAACTTAACTTATAATAAATAAATAAAAAATATTAAATAGTTTAGCTAATTATATAAATATTAGTTTTTTTTATAAAAATATTTTAAAATTAAGTTATTTTTTTGGTGTAGTGACGCAGTAGTCATGCGTCTGGCTGCTTTTTGTATACGTGCGGTCCCCTGCCGTACGTACTAAAAGGTTGTTGGTTCGAATCTAGCCTATATTTTAGGGTTTTTAGTTTAGAAGCTAGGCTCCGGCTATTAGCTACCGCTGTACTCCTGTGATCCTTTTATTGCGTTCGCTCCTGTAATAAGAGCTTAAGCTATATTTTAATGGACCTTTAAAGAAAACGCTCGTATGCTTACCTAGAGTACTACAAATTAATACACTTTCGACTAACTTTTCTAAAAAGCAAAAAAAAAAAAGAACTGTTATTTTTATTTTTTATAATATTAAATAACAAAAATATTTAATTTTATTAAAAACAATAATTTTAATAGTACTATTAAAAAATCAATATATATAAAATATTTATTAGGCTAGCTAATATAACTTATTTTAATAATTTATATAAAAATAACTAATTAAAGGTTATAACTATAATAGTTTAAATAAACTTATATAAAAAAAAAATTAATTTTAAACTATAAATAGCAAAACTATATAATATTAAAAAATAAAAATAAAAAAATAAAATATATTAAAAGTTTTATTTAGCAGAACTAATTATTAAAAAATAAATATATATTAGTATACAAGTAGCAATACTAAGGCATATATTAGCTAGCGGTTGCTATAAGTAGTAATAATAAAAATAGATAATATTAAGAAAGAACAGTTTTTTTGAGGAAATAAACAGGCAGAATAGCCGCGTGGCTTAAAAAGCCACACAATAGATTACCTTAAAATCAAGTTATTTTTTTTAAACTAATTAAGTTTAGCTTTAATATAATTAAAATATTTATTACAGTTTTTATTATATTTATTATAATATTTAATTTTTTTTTTTTTTTAATTGTAATCTAGGTTTAATTAGTTAGTTTTATTTTTATTTTAACGATCTAAAACTAAAAATATTAAATATTTTTTTCGGAATACTATAATTTATAATTTAAACTAATAATTTTAAGTTTGTATTTTATTTCGATTTGTTTTAATTATTTAATTATAGTTTTAACTTTTTTTAATTTTAATACTTTTTTAATTTTATTAAATATTAATTTATTTTAATTAATTAATTTTTTATTAATTTTTAGATATTGATTTTTTTAAGTTAATAATTTTAGTTTTAAAGTCGGTTATTTCGGCTAAATAAAGATTTTTTATTAAGTTAAGTGCTAAACATTTAATATAAGCTTTTTTTTTTAGTTTTTTAAAAAAAACTTTAAATAGTTTATTAATAAGTTTTTTATTTATAATATAAAAAACCAACATAGCTGATTTAGTTCGGTCGATATATATGCTAGTCCGGAAGTAAAAATTTAATTATTTTATTTAAACCTAAGTAAAAATAAAAAACAAAATAAATTTAATTAAGTATTATTTTTTACTTAATAAAAAAAAAAAAATTAATACTTGTATTTTATATATTTAATAGATTATTTAAATATTAGATTAAATTATGCTAAACTAAATAGTTTTTAAAGCTTTTTTATAGCTTATTTTTATTTTTTTAAATAAAATATTAATACATTTTAATATTTTTTAATTTTATATAATTGTTTTTTTATAAAGCTTTTTATAAATTAGAGTATTTATTTATTTTATTAATTAATTTATATAAATTATATATAAAAATATAAACTATAATTTTTTTTTAAATAAATTAATCTAGTTTTTAGTTTATAAATACTATTTTCGACTTATAACAGCTATAAAAAAATTAATAATAACAAGGTATTTTATTTATATAAAAAGCTTAATTTTTATAAAAAGCTTTTAAGTATTATTTTTTATTTTTAGTATTAAAAATATTAAAAATTAATTTTTAAAATATATTAAAGTTTTTAACTAAACATTAAAAAAAAAAAAAAGCTAGTTTTTTTTATTTTTATATTATATTAAATAATATAAAATAAACTAAAATATTTAAAAATAAAAAACCTTTAGATTAAAAATAATATTTATTACTTTTACTAAAAAGTAAAAATAATTAATTATTGTTTATTTTTAAATAAAAATAAAAATTAATTTTTTTATAAAAAAGTATTATTATTAAGATTTATTAATTAATTATATTTAATTTATAAAAAACTAAATATTTTATAGATTTAAAATATTTTTAAAAGTTTTTTTAATAAAAAAAATATATTAAATTATAAAAGTTATTAAATGTTATAATTAACGTCAGAGCTATTATCTAAGCTTAAAAATCTTTTGCTGTTTATTTGATTTTTATTATTTTAAAAACTAGGGTTTTTTTTTAAAAAAAAAATTTTTAAAGCTCTTTTTTATATAACTTTTTTTTTAAACTTATTAATACTAGTTTTTAAATAGTTTTGTTTTATTTTATTTATTATTTCTGATTTTTTTTTTAGTGCTATTTTTTTTTTTATTAGTTTTAATATTTATTTTTTAATTATTTTTTTTTGTTTAAATATCTAATCTAGTTTTTATTTTATAATAGCTATATTACTATTTTAAATAACTAATATTATATTTATATTTTTAAAAAGATTATTATAAAATAAAATATTTAATATGTTGAATGGGCTATATATAATATATCGTACATAAAACAAATAATACGCGTGGACAGAATATAATATATTGTATTATATTATCTATATAAAAAAGAAAAAAAAAAGAATGTTCGTACAAAGCATAAGTCTTTTATATTTATATAAAAACTTACGCTATTGTACAAGCTAACATAACAAAGGGGAAATAAGGTCCCTTTTGTCCGGCCGAGGTCCGGCTAACATCTATACAACAGCCGAGCGTAAACTCGCACTCCGTACAAGTTGCACAATAAAGTTGTAACCAATGCCAGTTATTCCAACATAATATAATAAATTTTTTTTTTAATACTTATAAAATTTTATTATTTAGTTTATTTTTTTTTTTTAATTTATAAATTTTTTTTTTTTAGTTTTTAATAAATATTTAAACTTCTTAGATTTAATAATATATTTTTATTATAATATCTGCTAAAGTTATAAATATATTAGTTAGTAAAATGCTTATTATTATTTTTTGTTTTAAATCTTTTTTATTTTAAGTTTTATAAATTTTTTTTTAATTTATAATATTAGTTTGATTTTTATTCGGATTTACTAGAATTACTTCTAGTTTTTTTTTAATATTTTTTTATATAAATTAAAGGTTTTTTTAGTACTTTTTAATCTTTCCAAGTTAGTAGTATTAATAAAGTTGCTTTTATTATTTAAATTATTTAAGCTAAGTTTTTTATAAATATTATTAAAGCTGTTTTTTTTTTATTAAAGGTTATTTTTTGATTTAATATTTATTTTAATAATATAAATTTTTTAATAATCGGTTAGCTAGAATGATTAGCCCGGTTTTTTCTACGTTTTTTTAAAATATATTTTAATTAAATATTATAAATTAAAACAAATATAAAGCAGTTTAATTTAGGTTAATTAAAAAAAAAATTAACTTAAAAAGTTTATTAATTATACTAGCTATACTAAATTTTTCATTAAAAAGTTTTTATTATTTTAGAGTTATAAAATATTTTTATTTTATTTTTTTTAAAGGTAATAATAAATAATAAAAGATTTTTTTTTCTTAATTTAATTTTTTAAAATATTATATTAATATATAAATATAAACGTATTTTTTTAAAATATTATAATATTTCGCTAGTATTAGTTTCGGATAAGTAAATAAGTTTAGTTTTTTTAATTTTTATTAAAAAAAGTTAAATAGTTCTAAATTTAGTAATAAATAATATTTTTGGTTTTTTAATTCGGATATTTCCTAGCAATTAAATAAAAATCTATTACTAACTTAGATTTAATTAATAAAAGTTATAGTTTGCTTAATTAGAAATTTTGCTTTAGTATTACTTTTTATAATTTTTCTTTTAATATAAATAAAAAATAGTTTTTTTTTAAACTTTTTTAATATATTTTTAATATTTTTATAGCTAGTAGGTTTTTTATTATTATTTTTCTAATCTAACAACAAATGTTTAGCAGGCTGGTTTTTTATTAATAATAAGCTAAATTAAAAATTATTATTAAGTTTGTTTTGTTTTTTGCGTTATATTTTAATACAAATAAAAATTTTGTTTTTTTAAATCGGGTAGTAAATATTAAAAAAAAGAGTTAGTTTATTTTATACTAATTTAATTAGTGCTTTATTTTTTATAAATATTTTTAAATTAAAAGCTTGTTTAATAACTACTAAAAGATTTAATTAAATAAGTTTAAAATAAATATATAACAACTAGTACTTAAAAAAAAAAATCTAAATAAAACAAAAATATTCTTTATTTTTATTAGTTTGTTTAATTTAATTTTTTATAATTAGTTTTAATTTTAAAAGTAGTTATATAAGTTTTTTTTAATATTAGGTAATAACTGGTTTTTTATTTATTAGTATTATTATTATTAAATTAATCTGCTGTACTGCTTTGTAGCACGGCTATTCTATTTGTCTAATTTTGCGGGTAAAAACCGTATTAAAAAAGAGCTCCTATCCGGTTAGCTAAACGCTTGCTAAAACAAGCTTTTACCCGGCAAGTCGGACGTTTGCTTTTTATTAGTTGGATAAAATATTTATATATTAAGCTTTGTAGCTACTATAAAAAACTTTACTTTATATATTAGGTTTTAACGTTTAGTTAATTAAAAAAAAAAAAAAAAACTTTTTAAAAAACTTTTAGCTAACTTTTAAACGTTTTTTTAAAATAAACTACTTTTTAATAAATATTTCAAAAAATATACTATATTTTTTATTATATTATAAAAAGCAGTATAACTATTTTTAATTATTTTTTATTTTTTTTACTAAGTTATATATAGTAAGTTTTTTTGTATTAAAAAACTAGTAGGTTATTTTTTTAATATTTACTAAATTATTTATAGTTATTAATAAGTTTTTTTTTAATTTTAAAGTTATAAGCGCTAACATATTACACAAGTTAAATAACAATACAAGTCACTTGCTAATTTTTTTGCACCTTTGTACTTATAAGTATAATAATTTAACTATAATACAAAAAATTAATTAAATTCAATCGGAAATATTATTGCTAGATGTTTCTATAGCATTTTGACAAGTGCGCAAGTTATACCTGGGCTTGCTATATGTTCTATATTGTTGTTCGTGTAATAGACCCTTTTTTATATAATAACTACTTGTACGCATTTCTCTAGTTATCTGTTTTTTAATAGCCTGTTTGGTTTTAAAATTTTGTCTTTTTTATATAGTAAGTAATCTTTTATTTTGAATATTGTTGAATGGGCTATATACGATATATTATATATAAAAACAAATAGAACACGCATAAACAAAATACTTAATTATATTATGTTATAATTATTAAAAGAGAAAAAAAAGAATATTTATATAAAATAAAAGTTCTTTTATTATATAAAAGAACTTATACTAACGTATAAGCTAATATAATTTAAAAGAACCGAAATTATTTAAGACCCGATATTTTTTATATAAGCAAGTTATAAACTTGCGTTATAATCAAGTTATTAACTTATACCCTATACGAGTTGCCTGTTAAGGTTATAACTAATACTAGTTATTTTAATACTAGCTATTTTTTTTTTTAGTTATAACTGCTTGTTATATAGAAAAAAAATAAGAAATAATTATATAACTGCTTAAATATATATACAAAAATATAATCTATAGAAATAGTTAGTTATACTAATAATCTAGCTTTTTATATAACGGTTAAATTAATAAGCTGTTTTTTTTTTAATCAAGTTATAAAAAAGAGATTATAAAACTGCTAATATAGCTATATAGCTAGTTAGAGCATAAAGCTAAAAATTACTTTGCTAGCTAAACTAGATATATGTTTTGCTTTATATAATAGTAAAATTTATAATTAGCTAGCTTGTTTAATAAATAAGCTTTATATAAGCAGTTAATAATTAAAGCTTTTAATATATTATAAGTTAATAAGTTAGTTATATAAAAAAAAATTAATTATATTAAAATAAAATTAGTTTATATATAAAAAAACTTAAGTATAAAAAATGCTTGTTTATTTATTATTTTTTGTTTTTTTATTGCTTTAGAAAATCTTTATTTTTATATATTAATCTATTATTATATATATATATATATATTTATATAATAAACGCTTGCTAGATTTTTATTAATAGCGGTTATATATTCCGAATTATTAAGCAAAAACTTAGGTTTTATATTATATATATTAGTTAGCTCTATCTAAGATAGTATATATGTATATAGTGCTGTATGCAAGAGCAGATCTAGTGAGGCGAACATTATATAATCTATATTGTACTATGTTCGAATGCCTATCAAAAAGAAGAAGAAGGAAAGGAATCAGAAGGTGTGGGAGGGCCTGGTATACCTCTTCGTACGAAGGGGTCCACTATGGCCCCTTAGCCATGGGCTAGCCATGGGCTAACCACCTAACTTGGCTACTTTAGGTAGCCAAGGTAAGTAACCTATAAATAGCGTACGATTAACCTGGAATATTATTCCAATACTAATTATTTTTATTTTTTGTTATATTGCTAGGTTAATCGTACGGACAAACTAAATATAAAAACTCCGTATAATTAAAGCAAATATTTTATATAAAAAAAAACAAAATTTTTGTTTAATACTAAAACAATCTATTTAATATTTAAAAACAAAGCTTTTATATAACTAGCTTTTCTATAGAGCTAGCCCTTTGTATGGCCGAAGCAAAATGCTTTGTATAGCATAA
This sequence comes from Ustulina deusta, assembly GCA_023159155.1. Taxonomy (NCBI): domain Eukaryota; kingdom Fungi; phylum Ascomycota; class Sordariomycetes; order Xylariales; family Xylariaceae; genus Ustulina; species Ustulina deusta. The sequence goes on along the minus strand of JAJNNX010000004.1, from coordinate 1,120,936 downwards.
GGGTTGTTTAGCTAATATATAACAGATTAATAAGGTAGGTCCTTATTATTGCTAATATCTTTTTAGTTTTATTTTTTTTTTTAAATTTAACGTTTAGGTCTATATAAATATTAGCTAAGGGGGAGGGGGGTAGGTCTGTTTTATACGGGGTCAAAAAAAGCAGTTGTATGGAAAGATATATAGGTCCGTTCTGTATAGGGTCAAGAAAGCAGTTGTATAGAAAGGTATATAGGTCCTTTATATATAGGTTATACAAAGGAGAGGGGGGGGGGTAAGGTAGAGCCTGGCTATATAAGGTCTAGAATTATACGGGGCTACAAATAAAACAGAGGTTTGTTGCCTAGCTTTGTGTATAATAGAGTAGTTTAGAGGTTGTTTAGCTAGTTTGTATAATAGATTATCGAGTAAAAAAAAAATGCTGTTTGGCTAGCGTATAGCAAGTTGTTAAAGGGGTATTTGGGTGCCTTTGTAGGTCTGTCCTGTGAGGGTAGGTTGTACGAAAGGTAAGGGTTACAAAAAGGTTTGTAGTTGATTTTATAATCTAGTCTACTAGGCAGATCAGTTATAATTATTTTATATATAAAAATTATATAAAACTAATCAATTTTTTTTTTAGTCCTATTAAACAAAACATATATAAAAATAAACAATTTAATTAAAGCAAAAATATAAATATAAAAGCTTTATATAGCAGTTATATATTAATTATATAAAAGAGATAAAATATAAAATAGCTTGTAATTAATTTTATAGTTTATTTTGCTAAGCAGAATAAAATTCGGATTATTTTATATAAAGTTTATAATAAAAATTTTAATTAATTTGTTCTTTTTTTTTGCTAAGCAAAAAATCAAAAAATTAAACCTAAATATTAATTTAGTTTAATAACTTATATAAAAGTTATTTAAAGTATATTTGCTAAGCAGACTATATTTTTTTAAAACCTTTATATAATAAGCTAAAGTTTTTTGTTAAGCAGAAATATTTTTAAATTATTATATAATATTCGATAATATTTTGTTTTTTTAAACTTTGCTAATTTATAAGTTTGCTAGTTAACTTATTAATTAGTACTAGTTAGCTCTATTTAGGATAGTATATATATATATAGTACTATATACAAAAGTAGATCTGGTAAAGCGAACATTATATAATCTATATTGTACTATATTTAAATGTTTCTCTAAAGGAAAAAGAAGGAAAGAAATTAGAAGGTGTGGGAGGGCCTGGTATACCCCTTTGTATGAAAGGGTCCACTATAGCCCCTTAGCTATGGGCTAGCCATAGGCTAACCACCTGACTTGGCCACCTTAGGTGGCCAAGGTGAGTGACTTATAAATAGCGTACGATTGACCTGGAATACTATTCCAATAATATAACTATTAATAAATAATTTTAATAATTATTATTTTTTTATAGTATTATATATTAATATATATATTTGTTTTATATTATATATGTTTTTGGTTATTAATGTTTAGTTTTTTATATATAAACTAATAAAGTTTAGGTTGCTGCTTTATTTTTAGTTAATATTTAGATTTAGGTACCTGTAAACGAGCCGCTTGCTTTTTTTATTACGCAAATCTTTTATTAAAAGAAATATTTTTATATAGTTCTTATCTAGTTGCGTAGTGCTATTATTACTGCTTATATATAAAATATGTATGCGAATTATAATAATTTTCTGTTTTATAAGTATTATTAAGTTATTAGTTTTTAAAGCAATGCTTATATAATATATATTTAGCAATTGTACGGTGCTTAGTACAGTTATTATATTTAAAAAGGAATAAAAGTTAATTATATAATAAAAAAATAAATATATAAGCTAAAAAGTAAAGTTATTTAAGTTATATTATTTTTATTATTTTTTTTCAAAATTAATTAATTATATATTATTTTTACTTATTTAGATTTTTTTTTTTTTATAAATACTATTATTATATATAATTTCTATGTTTTATTTATAAATGTTTTTATTTATATAATTAACTTGTTTATTAATATAAAAGTTTTTAATGCCTGGTTTAGAGTTTTTTTTATAAATATATTAGCTAGATTATTTTTATTATTAATTTATTATATTTTAAAGATCTTTTTTTTTATATAACTTTTGTAGCAATATAATATTAATTATAAAATGTTTTTTTTATATTATGCTTAGTTTAACCAGGTAGTTATATAATAACTTTAAGTTTAAATATAAAACAATTAAAATTAAAAGTAATCTTAAAGTAATTATAATTTTTTAAAGTATTATATAAAAAGTAATAGTATTATTAAAACTATTAATTATATTATATAATTTATTAGCAAATATATTTTTAATTATTTATTTATATTTATTTAAGTTTTAATATATAATATTATTTTTAATTTTAAAGCTAGATTTTTTTTTATATAGTACTTTATACCTAATATAATAATAAAACCAAGCTAGAAAGTTATATTTATATTATTCGTAAACAATCTATTTATAAAAATAAACAGTTTTATATAGCATAGATTTAGTAGTACAAAAGTTAAACTATAGTTCTAGTTATTTAATTACTATTAAATTTTTTAGTTTAGATTTTTAATATTATATAGTATTAAGTTCATTACTTAGTTAGTAATACAAAAGTTGTACGCTGCTTTAAGTTAATAGATACTACTAATATATATGCTTCTAGCTTATTATAAAACATATTACTGTTTTAAATTAGTTATATAAAAGTTAATTAAGTTTAGCTAGTTTATTTAGTTTTTTTAAATTAAAATAATATTTTTTTTAGATAATAATATAATTTGTCCGTTATTAAACTTTATAAAGTGGTTTAGCCGGAGAACTTTTTTTAGTTTTATATAAAACTTAGTATACTATAATTTATGCTTTTTTTTTAAAAAAAAGCCTAATGTTATAAAGCTAAACATATTATTTGTTTATAAACTATTAATATTAAAGTTATGTAATAATACTTTCGTAAATAAAAAGCATAAGTTATATATAAAAATAGTCATTTCTAGTTTTTTGTAGTAGTATTAATAATAGGTCTTGAACTAGTATAGCCTAAATTTTGCAAGTCTATATAATAGTTATATAATTTATAAAATTATTTTATTAAAATATTTTAACTTTTGTTTGGACAGTAGTTATACAAGGATTTTTTTAGCTAGCTTATTTTTTAATTATATATATGTTTAAATAATATTTTAAAGTTTGTTTAAAGTATTAAAATTGCGTATTAAAAAAAGGTCTAGTGCAAAAAATAGTTTTTAGTTTATTTGCTGGATAGTTAGCAACTAAATAAGTATTATTTTTTTTTCTTTTTATTATAATTTTATATAACAAGTTAGGATTTTTTATATAGCTTAATTGTTTTTTTTTTAATTTTTTATATAAACCGGGATTTAAAAATATAAATATTGCTATATTTAGCTAGGTTATATTTTATAAATTAGAATACGCCTTGTGCAATAAAATTATTAATTTTTATAATGTTTGATTTTTTCAATAGGGCTCCAGATATATTAATTATATTATTTTTGTATAGCTTAACTATTAAAGCATAATTCTATTTTTTTTTAAAGGTTAGAAATAATTAGCTAATTTGTTTTATAAAAGCTATAAAAAACTTTATAACTTTAAAAAAGCGTTCTTGTTTTTTATATATAATAAGTTATTAAAAAGGCTATATTTTGTTTTTTATTTTATTTTATTTATATAAAATAGCTTTTTTAATTATATAATAATAAGGCTTGATTTATGTTTATTTAAACTATATTAGGCTGTTTATTAAATTAATAATTATATTAGATTTTTTAATCGATTTAATTTTGTACGGTTTATTTTAGTTTTTTTTTTCTGCTATATTATTACTTTATTATATAAAAGCAGTAAGAGTATATTATATAAAGCAGGCCTGTTACGCTAGTTAATTACACGGTTAATTTTAATTTTTGTTTTTTTTTCGCGTAATATTTTTATGGCTTTCTTAATTGTTTTAATTCTTTATATAATATTAAATAAAAAAGGCGGTGTGGTAACGCAGTGGTCATACGTTTGGCTGCTTTTTGTGTACGCGCGGTCCCCTGCTGTACGTACTAAAAAGTTGTTAGTTTAAATCTAGCTTATACTTTAGGGTTTTTAGTTGAGAAGCTAGGCTTTGGCTATTAGCTACTACTGTACTTCTGTAACCTTTTTATTACGTCTATTTTTATAATAAAAACTTAGGCTATATTTTAATAGATTTTTAAAAAAAAACGCTTATATGTTTACTTAAAGCACTATAAATTAGTATGTTCTTGACTAACTTTCTTAAAAAAAAAAAAAAAAAAGAACTATTGCTTTTATTTTTTATAATATTAAATAATAAAAATATTTAATTTTATTAAAAGTAATAACCCTAGTAATATTACTAAAAAATCAACATATATAAAACGTTTATTAGGCTAGTTAATATAACTTATTCTAGTAGTTTATATAAAAATAACTAATTAAAAGCTATAATTATAATAGTTTAAATAAGCTTATATAAAAAAAATGCATAATTTTAGGCTATAAATAGTAAAACTGCATAATACCAAAAAAAAAAAACAAGAAAATAAAATACGTTAGAGGTTTTATTTAGCAGAACTAATTATTAGAGAATAAATATATATTAGCGTACGGGTGGCAATACTAAAGCACACACTAGCTAGCGGTTACTACAAGCAGCAATAATAAAAACGGACGATATTAGGAAAGAACGGTTCTTTTAAGGGAATAGACAGGCAGAATAGCCGCATGGCCCAAAAGCTACATAGCGGATTACCTTAAAATTAAAATCAAATAAAAAAGGCAAGTTCTAATTAATTTTAAAATAAGCTTTAAAAACAAGTAAGGTTAGTACAAGGCTATTTAGTCTAGCTGTTGAATGGGCTGTATATGATATATTGTACGTAAAACAAATAACGCGCATTGATAGAATACAATGTATTGTACTATGTCATTTATATAGAAAAGAGAAAAAAAAGAATGTTTGTATAAAGCATGAGTTTTTTATATTTATGTAAGAGCTTATGCTATTGTATAAGCTAATATAACAAAAAGGAAGTAAGGTCTTTTTTGTTTGGCTAAGGTCCGGCTAACATCTATATAATATTTAAGCGTGAATTTGTACTTTGTATAAGTTGTATAATAAAGTTATAATTAATGCTAGTTATTCTAATACTAGCTATTTTTTTTTTTGGTTATAACTGCTTGTTGTATAGAAAAAATAAAAAAAAGCAACTATATAACTGTTTAAATATATGTATAAAAGTTTAATTACTATAGAGGCAACTAGATTAGCAATCTAGTTTATATGTATAGTTGCTAAGTTAATAGATTATTTTTTTTCAATAAAGTTATATAATAATATTATAAAACTACTGCTTTAGCTATATAGTTAATTAAAAACTATAGGCTAAATGTTACTTAGTAACTATTTGAGTTAAAGCTAAATATTTGCTTTTGCCCTATATAATAGTAAAGTTTATAATTAGCTAGCTTGTCTAGTTGGTAGGCCTTATACGGGCAGTTGCTAATTAAAGGTCTTTAAGGTTATTTATGTTTGGTTAACTAGGTAAATTATTTGTATAAAAAGAAATTAACTAATTAAAAGTTAGGTTAGCTTATGCGTAAAAAAACTTATATATAAAAAAATATTTAAGTTTTTTATTGCTTTTTGTTTTTTTATTATTTTTTAAAATTTTCTATTTTATATATCTGCTTATTTTTATATACTATATATATATATATATTTATATAATAAATACTATCTAGCTTTTTAGTAATAATGGTTATATATTAAGAATTATTAGTTAAAATAGTAATTATTATATAGTATTACTACTAATAAATAATTTTAATAATTATTAATTTATTATAGTGCTATATATTAATATATATGTTTGTTTTTTTATTATATATATGTTTATTTTAGTATATTATTAATATTTTTGCTTTTTATATATAAATTAATAAAGTTTAAATTACTGCTATATTATCGGTTAATATATAAATCTAAATACTTATTAATATACTTTTTATATATTTAATTATATTTATTTTCTGCTAAAAGGGTTATTTTTATATAGTTTTTATTTAGTTATGCAATACTATTATTGCTATATATATAAAAAATGCTTATATAATACGTAGTAGTTACTTATTTTATAGCTATTGCTAGATTATCGGGTTTTAAAGTAATATTTGTATAGCATATATTTAATGTTTGTATAGCGTTTAATATAATTATTATATTTAAAAAAAAAAAAGTAAATTAGTTATATAATAAAAAAAATAAAGAAAAAAAAAATAGGAAGAAGTAGTGTTTATATTTTTTTTTTTTTTTTAGATTTAATTTATTATATATTGCTTTTATATTTTTAACTTTTTTTTTTTTATAAATACTATAGTTATATATAATTTTTTATATTTTATTAATAAATATTTCTATTTATATAGTTAATTTGTTTATTAATATAAAAGTTTTTAATGCTTGGTTTAGTGTTTTTTTTATAAATATATTAGCTAGATTATTTTTACTATTAATCTATTATATTTTGGAGATTTTTTATTTTTTATATAATTTTTTTAATAATATAATATTAATTATTAGGTGTTTTTTTTATGTAGTGCCGAGTTTAATAAAACAATTATATAACAATTTTGAATTAGAACATAAAATAACTAAAATTAAAAGCAGTTATAATATAGTTATAATTTTTAAAAGTATTATATAAAAGGTAATAATATTATTAAAACTATTAATTATATTATATAATTTATTTATAAGTATGCTTTTAATTACTTTTTTATACTTGTTTAAATTTTAGTATATAATGTTTTTTTTAATTTTAAAGCTTAAATTTTTTTTTATATAATGTTTAGTTTTTAGTATAATTATAAATCTAAATTAAAAGGTTATATTTATATTATTTATAAATAATTTATTTATAAAAATAAATAGTTTTATATAATATAGGTTTATTAATATAAAGGTTAGGCTGTAATTCTTATTATTTATTTATTACTAGATTTTTTAGTTTAAATTTTTAATATTATATAGCTTAAGATATATAACTTAAGTAGCTATATATAAGTTATATACTGTTTTAGGCTAGTAGATATTATTAATATATATATTTTTTGTTTGTTATAAAACATATTGCTATATAAAATTAGTTATATAAAAATTAATCTAGTTTAATTAGTTTTTTTAGTTTTTTTAAGTTAAAATAATATTTTTTTTAAATAAAAATATAATTTATTTGTTATTAAACTTTATAAAATAATTTAGCTAAAGTATTTTTTTTAGTTTTATATAAAACTTAGCTTGCTATAATTTAAATTTTTTTTTTTTTAAAAAGCTTAGCGATACAAAGCTAAATATATTATTTGTTTATAGTCTAGTAATACTAAAGTTGTTTAAAAGTTTTTTAATAAAAAATAAGTATAGGTTATATATAGAAATAGTTATACTAAGCTTTTTATAGTAGTGCTAGTAGTATGTTTTAAACTAGTATAGACCTGATTTAGCAAGTTTATATAAAGGTTATATAATTTATAGGATTGTTCTATTAAAATATTTTAATTTTAGTTCGGATAGCAGTTATATAAGGATTTTTTTGGCTAATTTGTTTTTTAATTATATATATATTTATGTAATGTTTTAAAGTTTGCTTAAAGCGTTAAAGTTATAAATTAGAAAAAATCTTAGTATAAATAGTAGTTTTTAGTTTATTTGCTAGATTATTAGTAACTAAATAAGCATTATTTTTTTTTTAGTATTATTATAGCTTTATATAATAAGTTAAAACTTTTTATATAGCTTAATTATTTTTTTTTAATTTTTTATATAAGCTAGAACTTAAAAATATAAATATTACTATATTTTATTAGATTATATTTTATAAATTAAAATATGTTTTATATAATAAAATTATTAATTTTAGTAGTATTAGATTTTTTAAATAAAGCTCTAAGTATATTAATAATATTATTTTTATATAGCTTAATAGCTAAAGTATAGTTTTTTTTTTTAAAAGTTAGAAATAATTAATTAATTTATTATATAAAGGTTATATAAAATATTATAGCTTTTAGGGGTTATTTATATTTTTTTTATATAATAAAAATTTAAAAAAGTTATATTTTGTTTTTTTTTTTAGTATGTTTATTTAAAATATTTTTTTTAGTTGTATAGTAATAAAGCTTAATTTATGTTTACTTAAACTTAATTAAGCCGTTTATTAAATTAATAATTATATTAGATCTTTTAATTAATTTAATTTTATATAGTCTATTTTAGCTTTTTTTTTTTGCTATATTATTATTTTGCTACGTAAAAACAACAAAAATATATTATATAAGGCTAGCTTGTTACGCTAGTTAATTATATAGTTGATTTTAACTTTTGTTTTTTTATTATATAATATTTTTATAGCTTTTTTAATTGTTTTAGCTTTTTATATAATATTAAGTAAAAGAAATAAGTTTTAATTAATTTTAAGGTAAGCTTTAAAAATAAGAAAGGTTAATATAAGGCTATTTAGCCTAGTAGTATTGTTTAAAGCTTTAATTGTTATTTAAAAGATTAACTTATTTTTTATATAATTATTAATTTTAGTTTTTAATATATTATATATATAATAAAAAGGGCTATATATTTTTTTAATTTTGCTAATTGCTTAGTATGCTTTAATAAGTATTGTATAGCACTAAATATTTATAATTTTTGCTTAGTTCTAAAATTTTTTAAACAAAAAGTTTATACTTAGGTTATATATAATATAATTAAAAAGTTTTTAATATATATTAATCTAGCATTTATATAATGCTTTTTAAATATTTTATATAAATATTAATTTAAAAAAGGTTGCTGCTTAAAAAAATATAGTAGTATTAATAATATAAAAAACTTGCTTATTATTTATTTATATAGTATTAATTATAACTTTATAATTAAAATTATAATTATTTTTAATTAAAAACTTAAATTATTAAAGTACTAGGTTATATAATTAATAGTAATAATAAAATTTCTAGATTTTTTTTAAAATTAAATAGTTAATATTATATTTTATATAACTAAACATTATATATAGTCTTTTTATATAAAAGTGTTTAAATTAGTAGTATAACTACTATAGTTTTATTTTAATAAAATATAGTCCAATTTTATATAGATTTATATTAAAGAATAAGTATTCTTATTTATATATAATAGGGATAGTTTTTTTATTTTTTTATATAATAATATTTTTTATATTATTATAATATGCTTGTAAGCAGTTGGTATCCTTTAGCAAGAATAAGAATAGTGTTGGGCTATTTAAAATATAATATATTGTTATATTAAAAGAATTATCTATTTATATAGTACTTATAGCAGTAATTATATTACTATTATTAAACCTAATATTTGTGCTGCCTAAGGTTTAGTTTATTTTTATATAAAGGTAAAGTTTAAAATAAGCTTTTAATTATGCTTTTTTTATTATTAAGTAGTTCGAAGCGCTTATATTCTAGAGTTCGCTTTAGTACTTTATATAATACTAATTGCTAAAAATAAACTAGTTAAATAGTATATTTGTTTTATAGTTCTAAATATTTTTTCTAGTTATATAATAAATAAAAATATTATTTATAAAAAATTAGGTTAATTAGCTACCGGATTTTTTATTAAGTTTTTTGTTATTTTTGTTTAACTTAAAATATTTTTTATATTTTATTAGAAATATTAAAAATTTATTAAGTATAAAGATACTATTATTAATTATTTTATATAAATTAAAATATTAGTTTTTTATATAAGCTTGTTCTTAAAGTATATATTTTATTAACTAATAATCTTTTTTGTAATATATAAAGTATTTTTTATTTATCTAGTAATTTTAGCTGTTTTAGTTCTTTGATTAGTTCTTTTGTATGTTTGGCCTACTTAAAGGTTTAGGATATTTATACTGCTGGCTTTTTATATAGTTTTTTTAATTATATTTTTTATTTATATAGTAGGCCTTATAGTCTTTTTATATGAAATATTTTAATAAATTGTCTATTGTTATATAAATATATGCTTTAAAGTCTAAAAAAAAACTTTTGTACGAAAGCTTTTAAAGTATAAGTGTTATAGCTAACTTTAGTACTCTTTAATATGCTTGTATAACTGTTATATTAAGTTAGATTTCTTTTTAGTAGTTTGTACTAAGTGCTTTTTATGCTTTTGTAAGCTTATTAATTATGATTTTTAGTATTTTATATAATGCTAGATTTAGGTTCTTTTTTTTTATTTGTATAAACATAATTATAGTCTAGTTAGCCTAGTACTAACTATAGTTTATATTAATATTAAAATAAGTATTTATTATATAATAGATTTTATTTTAAGTTTTATTAAGTTTAATATAGTAAATAAAAAAATCTTTTATATAACCTTTTAAAATAGTTAGAAATATAGCATAGTATTAGTTTTTTATAATTCTAAGTTATTAATAAGCATTTATAAATAGATATACCTTATTATAAAGTAAGTTATATAGCTTATTTATATAGTTTTTTTTTTTTTTTTTTTTTTTTTTTAAAAATTATATATTTTTTTAAAAAGATTATTTTATTTTATATATCTTTTATAAAAAATAGGTTTAAAAAAAGATTATTAGCTATTAGGTTTAGTATTATATAAAGGTATGCTTGTTATATAAAGGTTTAAAAAAGGTTATAAATAATAAAGTATTTATATATTAGCTAAAAATTAAGTTTATAGTTTGTTTTTATTGTTTGATTATATATAGGTTTAAAAATATTTTAAAACTTAATAATAAATTATATAAACTAGGTAGCGTAGTTTTTAAAAGTATAAAATTATATGTTTTAAATAGGATTAAGCTATATAAGTTTTAAATATTTAATTTTTGGTTTTTGTTTTGGTTATATAATAGGCCTAAAGGCTAAAATAAGCTAAAAGGTAAAAGTAAGTTAAAAAGTAAGGGTAAACTAAAAAAAAACAGGTTAAAATAATTAATTTAGTATAAAAAAAACTAAAAGCTATTATATAAAAAGTAATAAAATAGGTTAAATAATTAAAAGTTTAAAAAAACTTTTAGTTAGTTTAAATTTATTTTATACAATTTAAGCAAGGTTTTTTATATATATGCCTAGGTCTATTTATAGTTATATTTTTTTATATGTAATAATATTATAAAGTTTTATATAAATATTTATATAAAGTTTTTTAAAATATTTAAATATTTATTTTATAAAATCTTTTTTATATATTTTTTAATCTAATAAATTATATATATATTAAATATTAGTTTTATTATATTATTTAGATTAATAAGTTTATTTTAATATTAAAAATTAAATATTTTTTATATATTTTTTAAATTAATATTAAGTTTTTATATAATTTTTTTATATATAAATTATAAATATATTTTAATAGTTTTTTATATATTATATAATATATTTAATATTATAATAATAATAATAATAATAATAATAATAATAAAAAAGCTATTTAGTTATTATATAATAGTATAATTAAAAGTAGTATAATTATATATTATTTTTGTTTTTTTTATATAATATTTTTTATATTTTTTATAAAAAATTAATATTTATATATTAAAAATTAGATTTTTATTATTTCTTTTATAATAATTAAATATATTTAAACATTTTATAATATAAAATATTTGTTTTATTTTATATAATATTATTAATATTTTTTTATAAAAAAATAATATTATATAATAAAAATTTTAAAATATAATATAAAAATTTATTTATATAGGTTTAATTTTATTATTATTTTTACTAATTTATAATATTTTTTTATAATTTTTTTAAATATTTTTATGATTATTAATTAATATTAAATAAGCTATATATAATATATTATATTATATTATTTATATAAAAAAAAAAAAAATGTTTATATAAAGCATAAGTTTTTTATATTTATATAAAAACTTATGCTATTGTACGAGCTAACATAATAAAGGGGAAGTAAGGTCCCTTTTGTCCGGCCGAGGTCCGGCTAACATCTGTACAACATCCGAGCGTGAACTCGCACTCCGTACAAGTTGCACAATAAGGTTGTAACCAATGCTAGTTATTCTAATACTAGCAATATTATTTAAGGCTTTAACTGCTATTTATAAAATTAACTTGTTTTTTATATAATAACTAATTTTAGTTTTTAATATATTATATATATAATAAAGAAGTCTATATATCTTTTTGATTTTATTGATTGCTTAGTATGCCTTAATAAATATTATATAGTATTATATGCCTATAATTTTTGCTTAGTTCTGAAATTCTTTAAATAAAAAATTTATATCTAGGTTATATATAACATAGTTAAAGAGTTTTTAATATATATTAATCTAGCATTTATATAGTATTTCTTAAGCGTTTTATATAGATATTAATTTAAAAAAAATTATGGTTCAAAAAAATATAGCAGTATTAATAATATAAAAAACTTATTTATTGTTTATTTATATAGTATTAATTATAACTTTATAATTAAAATTAAAATTATTTTTAATTAAAAACTTAAATTATTAAAGTGCTTAATTATATAATTAATAATAATAATAAAATTTTTAGATTTTTTCTAGAGTTAAATAGTTTATATTATGTTCTATATAATTAAACATACTATATAGTCTTTTTATATAAAAGTGTTTAAAGCGGCAGTATAACTATTATAATTCTATTTTAATAAAATATAGTCCAGCTTTATATAGATTTATATTAAAGAATAGGTGTTTTTATTTATATATAATAAAAATAGTTTTTCTGTTTTTTTATATAATAATATTTTTTATATTATTAAAGTATGTCTGCAAACAGTTAGTATTTTTTAGTAAAAATAAAAATAGAGTTAAGTTATTTAAAATATAATATATTATTATACTAAAGGGGTTATTTATTTATATAATGCTTATAGCAGTAATTATATTACTACTGCTAAACCTAATATAAGTACTATTTAGTATCTAGTTTATTTTTATATAAAAGTAAATTTTAAAGTAGGCTTTTAATTACGTTTTTATTATTATTAAGTAGTTCGAAGCGCTTATATTTTAGAGTTTGTTTTAGTACTTCGTATAATACTGGTTGCTAAAAATAAACTAGTCGGACAGTATGTTTGTTTTGTAGTTTTAAATATTTTCTTTAATTATATAGTAAATAAAAATATTATTTATTAGAAATTAAGTAGATTAGCTACTAAATTCTTTATTAAGTTTTTTATTACTTTTGTCCGATTTTAAGTGTTTTTTATACTTTATAAGGTATATTAAGAATTTTTCAAGTATAAGTTCTGCTTTATTAATTATTTCATACAAATTAAAATATTAATTTTTTATACAAGCCTGTTCTTGGGGGGTATATTTAATTAACTAATAACCCTTTTTGTTAGAATAACTAGCATTAGTTACAACCTTATTGTGCAACTTGCATGGAGTGCGAGTTTATGCTTAGCTGTTATACAGATGTTAGCTGGACTTTAGCCGGACAAAAAGGACTTTACTTCTTTTTTGTTATATTAGCTTATATAATAGCATAAGCTTTTATATAAATATAAAAAACTTATGTTTTATATAAACATTTTTTTTTATTTTTTTTATAAATAATATAATATATTATATATAGCTTATTTAATACTAATTAATAGTTATAAAAACATTTAAAAAAATTACAAAAAAATATTATAAATTAATAAAAATAATAATAAAATCAAACTTATATAAATAAGTTTTTATATTATATTTTGAAATTTTTACTATATAATACTATTTTTTTATAAAAAAGCATTAGTAGTACTATATAAAATAAAGCAAATATTTTATATTATAAAGTGCTTAAATATATTTAATTGTTATTAAAAAAATAATAAAGATTTAATTTTTAATATATAAATATTAACTTTTTATAAAAAATATTAAAAATATTATATAAAAAAAACAAAAATAGTATACAATTGTACTATTTTTAACTATATTATTATATAATAACTAGATAGCTTTTTTTTTTTTTTTTTTTTTTTTTTTTTTTTATTATAGCATTAAATATATTATATAATATATAGGAAGCTACTAAAGCATACTTACGATTTATATACAAAAAGATTATATAAAAACTTAGCATTAATTTAAAAAATATATAAAAAGTATTTGATTTTTAATACTAAAATAAACCTATTAATTTAAATAGTGTAATAAAATTAATATTTAATATATATATAGTTTATTAAATTAAAAAGTATAACTATATAATTAATAATAAACAAATATTTTAAAAAACATATAAAAAAGATTTTATAAAATAAATATTTAAATATTTCAAAAAACTTTATATAAATATTTATATAAAACTTTATAATATTATTATATATAAAGAAGTATAACTATAAGTAGACCTAGGTATATATATAAAGAATTTTGCTTAGATTATACAAAATGAATTTAAATTAACTAAAGGTTTTTTTAAGCTTTTAATTGTTTAACTTATTTTATTACTTTTTATACGATAGCTTTTAGTTTTTTTTATATTAAGTTAATAATTTTGATTTGTTTTTTTTTAGTTTATTTTTATTTTTTAACTTATTTTTATTTTTTAGTTTATTTTAGTTTTTAGGCCTATTATATAAATAGAATAAGAACTAGAAATTAGATATTTAGAACTTATATGGCCTAATTTTATTTAAAACATACAATTTTATATTTTTAAGAACTATACTGCTTAGTTTATATAATTTACTATTAAGTTTTAGAATATTTCTGAATTTATGTATGGTTGTACAATAAAGGCAGGCTATAAATTTAATTTTTAGCTAATATACAAATATCTTATTATTTATAACTTTTTTTAGACTTTTATATAATAGGCGTACTTTTGTATAATATTAGATCTAGTAGTTAGTAATCTTTTTTTGGATTTATTTCTTATAAAAGATGTATAAAACGGAGTGATTTTTCCAAAAAAATATATAATTTTTTAAAAAATATAGAAAAAAAAAAGAACTATATAGGTAAGCTATACAATTTATTTTATAACAAGGTATGTTTGTTTATAAATGTTTATTAATAGTTTAGAATTATAAAAAATTAATATTATGCTATATTTTTAACTATTTTAAAAAGTTATACAAAAGATTTTTTTATTTATTATATTAGACTTAATAAAATTTAAAATAAAATTTATTATATAATAAATGTTTATTTTAATACTAATATAAACTATAGCTAGTATTAAGCTAATTAGATTATAATTATATTTATATAAATAAAAAAAGAAAACTTAGATTTAGTATTATATAAAGTATTAAAAATTATAATTAATAAGCTTACAAAAGTATAGAAAATACTTAGCGCAAGCTACTAAAAAGAAATCTAATTTAGTACAACTGTTATATAAGTATATTGAGGAGTACTAAAGTTAGCTATAGCACTTATATTTTAAAAGCTTTTATGCAAAGGTTTCTTTTTGGACTTTAAAGTATATATTTATATAGTAATAAATAATTTATTAAAGTATTTTATATAAAAAGACTATAAAGCTTACTATATAGATAGGAGGTATAATTAGAGGAACTATATAAAAAGCTAGCAGTATAGATATTTTAGATTTTTAGATAGGCTAGACATACAAAAGGACTAATTAAAGGACTAAAGCGGCTAAAGTTATTATATAAACAAAAAATACTTTATATATTATAAAAAAGGTTATTAGTTAACTAAATATATACCCTAGGAATAGGTTTGTATAAAAAACTAATATTTTAACTTATATAAAATAATTAATAATAGCGTTCTTATACCTAACAAATTTTTAATATTTTTAATAAAGTATAAAAAATATTTTAAGTTGGACAAAAATAATAAAAAACTTAACAAGGAATCTAATAGCTAATCAACTTAATTTTTTATAAATAGCACTTTTATTTATTATATAACTAAAAAAAATATTTAGAACTATAAAACAGATATACTATTTAATTAGTTTATTTTTAGCAATTAGTATTATATAAAGTACTAAAGCGAACTCTAAAATATAAGCGCTTTAAACTATTTAATAGTAAAAAAAGCATAATTAAAAGCTTATTTTAGATTTTATTTTTATATAAAAATAAATTAGACCCTAGGTAGTACAAATATTAGGTTTAGTAGTAGCAATATAATTATTGCTATAAGTACTATATAAATAAATAATTTCTTTAGTATAACAATATATTATATTCTAAATAGCCTAACGCTGTTTTTTTTTTTTGCTAAAAAATATGGACTGTTTATAGGCATACTTTAATAATATAAAAGATATTATTATATAAAAAAATAAAAAGATTATTTTTATTATATATAAATAGAAATATTTATTTTTTAATATAAATTTATACAAAGCTAGACTATATTTTACCGAAATAGAACTATAGTAGTTATACTACTAATTTAAATATTTTTGTATAAAAAGATTATATATAATATTTAGTTATATAGGATATAATATTAATTATTTAACTTTAGAAAAAATCTAGAAATTTTATTATTATTATTAATTATATAATCTAGTATTTTAATAATTTAAGTTTTTAATTAAAAATAATTATAATTTTAATTATAAAGTTATAATTAATATTATATAAATAAATAATAAGCAAGTTTTTTATATTATTAATACTGCTATATTTTTTTAAGAAGTAATTTTTTTTAAATTAATATTTATATAAAACGCTTAAAAAGCGCTATATAAGTGCTAGATTAATATATATTAAGGACCTTTTAATTATATTATATATAACTTAGATATAAACTTTTTGTTCGAAAAATTTTAGAACTAAGCAAGGATTATAAGTACTTAGTGCTATGTAATACTTATTAAAGCGTACTAAACGATTAGCAAAATCAAAAAAGTATATAGCCTTTTTTACTATATATATAATATATTAAAAGCTAAAATTAATAATTATACAAAAAATAAGTTAATTTTTTAAATAGTAATTAAAGCTTTAAATAATACTACTAGACTAAACAGCTTTATATTAACCTTTTTTGTTTTTAAAGCTTATTTTAAAATTAGTTAGGACTTATTTTTTTTATTTAATATTATATAAAAAGCTAAAGCAATTAAAAAAGCTATAAAAATGTTATGTAACAAAAAAGCAAAAATTAAAATTAACTGTATAATTAATTAATATAACGGGCTAGCTTTATATAATATATTTTTATTGCTTTTATATAACAAAATAATAATATAGCGGAAAAAAAAAAGCTAAAATAGACTATACAAAATTAAATTAATTAAAAGATCTAATATAATTATTAATTTAATAAATAGCTTAATTAAGTTTAAGTAAATATAAATTAAGCTTTATTATTATATAACTAAAAAAAATATTTCGGATAAATATATTAAAAAAAAAAAAAATATAACTTTTTTAAGCTTTTATTATATAAAAAAAACATAAATAATTTTTAAAAGCTATAATATTTTGTATAATTTTTATATAATAAATTAATTAACTATTTTTAACTTTTAAAAAAAAATAGAACTATGCCCTAGTTATTAAGCTATATAAAAATAGCATTATTAATATACCTAAAGCTTTATTTAAAAAATCCAATACTACTAAAATTAATAATTTTGTTGTATAAAGCATATTCTAATTTATAAAATATAATCTAACAAAATATAGCAATATTTATATTTTTAAATTCTAGCTTATATAAAAAATTAAAAAAAAATAACTAAGCTATACAAAAAGTTCTAACTTATTATATAAAGCTATAACAATACTAAAAAAGAAATAATATTTATTTAGTTGCTAACAATTTAGTAAATAAACTAAAGATTACTATTTATATTAAAACTTTTTTTAATTTATAACTTTAATATTTTAAGCAAACTTTAAAATATTATATAAACATATATATAATTAAAAAATAAATTAGCTAAAAAATCTTTATATAACTATTATCCGAACTAAAATTAAAATATTTTAATAAAACAATTTTATAAATTATATAACCTTTATATAAACTTGCTGAATCAAATTTATATTAGTTTAAAATATATTATTAGTATTACTATAAAAAGTTTGGTATAATTATTTTTATATATAACCTATGCCTACTTTTTATTAAAGGACCTTTAAATAACTTTAATATTATTAGATTATAAATAAATAATATATTTAACTTTGTATTACTAGGCTTTTTTTAAAAAAAAAATATAAATTATAGTAAGCTAAATTTTATATAAAACTAAAAAAAATATTTTAGCTAGGTTATTTTATAAAGTTTAATAGCAAATATATTATATTTTTATCCAAAAAAAATATTATTTTAACTTAGAAAAGCTAAACAAACTAATTAGATTAGATTAACTTTTATATAACTGATTTTATATAGTAATATATTTTGTAATAAACAAAAAGTATATATATTAGTAATATTTGCTAGCTTAAAGTAGCGTATAACTTATATATAGCTACTTAAGTTATATATCTTAAACCATATAATATTAAAAATTTGAACTAAAAGATTTAATAATAAACAAATAATAAGAATTGCGGTCTAATTTTTATATTAATAAACTTATATTATATAAAATTATTTATTTTTATAAACAGGTTATTTATAAATAATATAAATATAACTTTTTAACTTAGATTTATAATTATATTAAGAACTAAACGTTATATAAAAAAAATTTTGAGCTTTAAAATTAAAAAAATTATTATATATTAGAATTTAAGCAAATATAAAAAAATAACTAAAAATATATTTATAAATAAATTATATAATATAGTTAATAGTTTTAATAGTACTATTACTTTTTATATAATATTTTTAAAAATTATAATTATACTATAACTATTTTTAATTCTAGCTATTTTATATTCTAATTTAAAATTATTATATAATTGTTTTATTAAGCTTGGCATTATATAAAAAAAACGCCTAATAATTAATATTATATTATTAAAAAAATCGTACAAAAGATAAAAAATTTCTAAAATATAATAGATTAATAGCAAAAATAATCTAGCTAATACGTTTATAAAAAAAATACTAAACTAAGCATTAAAAACTTTTGTATTAATAAATAAATTAACTATACAAATAGAAACGTTTATTAATAAAATATAGGAAATTATATATAATTATAATATTTATAAAAAAAAAAAAGGTAAAAGTATAAAAGTAATATATAATAAATTAATTTAAAAAAAAAAACAAATATAAACGCTACTTCTTTTTATTTTTTATTTTTTTATTTTCCTTATTATATAACTAATTTACTTTTTTTTTTTAAACGTAATAATTGTACTAAGCGCTATACAAACGCTAAACATACACTATATAAATATTACTTTAAAACCTAATAATCTAGCAATAGCTATAGAATAAATAACTACTACGTATTATATAAACATTTTTTATATATATAGCAATAGTAGTACTGCACAACTAGATAAGAACTATACAAAAATAATTTTTTTAACAAAAAATAAATATAATTAAATATACAAAAGATATATTAGTAAGCACCTAAATCTATATATTAATTAATAATATAATAGCAAGTTAAGCTTTATTAGTTTATATATAAAAAGCAAAAAATATTAATAATATATTAAAATAAACATATATATAACAAAAAAATAAACATATATATTAATATATAGCGCTATAATAAGCCAACAATTGTTAGGATTATTTATTAGTAGTAATACTATATAATAGTTATTATTTTAGCTAATAATTTTTAGTATATAACTATTATTACTAAAAAGCTAGATAGCGTTTATTATATAAATATATATATATATATATATATATATATATAGCATATAAAAATAGGCAGATATACAAAACAGAAAATTTTAAAAGATAACAAATGAACAAAGAGCAATAGGAAATTCGAGCATTTTTTTATATGCAAGTTTTTTTATATACGAGCTAACCTGACTTTTAATTAGTTAACTTTTTTTTATACAAATAACCTGCCTAATTAATTAAATATAAGTAATTTTAAGGGCTTTTAATTGGCAACTGCCCGTACAAGGCCTACCAATCAGACAAGCTAGCTAATTATAAACTTTGCTATTATATAGGGCAAAAACAAATATTTAGCTTTAATTTAAATAGTTACTAAATAATGTTTAACTTATAATTTTTAACTAACTATATAGCTAAAGTAATAGTTTTGCAATATTGTTGCATAACTTTATTAGAAAAAAATGATCTATTGATTTAATAATTATATATATAAATTAAATTGCTAATCTAGTTGCTTTTTTAGTAGTTAAACTTTTATATATATATTTAAGCAGTTATATAGTTATTTTTTTGGTTTTTTTTATACAATAAGCAGTTATAACTAAAAAGAAAAATAGCTAATATTAGAATAACTAGCATTAGTTATAACTTTATTATATAACTTATATAAAATACGAATTTACGCTTAGCTATTATACGGATATTAGCTGGACTTCGGCCGGACAAAAGGGACTTTACTTCTTTTTTGTTATATTAGCTCATATAATAGCGTAAGCTTTTATATAAATATAAAAAACTTATACTTTGTACAAACATTCTTTTTTTTTTTTTTTTTTTTATAGATAATATAGTATAATACATTGTATTTTATCTACGCGCGTTATTTGTTTTACGTACGATATATCGTATATAGCCCATTTAACACTTTTTATAATATATAAAGCATTTTTTATTTATATAGTAATTCTAGCTTTTTTAATCTTTTTAGTAATTTTATTATATACTTAGCCTGCTTAATAATCTAAAAAATCTATATTATTAGCTTTTTATATAGTAGTTTTAGTTATATCTCTTGTTAATAAAGTAAATATTATTATTTTTTTATATAAAGCTTTTTAAGATATTGTTTAATATTATCTAAATATATATTTAAAAAATAAAAAATAAACTTTTGTTTATTAGCTTTTAGAGTATAAAAGCTATAACTAATTCTAAAACTTTTTAGTATATTTATATAATAGTTATATTTAACTTGATTTTTTTTTAATAATTTATACCAAATACTTGTTATATTTTTAAAAGCTTATTAAGTATAAGATTTAATATTTTATATAATACTATATCTAGATATTTTTATTTATTTATATAAATATAATTATAGTTTAATTAGCTTAATATTAACTATAGTTTATATTAATATTAAAATAAGTATTTATTATATAGTAGATTTTATGCTAGGTTTTATGAGGCTTAATCTAGTATATAAAATAATCTTTTATATAATTTTTAAAAATTATTAAAAATATTACATAGTATTAATCTTTTATAATTCCGAGTTATTAATATATATGTTAGAATAACTAGCATTAGTTACAACATTATTGTGTAACTCGCACGGAGTGCAAGTTCACGCTCGGCTTTTGTACGGATGTTAGCCGGACTTCGGCCGGACAAAAAGGACCTTACTTCCTTTTTATTATATTAACTTATATAATAGCATAAGTTCTTACATAAATATAAAAAACTTATGTTTTATATAAATATTTTTTTTTTTTATATAAATAATATAATATAATATATTATATTTTATTTATATATATTATTTATTTTATATATAATATATTATATAAAGCTTATTTAATATTAATTAATAATTATAAAAATATTTAAAAAAATTATAAAAAAAAATTATAAATTAGCAAAAATAATAATAAAATCAAACTTATATAAATAAGTTTTTATATTATATTTTAAAATTTTTATTATATAATATTACTTTATTATAAAAAAGCATTAATAATATTATATAAAATAAAATAAATATTTTATATTATAAAATACTTAAATATATTTAATTATTATAAAAAAAATAATAAAAATTTAATTTTTAATATATAAATATTAACTTTTTATAAAAAGTATTAAAAATATTATATAAAAAAAACAAAAATAATAAATAATTATACTATTTTTAATTATACTATTATATAATAATTAAATAGTTTTTTTTTTTTTTTTTTTTTTACTATAGTATTAAATATATTATATAATATATAAAAAACTACTAAAGCATATTTATAATTTATATATAAAAAGATTATATAAAAACTTAATATTAGCTTAAAAAATATATAAAAAATATTTAACTTTTAATACTAAAATAAACCTATTAATCTAAATAATATAACAAAACTAATATTTAATATATATATAATTTATTAGATCAAAAAATATAATTATATAATTAATAATAAATAAATATTTTAAAAAATATACAAAAAAGATTTTATAAAATAAATATTTAAATATTTTAAAAAATTTTATATAAATATTTATATAAAACTTTATAATATTATTATATATAAAAAAATATAACTATAAATAAACCTAAATATATATATAAAAATCTTTATTTAAATTATATAAAATAAATTTAAACTAATTAAAAATTTCCCTAAGCTTTTAATTATTTAATCTATTTTATTACTTTTTATATAATAGCTTTTAGTTTTTTTTATACTAAATTAATAATTTTAACCTATTTTCTTTTAGCTTATTTTTATTTCTTAACTTATTTTTACCCTTTAGCTTACTCTAGCTTTTAAGCCTATTATATAAACAAAACAAAAATTAAAAATCAAATATTTAGAACTTATATAGCTTAATCTTATTTAAAATATATAATTTTATACTTTTAAAAACCATACTGCCTAGTTTATATAACTTACTATTAAGTTTTAAAATATTTTTAAACCTATATATAATTATATAACAAAAGCAAGCTATAAACTTAATTTTTAGCTAATATATAAATATTTTATTATTTATAACCCCTTTTAAACCTTTATATAATAGGTATACTTTTATATAATATTAGACCTAATAGCTAGTAATCTTTTTTTAGACCTACTTTTTATAAAAAACATATAAAACAAAATAATCTTTTTAAAAAAATATACAATTTTTTAAAAAATAAAAAAATAAAAAAAGAACTATATAAATAAGCTATATAATTTATTCTATAATAAAGCATATCTATTTATAAATATTTATTAATAGCTTAAAATTATAAAAAACTAATATTATACTATATTTTTAACTATTTTAAAAAGTTATATAAAAAACTTTTTTATTTATTATATTAAACCTAATAAAACTTGGAATAAAATCTATTATATAATAAACGCTTATTTTAATACTAATATAAACTATAGTTAATACTAAACTAACTAGACTACAATTATATTTATATAAAAAAAAAAAAAAACCTAGATCTAGCATTATATAAAGTACTAAAAATCATAATTAATAAGCTTACAAAAGTACAAAAAATATTTAGCGCAAACTACTAAAAAAAAATCTAACTTAATATAATTATTATATAAATATATTAAAAAATACTAGAATTAGCTATAATACTTATATTTTATAAGCCTTTATATAAAAGTTTCTTTTTAAACTTTAAAATATATATTTACATAATAACAGACAATTTATTAAAGTATTTTATACAAAAAAACTATAAGGCCTATTATACAAATAAGAAATATAACCAAAAGAACTATATAAAAAGCTAGCAGTACAGATACTTTAGACCTTTAAACAGGCCAAACATATAAAAAAACTAATTAAAAAACCAAAGCAGCTAAAATTACTATATAAACAAAAAATATTTTATATGCCACAAAAAAGATTATTAATTAACCAAACATATACTTTAGAAATAAGCTTATATAAAAAACTAATATTTTAACTTATATAAAATAATTAATAATAGTATTTTTATATTTAATAAATTTTTAGTATTTCTAATAAAATATAAAAAATATTTTAAATCGGACAAAAATAATAAAAAACTTAACAAAAAATCTAGTAGTTAATTAACTTAATTTTTTATAAATAATATTTTTATTTACTATATAATTAAAAAAAATATTTAAAACTATAAAATAAATATATTATTTAACTAGTTTATTTTTAATAATTAATATTATATAAAGTACTAAAGCAAACTCTAAAATATAAACGCTTCAAATTATTTAATAGTAAAAAAAGTATAGTTAAAAGCTTATTTTAGATTTTATTTTTATATAAAAATAAACTAAACCTTAGGTAGCACAAATATTAAGTTTAATAGTAATAATATAATTACTGCTATAAGCACTATACAAATAAATAATTTCTTTAATATAACAATATACTATATTCTAAATAGCCTAACGCTATTCTTTTTTTTGCTAAAAAATATAAACTGTTTATAAATATACTTTAATAATATAAAAAATATTATTATATAAAAAAACAAAAAAACTATTTTTATTATATATAAATAAAAATACCTATTCTTTAATATAAATCTATATAAAACTAGACTATATTTTATTAAAACAGAACTATAGCAGCTATACTACTAATTTAAACACCTTCATATAAAAAAACTACATATAATACTTAGTTATATAAAACATAATATTAACTATTTAATTCTAAAAAAAATCCAAAAATTCTATTACTACTATTAATTATATAACTTAATATTTTAATAATTTAAGTTTTTAATTAAAAATAATTATAATTTTAATTATAAAATTATAATTAATACTATATAAATAAATAATAAATAAATTTTTTATATTATTAATACTACTATATTTTTTTAAACAATAACTTTTTTTAAATTAATATTTATATAAAATATTTAAAAAGCGCTATATAAATACTAAATTTGTTGGTTAGGTCTACCCGGGGTAGTATAAGCATATATAGTGCCGTACGCAAGGGCAGATCTATTAAGGCAAACACTATACAATCTATTATACTATATCTAATGCTTTATTAAAAAAAAAAAAAAGAACTATTCGGCAGGTGCAAGAGGTGCCAGATATACCCCTTTATATTTGTACAAATATGAATACGAAAGGTCCACCTAACCCCTAGCCACCTAGGCTAGCCATAGGCTAGCATGGCCAAATGGGCCATGCTATGGCCTTCGGCCATGGTCCAAATAAAGCGTACGATTAACCTAGAATACTATTTTAATACTAACTATTTTTACTTTTTGTTACGTTGCTAGGTTAATCATACAAACAAAACTAAATATAAAAATCTACGTTCGGTAAAAACTATAACTCTACCTAATACTAAAAATAACAAACAAAAACTTTTCGTACAGCTAGCCCTCCAACTAGCTAGCCCTCTATACAGCTAGCTTTTCCGTATAGCTGGCCCACCTATTCGGCCAGCCCTTCCGTATGGCTGGCCCAACTGCTCGGCTAGCCCTTCGAATAGCTAGCCCTCCTGTTCGGTCATTTAGCTATTCGTACAACGGGTTAACAGGGGGTTCTCGGTATTACTAATACCTTTCTGACTCTATTTTTTTTTTTTTTTTTTCAATTTGTTAAACAGGTCTGTATAGGTATTAGCCGAAGGGGGGGGGGGTAAGGGGTCCGTTCCGTACGGGTCAAAAAGCAGCCGTACGGAGAAGTATTCAAAAGGTCTTCGTACGTAATTCGTACGAAAGGCGGGAGAAAAAGGGAGAAAAGGGGGTATAGGCACCAAAGGAAAAATTAAGTGCCGAACAGTCTATCCCGTACAAAGTCAAAAATATATACGTACGGGAGAAAAAAAGGGGGTCTGGTCAACACCAATAGGTTAGGCACCAAAAAGGGTGTTCAAAGGTCCTTTGTACGCGAGTTATACAAAAGGGGGGGTTATAGGGTCCAAAAAGCTTAATTAGGGCTTTTAGATTTAAGTAGTATAGCCTGGTCGTACAAGGTCTAGAATTGTATAGGGCTATATATAAAAGTTATTTATTGCTTAGCTTACGTATAACAGGTAGTCTAAAGGTTATTTAGCTAGTTTATATAATAAATTATTAAAAAATATATTTAAGTACTTTTATAAGTCTATTTTATAGCAAAATTAATAAGTAGCTATATAAAGTATAAGTTATATAAAAAGTAAAAATTATAGTAAAGCTTATAGTTAATTTTTATAATCTAGTTTATTAAACAGATTAGTTATAATTATTTTATATATATAAAAAAGTTATATAAAATTAATCAACTTTTTTTTTTGGTCCTACTAGGCAGAACATTACAAAAAATAAATTATTTAATCGAAGCAAAAGTATAAAAGGGCTTTATATAGCAGCCGTACAATAATTATATATTAGTTATATAACCTTTATATACTAGCTATACAAAAAAGAAAAATATAAAAATAGCTTTATAGTTAGCGCTAATTTTTTGCTCCGCTAAACAAAATAATATAACTAGTTCGATTTGTTTTTTTATTCCTGCCGGGCGGGAGGTCGAAAGATTAAACCCAAATACTAATCTAGTTCGATAACTCGTATAAAAAAGCATCTAAAATAAGTTTGCTAAACAGAACATACTTTGTTCGGCTTTCGTACAACTTAACCAAAAGTCTTCTGCTAGGCAGAAACTTTTCGAATTATTATATAACATTTAGTAACGTTTTATTTCTTTAAAATTTTACTAGTTTATAAATCTTGGTTAACTTATTAATTAGTATTAGTTAGGTCTACCCGGGGTAGTATAAGCGTATATAGTGCCGTACGTAAGGGCAGATCTATTAAAGCAAATATTATACAATCTATTATACTATATCTAATGCCTTATTAAAAGAAAAAAAAAGAACTATTCGGCAGATGCAAAAGGTACCAGATATACCCCTTTATATTCGTACGAATACAAATACGAAAGGTCCACCTGACCCCTAGCCACCTGGGCTAGCCATGGGCTAGCATAGCCAAATAAGCCATGCCATGGCCTTCGGCCATGGTCCAAATAAAGCGTACAATTAACCTAGAATACTATTCCAACAAAATTAATATATATTAAAAACTTTTTAATTATATTATATATAACTTAAATATAAACTTTTTATTTAAAAAATTTTAGAACTAAGCAAAGATTATAAGTACTTAATACTATATAATATTTATTAAAACATATTAAATAATTAGCAAAATTAAAAAAGTATATAGCCCCTTTTGCTATATATATAATATATTAAAAGCTAAAATTAGTAATTATATAAAAAATAAATCAATCTTTTAAATAATAATCAAAGCTCTAAATAATATTGCTAAGCTAAATAGCCTTGTACTAACCCTTTTTATCTTTAGAGCTTACCTTAGAATTAATTAGAACTTACTTTTTTTACTTAATATTATATAAAAAACTAAAGCAATCAAAAAAGCTATAAAAATATTATATAACAAAAAAGCAAAGGTTAAAATCAACCATACAATTAATTAGTATAACAAGCTAGTTTTATATAATATATTTTTGTTGCCTTTATATAACAAAATAATAATATAATAAAAGAAAAAAAGCTAAAATAAACTATATAAAATCAAATTAATTAAAAGATCTAATATAATTATTAATTTAATAAATAGCCTAATTAAGTTTAAATAAACATAAATTAAGCCTTATTATTATATAACTAAAAAAAATATCTCGGACAAATATATTAAAAAAAAAAAAAAAAATATAACTTTTTTAAGCCCTTATTATACAAAAAAAACACGAACAACCCCCAAAAACTCTAATATTTTATATAACCTTTATATAATAGATTAATTAACTATTCTTAACCCTTAAAAAAAATAAAACTATGCCTTAGCTATTAAACTATATAAAAACAATATTATTAATATACTTAGAGCCCTATTAAAAAAATCTAACGCTATTAAAATTAATAATCTTATTATATAAAGTATATTCTAATTTATAAAATATAATCTAACAAAATATAGCAATATTTATATTTTTAAGTCCTAGCTTATATAAAAAATTAAAAAAAAAATAATTAAGCTATATAAAAAATCCTAACTTATTATATAAAGCTATAATAATACTAAAAAAGAAATAATGCTTATTAAGTTGCTAATAATCTAGTAAATAAGCTAAAAACTGCTATTTATACTAGGACTTTTTCTAATTTGCAATTTTAATGCTTTGGGCAAACTTTAAAACATTATATAAATATATATATAATTAAAAAACAAATTAGCCAAAAAAATCCTTATATAACTATTATCCGAACTAAAATTAAAATATTTTAATAAAATAATTCTATAGATTATATAACTTTTATATAGATTTGCTAAATCAGGTTTATATTAATTCAAAACATACTATTAGTACTACTATAAAAAGCTTAGTATAATTATTTCTATATATAACTTATACTTACTTTTTATTAAAAGACCTTTAAACAACTTTAGTATTACTAAACTATAAATAAATAATATGTTTAGTTTTATATTGCTAAGCTTTTTAAAAAAAAAAGAATATAAATTATAACAAGCTAAGTTTTATATAAAACCAAAAAAAATATTTTAGCTAGGTTACTTTATAAAGTTTAATAGTAGACAAATTATATTTTTATCTAAAAGAAATATTATTTTAATTTAAAAAAACTAAACAAACTAACTAGACTAGATTAACCCTTATATAACTGATTTTATATAGTAATACGTTTTATAACAAGCAAGAAATATATATATTAATAATATCTGTTAGCCCGAAATAACGTATAACCTATGTATAACTGCCCAAGTTATATATCCTAAGCTATATAATATTAAAAATTTAAACCAAAAAATCTAGTAATAAATAAATAATAAAAATTGCAGCTTAACCTTTGTACTAATAGACCTATATTATATAAAGCTGTTTATTTTTATAAATAGGTTATTTGCAAACAATATAAATATAACCTTTTAATTTAGATTTATAATTATATTAAGAACTAAATATTATATAAAAAAAATTTAAAATATTATATACTAGAATTCAAACAAATATAAAAAAGTAATAAAAAGCATACTTATAAATAAATTATATAACATAATTAATAGCTTCGATAATATTATTACTTTTTATATAATATTTTTAAAAATTATAACTATGCTATAACTACCCCTAATTTTAGCTGTTTTATATTCTAATTTAAAATTGTTATATAATTATTTTGTTAAACTTAGCACTACGCAAAAAAAATGCCTAATAATTAATATTATATTATTAAAAAAATTATACAAAAAAAAAGAAATCTCCGAAATATAATAGATCAATAGCAAAAATAATCTAGCTAATACGTTTATAAAAAAAATACTAAACCAAGCATTAAAAACCCTTGTATTAATAAACAAGTTAACTATATAAATAAAAATATTTATTAATAAAACATAAAAAATTATATATAATTATAGTATTTATAAAAAAAAAAAAGTTAAAAATATAAAAGTAATATATAATAAATTAACTCTAAAAAAAAAAAACAAACATAAATACCACTCCTTTCTATTTTTTATTTTTTTATTTTTTTTATTATATAACTAATTTACTTCTTTCCTTTTAAACATAATAATCATACCAAGCGCTATACAAATATTAAACGTATACTACATAAATATTACTTTAGAACCTAATAATCTAGCAATAGCTATAAAATAAGTAATTACTACGTACTATATAAGCATTCTTTATATATATAGCAATAGTAGTACTACGTAACTAAATAAAAACTATACAAAAATAACCTTTTTAGTAGAGAATAAATACAATTAAATATATAAAAGGCATATTAGCAAGCACCAGGATCTATATATTAACTAATAATATAGCAGCAACCTAAACTTTATTAGTCTATATACAAAAAATAAAAATATTAATAATATATTAAAACAAACATATATATAATAAAAAAATAAATATATATATTAATAGATAGCGCTATAATAAACTAATAATTATTAAAATTGTTTATTAGTAGTAATACTATATAATAGTTGCTATTTTAACTAATAATTCTTAATATATAACTACTATTATTAAAAAGCTAGATAGTATCTATTATATAAATATAAATATATATATATATATATAGTATATAAGAACAAACAAACATATAAAACAAAAAATTTTAAAAAACAATAAAAAAACAAAAAGCAATAAAAAACTTAAGCACTTTTTTATATGCAAGTCTTTTTACGCACAAGCTAACCTAACTTCTAATTAGTTAACTTTTTTTCGTACAAATAACCTGCCTAGTTAACTAAATATAAACAACCTTAAAAACTTTTAACTAGTAACTGCCTATATAAAACCTACTAACTAAACAAACTAACTAATTATAAATTTTGCTATTATATAAAGCAAAAATAAATATTTAGCTTTAACTTAAATAGTTACTAAATAATATTTAGCTTATAGTTTTTAACTAACTATATAGCTAAAGCAGTAGTTTTATAATATTATTATATAACTTTATTAAAAAAAAATAATCTATTAATTTAATAGCTATATATATAAACTAGATTACTAATCTAATTATTTTGATAGTAGTCAAACTTTTATATATATATTTAAGCAGTTATATAGTTATTTTTTGTTTTTTTTATATAATAAGCAGTTATAACTAAAAAAAAAAAATAACTAATATTAAAATAACTAGTATTAGTTATAACCTTATTATATAACTTGCACGGAGTATAAGTTCACGCTTGGCTTTTGTATAAATGTTAGCCGGACTTCAGCCGGACAAAAAGAGATTTTACTTGTTTTTTATTATGTTAGCTTGTACAATAGCGTAAGCTCTTACATAAATATAAAAAACTTATGCTTTGTACAAACATTTTTTTTTTTTTTTTTTTTATAAATAATATAATACAATACATTATATTCTATCCACGCGCGTTATTTGTTTTATGTATGATATATTATATAAAGCTTATTCAACATTTTTAAAATATATATTAAAAAGTTTAAAAGCAATAAAATATATTAATAATATATACTAATATTATGTTATAAAAAAAGTATAAATATTAAAAGAGATTTATAATATATGTTATTAATAAAAAAAGCAAAAAATAATATTTAAGGAATAAAGATTAACGATTATTAAAGAAAACAAATAAATAGAATAATACGTAATAAAAGAATAAATTGCAACTATAAGCTAAATTATAAAAAAAAAAAAGAATTAATTGCTATTTAAAGCAAGCTTAATTATAACTAAATTAGGCGCAAATTAAGTATATAAAGCATAAAAAATAAAAAACAACAATAAGCAATTATAAAAAGTTAATAATTAACTTAATTTATTAAAAAAATATTATGTATAATAAACGTAAATATTTTAATATATATTATAATAAACCTAAAATATTACAAATATAAGCTAAAAGCGTTTATAAATATTAAAGCTTAGGCAAGCTTTATTTTATTACAAGTTATTAAAAGTCTAAAAATATCTATAAAACTTAAAGATAAGTTTTATTTATTTATGACTATTAATAGAAATCTAATTTTTTATGACTATAAGATTATTAGAAAAAAAACTATAGAACTTTTTTTTAATGTTTTAAAACATAAAAAAAAATTTATACTTAATATTACAAAAATATTATATTACAACGTGATATTAGGAATATTTTAGTTGCAGGTAAGCAATTCTAAAATAAACTAGAATTTAGGCCGATTTTAATAAAATATATTAAAAAGAGATTTAATTACTAAGAAAATTAAAAAAAAAAACTCAAATAAATCTAAAAGAACAAAAATTGTTATATATATACTTATTAAAGATTTTAAACTGAAGTTTAATATTAAAATACCAGACAAATATAAAAAATTCAGCGATTTATTTAAAAAAAAACATAATATAGAAACAGGATTACTAAAGCACAAGCAATAGGAATATAAAATATTATTAATTAAAGGATAATAATTAAAGCATTTTTTATTATATTATATGAATAAAAAATAACTTAAGAAATTAGACGACTATTTATAATAAAATCTAGCGAGAGGATATATATAACTATTAATATTATCTGCTAGATCACTAATTTTATAGGTACTAAAAAAACTAAAAAAAGATAAAAAGGTTAAATAAAGATTATATATTAATTATAAAAATATAAACTTAAAAATAAGAAAGTTTATAGGACTTTTATTAAAAATCAAAGATTTAAAAGACACGTTATAAAAAGCAAAATAGTTTATAGTATTAGATTTGCTAGATACTTACTACTAAATAAGAATTTTACTAAAAAATAAATAGAAAATAGTTTTTAAAATATTATATAAGTTATTTAAATAGTTAATAATATTATTTGGTCTTATTAATATATTAGCAAGTTTTTAAGCAAAAATTATAGATATGCTATAAGAGTTTATTAATTAAATTATTATAGTATATCTTAATAATGGTGTGGTGACGCAGTGGTCATGCGTCTGGCTGCTTTTTGCGTATGTACGGTCCCCTGCTGTACGTACTAAAAGGTTGTTGGTTTAAATCTAGCCTATACTTTAGGGTTTTTAGTTTGGAAGCTAAGCTCCGGCTATTAGCTACTGCTGTACTTCTGTGACTTTTTTATTATATTTGTTCCTGTAATAAAAGCTTAGGCTATATTTCGATGGATTTTTAAAGAAAACGTTCGTACGCCTATTTAAAATATTACAAATTAGTACGTTTTTAATTAATTTTTTTAAAAAACAAAAAAAAAAAAAAACTATTATTTTTATTTTTTATAACATTAAATAATAAAAATATTTAATTTTATTAAAAATAATAACTTTAGTAGTACTACTAAAAAATTAATATATATAAAATATTTATTAAGCTAATTAATATAACTTATTTTAATAGTTTATATAAAAATAACTAATTAAAAGCTATAACTATAATAATTTAAATAAGCTTATATAAAAAAAATATATAACTTTAAATTATAGATAGCAAAACTATATAATATTAAAAAGCAAAAATAAAAAAATAAAATATATTAGAAGTTTTATTTAATAGAACTAATTATTAGAAAATAAATATATATTAATATATAATAAACAATATTAAAAAAAAACAGTTCTTTTAAAAGAATAAACAAAAAAAATAGCTGCGTGGCTTAAAAAGCTATATAGTAGATTATCTTAAAATCAAAATCATATCTTAATAATATTTTAATTTATTTAGAAATACTTAAAAAATATATTAAATATGTTAAAAAAGTGCTTATAGTACTATAGAATGCTAAATTATTAGTACACCTAAAAAAAAGCAAATTCTATAAATAAAAAGTAGATTTTTTTAGATTTATAATAATACTAAAAGAAATACAAATCTAAAAATCAAAAATCTTAGTAATAAAAGATTAGCTAGTGCCTAAATTAGTAAGCAATATAAAAACGTTCGTTAGATTTATAAACTATATTTAAAGCTTTATTAAAAATTTCAGAGGAATTATAGCGCTTTTTATAAACTTAATAAAAAAAGATCAAACGTTCTAATAAACAAAAGTAGAATAAAAAGTATTCGATAAAATTAAAGAATTAATAATAAACAATTTAGTAATAAAATTACTAAACCTAAATAAAAACTTTAAAGTTAAAGTTAATGTATGTAATAATGTAATAAGTAATTAATTAGATTAACGTAACAAAAACGGAAAGCTATATCTAGTGGTATTCTTTTTAAAAAAGTTTTTAGAACTTGTAGCAAATTATCTTTTACTAAATAAAAAACTTATAGTTATAATACAAGTATTCAAGAAATAAAAACACTACTTATATAGATTAAAAAAACTAGTAAAAATATATTTAGATTATAAGAATTTTATTATTTTTATAACTATGAAAACATTAAACAAGCGATAAATAAAATAAGTAAAGTTTTTATTCTAGTTTAATTTTAAGATCTTTTATATTAAAAGAAAAAAAAATATAAAAGCAGATATACTAAGTAAATAAAGCAACTATAAATAAAACAAAGAAAAAAGTTTTAAATATTTTTATAACAAAAATAAGATTAAACGTTAATATTTATAGTAATATAAGTAAACTATAATAAATAAATATAAAAATTGATTTAAAAATATAAAGAAAATCTAAAGAATTTAGAAGTAATATAAATAGTAATTTTATAAAAATAAAGCTATATATATTATAATTAATATTATGTATTATTAAAATTTTTAAGAAAATTGATTTAAGATATTTATAAGAATAAATAGCACGGATACTAAGGAGAATTTAAGACAAGGATTAGAATTTAACGTTTATATGATTTTTTAGAAATTAGAAAAAAAGTTAAAAAAAATATATAAAAATGTAATATATATAAAAAAACAAAAATACTAAAATATAAATTATACGGGTTAATATAAGTAATTAAACTATTAAATAAAGCTTAGAAAATTATTACGTTTGACTTTATTATAAAATTACTAAAGTTAAAAAAATTAATAATAAAAATAAAATATAATTTTATTTTAATTATTATAAATAAATTTACAAAGTATAGAAGTTTTATATTATATAAAGAGTCAAATTTTTTAAAAGATTTAGTTTATATAATTATAAGATATGTTTTTAGTAAATATAAATTTTTAGAAAAGATTATTATAGATTAAGAAAACATAATAGTTTTTAAGTTTTGGTAATTTTTAATAAAAGCTTTAAAAATTAAATATAAAATATTAATAATTTATTATTTATAAATAAATAAATAAATAGAAAAACTAAATTAAATATTTAAGTAATATTTCTAATGCTATTTTAATAAATAGTAAGATAACTAAGTTGAATTTTTATTATTAATAAAGTATGTTTATAATAGTTTAAATAACAAGTTTATAAAAATATTATTATTTAAAACAAACTATAAGTTTGACCTAGATAATAAATAAACTGTAATTCTAGGAATTATAGCGCTAAAAGTAGATATATAAACTAAAAAGCTTATAGGCCTATAATAAAAGTTGTAAAATAAGTTATTATTTATTTAAAACAGAATAAAGTATTACTATAATAAAAACAGATTATTAAAGCTAATTTTAAAGAAAAAGAATAAAGTTTATATTTTAAAACATAATATTAAAACAAAATAACTAAGCAAAAAACTTGATTTTAAGCAGATTAGATTATTTAAAATTAAAAAAGTTATTTTAAAAACTAATTATTATTTAAAGTTATTAAAAGGTATAAGAATATATCCAGTATTTTATATTTTATTATTAGAACTACTACTAAAGAACGCTATACTAAAAATAAAACTT
This sequence comes from Ustulina deusta, assembly GCA_023159155.1. Lineage (NCBI taxonomy): Eukaryota > Fungi > Ascomycota > Sordariomycetes > Xylariales > Xylariaceae > Ustulina > Ustulina deusta. Next base: position 1,085,811 of record JAJNNX010000004.1, on the reverse strand, counting down.
AAAATAGAACTAGACTAAAATAAATATAATATTAAAGAAATACTAGATTTATGTTAGAATAAAAAGAATTTTGAATATTTAGTAAAGTAGAAAAGGTATTTATATATAAAGAATATATAAAAACTTAAGAAATATTTATAAAATATTAAAAAACTTGTTAAGTAGTTTTATTACTAGTATTTAAACTAGCCGAAATTATAATTAAAAGGCCGATTTTTAAGAAACCCTCCAAGCTAAAAATAGACTAATCTATATTATTAAGGACGCCTAGGTCTTATAGATTAGAAACTATACAGGTTTTTTTATAATCAAAAAAAATGCTATTTTTTTTATTAAAGAACTAGATTTTTTTATAAAACAATAAGAAGCTACGATTTTTAGCAGTTTTTTTTTATTAATATATATACTAAAAACAGCCTAAAGCAGTTATTAGTTATATTTATAGAACTTTAAGTTTTTTTTTTATTTTTATTTTTTTATTTTTGAAGCGTTTTTAATTAATTACAGTTTTTAATAGCGCTAATGCAATACTAGAACTATTATAAAAACAACCATGTTTAATACAATTTTTATAACAAGAAAAACTAAAAGTTATTTTATAAGCTTTATTATGTTTAAAGTACTAGATGCAAGGTATAATATTATATTTAATAAAGTTAATATAATTAGAAAGAATCTTATAATCGCAAGTTAAGATTAATAAAGTAAACTTAAAGATTTGATTTAATATGTTAGAAAAAAGTTAAAAAAAAAAGAATTACTCGGACCAGAAGAATAAGAAAGGACTTATTATTTGTTATTAAAAAAGTTACGGTATGGTGGCTGGTGGCCGGCAGCGTGGCTGCAACCCACAAGCCACACAAACCGCAATCTTCAATTCCCAGGTCACATGACTTACACCTGGCCGGCACCTGGCAATTACCTGACAGCTGCCCACACCTCCCACCAATCCACCCATAAAGAACCTGCAACGCACCCTTGTAAAATTAGCCTTTCTTTTTCTTCATACTTAGATTCTAATGCAAAGTTCGCTTTCGGAATGAAGCCTTGCCTTCTGTGATTGCCCAGCGCGTAATAAAAAATAATAACTTTAAGAAGAAAAAGGATAATATTACGGACCAACAAACAAACGGCCTAATGGAAAGATTAAGCGCGGGGCGTAAAGGATAGACCTAAAAAGGCTAGGCTAGAGGCTACAGTCCCTGCATAAATTACGTAATAGGTTACTACTAAAAAAAAGGTGATTAAAAGAATTACTATAAATAATTAAATAATTAACAGAATTACCAGGAGTAACTAAGTAATAATCAGGCATAGGGCTATAATTAAAAGTAATAAAAAAAAAGAAATAGCTATAAAGTTATAGATATATTTATTATATTTTATAGTTAGATAGTTCTTTTTTTATTATTCAATCTAAGCATATAGCTAGTTCTTAGAATCAGTTGTATAAAAGTTTATCTTTTAACGAGTACTACGAACGATATAAGAACAGATCTATCCACAACCTCGACTTCCTGTCGAACAAACCTATGTTACCACGATACCACAGCAAACTACTATATCGGCTTGTCTGATATAGCAGGGTTGTTACATAATACAACAAATGCAAAAATATATAAAAAGTAATAATATTATAGTTTTTTATATATAGTTTAAATTTAGTAAAATAGTAGTTTTTATAACTATTAAAAACTAATAAGCAATAAATACTTTTTGTATAATTAGCTATATATTTATTAAAATATTCAATCTAATCTAAACTTTGTTTATTTATTATTTAGCTGTTTTTTGTTATTATAATAATTTAATCGCCTAGTAATTAACTATTAATATACCAAGATTAAAAAATTTTTTTTTTACTAAAATAATATATAAAAAAAATATATATCTATACAAATTAATACTTTAAATAATAATTAACTATTTATAATTACTTTACTAGGTAGCCTTTGAATATCTATATTAATTAGAAGTTATAATAATTATTTCGGACAATATTTTGCTTATTATAAAACTAGTTTTATTAAAGTTATAAATATTCTTATTAATAATATTATATTTAGTTTTTATATTTTATATAAAAATAAACTATTTTTAGTATAGAACCGGATTTTTATAAAAGACTTGCTAATAATCGATTTTTTAATTAAAACGCGTTTTAAAGGTTAGTTATTATTATATAAAGTTTAAAACCTAATTAATACTAACCTAAAGCGTATCGCGCGTATATAGCAAAAAATTAGTTATATTTTTAATATTATTTAACTAAAGCAGAAATAATTATAAAACTAGGTTAGTTATATATTATATAATTATATTTTTTTTTAATTTAGTTAATTTTCGCTTTTATATATTAATTATTCGCCTAGTTTATATACCGGCGCGCCGATTACAAAAAATCGTATAAAAATATTATAAATTTATGCTATATAATTAATAGTTAATTTTTAGTCTCGATCAAAAGCTTTTAATATATACTATATATCTGTTTTATTTTAAAACAATACTATTATTAGTAGTAATAAAAATAATAATTAAAGTAAATGCATATAAAAATATAAGAAAGTTAGCAAGTGACTTATATTGTTATTTGACTTATATAATATGTTATTTAATAAAGCAATTATAAATAATTAACTGTTATTTAAAATATTAGTTTATATAAATACGCATTTTTTTTGTATATTATTTTAGTAAAAAAAAACTACTTTTAATTCTAATATATTAATAATTAATTACCGGGCAATTAAGTTATTGCAACAATAAAAAATAGCTAAATAATAAATAAACAAAGTTTAAATTAGATTAAATATTTTAATAAATATACAGCTAATTATATAAAAAATATTTACTGCTTATTAGTTCTTAATTGTTATAAAAGCTATTATTTTATTAAATTTAAACTATACGTAAAAAACTATAATATTATTACTTTTTATATGCCTTTATATTTATTATATTAATTTTAGATTTTTAATATTAGTTGTTTTAGCTTATTAAAATAGTTATATATAAAAGAAATCAATAATTTAATATAGGCATATATTACTTATATTATAAAAAAAATCTTTTTTACTACGTTTTATAAAATATATAAAACTTTTTTAATTAAATTAAATATTTAAAAAAGTTTTAAAAATACTAGATTAATATTATATGATTTAAAGTATATAATTTTATAACTTAAAACCTAAATATTAACTAAAACATCTCTAGGGTTATTAAATAGATTTTTATTTATTTAATAATTAAAAATTCTATATAATATAGCTAACATATAATTATAAGCTAAATATATTAAAAATAAAGTTATATAATATTAAAATAGCTCGCTAAATATTATTTTAAATATAATTAACCAAATTATAAAAAATATAATATTACTTATATATTAGGTTATATTATTAAAAAATAAAGTTATTATATTTTATATAGCAAATAATATGCTTAGTTAATATTGTTATATAAAAAATAAACATATTTAAAATAAAAGATTATTTATTATATAAAAAAAATAAAATTTTAAAACTAAACAGGCTATTAAAAAACAGATAACTAAAGAAATACGTGCAGGTAGTCGTCGTACGAAAAAAAATCTATCGCACGTATAATAATATAAAACATACAGCAAGCCCAGGCATAACTCGCACACTTATCAAAATGCTATAGAAATATCTAGCAATAATATTTCTAATTAAATTTAATTAATTTTTTATGTTATAGTTAAATTATTACATTTATAAGTATAAAAGTACAAAAAAGTTGGCAAGTAACTTGTGTTATTATTTGACTTGTGTAGTACGTTATATAAAATTCCGGCTAGATATTATATATTTTTTATAGTAAAAAATAATTAAATAATTTTACTATTATATAAGCTCTAGCTAACAAGCTTTATAATATTAATAAAACTAGTTTTTATTAATAATAATATTAGTTTATATTTATATAAATTTATAAAAATAGTTTTTTTAAAGCTTTATGTTATAAAACTTGATTATATATATTATTTAATAAATTTTATTGTTTATTATATAACTTTAGTTCGTTTTTTATCCGAACAGTATTATTATTTTATATTATTATTTAAGCAAATATATTTAATTATATAAGAAATAAAAAAAATCTTAAATTTAAAAAAATTATATCAAATAGATTTATTTTTTTATTTTTATATAAAAAAAAAACTAAATTTTAAAAAAAACTTTTTTAAATTAAAATTTGGTTATATAGTTTATTAAATTCTAGGCCTAAATTTAATAATATAGCGTACGTTAGGTATATTTACAGCTTTATTAAATAATAAATTTAGAAATTTTAGAAATAAGAACTTTATTTTTGTACAACTTAGTAATTATTTAATAAAATTCGTTAATATTAGATAGCGGACAAGGCATTTTGCAAATATAAATGCATTTAAATTTAGATGATTTTATTGTTCGTACGATAAAATTAACGTAGTATATGCGGGGTAGTGTTTATCTGCGCTAAGTTTATCTTCTCCCGTTTTTCAGATTATGTTTTGTCACAAGTGGTCCCAATGGCCCACCGTCGACAACCCGACCCGACAGCTCGGGCGCTAATGCACGAGTGATAGATTTAGGTATCGCTTTTATTTTGGCCCCCCCCCCCCTTTCATAGACACGGCCTGGAATCTGTCGAGAGAGAGAGTCATTCATGACTCTTCGTAATTGATTCCAAGCTCGCTTATGATCTCCCGATCTGAATGCTGACTAGTCTGACCACTGTGATATTGATCCCTAGCCGACGATACTATGAAAAAAGGGAAAAGGTGGCAAGTCACGACGCAAGGGAGGGGCGGGGCAGTCGATAGACAATAGTCCCATTGTTCCTGCAATCGTCTACCCTCGCATATTTCGTCCTACTTACGCTGCAAAACCCATATAGCCAACTTAAGTGTTTACCAAGGGTGTGCATGTCCAGGCCTACAGATACTGTCTAATCACTTGAACTTGATTATTACCCTCGGTTGAATCTGGAGATTGATAGTTTGCTAGATCCAATACTACACGCTGCTATTTCAACCACGCCGGCTCCATCGGTGTTAACAGCTCAGCTGTCATGGCCTGCGGGGTCGAGGGGCTAAAGTTGCCCGATAATGCTGTTGGCGGCACCTACAGGGTGAGCTAAGGCTTCTTCTGTCAGGAGACAGTACACTTACTGTATTTTCTGTCGGGACTTCCTTGAGACGTGCCAAGAGGCGCTCGATGTTCTCTATCCTCTTCGATAAATTCTGAATTCCGTCAGTAAAAGCAGACATGGACGAGTAGGCCTTCATGTACGCCTGCTGCCAATATATAGACGAGGTTTGGTAGTGATAAAGGAGAGTCTGCGTATTCTCGTGCTCTAGGAGCGCAAACGAGAAATCCCTCTTGTAGCGAGGATCAAATGAAGATTTCTGTTGTGTTTCTTGTTGTGTCTCGAGGGGGGATGGTGGTGCACCGCCAGAGGGCATCTCGGCAGCCCGTTCGGCATTGAGACGGGGGATGTGATTCAGGTTCATGGCGATGAATACGTAAATGGGAAGAAGCGCCGAGGGTAAGAAGACGAAACAGTTATGTGATATTAATAGACCGAGGACGACGAGCCGTCCGCTGAAGATGGCCGAAAATGAACGGGGGGGGGGGGACAGTTTCGGCCATGGTACAAAAGCCGATTCCGTGCTCATAGATTCAGCGGAGCAGCCGACCCAGAGCCACTCGGAGCCAAGTCGCGCGCCTGCACTTTTATCACATTCGAGTTCCACCATCCTCGCCCAAGGGAGAGAGAGGTCCAAGAGATTCTTGGGAGTGCATATGAAGCCCCCATGCTTGACAACTTTGGTCTCCTCTCCTCCAGCTGTCTCTCTTCCTTTCACATATCCTTTCTGGTGGACCATCGTAACCATCACCTTATCGAGGCTACATCATAGCTCCCATGGACTATCGCTACACCATAGCCTTTATACTTAATAAACATCAGTCCGATGCGACCGTCTCCTACGCAAGAAGCTGTAGAACTGTTCCCCGGCCACCGACGATTACGAGGGATGTCATACATTCGAACTTAGCCAAGCGTCGACTTAGGCTACGCCATGCAACAGTAAGCTTTCTGGACTTTTGAGCACGATCCTAAGCTAAAAAAACATATACGCAGCCGCCACCGATAGTTGCACCAGCGCGTGAGGCAAGGCGGAGGATGTTTCTCTCGTGTGATTATCCTTCCCGCAAGACACCAGGCTCGATTGTTGGCTGTAGCCGGCACAAAGACGGCCGTGGCGGACTGGTGGAGCTGCTGGTGCATCGTGTTCTGGTGGGGCCGAGCGGTTCTCGATTTATTGGTCATGGCTGGGAGCAGGAGCGCGCGATCCAGCTAGAAGATGAGAAAGTAGTATTGGCCTATTAGAATGGTCTTGGGGGTAGACAAACCGCTCTAGGACGTAGGCACCGGTATTATTCCTTGGGAATTCTCGCGCGGGCTGCCGGGGATTGGCATTTGGTCCAGTGGGTCGGATACCCTCCTTATGTCCCATACGCTACCTGGCAGCGTTGCAAGTATTAGCGAAGCATCATGCGATGATTTGTATAAAAAGGTAGAATATTTCTGGGTCGACATAGGTTATATTGCCTTAATTATGCAAGTCTTATCAATGTCATATTCATTCCACGTAATTCTTAAGATAATTGAGAAGAGTAAAGGGGATAGCGCCCTTGTATTAAATGGAATGTATGTGGGTCCCGGACTGGAATGGAATGTATGCGGGTCTCGGACTGGAATGTGATATATGTGGGTCCTGGAATGCCACTAGCAGATCTTTGAGGAAATGCCGTGAATACACCTAATTATCTATCCCTTTAAGCCCGCCTTAAGATTACTCGCTATTTTTATTTTCTCCCCGCCTATGTGTAAAAATGCGAATTAACTGCTAGCAAAAAGCCTATCGAGGCGAAGTATAAAAATATATATTGATTGTTTATTATGATTATATTCAACTGCTCTATTATCGCTTCCTTTATTTGCTCCTGAATCACGATTTAGGCGTAAGAGCGCAACCCCTCGGGAGGCTTCGGTACTTCAGATTGTGAGATCAGCTTCTCTATCCGCCGCAGCTCTGACTGAAAATAATCGCTAGGCTTCGTTATATCTCGGTGGATCCTAACCCTAGCCTCGTCACCAACATGGAGTATGCGCGGTTCCTATTGTTGTTTGTTAGCCATTTTAGCTCGGCCTTCCTTCGATTGGGTCCGGGGTTCTTACGATGTTGTTCCGGGCCGGAGGGAAGTTCTTGTCCAACTTTGACTGGAATATTTCATAGTCCCTACTCGTCTTGTCTTGGGCGACCAATGTAACGTTCAGATTGAATAGGTTGGCATATTCGACGATCTTGCTTTGTAATGATCTGGCCTGTTGCTTACGTATGACCTTGAGACGATTCGTCATCCTGGCTGTTTTTTGGAATGTCTTGGCGTCTCGATCTGGATACTAGGCTGGGGAGTGACAAGGGGAGCGAGAAGGGTACGATGTTGTTGTGATGTATGTGCTGGATAATACTGATGGCTCTTTCAACTACGGGGTGATAGAATCGTCGCATGCCATTTATATACAGCAGGTTGGCGCTTGTGAAGTTGTTCTTCCTAAGCGTTCTTACCAAGAAGAATATCTTTATCAGCGCTTAATTAGCCGCCGCTCTGCTTTCGAAAGACCGTTTATAGCAGCAAGAAGTCAATGGCCTCGCCGGCCCGTGTTTGGCTTGGAGATTCTGGTATGCCTGTACACTGGACTTTGATCTAGGCGCTGCTTCTCGCTGGCGAGCGGACCAACCAAAGCGTCGAGTGCTCTACCAAAGAGCCCCTTACCACCGTTCTCACCTTGAGCGATACTCCTCCCTTTTAGTCCGCGCCTAAGGGGCAAGCGCGGGATGGGTTCGGCGTGAAGTGGACGCCCATCTCCGCCACTTCTGGAAGGGGATGTACCTGCACTCTTCTGTTTATAGTCTGGGGAGTATAAATAGAACGAGAGCCGACACCCTACCCGGTCTCCTAGTCAAACAAAGCGCCGCCTCGAATACTTGTCTTTGTATCTTTTGCAATGTCGAACCTCGGTGAATCTACCAATAGCACCCTCGATCCACGGTCTCTCATGGCACCTCAGACCGATCAAGACTCCAGCCTCGACTTCACCGATCTGAACCGACTCTTTTCCTCTTAGGACTTCCAGGGCGACCAGGACCTCCAACTGCCAGAACTGTCCTTTGACGTTATGGCCACGGAAGCTTCATCTGTGGCTGAGGGTTGTATGATGAGCACGTCCGTCCCCAACCCCAACCGCAACTTCATGTGGGAGCTGTCGCTTCAAAGCTATATGCCACTCGATCCTGATACCCATCTATCCCTACAACTTTTGGGCTTCGACCTTAAATCCCTCCAAGCCCAAGTCTAGTCCTTGGATACCCGTGTCCAGACTTTAGAAGCCACGAATACCCGAGGTCAAAATTCAGAAGCAACAACTATCCAGATCCAAACTTTGGAAGCTATGGACCGACAACACGCCTATGCCATTGAAGACTTCGTAAAGTGGTCAAAGGAGATGGAGAAATCCCACCAGAAGACGAACGATACGGTGCTGGATCTTATCAGACTGGTCCGGTTAGATAGCAGGACTACAGACGGCATGGCGAAGCGGAGATAGGTACAGGTGGCTTTATGAGGCGATGGATTCCATCTCGGTAGAGGCGGCATTACACTGCTTTAAAAGCTCCCAATAAGAGATCCAGACACGTTCTGCTTTGGTTTTGTTTTTATCGAAGTCTGTTGAGATGGATATGATGGAACTGATTGCTTTCTTCGTTTCTTTGAGCAGGATCATAGTTGTTAATAGATGTCGTCGAGCCGCTCGTATCTCTCGCTGTAGGGTCTGCGTCTCGCTGTCCAGCTGATGCAGTCGTGACATATTTTCGGCATGTTGCATGTCATCCAATCGATGTAAGATATCGTAGATCAAGGAATCAACAGAGGCCATAGTAATAAGATGTGTTGAATATGAAGGAGGTCGTTTCAAGTTTTACTTGTACTAAAATTGCCATCAATATGACAGTAGACGAAGAGAAAAAGCAGGGTTCATAAAGAGATATATCAATCTTGAAGCCTATTTATTCTAAATCTAATGAAAAGAAGTATAAATAGAAGAGCCGGAAACCGCCTCGGGCTGCGATAGGTGCCGTGTTCGTTTCTGTACCATACCTATTGAGCGTTGTGACGAGGACACAGGGGATGTGAAGAAGCCGTCGACGGATTTAATTCACAAAAATCTATCTTTCGTGATACTGGGGTCTACTTGGAGCTGGCCTAGGATCATTACCATCTTGGAAATGCCCCTATGGAGGTACAAAGCTTTCTAAAAAGACTTGATCATATTAGAACTCATCCACAGGACTCTCCTTGTGCACCTACACTCTCCGTTTCGGAGGTCAAAGCCGTGCTATATGCAGAGGTTCGGTGTACATAGGCATATAAAAACCAGAGTCCTTTGCCATCTGAAGTAGCCTTTGTTGAGTTATCCGGACTAGGGATAGATATAAAAATCACAGAATTCGCAAAACAATTAGAAAAAGGTATAGCGTCGCATAGCCCGTAAATTTCTAGCAAAGAGTACTAACAGAAATATTAGCTTTTAATTGCAAGAAATTCTAAAAATATATTCTTTAATAGTATAGCTTCAATATAGCAATCATTAAAAATATTAATATTTTAATTAAACTTATTACTAACTATTGTTAGATTTAGTATTATAGAGCGTACCGCATATATATGTTTAGATCGCTTTGTCTATTATTATTTCTTGTAAGTCCTATTTTTCTTTTGTGAAATATTTATTTATAAGCTTGCTAGTAAGTATGGCTAGGCCATACTTATTAAGCTATATTGTTAAGCTATAACGCTTATATAACTAAGTAATCCTGCTATCTATACTTAATTAGCTTTTTTTATAGCTACTAGCTATAGGCCAAATCTAATATACCTCTTTAAGAAGAGTTACTCCAGTGATTTTTTTTATATATATATTACTATAGCTGTAGAAGTAATTATAGGTGAGTATTAAGGCATAGATAGTATATAGGTAACTGGTATAGCATATAAGTGATTATATAAGCTAGTTCTAAATATTATATATATTACTATGCAACTATTTGAAATATAGTATAGCAAGCTTAGTAAGCAAAAATGTTTATAAAAAAGTATACTTTTAATTTAATAAGCAAAAATATTTATAAAAAAGTATGCTTATAAGTATAGTATATATAAGCTTACTCCTAGTATTACTAGAGCTTTTTTTTTTGTTTTTTTTTTTTTTTTAGCTTTTATAAAATTTTTGTAGTAAGTTTTTAGAACTAAAATATTAAGCACTTTACCTTTTTATAATAAGATCTATACTAATTTTTTTTCTAGTTTTAATTATAAAATTATTTTTTGCTAGTATATTATTAACTATTAAAAAAAAAAAAGTATTCTTGCTATAAGCTTTAAAAAAGCTTTAAGTTGTTTAATAAAAAACTTGCTAATATATATAAAAAAAACTGTTATAATGTTTCCTTTGCTTCCTTTCCGCTTAAATCGTAGTAGCTAATACTTTTAACTAGGCTAGAACTTATAAATATAATATATAACTGTTCTTTAAATTAATAATTAATAGGCTTATTATTAGTTCGGAATTATTATTGTCAAATAGTAACAATATTCCTATATGCTTTCTGCCTCGCTTTTTGTTTATTATAGAGCTTTTAGCGCGTTGTATTTTTATTACTATTGCTGCTCCTTTAACGCTTTTCCGCTAAGCTCCCTTTGCTACTACTACTACTTTTAAAATAGCTAATCTTTTATTAGCCTTGCTTAGCACCTACTGTTTGGCCTTTAGCCGGGTTATTCTAGTTATATTTATATTACTACTAGTTCTATCTAGTTAAGCTTTTAGTAGCTAAAGTACTACGTTTGCTATTATTATTTTTTATAGTTATAGCTATGTTTTGTTTTTGTAGTAAGCTAGTTCTTATTTATAGCTAGTATTTTTAGGGATTTTTTAAGAGATATTATATTTATAGTATACCTGTAATGCTTTTTAAAGTTGCTTGGATAGCAACTATGTTAAAACATTTAGTAATAAGTTATAATATTTGTAGTATATTTTTAAGCATATATATAAACTTCTATAAGTAAGCTTTTTAGTAATTAGTAATAAGTATTAATTATAAATAATTCTGCTAATATTAAGCTTTATACTTATTATTTCTGGAACGTTTTTATAAGAAGCGCTAATAATACTACTATTTAAGTTTTATAGACTACAATCTATACTATACTATCTTTTTATTGCTTGGAAAAAAAAGAGAAAAAATAAATGTTTTTTTTTTTTTGTAAACTTTTTGCCATTTTATAGCAGAATTAGTGCCTTCCAGAATAGTTAAGTTTTTATATTATTAGCTCTAGGGCCCTTTAGGCATATAAAAATACCTTATAATTTTTTTATTAATATATTATAAACTTGTAACCTATACTTAAATAATGTTTAAATGTTTTATTTTATAAATTCTTTTCTAAGTAGTAAATCTTTAATTTCTTCCTAAAAAACTAATATGCTCTGCTAAACTTTTTAGCTATATTTAAAAAACTTATATAATCTAAGCTATTTTAAAAAAATTATTTATTTTAATATAAGTAAAGCTTTTATAAGTTTATTAGCAATTATATTATTAATAAGTACATATTTTATTATAATAGTTCTATTCTTAACTTTTTAGTATAACTAATAGTTATAAATATTAATATATTATAGTTTAATATATAATAAGGCTACTTTTTTTATAACAAGCCCTATAGTTTGCTAATTATTACACTATATTTATATTTACTAATTCTATAGCATTACTCCAAGCTTGTTAATAAGCCAGTTAATAAATATTGCTTTTTTAGCTGCCTGGGCTAGAGCTAAAAGCTCTGCTTTAGTTATAGATATAATAACTATATCCTATTTATTAGCTCGCTAGCAGATTATTCCTTTAAAAAACTTTATAATATAGGCTTAGGAGCTTTTTTAGTCAAAAGTATTATTTATAAAAAATATATTGCTAGCTACTACAAAATTATTTTTATTTCTAAATTATAGTACGTAGTACTATATAAAAAATAAATATAATAAGAGCCTATCAGCAGCCTAGTAATACTTAAAAAAAAAATTATAATTAAATTATATAAGCTTAGAGATTCTAAACGCTATATTTAGGCACGTTATTACTACAGCGTATAAAATCAACCTTATTTTTTACTAGTAATACTTAATACTAATAAATATAAAGATCCTTTTATATAAAAAAAGCTTTTAAGCTTTTATTAAAATAGTTATATAAACTATAGTTGTAGTATCTTATAGCTTAGCGATCTTTTCGATATAAAAGGCCTATAAAAGCTAGAAAAGGCTTTTTTTTCTATTTCTAATCACTTTAACGCTTAGGAACTATTATAGATCTTTACCCCTAGTAAAGTTATAGTATGTTTTAAGTGTAGCGATTGCTTTATCTGTGGCTTTTTGGCTTTTTTGCTTATATGCTATAACTATATTATTAATATATATAAACAGGAGTATACCTTCTAAAAAATAGTAATAAGGTTTATAGGATATTAGTTTAAAGCTTATTTTTTATAGTAATTTAGTAAGCTCTTTTTGCTATAGCAAAGGAGATTTTTGGAGCCCGTATAGGGCTCGCAGTAGCTTAACTATAGTATTTGGCTTCTAGTAGCTTGGAAGCATACATATATAAATCTCTTTATTTAATTTAGTATTTATAAAAGTATTTATAGCATTATATTGCTTAAGTTCTAGGTTAAACTTAGTAGTAATAGCTATTAATATTTTAAAAGATTTCCTTGCTAGTATACTAATATAAATATCTTTTTAGTTATTGTTTAGCTACTAATCTCTTTATACTACTAGACAAGCTTTGCATTTTTTATAGTACCTATATTTATTAAACTTATAAATATAAACTTATATATAATCTAAAATGATCTTTTTTTATAAAGAGCTTTTAGGTACTTTTTTTTAAGTGTTTATTTTTTTATAGTTTTATAAATAAATAAGTTCTGCTTACTTAAAGTAATTTTTTAGCAGGTAATCTATAAGATCTTTATATTACTTTAATAGTTATAATAAATCTTATTAATATATTTTTTTTTTTTAGTTTAAAAAAGTTTATAATTAAGTTTTTAAACAATTAGTATCTAGTTTAAAAGTTTTTCTTTTTTTACTAGCAGAACTTTTAATAAAATTTATTAGCTATAATTAGTTATATAATAACTAATAAGCTTTTCTAAAGGCTTTTTTTTTTTTATTAATAAAGTTTTTAATAAGATTTAATAGCTATAATTAGGTATATAATAAATAATAAGCTCTTTTAGAGGCTTTTCCCTCTTTATTAATAAAACTTTTAATAAGATTTAATAGCTATAATTAGTTATATAATAGTTAATAAGCTTTTTTAAAAGCTTTTTTTTTTTTATTAATAGAGCTTTTAATAAAATTTAATAGCTATAATTAGTTATAATAGATTTTTAAAAAGCTTTTTAATAGCTTAGCTTTTTTACTTTTAGTTATTAATTTATTATTAATAGTTATTGCTCCTTATAATCTAGCCGTATTAAAACTGGTTGCTTAATAAGCTATAATTAGAATACTAAGGGTTAACTTAGCAAAAGCTCAGTATTAATTGTTGGGCGGCTCTTTGTCTAGGCTTAGATTTAGCAATTTAGCTTGTAGCATTGCTAAATATAGCAGAGCAGCCTTTGGACTTTGTAGTAGTATTAATAATCCAAAAGCAAACTATAAATTGGTATAAAAATAGAAGTCCTAATAGAGAACTTCTGTTTTTTTTTTTATAGGTTTATCTTTGTTAGAATTCTTTTTAGATTTGGATTTATTAATATTTTTAGTATTGCTTTTTAGAAATTAGCTAGCAAGCTTATTATTTTTTTGTTTGTTAGCTATATTCTTTTTGAGGTTAGAGGTATTTTAATAACTAATACTATTTATTAATACTTTATATGTTTTTAAAATTATTTTAAAAAAATTGTTTTTAAATTTATTTTTATTACTATTAAAAAATTTGTTTTTATTAAAAACTACGTTTTTTGTTACTATAATCTTGTTTTTTTAGGGGAGCTAGATATAGTAAGTATTAATAGACTGGTAGCTTATTAAATAATTTATCTAAGCGTTAGGGTTAAGCTTTTTATGCTTTTATTTTTTAAGCTTGGCTTTAGTAGTTATAACAAATACTATATATTTAAATACTTTTAAGTAAAATATATAAAATATTTAATTATAGCTAATAAGCCCTTATAGGTAATCGAAATATAAATAGAATTTTTTATATAGAGCTTGCTAGTAATTAACTTGTTTAGGTGTCCGGTTATATAAGTATACCGCTATTTGAACTATTTTAGGCTAAAAAAAAACAAAAAGCTTGTAACTGTTATGTATTAAGCTTGCCCAATACTTAATAGTACTTTTTATTTTTTCGGCTGCTTTATTAAAATTTTGAGTATATAGTAGTAAGATTTTAAAGTTTATTTTATAAGCTTATTTTATAGCTACTGCTAAATATATAATTTTTTAATTATTACTAGTAATCTTATTATTATATTTTATAATTTTTATTTTATTATTATAGTATATTTAGATATATTAAATATAATGTTTAAAAGCTTTTTAAATAATGCTAGTATATTTATTATTAGTATAATAGTTCTAGGTATAGCTTAAATATTAATTAATAACTAGTATAACACGCTATAAGCGCCTATCTTTATTAAAAATATTAAATTTATAAAAATTAATAATTAATTAAGCACTAGTTTTTATAACTTTTAAGCAAACATTTTGTACTATTCTATAGTAAGCTTTAGATTTATTATATATTATATAGTTTATAGTTCAGATCTTATTATTAAAGTATAAAGTGATTGCTATTTTTTTTATATAGTTAAATAATTATTTTAAAAGTTTAGTGCTTATATATTCTAAATATTAGTACTACTTATAAAAGCTAGCTCGAGATCTAGAACGCTTTATATAAAAGTTTAATAAGTTTTTTTATATATAAAACACCTATTTAATTAGGCGTTCTAGGAAATATTCTATAATATATTAGTTATATATTTAGGTCAAAAAATATAAAAGCTTTCTTTATTGGTGTTTTAAAAGATTAGACTTGGGTTTATTATCTTAATATATACCTGTTTAGTTTAGAACTTGTAGGAAAACTAGGTTAGTAGTTATATCTAGGCAAAAGGTAATATTATATAGCTAATATATAATTATACTTTTTAGGCCCCAAGCTTTAATATTAATCTTGCTATAGCTATATATATAGATTGCGCTATTTTTTATTAGTACTATATTATCTAAGTTAGTATTTCTTAAATATATAAAGCAATATATCTAATTAAATATATAAATAGTTGATCTAGAGTCCACTATAGCTAAGTTATATAGTTTATATATTTTAATAAATCTTTGGTTAGTAGTAAACAAGTTTGCTATTTTTGCTATAAGGGGCCTTAGAAGTTAATTATCCCAAAAGTTATCTTTTAGAACTTTAAATTTTACTTTTTTTTTTTTTTGTTACTTTTGCGTTCTTTTTACTGCCTGTTTAACGTTTTTTTTATTTGCTATATATATTTTGGCTATTTTATTAATGCTTTAATTAAGTTTTTAGCTTTTTAGTTAAAGCTTTATAAATATAAGCTAGCAGCTTGATATATAGTAATAACTATAATATATAATATAATCCTTTATGTTTGGGTTCTTTTTTTTGGCTTTAGTCCTTATATTAGTACAAAAACACTTAGTAAAAATATTCCTAGAACTCTTTTCCTGATTATTTTAGTGGCCTCTATAACTATTATTAGTTTAATATTATTAATAGTTTTTATAATCTTAATAATTTTATTTAAAGTGATCTTTCTTTTAATTATTTATAAAATTGTTTAAGTTATTTTAATTGTTAAAAAGTTTAAAAGTATTAAAAGCACTTTTTTTAACAATCTTCCCAGAAGTACAGGTTATGCTTAGAATTATAGCCTTTTAGTATAGTTCGGTAGTAATAGTCTGGTATTATAAGGTATTGTTTATAATAATGTTATAATAAATATTTCGGAAAAAAATAACCTAAGCTAGATAAATATTTTATAAAGCTTTCTCTAAATTAATAATAAGCTTTAAAAACTTTATTAAATTATTTGTTTGCTTATTTAGTTAGGTTTTTAATAGGTTTCCTAGCTATAAAGTTAATAAAAGTTTTATATTCCAACTTATACCTAAACTTTAAAACATGTTAGGCTATATTTCTAAGTTTTCTAAAATTATTGTATTACTTATCGATTGTTTAGTTAGCTTTTATTTACGTTAAGCAATAGTTCAAATAAACTATTTTATATATTTATTTGGCAAACTTAGTAAGCTTGGTTCAGTAGTTAGTATAGTGCTTAAAAGCAGTTTTGTAGCGCTATTTAGCGTTTTAGTATAGCGCTCTTCTAGTGACTATTAGTTCTATATATATTATAGTGTTAAAATTAGCAGCTCTAATAAAAAAGAAATTATTAATTAGTAATACGCTTAATAACTAAAGCTATAGAGCTCGCTCTTTTTTTAGAACTATATATTTCTAAAAGTTATAGTTGCAAGCGCTAGTAATAAAATCTTTCTCCTATAACAGAAAATCTTCTAAAAAATTAAACATAATAATATATTGTTTAAATATAATAGTAATTTTTATATATTTTTAGCTAAAAATCGCTTATAATAAAATATAAGGATTAATAAAACTTTTAATTGTTAGATTTAGTATTATAAAATATACTGCATATATATATTTAAATCGCTTTATCTATTATTATTTCTTATAGGTCCTATTTTTTTTTTGTAAAGTATTTATTTATAAGCTCGCTAGTAAGTGTGGCTAGGCCACACTTACTAAGCCACGTTATTAAGCTATAACATTTATATAACCAAGTAATCCTGCTATCTATGCCTAATTAGTTCTCTTTACAGCTACTAGCTATGGGCCAAATCCAACAACTATACTAAATCTATTATAAATATATATTAATAAGTAATTATAAATAATTAAGCACTTAAATAAACAATGTTTTATTTTTGCGCCTAAATATAATATAATTATATTATTATTAAATTAATCCGCTGTGCTGCCTTGCAGCGCAGCTATTCTACCTGTCTAATCTCGCAAGCAAAAACCGTGCTAAAGAAAAGCTTCTGCCCGGCAAGTCGGGCGCTCGCTCTTTATTAGTCGGATAAAACATTTATGTATCAAGCTTCGTAGCTACTATAAAGAGCTCTACCTTATATACTAGGTCTTAACGCCTAGTTAATTAAAAAAAAAGAAAATAAACAAAAGTTTTTAAAAAACAAGCTTTTTAATACTTTTAAAAAGCTTTTAGCTAACTTTTAAACGTTTTTCGAAATAAGCTACTTTTTTAATAAGCACCTCAAAAAGTATGCCGCGTTTTTTATTGCGTTACAAAGAATAGTATAACTATTTCTGGATACTTTTTATTTTTTTTGCTAGGTTATATATAGCGAGCTTTTCTATGCTAAAAAGCTAATAAGCTACTTTTCTAGCGCTTATTAGGTTATTTATAGCTACTAACAGATCTTTTTTTAATTTTAAAGCTATAAGCGCCAGCTAATACTTAAAAGCTTTTTTTTTATTAATTAGCAGTTTATAATATAATATAATATAAGCTATTGTTTTTTTGTTAGCTATATACTTATAAAATAGTATAAAATATTCCAGAACTTTTTATTAATATAAAAAAACTTTTAAGCTAATTTTTTTAATATATACTTAAAAAATTACTAATGTTTTATAACATAAAAAGCCTTTATAATATTTTATAAAATTATTTCTAATAGGAGGTTTTTTTATAATAAAATAGTTTTATTTAAAAGGGCGTAGCTTTAATTATCTAGTTTACTACTTTTTACAGAGCGCTGTATTAAGTGCCCTACTGCTTATTTATTAGTTTTATCGGTCGGGAGCTTTTCCGGGTATGGTTAGGCGCTTACAAAGCTTTCTTTGCTTTTGTTTGTTCTAGCGGTATACTTTTGCTATATAAATCATACCAGCGATCTTTTTATAAAAAGTTTTTATTATTTTAACGCAAAAGCGCATTACTAGCTATTTTTTAAAAATTATTATTTTATTATTTAAATATAAATCTAAAAATAAAACTTTTAGCTTTGCTTTTATATGTTATATTAATATTATTTTATATATATTTATTATTTTTTATAAGCATACTTTTTAAAAGTTTTTAAGCTTTTAAACAATATTTTAGGCACGTTTATTTTTAAAAAGCTTATATTATATTAAAGCTTTATATACTAGTATATTTTTTATTATAGCTATATAAAATTGTTTAGCTTTAGTTATACTAATGCTTTAAATTAAGTTTTTTAGTTTAGTAATTATATATTATTATATAAAAAGTTTTTTATATAGCTCTATAAAGTGTTTTTTTTATTATAGGCGCTAGTTAAAATAAACCTTTAAAAATCTAATGTTTTTTATAGGTTTAATAACTATTTTAAAAAACTTTACAGAATTTATAACTTTTTTAATTATAGCTAAAAAATATATAAGATCGCTTTTTTTAAGCGTAAACTTTATATTATAACGTACTACCTAGCTTTTGCAGATAGTTTATATATTTTTTAATATTTTATAGTTCTTTTTAGTTTTTAAACTAGTAATTATAAAGTTTATATTGTTTATAAAGCTTATTATAATAATATTTAAGCACGTGGCAAGCTTTTTATAAAGTATTAAAATATATAGCAAAAATAAAAGCAGAAATAACAGCAACCCTTAAGGAACGCTAGCCCTTAGCGTAACTAGCTCGGCCTATTTACTATTAAATTAAAAAAGTACTATACGCCCTATAATAAAACTTTTTATTTATAAAACCACCTATAGTAAAAAGCCCTTCGTTTATAATATATAGATCAGACGTTTATAATTAATTATATTAAATATTTTAAAATTATTTAATAAAAGTAAAAAAATAGTACTTTTTATTTTAATATTTCGTAAGCTTTTTTAACTATTATTTTAATAGCTATTTTAGTAAACTATTGTTTTTTATTGCTTATTTAGCTCTTTAGTAAAAAGCCGTTAAACTTTATAATTTTTATAAGCTATAAGTATATCTTTTTTTTTAGGGCCTTTCTAACTGTGCTAATAAGCAATATAAAGCGTTATTCGCCCGCTATAAGTTTAATCTCCAGGGGCTTCCTAGGCTTCGGAATAACTACAACCTGCGTTATATAAAATCTTTTAAAATAATAACTAAAAATAAAGCTAATCTAATAAAGCTTTACTAACCTGCGCTCCAAAAAAGCGCTACAGGCTTTTAAAAGGCTATTAAAAATTAGGTTGTTACTAAAAGCCTTTGATAATAAAAAATTATATATTAAAACAGCTATATCTTTTTTTATAACTTTTTGTAGCACTTTAAACCTTTAGTAGCTATTATAATTTATAAGCTAATCTAGTATATTATTTAGGTCTGCTAAAAAAGCTAGAAAAAAACAGCTAATAAGCTTTTAAGCTTTTTTTTAATAAATATTTACTATTACAGGTTTTTTCGGATTGTTTTTTAGCAAAGAAATAAATACTAAGCCTAGTATTACCTTGTTAAAAAATCATGCTTATTTTATTAAGCTTTATAAAATTTTAGAGTTATAAAATATTTTAATAACTGCTTTACGCCAGTTATATTGTTATGTTCTGCTAACCTTATATTTCAAACTTAAATAAGCTTTTAAAAAAAAATTCTAGGTTTTTTTTGTTTTTTTTTAGTAAAAAGTTCTATATATCTGTTTTACTATTATTTTAGCTCCTGCTACTACTAGAGTAACCTAAAAAGCCGCTCAGCTGTTTTAGCTTATAGTTTTTAATAGGATAGAATGCTTTATAATAGTTGCAAACTGCTTAATAAACTTATTAAATATTTTATTTAACTTTTTATTATTAGTTAGGATCTTTTTTAAAGTAATAAACGCTTTAACTTTTATTACAACATATATATAGTCTATTTATAGCTAGTTCTAGTTTTTTACAATATATAAAAAGTTTTTTAAGATTGCTTTTAAGTTTAGTACTACTTTAAACGCTTTATAATTAGATTTTTTCTAAAAAAGATCTTTTTAATAAATAACTACTAAGTTTTTAAATATTTATATTAGGTTAATAATAAAGTTTTTTTGCTTTTTTATAACCTTTATAGACTTGCTAAAAAATATTACTAGTAGCAAGTTCTATTAAGCTATAAAATTTAAGAGTTTTTTGCTGTTATATAAAGTGCGCTTTAATAAGTTTTATATTAAGTAGTATAAGTTAAAATTGCTTATAAATAAATATTTTTCCAGAAATAGTTTAAAAAAAAGCTTTTAAATTAAGCTGGTCTATTTTAAGCTTATTAAGCTTAGTAAATAAATTAACTAGATTATTATAGCGCTTTTTTTATTATTTATTCTTATGCTCGCCTAGTCTTTTTTATACTCTATAGCTAGTATTTCTAGTACTACACGCTTGTTAATATATAACGTAGCTCGGCCGCTTTTTTATATAATATAATAATTACCTTTAAAGTAATAAAAAACTTTTATTTTTATAACATTAACTTTTTAAATAGCAATAAAATTAAATTTTATTTTTTATAAAGCTTTAATAATATTACTGCGTGATTTTTTTTTTATATTCCAGCAGGTTATTTTTATTATAGTTGTAATACTAAGAAGATCTGCAATAAAAGCTTTATAAAATATTTTCTTTTAACTAATGAACCGCTCCTGTTAAGCATCTCGAATACCAAGGTCGCTCTTAGCACTAATACTTTATTAGTTTGCTGTATAGTTGTAGCAGTTTTAGTACTATTTTGGAATCAGTGTAGGTATATAATATAAACCGTTCTAGGGCGCTTTTTTATTTTTTTAGCTATAAAACAGATCTTCTTTTACGCTTTATAGCGCCTGTTATAATTAATATATCTTAAAAAGGCTTTTTTTATTTTTATAAAGCAGTTATTTTTTTTTTTAAATATTTAAAACTTTTGTAATATTTATAGTAAGTTTTTTTAAAATAATAAATAATAATATAACTGTAGTTAAAACAGTTAAAGCATTATTATATTTTTATATTAAAAATGAATAGTTTATAGTTAAAAAGTTAAGTTTTTTATAGCAAGCTATTTTTTTTAAGTTTTTAAGCAGCCGCTAAAGTGCTTATATAAAGCAGAACTGCACTAAAACAAGCGTTAGTATTTTTAAAAAATATCCGTTTATATTTGTTTAATTTTAAGCAGGTCTTTTTTAAAGCAGTTAATATTACTTTTTTACTATAGATCTTCTTAAAGCAGGCTAAAGGGATTTTTTTAGCAATAACTGCAATTTTCCGTTTTTATAATTTAGCAGTAGTACTAAAGGCGGCCGCTACTTATTCGGTTTTGTCCAGGCTTTCCGGAAGCTTTTCGTTAAAAATAAATATTATATCTTTATTAAAAAGCTTTCTTATTATAATTGCTTTTATATCTAGAAGCATAGTATTAACTATTATTATAATTACTATTAATTTATGTTTTTAAAAAACAGAGTTTTGTTTTTTAGTTTTAATAATCACTTTTTTATTATGTTTTATTAATAATACTTTTGTATTAAAAGCTTGCTAAAGGCCCGCTGCTGCTGCCTTTTATACCCACGTTTATATAAAAGCCTACGTTTTTAAGCTTTATAAAGCCTTTCGAAAAACTTTATTAAGGTCTTGCCGGATAATCGGTTTATTAGAATCGTTATTATTAGCTTGGTTAGCTAGCATTGCTCCGCGGGCGCTTTTTAGCTGTTTTATGAGATGCTTGGCTAGTTATTTTTTTTTAATGGTTTATTACAAAAAGAACCCCTGTTCTATTTTTTTATCTTTTATTAACTAGAATATAAGTTCTAAACATTGTTCGAGCAGCTCGCGTATTACTACAAGCTTACTATTTTTATTAAAAGGCGTATTGCTACGCTTCCGAGAGGCGTTAGTAGGCGCGTTAATAATAAGTCCTTTATTATATTTAGTTAATTTATTAATAAAAAGGTCTTCTATTAGTATATCGCTATTATTTATACTGCGTTTTATCTCTGCTATTAATATAACTACACTGTTTTATAAAGCTTCTCTAAAGCTTTTAAAAGCTTGTAATTATTAGTAATTTATTAGTAAGCTCGCGAAGTTATACATAAAAGTTAGAAAAGCTAAAAAAAAGTCTCACCTAGTATAATTATATAATATTATAATCTATTACTTAATAAAAACAAAAAGTATTATTATTTATTGCTAAATAAAATTAAAAAAATCTAGATTAAAAGTAGAAATATTAAAAAATATTTTTTAAATAAGCTTAATAAAAATAAACACAGCTTAAATAAAATAAAAACTCCGCTATAAAATAAATTTTATAATAAAGATATATATAACAAGGTCTTATATTAAGTAATTTAAAATATAATATAAATAATAACCTATTTAATAAAACCTGCTAAATAAGAACTTATTTATATATAATCTTTTTTAAATAACTAATTTATTAAATATTTTAGAAATATTTTAGTTCTGCTTTATCCTAATATTTAAAAGTAAAAATATTATATTAAGAACGCTATAACAAAATCATATTTAACTTTAGTAGCTAAGTACCAATTTAATCATATTTTCTTTATTAAACTATTTAATTATCTGTTCTAAAACTAACTATAACATAAGCCCGTTATATATTATCCAGTATCAAAAAGAATCTATATTATCTATAACAGTTATAAGGATAAGACAAGACTTTAGCTTGTGGTAGAGTCGCTATTTAGACAGATTTCGTCTGCGAGTATTTTCCAGCCCTGTTACGAAAGTAGGCCTCACCACAAGCCGCGGCCTGCAGTTCCTTCTGCAACCCCTCTGATCTCTCGTACGCCAGCCTCAACTTCTCCTCGAGGCTTGCTCGCAACTTGACCTCGGCCTCGAGCTAGCACTTCAAGACGTACAGCTGCTCGGAAAAGTAGTCGTTCTGCGCCTCAAGTTCGCCAATCCGCGAGGTAAGGCTCGGGAGTTCGGGATGAACTGAGCTCTAGTGCTAGTTAGAAAACCCCAAACCAGCCCTACCTCTTCGGAGCTGCTTGCTTACAAATATGCCCTGGCCCGAAGGCTTCTGGAGCGGTTCCGACACTCTCCGAACCGCCTCGAAGGTGACTCCCACGTTGTCGCATAGCTCCTTGTATGCTCCGACGGAATGGTCGCTGAGATTCTTGGAGAACAGATGCCGCGCCTCCGGTAGGGTCTCCCAAGAATATGCATCGTTACGTGTTGTATTGAGTCTCACCTGAGACGGGTTCAGGTGGAGACCGAGCTGTTTCTCTAGTTATCGTGTCAGCATTAAGAGAAGCTTGAGCGTGTGCAGCGCAGGTGAGACCTACCGATATGTTGCGCTAACATCTTCCGGCACTTGGTGCGCCACCTCGCTCGCTCTAGGTTACCCAGCCTGCTTGATCCTTCCATTGCTGCCACGTAGAATCCATTATTATGCATTTCATCTTGTCAAGAACGTTCTTCCCGATCCTGAATATATCTCGATTTCTTTCAGTAACTAATGATTGTCTATTATTAAATGTCCAGTTCCGGACCCCTTCCTTCAATTGATAGTTGGATGTACAAAAAGAGTGAATGGCCTCCCCGCAGCATACCCCTTAAGGATAGCACTCGAGGACGAAAGTGGCCTCGGCGCTTATGTCCTCTTCTGTCTTGATCTTCTTGGCGGGGCTGCCGCCTTGGGACTCGGCGCTTGCCCCTCTCTTCGAACTGCTGCGTCCGGCGGCTCCGAAGAGCCTCAGCGGGATGCGGTGCACATCGTACATGTGACGGCTGAACGACTGCGCGTCGCAACCTCTAGTACAGCATCGCTTATCCGGGCATTGCTCCAGCCACGCTATGTCGTGCGCGCGAATGTGTTCTTCCCACTTGAGCGGGCAATGGAACTGATAGAGACGCGTCGCGGCAGCGAGACGCGAGTCCCACAAGCAGAAAGGGCAGTGTCCCGGTAGAAACGTGCTCTCAACCTTCGCCCATGCCAGTTCCACGGGGAGGGGATCCTGCTCAAGATGACAGCGACAGTGCTCCTCCCATGTATGGGAATCCGTGAACCACTCGTTACAGAAGAAGCAGAACTCGGCAAATGGGCTGCTCCTCTTCTTACACTCGTAGACGTGTTCTTGGGTCCTGGTTTTTTGTTAGGAGCGATTGAAAATGAATCAGATACGAAAGCTTACGATTTAGACTTCCGACAAGAACAGTTGCTCCGATCGAGACCCGGTCGATGTACCTCTGTCTCGCTGCTGTAAAGATCGATCAGTGCGTCGAGCGCCGCTCGCCCGGCCGGGCTTCGAAGGCTCGCATCTGTGAGCAGAAGATCGGCTAGTCGTCGACAGGAAGGCAAGACCGGCCGTAGACGGGAGAATGGGTAATCTACGCCCTTGCAGACGTAGGACTGCGACCCTACTTGGGCTTGCGTCGAGATTTCCTTCCAGAACTTGCCCAGAGCCTTCTGCTCTATCGCTCTCAGGTCCCGTCTCAGCTTACGATCCGGATGGGCCAGCACGCCGTCCGACTCGCTCGAAGACAGGTCTGGCCCTTTGACTTCGACCGTCGGGGCGGTCGGGCTGGCTCCGAGCCTACGGACGCGTTTACCGGCCGACATGGCCGAGATCTGAGCCTCGACCTCTTGGTACTCTTCCGTCTGACGCAGCTCTTGGAGCTTCGCAGCCGGCAGAGACTGCCACAGCGACGCCTCCCATCGGACTTCGAGATTACGGAAAAGCTCGCCGATGTTGATCCCTCGAGCCTGTACGCCCAGGTACGCGGCCTGGCTATCGATTCCTGGGTTCCTACTCGCGTAGTACTGTTGGTGGATATGGTTGTTGTCATGACCCGCGAGTCTCTGTCTCTGTGTATCCGAGTACATAGGATTCGAGTCTAGGCTAGTTAGTGGAACTGCTTATCTAGGACAGTATAAGAGGAGACATACCGACGTTGGTAAGGCCTTCTGCTCGATAGCAATGAAGACTCGGAGGATCCGGGAACCCAGCCCGTATCTCCACCTCCCGCAGCTCCTTGCTGAAAGCCTTCGCCGTCAAGATGTTCCCGCTGGGCCCCGAGAAGATAGGTTGGTCCAGGACGCTCAGGTCCCAGTGGATGAGGACCTGGGACTGGCCGGGGCCTACTTTCAAGTCCAGAAGCCGCGAGAGACCCTCGGCTCCACGGTAGTCTCGCAGGGCCCCCTTCGAACAGAAGATAGCGAGAAAAAACAAGATGGGGTTCATGTATAGTGGCTGACGGGCAAAGGTGCCACCTTCGTGAATGTTTGGAGTTGGTCTAGATAACCATTAGCGCTAGCTCTTAAGCGATTATAAGACCGCGATTCTTACAGTTTGCTAGATAGTGGATGTTTTCCCTTTAGGAACTTGGTCGATTGGAGCGCAAATTCCGGGTTACCGAGTTCATTTTTAAACAGGATAAAAGTCGTGTCCTAATCGGTTCGTTAACTCAGTCTTCATCACGTATGGGTCAATGGAAGGCTTATACCTTATAATAAAGACCGACTTGAGTTCCGGTACGGGCCGACGACTCGATGTAGTCCGAGACGCGTGCGGCGGTGTATGCGGCGAGGGAGAGACACGCCCAAAGATCTACGCGCAGGCACGGCCGCTTAAAAGTCTTCCAATCGAGGCTCCAGAGGTACTCTCCCACCCAGATCAACACGGCTGCTGTAGCATGTTTCCTCGGCCCTTTATCTGGTACCATGTTGAGAAGCTTTCCTATCTGTCCTCTCGGTGCGATCGCCTACAAAGAACAGGAAGTTAACGAACCATGCACCGAGCCAGGTTACTAGGAGGTTACAAACATATGTGATCATCGTGATATGTTCTGCCGGTATCTTGCCTCGTTCTCTCTGGTATCCGGCAGTGAACTTCTTCCAGTACGCCTTGAGACCGTTTTGAGGGAGAGTATCTTCGGGTTTTTTATCGTGCCTCATTCTGCGCCCCATACGATAAATATACTCTTTGAGATCTCCGAGCGACTCGACCGTTCGCGGTCCAAATTCAGCGACGCTGAGTGTTTATAAGATAGAGCAGACGGTTTGACCTGAGGCGAGGACTTACAAGTCGTCCCAGTTGCGCAGTTGACGAACGTAGCCGTCCTCCGTGCAATCTTCGACATTTTTTAAAACGCGCTTATTATTGATAATGCTCGGATCGATCTCGACACCTTCTTGCTCTTTCATGTAGTTTCTCTTTGGCGGCCCTCTCCGACGCTTTGGTTTTGTAGAGTTCATGATGAAATAGGTACCTCACCGCGCGGCCTACTATCAAGAGAGAAGTGTGAAGGATGGGAGGTAGATGATGGTTGTTAAGAGAAGAACGGGCAACATAGTCGCTTTTATACCCTAGCCACCCAAAAATAGCAACATCTTATTGGTTCACTACGCGCAAAGCCCACGTAGTACGTTTCCTGCTCGATATATTTATTATAACCAACTAGATTCGCATGGCCTACTAGGCTGTTGTTTTAAATATTTATTGAATCTATTAGGTCACATCATATACCAGGCCAAGGGGGAAAGACAATGGCTTCTTTTTGGCGAAAGAGTAGGAAGAAGCAAGAGCTCAGGTTTCAAAAGCAATAACGAAGAATATCAACATAACCATCTGCAAGACAACCTCCTCTATATGCTAGCTATATTATTCCTATTCTCTATCATGGCTCGCAGTAATAAGCACAAAGGGGATCAGCTATAACAGCTCCTCCCGGCTTTTCTTTAGCAAGAAAAGGTGAGCTAATAATCTTTTTATATTAGGCGCTATAGTAATAGTAATAAACATATTAATAACATTAAAAGACCAGTTATCCGGGTGTGTTAAGCTAACAATAGCCGACTCGACCTTTTTTTTATTTATAAGCTTTATTGTTATTTTGCTGAATAATCTTGAAAGCTCTGCTGTATTCCCTGAACAGTTGTAGTTTTTAATACTATAGATTTTGACCTCGCCTGTAAAGTTAACAAAAACATAAGTATATAAGAGCTGCTTATAAACTAGGCTACAACTAAAAAAAAATTTAAGACCTGTAAGAACTTTAAAAATAATAAGTCGATATTAAATAATTTTAAAACTATAAAAATGCTTACCTAGTATAAAATAGAACCGAGCTGGGGCTTGGTCGGATAAATAAGTAAGCAGCAGAAATTCAGAAAAAATATAAGCATAAACTTAAAAATAAAGAAGTAACTCGAATCTAAGGAAGCGTAAATCTCAATGCTTTTGGCTAAGTTAGCATAGCAGAGCTGGCAGATGTTCTAAATATACTTTTCAGCGTTGCGTCCAGCAATAGTACAGATTATAAAGCTTTAGCTTAGCGCAGCACAAGAAATGATAACGCCGAATAAGTAGCTATACTTAACGCGATACCTTTTTTTATAATAACTCTACAGCGAACCGGTGAGTACAGGGACAAGAGAGGCCTTATTGCTGTCGTTGGTGTTTTTAACAGAGAATCGTGTGTGGGTCGACGTTAGAGACTCGACGGCACGGTCTCCGCTCTTTTGCGTCTCCTGGCCAATTATACCTCGTTGTCGGGGGAGCGTACGTTGTGTTTTAGGGGGAGGGCTGGTTCGCTAGGATTTGTCCAACTCGTCCGATAGAGCATCGTCGAGAAAGAGAGTGTGTCGTTTAGCTGCAGGCATGTTCGATTCAGAAATTACAAAGAATTTTTGTCTAAAGACTGGATGTAGAGTGCGGTTGCATATTGGCGCCTTTCTTTTTAAAACGAAACCCAAGCGGTAGGGACAAAAATAGAAATGGACCGCTGGCGAGAGAGGCCAGTTCCGGCCTCTCTTTAGTTCAGGGACCCAAGGACCACCTACGCTCAGTCTTTCTTGCAACAAGCTTAATATATCGTCATCTGATCTTTAGCAAAGAATCTCCCATAAGTCTTAAAATACGCGCTTCATTATGGCATACTTCAACCTAAAAGCCCGGTTACAATAGCTTAACGCCAAAATATCGTCGAAATTCCAAAGAGCTGCCAGAATCTTATTGGATTATTTTTTTTTCGATCTAAATAAAAAATCAAACAAAAAAAAAATAAATCGCCTTGTCGAGATATTTAAGCAGAAGAGATGCGATCGCTTAAACAACAGCTATGCTATTTCTGGCGCGATCGCCGCCGACTTGCTTTTGTTGGATTTGGCACATAGCTGGTAGCCACAAAGGGAGCTAATTAGGCATGGATGGCAGGATCACTTGGTTATATAAGCGCTATAGCTTAATAGTGTGGTTTAGTAAGTGTGGCTAGGCCACACTTATTAGCAAGCTTATATATAAATATCTCACGAGGCGAAAAACAAAGCTTTAAGAAAAAATTAAAAAAAAGGCGATCTAGATATATATTAGCGGCACGCTTTATATTATTAAATTTAATAAATTTAATAATTAAAAGTCTTATTAATCCTTATACTTTACTACAAGCGATTTTTAACTAAAAAAATACAAAAATTGCTATAATATTAAAACAAAATATTATTATGTTTAATTTTTTAAATAATTTTTTATTATAAAAAGAAGACTTTATTACTAGCGCTTATAACTATAACTTCTAAGAATATATAATGTTCAGGGATAAATAAGCTTTATAGTTTATAAAACTAAAAATGCTACTAATAATATAAATTTTTTTTTTATAAGCAGTAATCTATTTATTATAATATATATAGAGCTAATAACTACTAGGAAAAAACCGTATTAAAATATAAAACAGTATTACAAAACTACTTTTAAGTATTATATTACTTACTAAATTAAGCTTACTAAGCTTACCAAGTAAATATATAAAATAGTCTATTTGAACTACTGCTTTATATATATAAGAGCTAACTAAACTATTGATCGCTAATATAATAATTTTAAAAAGCTTAGAAATATAGCCCGAAACGTTTTATGTTTTAAATATAAAACTAAATATAAATTATTTATAAGCTTTATAGCTAGAAAACCTATTAAAAACCTTGCTAAGTAGTTAAATAAGTAGCTTTACAAAGTCTTTAAAGCTTACTTAGAGAGTACTGTAGTAATCGAATTAATTAAACTTATTACCGACCTAAAAAGAGTTTTATAGAATATCTATCCGGTTTAAGCTTTTTTTTTTTTAAATATTTATTATAGCGCTATTATAAATAATACTTTATAATACTAGATTATTGCTACTGAACTACGCTAAAAAGCTATAATTTTAAGTATAACTTATATAGCTAGAAAGATTATTAAAAAAAATACTTTTAATATTTTTGAACCGCCTAATAGTTAAAACAATTTGAATAATCCTATAAGTAACTTAAAAAAAGATTATCTAAAGCAAAATTATTAAAAAAGTAAAAACTAGTAATATTAAAATAATAATAGCTATAATAGCTACTGAAATAACTAAAAAAAAAATTTTAGAAGTATTTCTATTAAACGCCTATATATTAATATAAAAATAAACGTTAAAAAAAAGAACTTAAACATAAAAAATTATATTATATATTTTAACTATTATTATATTTTATGTTATTAGCTTATATTTAAAAAGCTCTAATTTAAAGAATAGAAACTTAATTATAAGATTAAAAAAATAATTAAAGTATGAATAGCTACTAAAAAAAGCGTTAAACAAGTAATAAAAAAAGCATAAAAGCAATAAAAAGAAAATTTTTTTTTTAATATTTTAGAAAATTATTTATAAAAAGATTAATTTTTAAAACTTTTTATAGCAAAAGTGGCAAGCTTATTTATTACTAATAAAAAGCTCGCTAAAACATATAAATTATATAACTTAATTATAATAAACTCTAGATTAATTATTTATATATTTAACTAAATATATTAGTTTATATATTTAAAAAATGCTAACTTAAATAATATAATACTTATAAGAAATAGTGCAATCTATATTTATAAGTATAACAAAATCAATATAAAAGCTTATAGCTTAAAAAGTACTATTATATATTAATTATATAACGTTGCTTTTTGCTTTAATATAACTACTAATTTAATCTTTTTGTAAGTCTTAAACCGAATAAATATTTATTAAAAAAATAAGCTTAAATCTGATTTTTTAAAATACTACTAAAAAAAGTTTTTTTATTTTTTAATCCGAATATATAATTAATATGTTATAAAATATTTGTTAGAACGTTTAATTAAACAGATATTTTATATTTAAAAGAACTTATTAAACTTTTATATAAAGCGCTTTAAGTTTTAAGCTACTTTATATAAATAATACTAATAATTAGAATATATAGATCTAGAACTATTAAAACAACTATTAAATTATATAAAAAGAGTAGTAATTATTTTATACTTTAATAATAAAATTAGAACTATTGATTATATAATATATAATAAATCTAAAGCTTATTATAAAATAGTCTAAAATATTTATATAAAAGTTATAAAAATTAGCGCCTGGTTAACTGTTGATTTTTATAAATTTAATACGCTTAATAATAGTAATAGGCATTTATAGCATATTATACTAATAATTAATCAATATTCAGGCTATATATAAAATTACTACGTTAATAATAAGCGTGCTAGTATTATATAAAAAGTTTTTAAATATTATATATATTATATAAAAATATACTATAACGTTAAAATAAAAGTGATAAAATGTAATAATAAAATCGCTAGTATTAAATAGGTAATTATAAACTTAGCAGTTATAATAAAAAAGTTTTTTAAAATAGATTTTAAGATCTTATTACTATATATTTAAGATTTTAATAAAAGAGCTAAAAAAATAAAAAGTACTATTAAGTACTAAGCAAGCTTAATATAAAATAGCTGTAAGTTTTTTATTTTTTTCTGGCCTAATATTGTCTAAATAGTAGTATACTTATATAACCGGACACTTAAGTAAATTAATAACTAGTAAGCTTTATATAAAAAATTCTATTTTTATTTTAATAACTTATAAAAGCTTGTTAGTTATAACCAAATATTTTATATAGCTTATTTAAAAATGTTTAAATATATAATATTTGTTATAACTATTAAAACTAAACTTAAAAAATAAAAATATAAAAAGCTTAACCTTAAAATATAAATAAAGTATTTAGTAAACTACTAGTTTATTAATACTTATTATATCTAGCTTTTTTATAAGAATAAAGTAATAATTATTAAAAATATAGTTTTTAATAAAAATAAGAACGAATTTTAAAATAATCTTTTTAAAATAATATTAGAAATTTAAAAAGTTTTAATTAATAATATTATTTATTAAAATATTTTAAATTTAAAAGAAAATATAGTTAATAAATAAAAAAATACTAAACTTATTAATTTAGTTTTAAAAAATAATACTAAAAATATTAATAAAACTAAATCCGAAAAAAACTTAAATAAAAATAAACTAATAGAAAATAAGCTAAAAGTTTACTACTAGGACTTTTATTTATATATTAATCTATAATTTGCTTTTGGACTACTAACGCTACTATAAATTTTAAAAGCTGCACTACTAAGTTTAATAATATTATAAGTTAAAGCAATAGATCTAAGCTTAAATAAAGAACTATTTAATAATTAATAATAAGTTTCTTTTAGATTAAACTTTTTAGTTCTTATTATAGTTTATTACGCAGCTAGTTTTAATGCAGCAAGATTATATAGATTAAGAACTATTACTAAAAAATCAGTTATTAAAATAAAGAAAAATAAGCTACTAAAAAGCTTTTTTAAAATTTATTATAACTAATTATAACTATTAAATCTTATTACAGGTTTTATTAATAAAAAGGGAGAAGCTTTTATAAAAGCTTATTACCTGCTATATAATTAATTATAACTATTAAATTTTATTAAAAGCTCTGCGAATAAAAAAAGAAAAGCCCTTAAAAGAGCTTATTATTTATTATATACCTAATTATAACTGCCAAATCCTATTAAAAGTTTTATTAGTAAAAAGAAAAAAGCTTTTATAAAAGCTTATTACCTGCTATATAACTAATTATAGCTATTAAATTTTATTAAAAGCTTTATAAGTAAAAAGAGAAAGATTTTTAAGCTAGCTACTAGCTATTTAAAAGTTTATTTATAAACTTTTTTAAACTAAAAAATATATATATATATATTAATAAGATTTACTATAACTACCATAATAATATAAAGATTTACTATAACTACCATAATAATATAAAGATTTTACAATATATTTATTAAAAGATTATTTTAGGTAAGCTGAATATATTTATTTATAAAACTATAAAAAGATAAATATTTAGAAAAAGATATTTAAGAGCTTCTCATAAGAGAAGGTCATTTTAGACTATATATAAGTTTATATTTATAAGTTTAATAAATATAAATATTATAAAAAATGCAAAACTTATCTAGTAATATAAAAAGATTAGCAGCTAAATAATAACTAAAAAGATATTTATATTAATATATTAACAGAAAGATCTTTTAAGATTTTAATAGTTATTACTACTAAGTTTAACCTAGAACTTAAGCAATATAACGTTATAAATACCTTTATTAATGCTAAATTAAACTGTTACGGACTAACAGGCAAACGGCCTGACGGAAGGACCAAGCGCGGGGCGCAAGGGACAGACCTAGAGAGGCTGGGCTAGGGGCCACAGTCTCCGCATGAATCACGTAACAAGTCACTGCTAAAAAAAAAGTAATTAAAAGAATTACTATAAGTAATTAAATAATTAATAGAATTATTAAAAGTAACTAAGTAATAAGTATGGTTATATATAATAACCAAGTAATAATCAAGCATAAAGCCGTGATTAAAAGTAATAAAAAAAAAGAAATAGCTATAAAGTTATAAATATATTTATTATATTTTATAGTTAGACAGTTTTTTTATTATTATTTAATCTAAGTATATAGCTAGTTCTTAGAATTAGTTATATAAAAGTTTATCTTTTAACGAGTACTATAAATAATATAAAAATAAACTTATATTATTATAATACTACAGCAAACTATTATATTGGCTTGTTTAATATAGCAGAGTTCTTATATTTTGAATAATTATTGTTTAATTAATATTTAAAATAAATTTATTTAATTAGCAATACAAAATAGTTTTTAAAAAATTAACTCTAAAACAAGTATAATAGTTATTTAATTAATTATAAATATATATTATTTAATTTAAAAAAGATAATAAATAACTCGAAAATTAAATAAACGCAACTAAAAAACTAAAAAAATATAAACTTATATAACTAATAAAGTTTAAAAAAAACCTAAAACAATTTAAAAGATTTATAATATAAATTAAAATATATATTTAATATTATAACAAAGATTTTATAAACAAAAAAAAAAAAGTTTTATATGTAGCAGAATATTTTATTAAAAACGCCTTAGAATAGTTCTAACTTATAATAAAAAATTATATAAAACAAGAAAAGTTAAATCGCAACAATAATACGAAAGCAGCGTTTAAAAATATTCTAGAATTTAAAGTAGTATTAATAAATATATACAGAAACTTTAAAAAAAAACACCAGGCTAAACAAAAACTTATAATAATACATTAAAAAAAGGCAGCATATAAATATATAGCTAAGTTTAAAAAAGTTCTAGTATAAACTTTATAAATAAATATTAATATATTAATAATAATATTTTATAATAGATTAAAAAAATTAGTTTGAAACAAGTTATATAAAAACAAAAAACCGGATAATTTTAAAGATTATATTACTTAAGTTATTAAAATCAATAACCAACTTTATAAATAATAGTAATAAAAAAAACAATAGAATATGTTTTATCTAATAAACATTAAAAAATAACAAATATAAAGATCTATAGCTACAGGGACTTATACAGGACCTATAGAATTTAATACAACTAATAAAGGCAAGAACTAAAGCAAGATTAAGTATTATAATTATAATTAAAAAAAACATTATATTTAAAACTATAACAAGCTATAAAAAGAACGGAAGCATAAGAATATAAAACAAGCTAAAGCTATAATAATAATAATATTATAAATTAATATAATATAATTAAAAAAGCAATAAGAAATAATAAAAACTATTTTATAATATAACAAGTATATTTTAAATAAAATATATAAATAGTACTTTTATATTTAATAATTAACAAGTTTTATAAAATAATAATAATAATTATTATAAATAAAAAAATATCTAATATATATAAACTTACTAAAAACATATTTAAACTCTTTATATATAAAAAAATCTTAATAAGCTATATAATAAAAATATATATATTATAAAAAGTTAAAAAAATATATATAATATAATAATAATATGGTAAAATTATTAAAAAGATCTATTATAAATAAACTTATAAGTAGTTAGATTAAATATTTTAATATATATTAATATAAAAATAATAGATATTTAAATAAAGATATATATTATTTAAATTATTTAAGTATAATATAATTATAAAAGATAAAAAATAAATATAAATATAATATTTATAATTAAAAAGATATAATTAGTACAGAATTATTATTAACAAACAATAGCCTAACAGAAATCTAAATTATAAAAAATTAATTAAAAAGTAATAAATATTTAGAATAAATTAAAAACTATATTTATAAAGAATATAATTATTAATTAACAAGCGAATAGTTAGATAACGCAGTATTTAAATTAATTTAAAAAAATATTACTAAACTAAAAACAGAGAAAGATTAATAATAATAATAATAAAAACTTTATAATATAAATTATTTTATATTAAAAACAAAACCAGATTATTAAATATAAAAGATTTTAAATAAGCTATAAAAACTAAATAATATAATTTTAATAAAAGTTAGAACAGATATATTAAAAGATCTAGAAATAATAATAAAGCTTATATTAAGGAGCTATTATTATAATAATACTATAAAAAATCAAAAAAAACTTTTAGTATTAAAAATAAATAAAAAATATAATATAGTTTTATAGATATGTTATATAACTTATTAATGCTATGTTTATATAATAAACAAGATTAGGAATATATAGTTTCTAAAACAAATCAAACAAAAAGTACTAAATAAACTATATTTAAAAAAGGATGTTAGAAAATTAGTACTAACTTATTGTAACCCTTAAGGATTTATAATATTTAAACAAGATCTATATTAGTTTTTAAAATATATATTAAAAAATTCAAAAGCAATAAAGTATATTAATAATGTATACCGATATTATACCACAGAAAAAGCATAAATACTAAAAAAAATTTATAATATATGTTATTAATAAAAAAAGCAAAAAATAACGTTTAAAAAATAAAGATTAACAATTATTAAAAAAAACAAATAAATAAAACAGTACATAACAAAAAAACAAATCGCGACTATAAGCTAAATTGCAAAAAAAAAAAAAATTTAATTTCTATTTAAAGCAAGCCTAGTTATAACTAAATTAGGCGCAAGTTAAGTATATAAAGCATAAAAAACAAAAAAATAACAGTAAATAATTATAAAAAATTAATAATTAATTTAATTTATTAAAAAAATATTATATGGAATAAACGCAGATATTTCAATATATATTATAATAAATCTAAAATATTATAAATATAAACTAAAAATGTTTATAAATACTAAAACTTAAGCAAGTTTTATTTTATTACAAGTTATTAGAAGTTTAAAAATATTTATAAAATTTAAAAATAAGTTTTATTTATTTATAACTATTAATAAAAGTCCGATTTTTTACAACTATAAAATTATTAGAAAAAAAACTATAAAACTTTTTTTTAATATTCTAAAACACAAAAAAAAATTTATGTTTAATATTATAGAAATATTATATTACAACGTAATATTAAAAATATTTTAATTACAAGTAAGCAATCCTAAAGTAGACTGGAATTTAGGCTAATTTTAATAAAATATATTAAAAAGAGATTTAATTACTAAAAAGATTAAAAAAAAGAACTTAAGTAAATTTAAAAAAATAAAGTTTATAGTATATATACTTATTAAAGATCCTAAGCTAGAATTTAATGTTAAAATACTGGACAAATATAAAGAATTTAGCAATTTATTTAAAAAAAAATATAATATAAAAACAAAATTACTAAAGCATAAATAATAAAACTATAAAATATTATTAATTAAAAAATAATAATTAAAATACTTTTTATTATATTATATAAACAAAAAATAACTTAAAAAGTTAAATAACTATTTATAATAAAATCTAACAAGAAAATATATATAATTATTAATCTTATAAGTACTAAAAAAACTAGGAAAAAACAGAAAAGTTAGATAAAAATTATATATTAATTATAAAAATATAAACTTAAAAATAAAAAAATTTAAAAAACCTTTATTAAGAATTAAAGATTTAAAAAATAAGTTATAAAAAATAAAGTAGTTTATAATATTAGATTTGCTAGATATTTATTACTAAATAAAGATTTTACTAAAAAATAAATAAAAAACAGTTTTTAAAATATTATATAAGTTATTTAAATATTTAGTAATATTATTTGGTTTTATTAATATACTAGCAAGCTTTTAAGCAAAAATTACAAATATATTATGAAAGTTTATTAATTAAATTATTATAGTATATTTTAATAATATTTTGATTTATTTAAAAACGTTTAAAAAATATATTAAATATATTAAAAAAATGCTTATAATACTATAAAATATTAAATTATTAATATACCTAAAAAAAAAGCAAATTTTATAAATAAAAAATAGATTTTTTTAGATTTATAATAATATTAAAAGAAATATAAATCTAAAAATTAAAAATTTTAGTAGTAAGAAATTAACTAGTACTTAAATCAGTAAGCAATATAAAAACGTTTGTTAGATTTATAAACTATATTTAAAGCTTTATTAAAGATTTTAAAAAAATTATAGTATTTTTTATAAACTTAATAAAAAAAAATCAAACGTTTTAATAAATAAGAATAAAACAAAAAGTATTTAACAAGATTAAAAAATTAGTAATAAATAATCTAATAATAAAATTGCTAGATTTAAATAAAGAGTTCGAAGTTAAAGTTAATATATGCGATAATATAATAAGCAGTTAACTAAGTTAATATAATAAAAACAGGAAATTATATCCGGTAGTATTTTTGTTAAAAAAGTTTTTAAAATCTATAGTAAACTATTTTTTATTAAATAAAGAACTTATAGCTATAATATAAATATTTAAAGAGTAAAAGCACTACTTGTATAAACTAGAACAACTAATAAAAATATATTTAGATTATAAAAATTTTATTATTTTTATAATTATAAAAATATTAAACAAGCAATAAATAAAATAAATAAAGTTCTTATTTTGGTTCAATTTTAAAATCTTTTATATTAAAAAAAAAAAATATAAAAATAAATATACTAAGTTAATAAAGCAATTATAAAAAAAAAAAAAAAAAATCTTAAATATTTTTATAGTAAAGCTAAGATTAAACGTTAATATTTGTAGTAGTATAAATAAACTATAATAAATAAATATAAAAATTAATCTAAAAATTTAAAAAAAATTTAAAGAATTTAGAAGTAATATAAACAGTAATTTTATAAAAATAAAGCTATATATATTACAATTAATATTATATATTATTAAAATTTTAAAAAGAATTAATTCGAGATATTTATAAGAATAAATAATATAAATATTAAAAAGAATTCAAAACAAAGATTAGAATTTAACGTTTATATAACTTTTTAAAAATTAAAAAGAAATTTAAAAGAATTATATAAAAATACAGTATATATAAAAAGACAAAAGCACTAAAACATAAATTATACAGGTTAATACAAGCA
Organism: Ustulina deusta; assembly: GCA_023159155.1. NCBI lineage: Eukaryota > Fungi > Ascomycota > Sordariomycetes > Xylariales > Xylariaceae > Ustulina > Ustulina deusta. The sequence goes on along the minus strand of JAJNNX010000004.1, from coordinate 1,047,803 downwards.
ATTAAACTACCAAATAAAACTTGGAAAGTTATTATATTTAATTTTATTATAAAATTACTAAAGTTAAAAAAACTAATAATAAAAATAAAATATAATTTTATTCTAGTTATTATAAATAAACTTATAAAATATAGAAGTTTTATACTATATAAAAAGGCAAGTTTTTTAAAAAATTTAGTTGATATAATTATAAAATATATTTTTAATAAATATAGATTTTTAAAAAAAATTATTATAGATTAAAAAAATATAATAGTTTTTAAGTTTTAATAATTTTTAATAAAAGCTTTAAAAATTAAATATAAAATATTAACAGTTTATTATTTATAAATAAATAAATAAATAAAAAAACTAAATCAAACGTTTAAATAGTACTTCTAATATTATTTTAATAAATAATAAAATAATTAAGTTAAACTTTTATTATTAATAAAGTATATTTATAATAGTTTAAATAATAAGTTTATAAAAATATTATTATTTAAAATAAACTATAAGTTTGATTTAAATAATAAATAAATTATAATTTTAGGAATTATAGCGCTAAAAGCAAATATATAAGTTAAAAAGCTTATAGGTTTATAATAAAAATTATAAAATAAGTTATTATTTATTTAAAATAAAATAAAATATTATTATAATAAAAATAGATTATCGGAGCTAATTTAAAAAAAAAATAAAGTTTATATTTTAAAACGTAATATTAAAACAAAACAATTAAGTAAAAAACTTGATTTTAAGCAGATTAGATTATTTAAAATTAAAAAAGTTATTTTAAAGATTAATTATTATTTAAAGTTATTAAAAAGTATAAGAATATATCCAATATTTTATATTTTATTATTAGAACTAGTACTAAAAAACACTATATTAAAAACAAAACTTAAAATAGAACTAGTGTTGAATGGGCTGTATACGATATATCGTACGTAAAACAAATAGAACGCGCGTGGATAGAATACTCAATTGTACTATGTTATTACTTTTAAAAAGAGAAGAAGGAGAATGTTCGTACGAAGCAGGAGTTCTCTTGTTATATAAGAGAACTCATGCTAACGTACGAGCTAACATGATTCAGGAGAACCGAGGTTATCTAGGACCCGACATCTTCCGTACGAGCGAGTCATGAAACTCGCGTCGCGATCGAGTCGTCAACTCGCACCCCGTGCGAGTTGCCCGTTAAGGTTGTAACCAATGCCAGTTATTCCAACAACTAGATTAAAATAAATATAATATTAAAAAAATACTAAACTTATATTAAAATAAAAAGAACTTTAAATATTTAATAAAATAAAAAAAGTATTTATATATAAAGAATATATAAAAATCTAAAAAATATTTACAGAATATTAAAAAATTTATTAAATAGTTTTATTACTAATATTTAAACTAACTAAAACTACAACTAAGGGGCCGATTTTTAAAAAATCTTCCAAGCTAAAAATAAATTAATTTATATTATTAAAAGCGCTTAAGTTTTATAGATTAAAAACCACACGGGTTTTTTTACGATTAAAAAAAATGCTATTTTTTTTATTAAAGGACTGGATTTTTTTACAAAACAACAAGAAGCTACGATCTTTAGCAGCTTTTTTTTGTTAACGTATATACTAAAAACGGCCCAGAGCAGTCGCTAGTTATATTTATAGAACTTTAAGTTTTTTTTCTATATTTATTTTTTTTTTAAAGCGTTTTTCATTAACTACAGCTTTTAATAGTATTAATACAATACTAGAACTATTATAGAAATAACCGCATTTAATATAATTTTTATAATAAAAAAAACTAAAAGTTATTTTATAAGTTTTATTATATTTAAAGCACTAGATATAAAATATAATATTATATCTAATAAAGTTAATACAATTAAAAAAAATCTTATAATTATAAGTTAAAATTAATAAGATAAGTTTAAAAATTTAATTTAATATATTAAAAAAAAAAAAAAAAAAAGAATTACTTAGACTAAAAAAATAAGCAAAAACTTACTATTTGTTATTAAGAATAATAATTTTAAAAAGAAAAAGGATAATATTATAGACTAACAGACAAACAGCTTAATAAAAAGATTAAACGCAAGGCGCAAAAGATAGACTTAGAAAAGCTAGGCTAAAAGCTACAATCTTTATATAAATTATATAATAAATTACTACTAAAAAGAAAATAATTAAAAAAATTATTATAAATAATTAAATAATTAATAGAATTATTAGAAATAATTAAGTAATAAGTATAGTTATATATAGTAACTAAATAATAATTAAATATAAAGCTATAATCAAAAATAATAATAAAAAAATAGCTATAAAGTTATAAATATATTTATTATATTTTATAGTTAGATAGTTCTTTTTTTATTATTTAATCTAAACATATAGCTAGTTCTTAGAATTAGTTATATAAGAGTTTATTTTTTAACAAATGCTACAAACAATATAAGAACAAACCTGTTTGATTTTAAGGTAATCCGCTATATAGCTTTTTAAGCCACACGGCTATTCTTTCTGTTTATTCCTTTAAAAAAACCGTTTTTTCCTAATATTGTCCGTTGTACGCTAACATACATTTATCCTCTGATAATTGGTTCCGCTAGATAAAACCTCTAATATATTTTATTTTTTTATTCTTGCTCTCTAGTATCGCGCAGTTTCGCTATCCGCGGCCTAAAATTATATTTTTTTTTTATATAAGCTTATTTAAACTATTATAATTATAGCCTCTAACTAGTTATTTTTATATAAGCTATTAAAATAAGTTATATTAGCTAGTTTAATAAGCGCTTTATATGTATTAATTTTTTAGTAGTACTACTAGGGTTATTATTTTTAATAAAATTAAATATTTTTGCTATTTAATATTATAAAAAATAAAAATAATAATTTTTTTTTTTTTTTTTTTTTTTAAAGTTAATTAAAAATATACTAATTTATAATGTTTTAAATAAGCATACGAACGTTTTTTTTAAAAGTCTATCAAAATATGGCTCAAACTTTTATTATAAGAGCAAACGTAATAAAAAGGTTATAAAAGTACAGCAGCAGCTAATAGCCGGAGCCTAGTTTCCAAACTAAAAACCCTAAGATATAGGCTGGATTCGAACCAATAACCTTTTAGTACGCACAGCAGGGGACCGCACGTACGCAAAAAGCAGCCAGACGCATAACCACTGCGTCACCACACCAACAAACCTGTTTATAACTTTGACTTTCTATTAAATAAACCTATATTACTACAATACTATAGCAAACTACTATATTAGCTTATCTAATATAGCAGGGTTGTTATATAAACAAGGAAATCTATATATATATGCCTTTAGACTACTAGAAACTAAATATAATAGTTAAGCTATTATAAGCTTTATATAAGCTTTAAGAGTTTTTTTTATTATAGTAGAAAGAGCTTACTAAGTTATTATATAAAATAAGTTTTAAATTAATACTTTATAAACTTTGTTGCTACTTTTTAAGAGATATATTTTTGTTTATATATATTAATAATATAATTATAGCATATAAGCAAAACAGCTAGAGAGCTATAGATAGAACAACTATTATATTAAAGACTTGTTATAACTTTATTAGAGATAATAACTTATAATAGTTTTTAAAAATTAAAATAATCCGAAATAGAAAAAAAAAGCTTTTATAGCTTTTATAGGCTTTTTATACCAAAAAGATCGCTAAGCTACGCAATATTATATTTATAGCTTATGCAACTATTTTAATAAAAGCTTAAGAACTTTTCTTATATAAAGGGATTTTTATACTTGCAAGTATTAAGTGCTACTAATAAAAAATAAGGTTAATTTTATATGCTGTAGTAATAATATATCTAAATATTGCTTTTAAAGTTTTTAAGCTTATATGTTTTAATTATAATTTTTCTCTTAAGCACTACTAAGCTACTCATAAGTTTTTTTTATATTTATTTTTTATATAGTATTACGTACTATAATTTAGAAATAGGGATAACTTTATAATAACTAGTAATACGTTTTTTATAAATAATACTTTTAACTAAAAAAGCTCTTAAGCCTATATTATTAAGCTTTTTAAAGGCATTATTTGCTAGCAAGCTAATAAATAAAATATTATTATTATTTTTACTACTGAAGCTAAGCTTTTAGCTTTAGCCCAAGTAGCTAAAAAAGCTATATTTATTAATAAATTAATTAACGAGCTCGGGGTAATGCTATAGAACTAGCAAATATAAATATAATATAATAACTAATAAACTATAAAGCTTATTACTAAAAAAATAACCTTATTATATATTAAATTATAATATATTAATATTTATAACTACTAGTTATATTAAAAGATTAAAAAAAGGATTATTTTAATAAAATATATACTTATTAATAATATAATTATTAATAGTTTTATAAAAGCTTTATTATTATAGAAATAGATTAATTTTTTAAAATAATTAAAACTATATAAGTTTTTTAATTAAAAATTAAAAGTTTTATAAAATTTATTAATTATATAAAAAAAAATTAAAGATTTATTATTTAAAAAAAAGTTTATAAAATAAAATATTTAATATATATAAGTATAAGTTATAAGTTTAAAATATATAAATAAAAAAATCAAATAATATTATAATATGTTTAAAAAAGTTTTAAAATTAATAATATAAAAATTTAATAACTCCGAAAAATATTAATTTTTTTATTAAAGTAGCTAAAACTTATTTATTATTATTATTATTTTTTTTTTTTTTGTTAAGCTGTAGCAGCGTGTAAATTATAGTCCGTAGCTCTAAAATAAGCTTTTTAGCAGCTTTGTCGGACTTAAAACCTGCAGGAACTTTAGTTTAAGTTTTTAAAATATTACGTAAAATATAAGAAGTTCTACGGGCGTCCGTTAGTTTAAACCCGAAATAATTAAATATAATCTTTTTATAAACTAAAAATAAAAATATATATAGCTTTTTATATTTATACCTAAAAGCATAGCACTAATAATACGTTTTACTACTAATTATTTTTATATAGTTGTTATTAAAGCAATTTTAAAAAACACTTTTAATATACTATAAATATAGCGTTTTTCGGAAGATTTTTAAAAGAGCTAGCTATACGTGGGGGCAAACGTATATATAAAATATATGTTTACTACAATTATAAATAGAAGTAGCAGCAGGAACTAAAGAAGGACGGGGCAACTCGATACTAAAACAACTAAAAAATAACAACAAAAACAAACTAGAGCGCCTGCTACTAGAAAACTAATATAAATAGTATAAAATAGTATGCGTCTGAAGTAAGTGTTGCTTTAAGAAGTTCGAAAGCTTTTATAGCTATTCGAACCCTTAAATACAGCCGAAGATCAGCCGGTTCGGGCCGCAGGCGGCCCGAATACGGCTAACAATTGATGTGCAGCCACATTTGCAGCTGCCAGCGGGCCGCTAGCACCAGCCCTGCTGCAGAACACGTGCTGCGCTATTAGAAAAGCAACCAGGCAGCACAGGTAGTAGTACTGGCGTTACTGGAATAACCCGGCTGCTTGCTAGCGTATAAGTACTAGGCAAGGCTAGTAATAAACTAGTAACCCTAGGCGTAGCGGTTGTAGTAGTAGCAGTAATACTTCCTGTAAAAGTAATAAAAAAGCATATAAAAATATTTTTTAAAAATAAAAATAACTTGGAGTTAAAGCTAGTAATTTTATTAACTACTATTTATTAAAGCGCTATAAGCTATAGTATTTATATAGCAGTAGTAGTAGCGCGTTTTTTTTTTTTATAGAAGTAGTTATATTTAGCCGCGTAGTTATAGCAGCGCTTTTTATATTTATAGTTTTAGCAATTTATTTTATTTATTTATTTAATAATTAAAACTTTATTAATAAGTTATTTTATATAATATAAAAAAATTTATATATATTATACGTAGTATATATATAAAAAGTTTATTATATATAAAAAATAAAAGTTTGTTTTAATAAATATTTATTTTATAAGTTAGTAAGGATTTTATTATGTATATTTAGCGCGTATGCGTAGTTTTATTTAATTAATTTATTAAGATTATATAAGGCTTAAAAAAAAAAAAAAAAAAAAAAAAAAAAGCTTTTTATATAATTTTATTTAAATCTAATTATATAAGCGCTGCACGTTTATTTATTTAAGCGTATAATAAAAAAAGCTATTTAGTACTTACTTATACGCTTTAATTTATTTTGAATTAATTATACTAAAATATTGCAATTGCCTTAGAAATATTACTTATAACTATACTTATAGCTCTGCTAATATATATATAAAAAGTGTTACTAAAGTAATGTTTTTTAAAAAGATATATTAGATTTAATATATAGCTAGTAGCTATAAAGGGAGCTAATTAAGTATAAATAATAGAATTATTTAGTTATATAAGCGTTATAGCTTAATAGTGTGGCTTAGTAAGTGTGGCTAGGCTATACTTACTAGCGAGCTTGTATATAAATATCTTACGAGGCGAAAAACAGGGCCTCGAGAGAAGACAAGAGAAAAGGCGATCTAGACACACATCAGCGGCACGCTCCACATCACTAAATCTGACAGCTTTCGGCATTACTGCAGTATTCTAACTTAACTAAGGCCGACCTACGCAGCCCCAAGCCACCTCTTCTTCGCTTTCCTGTTAGTACGTACGTTTACTGTTTTTATAAAAAGCATTATATAAAAACGCTTCAATAATTAAAACGTTTATCTTTTTAACAGATAATCAAGCTGTATTAAAGTAGGTCCTGCTAATTCTAATACAAAGGTACGCCGGTGTTGACCTCTCTTAAGACCTCTTAGCACAAGCCATCCAATTATTAGCTAAAGATTTCACTAATAACAGCCAATATTCGGACAGTTACATAGTTGTCAAAATACGCAGTTACCCGCTAGACTTAATCAATATAAACTAATAATAGACAAGGCTCAGCAAAAATAAACCCGAGATCCTTAGAAGGTTATTTAAACATATAGAACTAGGACCTGCCCTTAGCAATATATTAGGAATTCCAGGCCTACGTTCTAAGCTTCAGCTGGCCATCTAAAAAAAGATTATAGCTAAAAACGCAGTAGAGATACGCCCACCCCGTTACAAAGCCCTCAAACAATGGCCCCCCACTAGACCCTAAAACTGACCTTCAACTTTGTAGGAAGTTGTCCATTATCTTAAGCTTATATATAACACGTAGTACTACATTATGGGATCTCTAGCCGCGCTAGAAAGCATAGATAATAATACGGTCCGGGAACTTGAGCTTCGCGTACTAGGTTTGTCCTATCTCAACCATTTCCACGTTTTTAATACAGTCCGAAGCAATGCTATTTTCCCAGCTATCACGGACGAGCTTAAGAAAGAAAAACTTATATAAAGACTTTAGCAAGTCAACTACCTGATCCCTACTATCTATATATTACAGCAGGACTTCAAGTACCTATAACAATATATAAGTGTAATAAAGCAGCTAATATTAAAAAAAAATCGGCTCTTTATTATAATGCAGAAAATAATATCTAATACTTTTCAAACTAACATGTTACTAAGTTATATGATTTTTTTCTTTATAAACATAAAGATTCTTTACTTTAATATTATATAAAATATTATAAAACTTTTAAGCAAGTACTTTTTAAAAAAAAATAACAAAACAGAACTATAGACCTATCCGTATAATTAAAGAGCTTAGTATTAATTAATAAGCTAAACCCAAGAACTCGGATTCAACTCTTATAAGATCTCTTATTTATATTATATAAATTTAGACTAAAAAATAGCGAAGCAAGCATTGCTGGATGCTTAGCCACTATAACATTTTAACTATAAACAAAAATTAAATTTCTTAGTTGCTATTATAGTTAAATTTTTTAATAAAACAATATTAATTATATCTAAAGACGCTTAGTTAGCGTTTATTACTTTATAATTAAGCAAGCCGATTAAAAAACAATATCGTTACTAATACTCGAAAGCTTATTCTAACAACCAGTACTATATTATATTGGACAATTTTACTTGCATTCTATAAAAAGATGTTAATATTACTTCTCTGTTTGTCCGGAGGTCCGTATTTTACGCGTTTTAGGGCTTGCATAATAACCAGAACACCGACCAGCATAGCAGCAATGGCCCGGGTGCCGATGAGCAGGATCAGCAAATGACAGATGCCGAGGAAGATCTGAGTGAAGAAGACTCTAGCCATCCTAAAGAAAGATCCTTGCCGGCCCCTGTTCAAGACCATCAGATGAAGGATCGGCCTGCCGCGGTGATACAGCAGCATAGGCCAGTACGTCGGCGAAAAACGCACGCTTGCATGATCAAAGTGCACCAACAGAGAAAGAAAGCGAAAGCCAAAAAGGCTCCTCGAGATACAGTACCGGAAAACCGGAGCTCGGCTCTCACCACGTTTATCTCGAACCCTCAGGACATAGAGATAGATGCTTCCAGTCAGCCGAATTTGAAAGAAGATTATCGCACAATAACGATTCTCCTCCGACGATACGGAGTATGGATAGAAGCAAAAGAATACCGCCGGTCTTCTATTATTGAAGCTATATTAGAAGTGCGACGTGATAATCCACAGCGAAACTTGATCTTATATAATAAAAATAGCCGAGGTATTGCTTTGGAGGACTGTCCTACCCACGAGGACGATTTTGTATGTCTGAACACAGATATAAGCGGCTTTCCAGCGGAGCTTGAATTATAAAATGATTACCTTGAAACTCTCAGTAGCGGTAATAAATGGCGTATCTTCTTGTATTTTTCTCCTATCCAGGTATGGGAGCTGCATAACCAGTGTAACAATCAGACAGACCGAACATGTCGGGACAAATGGGCAATAGAATAAGCAATATAACTCATTGAACTTCTGCTTTGAGGGTTAGTCACACAGCCAGGAAGATAGCCGATGTTTCTCCCATTCATAGAATAACTAGTACTGCGAGTCTAAACCACCTTTGACTTATGTGATCATTTCCCTCATCCTCCTTCAAGGACAATCTTTGCATACGGCACGACTCATGCTGTGGGCACGGCTGCCAGCTCGCCAGGCTGCAATGAAAGGCACCAGTACATTGGCAACTCTTGCCTCATGAGCTGGTACGAGCTCTTGATCAGCGCCTCGGGTGTCGTCGTTAATGGCCCTGTTCCACCACTCCATATGGTCTGAGGGTCCGGGTCCGGTCTTGACGCGGATCGTAGAAACCCAACGGCTCTTCTCCTGATCAATCTTGTGATATTCTGACCACGAAGCAGCGAAGGCTGCCTGTTGAGCCTCGAGAGCGAGCAGAACTTTGCCGAGGCGGCCGGGGTTGGATTTGGTCAGCGCCGTGATTGCGCATCGCTTGAGTTGGTGTAAGGTCTCGTCGGCGGATAGGTCGGAGGCGTCATGAGTCTTGGTGCCAGGGCCAAAGGTGCCATCCGGATTCGCCCATCTCTCGATGTCGTCTAAGGTAATCGCAGGAAAGCCGACTTCCTTCATGACGGTCGAAATAGTCAAGGGCTGCTCACGTTTCATCGCGGCGAAGGCATCCCGAATATCCCAAGCTTGGACCCTTAAGGTAGATGACAGGCAATCAATCAGTATAGACCAGATAATCTAGGAAGGCGAGCAAGTCTAACATACCAGGTAGCTTCATCCAAGATGCTTTCCTAAAGCTTCTCTGGACTAGAGCAAACCACGTCGATAGTCGCTTGTTTGCTGGTCGGCACATGGTCGTTGCCACAACGTGCACAAGACGCGACGATGCTGACTTTGTAGGTCTCGGGGTTCCAGTTGATTTATCTGGCATAGTCCAAGATGTTGTAGATGATTCCGTGCATGGAACATGCATTGGATAGGAGACAAAGGAGTAGGGTCTATATCAGACCTAGAGGTAGCCAGGCAGATTGCTTTACAATTTATTACCTTTGCCCCTCAGATCGTCCAAGTGTTCCAGAACGGAACGTGGCCTTGGACGTTGCTCATGATGATGTCGTTTCCGCAAAAAGCCTCGAATGTGATATTCCTTTGACAAAAAGTGGACTGATTGAAGGTGCTGCAGTACGGTGAAAAGCATGTGGCATTGTTGGGCTGGATTGGATTGAACCAGCCACCTTTCAAGTGGGGTGCACAATACGGTCAGCAAGCAATGCAGGGCAGGAGCGTGTTATTCCGTGACAATTGCCGTAACCGTTTTGATTACCGTTTGCTTTGCATAAATTCTACTCAAATTATGCCATCAGTCCGCACCCTGATAATTGGGTGAACCGAGCCTGAGAAAAAGCGGCAATGGCGCTAACCCGATTCGGCGCGGTCTTGGCATTTGGTAAAACCTGGTACCCGAGTAGTAGTAGTAGTAGTAGTAGTAGTATTATTAACGTCTAATCTAGGTGGCTGCTGGTACCCGAGTAGCTCAACTGGAGGTGTTGCTAGCGCGAACCGCCCCACCATGCTCTGGACACTACTGTAGGACTGCCTGAGTCTCATTCGCACTCTCGCCTCAGAACTTTGAACTTTTCATCCCAATCGTCATCAGTGGGCTCTTATGAGCCCGCCCGCCCTGGACTTGTTTTGCCTCTCCCTCTCCCACGCCTTATCCTTACAGGGCTCGACAACCTTTGTCTGCACATACGAGTGCTGCTCGCGTTGTGCCTGCCCCTCCCTCGCTACGGTTTGGGTATATTATCGGCTCCCCTTCACTAGACGGATCGTTCGGTGCCGGTGCTGGTCCTGGTGGTCGCGCTGGTCCTGAGATCTCCCTCTTCGTATTGGTAGCAGTGATTCGGAATGGCAGCACCGGGCGCGGAGGCGAAGGGTCCTGCCGAACCCGGCGAGCCGCCACAAGGTATGAATCAACATTTCATGTCATCATCGTCGTCATCTTAGTCCTACATCCGCCCCCACCTTGTCTTTCCTTATAGCAAACGCTGCATCTCGCTGCCGCCCAATATCCTTGATTGCATCGACTAACGCTCTGCTGCTGTTTGCGGCTGCCAGGTCCCTCCCCTGATGCCCTCAATCCACCCCCCGAGCGGGCGCATGCTGTGCGGTTCGCGAGCAATGTCGACGAGATCGACCCGCCTGCTGTGGACCGGCCGCGCAATGATTCCTCTGCAACGCCGGAGCAGCTTCAAGCTCTAACAGATTGTTTGCACGGCACTCATCTCCAAGAGCAACGCGCCCAGATCTACGCTTTCCAGCCCATGTCGCTTCCCCCCTCTAGAGTACGTCATTTGTTCGATACACGTCAACTCCAGCACGAGGATTTCGCTCTTTTTCAATGGCAAATTTGGTAGTTTCTGGCGCTTTCGCCTCAGCTCCCCAATGCAACTCTGTGGGGAATTACTCAACTATGCGTGGCAATTGGTACTGGAAGCAACCATTCAGAAGATCTGTTTACGGCTAACCATCTATTATCCTTAGATACCCTCCAACGACACCACGGCTAGCGCAACTCCCCAGCATAGCCATAGTCCTATGGCACCTCGGTCGCCACATTTCGGCCCTAACGGTTCCGGCCTCACGCCTCCGTTAACACCCGCTGGTACCTCGGCTGAACTAGCTCATAACAGGGCTTTACGACATGGCGGTTCTGATGGAGGGTTTCCATCTTATGAGGTCACGCCACAAGACTCGAGCCAAGATTCGCGACCAGTCTCGCGTTTGGGGCTGCCACATCGGCCGGCGTCTTCGGATAATCTTTCCCAGAGAACCACGGCCGTTGATGACCGGGGTAGCTCTCGGCCGCACCGAAAGGGAATGTTCGGTATCGAGACAGGAGGCCAGTCACTCCCCGTATCGAGAGAATCAAGTCCATCGAGGAATGCCGCTTCTCAATTTTATACCCGGCCATTCACTCCCCAGGGCGACGTGAACGATCCCTATGCTGCTAGTAAGCGGCCAGCACAAAATAAGAATGCTGGGAATATAGACCAAAGATTCGTCTTCTCTAGGAAAAATAAACAGTCCTCAACAGGCTCCTCTATAAGCTTGCGCCAGCCTGACAAGTCTGATAAGCGTCACTCTGGTCTTCTTGGTGCAAGGAATAAATCTGGTGATCTTTCCTCTTCGGGGACTAATTCTAGCGTGCATCACAATCACCAGAGTTCGATGTCTGATCTGAGGAGGTTTTTCAAGGTTGGCGGAAGTCACAAACCGAAGAAGCTGCCTCACTCGCCAGCCGCTTCAGCGTCAGGTACTGGCTTGCGTTCAAACCACCTTCCGTTTGCTGACGATCACGGTCTTTCTTCAAAGTACGGCAAAATAGGTCGGGTGCTAGGGTCTGGTGCAGGTGGCTCTGTCAAACTTATGAAGAGAAGTGAAGATAACACAGTCTTCGCTGTAAAAGAATTCCGGCCTAGGCATTCTTACGAGACCGAGAAAGAATATACAAAAAAGTTGACCGCCGAGTTTTGCTTTGGATCGGCTCTCCACCATGGCAACATTATCGAGACATTGGACATTGTTCAGGAGAAAGGAAAATGGTACGAAGTCATGGAATACGCCCCGTTCGATTTATTCGCTATAGTAATGACCGGGAGAATGAGCAAGGCCGAAATCAACTGCTGCTTCCTACAAATCCTTAGCGGCGTAACCTACCTCCACGGGTCTGGTCTCGCCCACCGCGATCTTAAATTGGACAACGTTGTTGTCAGCGAGCATGGAATTATGAAAATTATCGACTTTGGCAGCGCGCATGTTTTCAAGTATCCTTTCGAGAGCGAGATAGTACTCGCTAGTGGTGAGTAGCTAACATATACCCTCCCGAATTAGTAGATGCGCTGACACAGACTAGGTATTGTTGGTTCCGACCCATATCTAGCCCCTGAGGTGTATGATGAACGGAAGTACGATCCTCAGGCTGTGGATATTTGGTCTTTGGCTATTATTTTTTGCTGCATGTCATTGCGAAGGTTCCCGTGGAAAATACCACGAATGACCGACAATTCTTATAGACTTTTTGCAGCACAGCCAACGCCTGGCCATGATCCCCGGCAACTGATTCTCCCGTCGAGAACTACGAATAACCCCACGGAAACCCCTGCGCGAGATTCCGTTGCTGAGGAGTCGCCGAAAAGCCCGAAGCAGAGCAAAACTGAGTTATCTACTACACCACAGGTTGATAACAAAGACACTGAACGCAAAGAAGTGATCAAAGGGCCATGGCGGCTGCTGCGTCTACTTCCTAGGGAGTGTAGACACATTATGGGCCGGATGTTGACTATTGATCCCAAGAAACGGGCTAACATGGCCGAAATTCTCGACGAACCCTGGGTGTCAGATACGGTTATATGCAGACAGGTTGGTCCTGGAGTGATTGAGAATGCCGAGGACCACACACATATTCTTGAACCTCCCGCACTTCCCGCCTCCAAATAGCGCTGGTGATGGTAAAGCAGGAGTTTTGGGCCCGTCCGGAAGTGTTTATGGGTTTGCGGGCTTCGGTTGCATGGTTATGTATTTCTACTTGAGAGGCGTTGTGTAAATGGGAATTGATATGCATTATAGCGCTCGTGCGCGCCTAAGATACAGGGCAGGGCGATGCAAATCAATTACAGGATCATTTATACAGGTAGTATAGACCAAGGGACTGTATCGGTCTGTCAGTCAGTCTCAATACTGTTTATAGACATGCGTTGCAAGCACTTAGCTACCTAGGTACCACGAATTTAGAAATTTGGGAGCTCCAAACCTGATATGATCGCGCCAGCACGATAAAAACGATCCTAACTCACTCCGTTATGGCCTACTGCGCCTGGCAAATTGTTCATGGCGGCCTTCTGGATTCAGTGTTGTCCCGATGTATCGAAAGTACATAGGTACTGCGCAGAAGAGGCATTGAAGAACGGTGGTTGGTTCCACCATGTCTGTCGGAAAAACTACGGCATTAAAAAAGTTGGGACCCATCGCATTGGAGCTTTCTAAAGCTTTCCCAAGACATCTATTCTTCGTGATAGCCTCAACTTCTTCTTATCCCTGCTCAACACACCCGTCTTTCTTCAACATCCCCCTTACGTGTACCCTCTCTATATAATTAATCACAATGGTAAGTCTCATACCTTTAACGTGGGTTGTTCAAGATAGATGCAACCAGCTCCTTCACGACGCTCTAAATCCCTGTCTATAGGTTGCTTGGAGAGAAGAGCTTCTATTGAAAAACTTGGGCAAACTATGCCCGCCTACTTACGTCCTGGTGGAATGTTTACTAATGGAATGGATTTCTCTTGTACAGGCCACGTCTATTCGATCCATCAAGTCCCTCGTTCCCCTGCTGGATCGTGTCCTAGTCCAGCGCATCAAGGCCGAGACCAAGACTGCCGGCGGTATCTTCCTGCCTGAGTCCAGCGTCAAGGAGCTCAACGAGGCCAAGGTTCTCGCCGTCGGCCCTGGTGCCCTGAGCAAGGCGGGCACACGTGTACCCATGGGTGTTGCTCAAGGTGACCGCGTCCTGATTCCCCAGGTAAGCGTTGGGTTGATGTGTAGATGGATCGTACCGATTGCTCTCCGCGAAAATGATTGTCTTATTCTTCAAGGTCTAAAAACGAAGGTGCTAACGTTGGATGATCCAGTTCGGCGGCTCCCCTGTTAAGGTCGGCGATGACGAGTACCACCTCTTCCGCGACAGCGAGTGAGTTTTTGCTATTTCCTTGGCTCATAACCATACTCTACTAGACCCGACAAGCCAGCGTTTAATGATCCTTGCCTCTTTACATCTTGCTGACATGCGCGACACCAGGATCCTGGCCAAGATCAACGAATAAGCAATACTTAATCCATGTAACCGTCAAGCAACGAATTCACGAGAACTCCATGCCTCCCACAATGTACCATATTTCTGCATTTGTATAACAAAAAACCATGTGAAGATGCAATCGCATCATGGCACACGAGAAGGGTCACAGGATCGTCTTTACAAAGATGTACTACACTAGGTGGACAGAGGAGGGGGGTGCAAGACTTTTGATGGCGAGAGAATGGATGACACTCGTCCCTGGCCGAGGACTTCGTGCATGGCTTTAGGCCAACGGTGCAATTGAAATCTATCTCCGCTCTCTAAATTTCTGGACTCAGGGATTTTGTGTGACGAGCTGGTGGCTTTTCACCCACTACTCGGAAGTTGACAGCGACATTCTTGGAGCAACTCACCCCTGGAGATGATAGGAGTCTAGGAATAGGGCTAAGAGGCATTGCACTTTTCCCTATATGCAGGATCTGTCTCTGAGCATAAGTTCGTCCTATGTTCACTTCATGTATCATCATATCATCAATGTCCTGGACTTTCAAATCGCAGCTACCATATCATACAGCAGAGTCTCTTTGTATTACCGTGTCAACATACATTCTCAGCTTCGGCCCCCTACATACGCATAAGCAGACACAGCGGCGGGCTTCTACTACTACACCCCCCAACTGCACCCCAAGCCTATTGCTCCATGTAGCCTTGATTTACTCTCTGTAATCTGCTTCGATTCCATCTGGCTCGCTGCATCCGAGAACCGGGTCGTTACGAAACCTGGGGTAACTCCTGTGACTTCGCGGGATCCATTTTACTGTTGGCGATGAATTAATCTCCAGGCTTCATTATGATACCTCATTAGGCAGGTTCGTCGGCAAGTCGCCGTCACGGAGTACATGGGTGCTGTGTCTTGGAGAGTACTGGATGCCTCGAACTACCTAGCTATCTCTTAGGAATAACGAGGCATGTCCCTGCAGATCGCCAAGGTTGGCTGCGTGTAAGTAGGTAGGTAGTATATGTAGTGCATTGAGACAGCCTGCATCCACTCCCTTGTGCGTCTGAAGCGTTCATTTGTTAAACCTCGCGACTCTGGCATCTTTCTCCACCCATCCACTGATACTGGTTCTTAGCCTTCCCCACGACACATCCAACATCTTTGCTGGCTTCACCCCCTTCCTGAATGAAAGCCCGGCTGCTGCCTTGGTACATGTTGCTAGGGCAGAAGTGGGGATACTCCTCGGCCGCTCTCGCAATGGCAGAGAATCGAGAGTCATGCGGCGGCTATGGATGTGGTATAGACTGGCCACCATATCTCTTGACGCGGGAGAGTTCAGAGTTCGTCAGAGGTCATGCTTTCGATCCGAAATCACGATCCATCAGCTATCGGTCAAGGTGGGATTACCGCAGCGAAGGGGCGAATATCAAGAATGAAGGGCATGTGTGATATATTATTTGCTTTATTAATTGAACGAGAAATCACGATTCAAATCAAGCCACATGCTGCCCGGCTGAGAGACATCAACGCAGGGCTACGTCATAGGAGATGCAATTGTGCGCGTAATTTCTAAATGGATTTATAATGAAAACTCCAATCGAGTATCAGATATATGATGGCTTAATCGGATCATGAAAATAAGGGGCAGGCAACCGGCGTCGCCCCTCGTATGAGGCAGGAACTTCACCAATGGGACTCTCAGAGCAGGGCACTTACCGCATTACTTCACGTCACCACATCCTATTGGAGAGAATACCTAGTCTCCTCGCTCTTGGGAGGTGTTGGGCAGACTTGACTTATTGGATCCGCCAGGCTCTGGAATGGGGATCGCAGCTGTCGTGCGAGGCTACACCAAAACAAAAATACCCGGTTCTGTGGTCAGGGGCTTGTGGGGGAAATTTGTAGTTTTCCCAAATCGAATGGAATTTAAACATTGAGGTCTATCTAAGTGCGAGCGCAGAGAATGAACGGCTGAAATACACCTGCTCTTTGACTTACGGTGCTACTACGTACCTAATTTATTTGTTACTTGTACGGGATGCTTGTTGTTGTTTGTTCTACCGTGTCTGGTTTCGCCCCCCTCAGGCTTCTTCTGCCTTGTCATGAATATAAAAGGGGCCCCAACTCTCATTGTTCCACTTTAGAGTAGGAATAGCCATCATGTACTACTAGGCATTCTAGTACTATCTCTATCCACATCAGCTTTCCTGCTTCGTCGTGGATGCATCCGCTCGTTGAGTAGCTTCTGTGAGGCTTTCCCTTCGTTTATCCCATCCGGTCATTTATTCCACCACGTGGGGTCCTCCAGGCTTCCGTGACCCCTTTCCACGTATAGTTACTGTGCAATATCTTTCTTTCCTTTATACTACCACGACCTTCCTGGGCTCCGCTCGTCCCATAGCAAAATGAAACAACAATTCTCTATCGCTTTGGCTATGGTGGTCTCTGCTAGTGCTCATACTGTCTTCACGACATTATTCGTCGACGACGTTAGACAGGGCGAGGCTACCTGCGTACGCATGCCTCTAGATCCTGAAAGTTGCACTTCCCCCGTGGAGAGCATCACTAGCAACGATATGGCCTGCGGCAAGTGAACAAAATCCAGTAACGTGTGAAAATAGAAAGCTCATACCTGTATCTAGGGGCCGATGGTCAGACACCAGTCGCTTTCACTTGTCCCGCGCCAGCAGGCGGGAAACTAACTTTCCAGTTTCGAGAATGGGCCAATGCCGCACAGTCTGGTGCTCTGGACAGTTCACATAAGGGTAGGGCCAGTGCTTCCAATTCCTTCATACAAACAAATTGTGCTGAAACAAAATACCACAGGGCCCTGCGCCATGTACGCAAAGCAGGTTCACGACATGGCCAACGACGAAGCCGCCGGGCCAGGCTGGATCAAACTATGGGACGAAGGATACGACGCAACCACGAAGAAATGGTGCACCGAGAAGCTCATTGACAACAATGGTCTCCTCTCCTTTGAGATACCTACGGGTTTACCGGCAGGCTACTGGATCTTCCGTCCGGAGCTGCTCGCCCTTCAGGAGGCCAACAAAGACGACCCACAGTTCTACGTCGGATGCGCCCAAGTCTTCGTGCAGAGTAGTAATACGGGTGTTCTCAACGTGCCTGCCGATCGCAGTGTGAGCATTCCTGGACACGTACACGCCAGCGAGGCCGGCCTCACCTTTAATATCTACACCCCTTCTTTCCCGTACCCGGTTCCCGGGCCCAAAGTCTTCGCGGTTCCACCACCGAAGAACGGGGAGGTCGATACCACTGGCCCGTCAGTGCCGAAGCAGACGCAGGGCGTCATCCCCTCCCACTACATCGTTAAGAACGCCAACTGGATTGGCGTCGAAGTTCCGGACTACAAGGATGAGCGTGGCTGCTGGGCAGCTTCGGAAAACTGCTGGAAACAGGCCGGAACATGCTACAACACAGCGCCCCCGACGGGAAATGCTGGCTGTGTCGCGGTAAGTAAATCATGGTATAATTGTCTTCTTGTTTTGCGAGACTTTTAGAATATAAGGCTCGTCTACCTGCTCGGGGCCAAAATCATGTCCAAGAAGCTTCTCACGGTTTTCGAAACTCTCGCATATCATAGGGGAAATGGCATTTACTGATTCCGGGTGTTGCAGTGGGAGAAGAAGTGCAATGGGATTCAGGACGCTTGTAGTGCTGGCCATTTCCAGGGCCCGCCGAACAAAGGTAAGACATTAACCGTCAAGGAGGTTAACCCCCCGGCGAGCATTCCGCCCGCGGTGAACGTTTGATATAGAGCGGCACCTAGGCAGATGGCTGGGTAGTTCTCTTGGCCTGATGAGACGAAGATGGGTTCATGGCATGCCGATGTATGTGGCGCGCATCGATGATATGCAAGAGTGTGATAGGGCAGGATGGATGCATGCAGTTGCACGAAATCCGTCCACTGAATACGACAGGACATTGGGTACTACTTACACTCTGTCTTATTCCATCAATATACTTACTTGCCCAGAGTACTGTGCCTGACAGATACCAGGCTATCGTCATCTTTCTTCGTTATAACGTGAAGTAGGTACAACAATGTGCACTGGCCGACCTAGAGTGTACCTAATTCCCATTGCGGCAGTTCCAGGGGAGTGGTTGTTCAAGGGTACCCCGTGAATTTTCATCAGGGTGCCTATAGTATTGTGAGATTAATGATTTGATGTACCTGCACGAATGAGCTCTATTCACAATTTTGTCGCTTGCAAGAAACTCATGCCTGGTTTGGGCGTGAAACGTGGGTTAGTATGGGATAAAGTCAAAAAAATTGCTTCACCTGGGGACCAGGTACATACATTGGATATTCGTACGCATAAACCACCTATCTGCGGAAAGTGACGGGCATCGACGGCTGTTGAACTGCCTACCCAAAACCATGCTCATGCGGCGTAACAGGGTATGGGTATCGCGGGAACTGGGGGATTGATAAGCAATCTGAAGGAGGGGCAAAGAGGGGCAGGCTTTCTGAGATAAGCCTTTCCTCTATGATGTAGGTAAATAAGTACCTAGGTAGTACTTACGTAGTAATACCTCAGTCGACATGCTCCGTAGATCGGGGGAAAAAAAAAAAAAAGTCCCACCCTTTATCTATGATGATACTTGTCAGCGAAAAGACTACTACCTACCCGGTTGCTAGAAGTGGAATTGAGGGATAGATAGGATTGTTAAAAAGTGAAAGGATCTAGGGCGTATTTGGGTGTACCTAATATAAATCATCGGTTAAATCGAAGTTTTTTTAAGCTTTTATTTTTATTTTTGTGGTGATGGTCTCATTCGACTCGAAATAACGCAATTGTGTAATAAGATTGGCGCTGAAAGGCAAACTGTGAACTGTTGATGACAAACTACCTAATATAGGTCCCTTCGTGTCCTTTCCATGTGTCTTTGTTCCGCGCTGGCCGCTTGGTCATTCCCATATTGCTGACCCAGTAGTACCTGCGTCAGATTCGCCTTGCTATTTAATCTTCATCAGTACTTATTGCGTCGGCACCGAGTATTTGAACCACCACTTCCGCCGGTTTTTTCGCTTCGACCTACATCTTTTGTCGTACACGAACATCTCCCGTGAACACTTGCGCTCCGTATATAGTCCGTCTTCGATACTCCTTCTGCACGACAAGCGCTTCTGCTCCCCCTCGCCGTGCCATATACATATCACCCTCGGTCCCGCCAACCCTTGGACGTCAGCCATAACCATGACTATTCCAATTGCCTCGTCCATCGAGACCCCTCCGCGAGCGCCGACGCCCGTACACGGCTTCGGAACGCTTGCCGTCCACGCTGGATCGCCACACGACCCTACGACTGGTGCTGTCATTGAGCCCATCTCCCTCTCCACGACGTTTAAGCAGACTGCCGTCGGCAAACCCGTAGGCCTATACGAGTACTCGAGAAGTGCGAATCCGAATCGGGACAATTTCGAAAAGGCCGTCGCCGCCCTGGAGCATGCCAAGTACGCTGTTGCGTTCGGGAGTGGCAGCGCCGCCACGGCCACCATTCTCCAAAGCTTGGCATCCGGATCGCATGTGATCAGCGTCAGCGATGTCTACGGCGGAACGCACCGATACTTTACGCGCGTTGCGAAGGCGCATGGCGTTACAGTCACATTTACCCCGCAGATCGAGGTCGACATTGCAGAACACATCAGAGACGACACGAAGTTGATTTGGATCGAATCGCCCAGCAATCCTACGCTAAGGCTCGTCGATATCCGCGCTGTCGCCACTGTCGCACATGCCCGGGGCGTCGCCGTCGTAGTGGACAACACATTCCTGAGCCCATATGTCCAGAACCCGCTAGACCATGGCGCCGATATCGTTGTGCACAGTGTCACCAAGTACATCAATGGTCACAGCGATGTGGTTATGGGCGTGGCTGCGTGCAACTCGGAAGACTTGCGAGACAAGCTAGCCTTCTTGCTAAACGCCGGTGGCGCCGTACCTTCGCCGTTCGACTCCTGGTTGGCACACAGAGGTCTCAAGACCCTGCATCTTCGTGCCCGCCAATCCACCACAAACGCCTTGGCGGTTGCACAGGCTCTGGAAGCAAGCCCTCTTGTGATTAGCGTCAATTACCCTGGTTTGGACTCTCACCCCCACCGTGCAATCGCGTTACGGCAGCACCGGGACGGAATGGGTGGCGGCATGCTTTCCTTCCGCATAAAGGGCGGTCGGGTCGCAGCCGAACGCTTCTGCCAACTCACCAAGATCTTCACTCTCGCCGAGAGTTTAGGTGGCATCGAGAGCTTGGTCGAGGTGCCAAGTGCCATGACACACGCCGGCATACCAAAGGAGCAGCGAGAGGCTGTCGGCGTCTTCGATGATCTTGTCCGCATAAGCAATGGTATCGAGGAACCCGAGGATTTGGTCCGCGATATACAACAAGCGCTAGAAAAGGCCGTCTTATCGGCTACGAATGGCACGAATGGGACAAACGGCGTTAATGGAAAGTAGAAATCTAGATATAATTAGAGCATCGAGGCGACCCAAACCACGACGATGAATTCATGACTTGCATCACAGGACATCCTTAGGGGACGGTTTTAGTCGTCACCTGATAAGCGACATTTATTTAAAGAATGGGATTTAGGAACGGAAAAAAAAAATTTCTCCTCCGCTGCACGGCGTTTGATGCGTAATCATT
The DNA here is from genome assembly GCA_023159155.1 of Ustulina deusta. Taxonomy (NCBI): domain Eukaryota; kingdom Fungi; phylum Ascomycota; class Sordariomycetes; order Xylariales; family Xylariaceae; genus Ustulina; species Ustulina deusta. The sequence goes on along the minus strand of JAJNNX010000004.1, from coordinate 1,026,433 downwards.
TTCTAAGTAGCATCACTGTTTCACAAATATCCTAGCTCGAGGTCTTAACATTCCCATTTCGATATCTTCTGGGAATTTCTCCTGTGCTTTCCTCTCGGGCCATAAAAGATAATGAAATATTAACAGTGACATTGACTACCTGAAAGCATCGTCGGCTTGCTTTGTGTTGAATCTAAAGTTGGCGTTACCAGGCAGAGATACTTCCCTCCGGTGATTTTGAGGGCATTTGAAGGAGTGCAAAAATGGTTTGGTCACTCCGTCTATAGGGATTGGCTTGATTGGAATAGCATCTTTGAACTGGGAGGATGAGATGCTCTTTAGAGTCGATTTATAAGCCAGACGGAGTCATCTAGTTACGCTAAGTGACTTTTGTCTTGATATATATATATATATATATATTGCGATCGCAGTCCTCTCTCGTGGATATGTTCCGTTACGAATCAAGTCTTCTCTATTTCATTAGTACCCACCACAATTACAACTGACCTGTCAGAGCCTTTTTTAGACCCGCACTTTCAACTTGTTGCTATAGACGGGATTGCTTAACTGCTACCTAGGTACCTATAGTTCAATTACGCAAAATAAATATGTATTTAATTATACTCAATATGTTGTTATTTCTTGCCTTTCAAAGCGGAAGATTGATTCAAAGTAACAATTTAGGGCGTATATGTAGGCATCTAAGTGGACTAGGTGTGCCACATGTGGCTTTAACGGAAGAGGCGATGGTGCGAAGCACTATCCCCTTGTATCTACTAGTAGATACAGTGAATACAGCACTACTTTAATGATTCGTTCTAAGATCCCCTTAGCCGACGCGCGATATGGCCCTATAAGGGGGTGTTCTTCATACCTTCGCGAGGAATCCTCTCCTCTTCGCTTCACTTTCCCAATCCGAGTAGTGGTCGTGATTTGTGACGGTCGGCAAGGCCGTAACGGTTATGTAAAACCGTTCCTTTCCTTAGTCCATGGGTGCGCAAGCCAGCCTCTTAAACATACGCCGGCCTTTCGTTGTTTCTTCGTAGCTTACGCCGCCAGGCACGCAAGTCTGGGGGCGAGCCGGCCTCTCGGGCGTCCTTCTAATCCTGGAAAAGAGAAGAAAAAACTACAAAAATTGGGCCCAGATAGGCGGCTCCTATACCCAGTCCGCGATACTAGCTAAAACCGTGAACTAACATACCAACGAGGCCTAAAAGTGGTTTACGCTCTTTACGCTCCCCAATACAAGTTGTTTTCCAACCTACGCCGTAGCCCCAATGCTGAGTGATTAGATCGGAGGTTGTCGCGATTGCAAGCTACGTACCTAGGTATGGTGGAACATGCGGCCTGCTTTCTTTCTTTTTTTAATACTTTAACCCTCCTCCACTTTCAGCCTTGCTAAGAATCTTGGGGTGTTTTCGCTATCGATGCCTAGATAGGTTTAGATTACGAGGTGTTTGAATTTCAGTCACCTCCAGCTAGCTCATCGATTTGAAACGTACGAGTGCCAATAAAAGAAAGGGTCAAGGTAGAAGCTAGTCAACGGAATAGGTACAGTGCTCTGAAAGTAGATATCGATATACACGCGGATGCCTGCCCGGACCTAGGATCTCTGAGATGCGGAATTCCGAGCACAAGTCCGAGGCCGTGTCCGAGGTCGTATCCGAGGTCGTATCCGATGAAGATCTGAGGTGGACTTGTTGATAAACAGGGCAAATTAGTACCGCCAACGTGAGACTGGAGGGGAGACAATTCAAACGATAAGTAGATAGTTTCAGTATATCTCCAAGTCTTTTCCAATTTAGAGTTGTCGCCATCGGCGTAGTGATAAGGCAGGCTATAAAAGCGAATGCAAAATGATTGGCTGCCGTCGCCATACTGCCGTTTTCCGCCTCAGAAGATCTCGCCTTAGGCTAATTCGCACATCACCAAAATGGAGTCCTTCCAAAAAGTGCATGGCAGGGGCCATGCAGCAGTAGTGTTGGTGCTATCGGATCAGTACGGTAGGTATTGCACATCTCACTGTAGGGATTCCTCCGGTGGCGCAATCACTGGTCACCGCTCTGCTACCTATTTCTCTCTTTTCCTCACGATACGAATTGCGTAGACGCCTCTGTCACCGTGTTGATCCCAGCATGATGGTGATGCATACACATCTTGTGAGTCAGCGTTGGTTCATTTTTCACCCCAGGGTCCTTCATCTTTTCTTCTTCCCAAGCTAATGTTCACAGCAACCCACGCCATCGACTCTACTAACACATACACCACCTATGGCTACGTTTGGACCTCATGTATCAGTTTTTTCTCACCAGTAGCGCCTGGGGCTCACCCCTCCACCTTCAGGGCTACCCTGGGCAGCTACAGTCCAGACTTCATCTACATGAGTGAGTGCTACCTCGTCCGAGGCTCTGGAGTGGAAATGAATATGCCCTGACATTCCGCAGCGCCGCCGACCTCCAATGGGCATACAGCCTCGCGCAGTTTGCGCAAACCGGTTATCTGCAACTGACTATTGTTGTTGCCTCATTCCTGCTCCTCGTCAGGTACCTCCTTCAGAGATCATACTCAAAGATATCCTTGCCCGAGACCAATGCGTCTACCATTTCTCTGCCATATGAAATATGCAGTCAAATCTTCCGGGCCGCTGCGTTGGCATTGATGGTCGTTGCTGCGGTTCAGATAGGCGGCAAATGGACCAATGTCGCTGTCCTCACCTATGCATTTTCCCTGGGTCTCCTACGGTTGTTTAACGACCTTGAATGGAGACATGTCGCATTACATCATGTGAATTTCCTCCTCGTGAGTGCATTGCTTGTCATTGTCGTGGGAGAGCTGCTTCCGTATGTCGATGTCACGTCCAGCCGGTATCCAAGTCCTGTCATGATAAGCAGCATAGCAACGTTGAGTGCTGCTGTCATATTGGCCGCAAGCACGCCAAGAGAATGGATACCCCCGTCCATAGACCTAGATCTTTCGGATAAGATCCCAACTCCAGAGCCATCTCCCGAAGAAACCTGCAGTTGGATAGGATATTATGCCACTTATGAATGGCTTACTCCTCTTCTGCTCAGAGGCTTCCGTCGTCAGATGACGATCGAAGAGCTCCCAAAGCTCCCATGCTATGACGAGCCATTTGTTCTACTTTCGAGGATCCTTACGGCGCGCGCCAAGTCCAGCAGCAGTTTCTCGACGATAATCCGTTATCTAAAGCCAGAATTGACCTCCATGGCTTTCCTTGCCATTATAGCTTTTACCGTTGAGTTATTGAGTCCCTTCGCTCTGTATAAACTACTGGGGTATATAGGCAGCCCCGAAACTGCTAGTGTTAGACCTTGGATATGGCTAATCCTGCTGTCCATCGGCCCGTTTTCCCGTACTGTCGCCTTTCAGCAGTACATCTTCGTAGGAACTCGTGTGATAGTGCGAATAAAAGCCGCACTAACCCAGGAACTCTACTACAAAGCGATGGGATCGATGGAATTAGACGACGAGGCCTTCACAGAGATCGCGGCTTCAGACAAAGATACGAACAAGTCGAAAAGGCCGCAAGCTGCAACCGCCTCGGGTCGCCTCGCCAACCTCATGAGTGCCGATGTCGATGCTGTTTGTTACGGTAGAGACATTATGATGGTCCTCTTTGGTGTTCCTTTTGGCACTACGGTTGTTCTGATCGGGCTGTATAAGCTGATGGGATGGCCAGCTCTCGTCGGTGCCGCTGCTATGCTGGCTCTGACACCAGTCCCGTTGCTTATTTCGCGGAAAATGATGGGATTTCAGCGTGAGATGAAACAGATACAAGACTTCCGCATTTCAGCTGTTTCCGAATACTTGGCCTCTATTAGGGCTATCAAATATTTTGCTTGGGAAGATGCAATCATTGAAAAAATTGAGGCAATCCGCCGAGGTGAACAAAAGAAGATATGGGGCTTAAATGTGCTGTGAGTAGCGTAGTAATTTCGCATGAGGAGAAGACTAATCGGCTTTCGTAGTTACATATGCTTGGGCCAGCTGACGGAATGCATCCCTACTTTAGCGCTGCTACTCATGTTTGGACTTCACACTGCCGTACGCAAGGAAAAGCTGACCGCGGAGGTAAGTTTTCTGTAGTCTCTCAATTTGTCTCCTCAACTCTGCGAACAACAACCACTAACTGCTAGACTTGCAAGGTTGCTTTTACATCGATTAGCCTGGTTAGAACGCTACGGCGCAATTTGGCAATGGCCTCGCAATATTCGAGGCAATTCACAGCAACTCTAGTATCTCTTAGACGCCTAGATCGTTACTTCGACAATGTCACGCCTTTGATACGTCATCCTGACGGTCCATTGAAAATTACGAAGGCCTCACTAAGACGTCACAAGAAAGCCACCTTCTTCCTGAAAGATATAACTATTGATTTCGTTGAAGGCGGCTTGAACGTGGTCACGGGGCCTAGCGGGAGCGGGAAGTCGACCTTGCTAATGGGAATTCTAGGGGAAACCCTTCTTGAGAACGGCTCTATTACATGCCCAAAGGATATCGCCTATGCATCCCAAAGTCCTTGGCTTCAAAACGAGACGATCCGCGAAAATATCCTATTTAACAGTCCCTTCGAGCAAGTTAGATATGATCGAGTTATTGAAGCTTGCGGCTTGACCATCGAGTGAGTAATACTGAGTATCATTTCCTTCCGGTTCTGGTGATTCCAGAGTATAAAGGCTCTTTTCTGGCCGAAATTATGCCTGAGAAGCCTCTCACTGTTTCAAAAAGGCTCGCGGGTCACGGGCAGGATAGCAATTACTGACCTCGAGTGTTTTAGTATGGGCGAGTTCCCCGAACGAGACGAGACCGAAGTTGGTGAAAACGGGGCTTCACTGTCAGGCGGTCAAAAATCGCGAGTAGCCCTAGCTCGCGCTCTGTACTCAAAGGCACCAGTCATTCTTCTCGACGACATCTTCTCTGCACTGGACGCAAAGACGTCAGCAATGCTCTGGAAAGAAGCATTCTGTGGCGATTTGTTGAGGGGGCGAACCGTTGTGCTAGTTACTCAGTTACCCTGGATCGCGCCGCAAGCGGACCTCACAATTGTCATGGAGAATGGCCAGGTCAAAGATCTACAACAGAATATAGGTATCACTCGTCACACAGTAAGCCTAGACAAGGCCCTCATTGACGAAAGCAATGCGGATGCCACTGTGGAAGTGGCTGCTACAAATGCCGCCGAAACTAACGGGACGGGCCCCAACGGGACTGCTACAAATGGCCATATTAAGACTGCTGCGGCTAAACGTCAAGACGAAGTTACCCAAGAGGCATTAAAGACAGGGCAAACCGCGCGCCTACAATGTCAGTATTCTTTTCCCCGATCAGTTCTGCACTCACCTCGTTTTCATCTTATTAACTGAACCCTAGTCTTCTCTTATATGCGATTGTTTGGAAGCCCCTTTCATGCTTTCCTTGCCATCATGATGAGCGTACTAAGCAATGCGTCATTCGTGGGAACAACGTTGTGGCTTGCGATCTGGGTAGACGCGTATGAAAAGGACGATGCCTATGATGTCGCCTTTTATCTCGGCATATACGCTGCATGGACCTTTGGGGATACATTCTTCAACGGATTGACGTATGTTTGCTACGAGCGAGGAGGCTGGATCGCGGCGCGCACTCTCCACAATAACTTTATGAGGGCTATCATGAACGTGCCCCTTTCTTGGTTTAAGACGACACCGGTCGGCCGCATCGTCAACCGTTTTTCGCGGGATATGGCCTCTCTCGACACGGCCATAATAGGTATGCTACGTATGACTATTGAGAACGCTGTTCGCCTTTGCTTTCAAAGCTTTGCTGTCAGTGCTGTCCTACCAGTCTTCATGCTTCCAGTCACTGCGTGCTGCCTTTTGGGCATCGTCGCGGGAGAGATCTATACCAGGACAGCCGTGGCTATCAAACGACTAGTTTCATCTGCACAGTCGCCTGTGTTTGCACATTTCGCGGATAGTCTTGCCGGACTTCAGGTTATCCGCGCTCGTGCCGGCATGCCGGACACTTTCGGAAACCAGCTCGCAGAGAAGTTACGAGTACTTGAGCGGGCTTTGGAGGCCCAATTTAACTGCAACCGTTGGATATCTCTTAGGATCGACATGATGACGACTCTGGTGACCGTTGCTGCAGGCGCCATTGCCGTGTCGAAAGCTGGTGTCGTAGCTGCTGGTATAGTCGGCTTCTCTCTATCGAATGCAACTGTAAGTGATCCTTTAGGGAATATCTATTCATTTTACTAACCCGCTTTTACTTAGACACTGAACACACTCATTGTCATCCTTGTTCGGGCAATGAATGAAGTTGAAGTTGAGCTCCAGAGCGTAGGTGCCTTCCGTGAAACACACTTCGACGTCCCGTAATGCTGACAACACTTATTAGTATCATCGCGTGAATGAATATGCCCATGCCGAACCTGAAGAGAAGCCAGATGAATATAAGCAACAAGGAGCTTATTCAGACGACCCAGCCGTGGTGATGCCAAAGAATTGGCCAAGAAGTGGCGAAATCGAATTCCGCAATGTCACTATTAAATACGACGTGGATGGTCCCGAAATTCTAAAGAACATCAACCTCAAGTTTGCAGCCGGTGAAAGAGTAGCCGTAGTCGGACGGACGGGCTCGGGAAAGAGTACAGTAAGTAAACTATAAGTTTTCCCATCATAATGAGCAGCCCTAACTCATCGACTTAGCTAGTCTTATCTTTACTTCGTTTCACCAATATCGTGTCAGGTCAAATATTCTTCGATGGCATTGATATCACCAGTTTCCCGCGAAAGAGGCTCCGTGAAGCTCTCACTATCATCCCCCAGGAAGCAGTGCTATTCAACGGAGACGTCAGTTCCAATCTCGACCCGACGGACAAAGTTGCTAAGGAGACGGTTGAAAAAGCCCTCGACTACTGCAGCGGAGTCGCGTCCTTCCAGTTCCACCGCGATGAGAATGGTAATGGCAGTCCCGAGCCGAATGGCTCGGGCATTACTCTGTCTACCATTGTAAAGGCCAAAGGCGAGAACTTTTCCCACGGACAGCGCCAGGTCCTTTCACTATGCAGAGCCCTCGTCCGCAAGAGCAAGCTCATGCTGCTTGACGAGGCGACTGCGAGCATGGATTACGAGACCGACCAGGGCATCCAGGAGGTGTTGCGAAAAGAACTGAATGAGCACGGAGGCGACAGGACGCTTGTCACTATTGCCCATCGACTGAAAACTATCATCGACTACGACCGTATAGTGGTGATGAGCGCCGGGTCAGTCTTAGAGTAAGTCCAGCAACCCTGAAGTCAGCGATCTTAGAGAACCGCTCGGCTAACCGCTTTCTACTTAACTTGCGCAGGGTAGGTAGTCCCAAAGAACTCTACGAGGCCAAGGGGCAGTTTTACGATATGATGAGACATAGCGGGGAGTTTGAAGACCTAGAGAAATTCCTCAATGGGAAATCATGATGAAAAGTGTAAGTTTTTCTTCTCAAGCTGATAGACCTAAGAGATAGAGCTTTCGAATCAGTTGGGTCTACGAAATCTAAGTTGTTGTTATAGCTAGCGCCAATGGTGAGGGCGGGCGATGCTGCGAGTAGGCTTACAATGAATGTATGTCAAGATAGTGTAGGTCGAATTTACAGCTATCTGATTATACCAAAATTCAAATAATCTCATGTAAACCGGCGTGGCACGATTATTGCATTCAGCGTGTTCCTTTTTTTTTTTTTTTTTTTTTTAAGCTCTTTCACTTTGGGTGAGTTGATTGGTCAGGTACAAGCATAAACAATGGCAATTTAGTACCTAGGTAATGTACCTGCTACCGGTAGTGGATTAGGGGTAGGTACTTAAAGACGTGCACTAGGTCCTTAGCGCGTATCGCATCCCGCGGACCGGAGTTCTGGCCAGCGGGAGGCAGGGGCCTTGCCTTCTAACTACTTACTTGTACGCTACATGTCTTTAGGTACCTTTACCTGGGTATCGACAGGAACATTACCGTGACGAAGCACTTTTTACTTTTATTCACCTCTGTCCACATTATGGGTTCCCTCGGTGATTTCTAGCCCCTTTTGAATTATTTTACTCTGGGACAGAGTGTGCGTGTTCCCCAAACCTTCGACAGACAGTCGAAGAATCCTCATCTTATCCTTGGTCTCGTTCCGCCTCCCTCGTGCCTCGAGCTTCCTCCGCCCCAAGCGATCATGGTGTTTACCGACGCGCTTCGATCACAGACCGATCAGCAGACATGTTCCTTTCTAACCTGCTTGGAACCTCGTCGAGGTCGTCAAGGCAAAGGACCTCTTTCAAGACAAGCCGCTCCAAAAGCCAGAGCCAGATAACACAGTCGTCACCATCGTCATCGTCGCCGTCGCCGTCGACATCACAGTCGCATTTGCAGACCAGCGAAGGCTCCTCCAGACCTGAATACATCGTCGACGAATCCCAGCTAGAGCCTATAGCGCCGCTTCCGAACGACGTCCTCAGTCTGAACAATGACCTGGCGACGCTATCCTCTCTATTCCCAGACATACAAATAGAGGTGTTCCGTGAGATGCTCTCCAAGCTGTCCGACGAGTCCAAGCTGTTTGTCATTACCGACATGCTGCTAAAGAACCCCACTGCCTATGTCAAGGGCCGCCGGCGCACCACAGACCAGCAGGTGGAACAGAAAACATCCGTCTCCAAAACTGAAACCTTCCGGACGCCCGCATACAAGACAGCAGTCCGGACCTTGGCCTTGCAAGAATTCAAAGGCCTCTCCAGATCGACCATCAGCGCTGTGCTCTCCGAGTCGAACTACTCCTACCTCGATGCACGCCCAACCCTAGTTGATTTATCGTCCAAATCGTGGAAATTTGCCATCTCCTCCCTGATATTTCGCCGGAAGCCTGTCACGTCGTCTGAGGCAAAGACACATCCCTTGGTTTCGTGGAGGATGTCCGAGGGCGGCTTGCTGGCGCCTGCAGTGAAAGCAACAGGCAATGCCGAACTCGACCGAGAACTGTTTGAGGAACTTATTCTACCCCTGAAGACACTCGAAAAAGAGACTAGGGAACGGGCCGATCGTGCTCTTGCATTATCTGTACAAACCGAAGAAGCCGAGGCCTGTGAGGCTACGTACGAATGCGCCTGCTGTTATACTGACTCCGTCTTTGAGGAGATGACCACATGCAGTGCTGAGGGCCACATGGTCTGCTTTCGCTGTGTCCAACAGTCTATATCAGAGGCTGTGTTTGGTCAAGGATGGCAGCGTAGTATACATAAAGACACAGGGACTTTGCGATGCCCTGCTGTCTCTTCCACCGACTGTGAAGGATGCATTTCTTCTGATCATATCCGACGAGCTATGGGTGGAACAGAAAAGGGGGCCGAAGTATTGGAGAAACTCGATCAGCGCCTAGCGGAGCACGGCCTTCTCTCGAGTGGATTGCCATTGGTTCGGTGTCCCTTTTGCACCTACGCAGAAGTCGACGAGCTATATATGCCGGATGATGCCCGCGCCCCCAAGGTTCGCTTGAGTAGGATTCCCAATGTCATCCTCATTCTTGTTGCTGTTTTACTCTCCCCAGCCTCGGTATTTTTAGCTGTCATCGGCTTAATTTGCCTCGCCCTGAGCTTGAATGGCTCGTTCAGGTTATTTGTTTCACGGCAGTTCGCAGCAGCGCTGAGCCGTCACCAGCGTCGCCATCGTGGATCAAAGTTTGTCTGCCAAAATCCAGGCTGTGGGCGCTCGTCATGTATGTCATGTTCAAAAGCGTGGGTAGACATCCACTTATGTCACGAGTCTTCCCTCATCGCCCTACGCTCGCAAGTCGAGCAGGCCATGTCCATGGCGATAAAGCGCGTGTGTCCCCGCTGCAACATGTGTTTCGTAAAGGAGGAAGGGTGTAATAAGTTGGCTTGTCCCTGTGGCTACAAAATGTGCTATATCTGTCGAAAGGACATCGGCACTGAGGGCTACCAACACTTCTGCCAACATTTCCGTCCCGAGGGCGACGGTAGGCCGTGTACAGAGTGCAACAGATGCAATCTCTGGGAAACGGAGAATACGGACGTCATCTTGCGCAAAGCCAAGGCAGACGCAGAGCGCAGGTGGAGGGAAACGGAAGGTCGCGAACTGTCAAACGCGGAGAAGGCGTATCTTGAGAGTGGCGCCGGCCATGTCGATGGTGTGAGCTTTGCCAGTGGAGGGGGAGTCCTCGGCTCCACCCTCTCTGGTAGCAGGATGCCGACCGTGGAAGACATTTGTGATTTTTTAGTTGAGAAGTTCATCGTTTAATGTCACGAGATATGGTGAAGGTTACAGTAGCCAGGCGAAACTGGAGTTTGGTAGGCTAGGGCTCAGGGCATGCATATACAAACTCCAAGGACTACATCTCCTTGCTTTTTCCCTTGTTAGACGAAGCTGCGGCATGCGCATTGCATTAGTTGGGCGTTGGCAAATCGGAAAATTAACTAGCAGAAGACTTGATCTTTCTTGTCGTTCATAGTAACACACTGGATCAGCCAGTCGGGTCCAGATCAAACTCATGGCATGTATGCCACACGAAGCCCTGACAACCAGAGCAGCATTATACATGCAATGTTTATAAATACACAACCTACCAATTCTATGTATAGCCTTAATAGTGTTCGCAGCCCATTTTACTCTCTAATAGGTTGTAGATATTCATGTAGATATGTCGTGCTATTTGAAATGCCTACACAGAATGATATAATTCTCAGGAGAAAATAAATAAACTTATGACATAAACAACAACATAACATTACGCTAGTTAGCTCTCACGGGAATGAGGCAAGGATTGCGACGAGGCTTTGATCTCATATTTCTGTGACAACAAGAAAAAAAGACAAGAAAAAAAAATATATATAACAATAGAGATCCACTGGTCATCCTCGGCTCAACTAGTAGTCTAGCGGTAGCTACCTAGGTGGCTTAACTTAGATTCTCGTGGTTCAAGGAACATGACAATTCAAACTTCGGACGCAGTGTCAGGGATATATATCACACCTACCCTATGGGAGTGGATATAGTGGGATTCTGTCTATATATGGTAACACGCCCCCCCCCCCCCCCCCAAGGTATATTTATAAGGGGCCGCCATATCAGACGTTAACCGGTTGACTCCTTGGTAGAGAACTAGATGGATGGCCACAAAGGCTACAGTTTTGATGTCTACCCACAGTTGACATCGGAGTCGTGGTTGTTGTCGAAGTCTGGATGACGGTGGTTTCTACAGTTGTCGTGTACATGAAGTGCAGCCCGCGGCGTCGTGGCTATTCGCAGTATCCCTTGCTCCAAAGCCGTGGCTTGCTAAAGCAAGCAATATGAGGAAGCCAAGGCTGGGCATCTCCATTTCACTTAGCAAGCAAGACCGTAAGAGCCGTGAACCTATAGGAGAAAAATAGTTATCGCCGTAAATAGATTAGTTGGTAGGGTGTATGTCGGGTGCCTGCTTTATATCGGAGGTTATGGTGATGAACACTTAGTTCGCTGTAACAAGGTAGCCAGTTCATCTATCCAACTATTACGATATGAACTGGGGAGAGAAGCTCCATAATTATTGACCAGCAGATTCAATGAATTACAGTCGCGCGAGCTATCAGAACGGACATCTATATAGTACCTAGGTTTGAGCTTGCAGTATCAACCGATAGCGCTCGGTCAAACTAGTAAAGCCCATCGTATTAGAGACCCCCTTTTAAAGAAAGAACATGTAAGTATTGCATAGCACTATATGGCTCGGCAGTATTTCCATCAGGAACAAGATACCTAGGAAAGAAGGATCTGGATGGCTGCGTTGCTACTCCACGTTGCACCTTGTGAAGTTAAGTTATCGCTACGTTACTCTACGCTACTCAACAAACACTACATCCAACACTTTAGCAGTACAATTAGGTTCTCTTATAGCCGGCGAGATAAGCCTACCCGAGTCTCATGCTGGGGACGTGATGACGGACAACGCACGTTCTCTTTTTTCGATGATCATTCTTTGATGTGGTAGTCTTCCGGCAGTTAGAGACAACACAACTAAAATCACCATTAGCTAGGCGCCGACTTATTCTATTTTACCACAATCCCTAGCACTACAGCCATCTTCTTCTTCCAATGGCCGATAAACGTCTTGAACGTTTTATATTTCATTCCAAGGGGATCTCGTAAAGCGATCTTATTAGCTCTAAACCTGATTCATCTTGTATTATTCTGAAAGGACGTTTCTAACAGCTTGATTTAAGGTAAATGTTAAGATAAGAACATGGATTATTAGGCTCATGCCAATTTCATAGGACATGGGTTGAGGGTTCCTTGCGTTGGGTCACAGGATGGTATAAATGCCTCGATTTTCGGATCCCGAAGCCTCCAGTCCTAGAGGCTCCTATACTAGGGCCTTGAGGTTTCTATAAAAAACGAAGCCGTTATTGGGTTGTGAGCAGCAACAGTATATATGTCTGCGACATATTTTTATAATGTACACATGTAACCCGGAAGTCCTAGGACGAGACGCATTTTAACCTTTCACCTAGATTGGTCCATCCTGGACCGGACGTACATCCTCGGAAATCCACCGTATCTGCTATATAGGCTAAGCACGAGCAAAAACCCTGCCCAATACATCTGCAAGTACGAACTTGATTGCGGTGTCAAATTTACAGTCAAGAGTCAGTTTCAGTTACAAGATATACTCCATTCATTGGACTGTTGCCGTCCGGTCTCGGATGCTAAACAGCTAAGTAAGAGCAAACACTTCGAGTTCTTATCAGGCGGTTATAAGGTCAGGCGATATATCGTCTTAAAAAAAAGGGTGGGGAGGTTGGTAAATATTCATATATGTGAAGGTGGTAGGAGAAGAGGGCGAGGAGAACAAGACCTCAACGGGTAACTGACCAAACGGTCAAGTATTGCTTATAATATCTATTATACAACTTTCATTCTTCCCTTAAGCTGGGTGAGCAGAGACACTGCCAATCCATACCGGCTAGCAACTCCCCCCTCGCGGCCGTCAGTGGGGAGACTGAAGCATAAAAAACTCAGGGTGTAACCAATAGTGAGTCTCCAGTGAGTCTCCGGATATGACGTAGTGAACTGTCCCATCTAGCTTGACCATATATCACACTCTCTTGCCCTTTACAAAGTCTCATGTGTGAGCCACTCATGCCAAGGTTACGAATACGTGGACAGTTTGCTAGTCAATGGCTTCCTACTCGCCGTCTTGATGTCACGATGTTGAAATATTGTGTCCTGCCATGCAGTTCCTCTCATACGTTTCGTACTGATAGGTTGATGTCCCGAACTGAAGTATTTTAGTATCACTAATTATTGTCATGTGAGCAATTACTGTGTAACTAACTATCGTATATCCCTGTCTTGACTGGCATATTCAAGTTTTCGAGTGATTTGTGTGCCATTCACTTCTCCCTTCTAACGTACAACTGAGGAGATGCGTCATGGTGCTACGTGAAAGAACGAATATTTAAAGAAATAACTCAGCATCCTTCCGTGTCAAGCAGCTCCTAGTATCCCCCATCCTCTCCACGAACAGAAAGTCCAAAGACGAAAGCTTCCCAGAGTTAGAAACCATGTCGAGTGATTACTATGACGACTATTACGGGTGGGTAGTTTCTCTTCCTCGCTGGTTGCTCTCTACCTCGCTAACTGGGGGATAAAGAAAGTATGATGACGGTCATGTAGCTCAGCAAGTGGCTAGCCTTCCGAGCAAATATCGCCGGTCCATAAGCGCAAAACCTGAGTCCAGAGACAGACACGATCACCATCACCGGTCTTCAAGTGTGCGCCCTCACTCTCGAGCGAGAGACCATAATGATGAGAGAAGACGGGAAAGCGAGGACCCTCGGGAAAGACCAAGAAGTCGAAGAGAATCGAAGCGGATATGGGAAGAGCAGGATAGAGAGAGGCGGAGAATACAGCGTCAATGGGAGAGAGAGCAAGAAGAGAGAGAAGCACGTCGACGGGTAATGGAGCAGCGAAGGGCGATGGAAGAGCAGCGAAGGGTGATGGAAGAACAGCGAAGGGAGATGGAAGAGCAGCGAAGGGCGATGGAAGAGCAACAGGCAGCAGAAGAAGAGAGTTGGGATAGAAGTCAGCCGATGGTCATCGGGCATGAAGAACGAGAGCCGGGGGTGTCTCGGAGGATTGTCTTCCGGTACGTAGAGCCATTTGAGGTGAATGATAGTGGGCGATCTGGACACCACAGACACTCCGGGGGACACGCGGGATCTAGCCACCACCACCATCATCACGATGACAGACGGGCGCGAGAAGAGAGGGCACGCAAGAGAGAGCAGGAAGACCGCGGTCGCCGGCACAGGCGTAATTAGCGGCCATAACAAAACCTCACAGGGATCCCCGTCATTACGCGTTCTCCTTTCTCTTCATTCGTTTGTTGCAGTTATGGTACTAGTTTGCCCTCATCCATACTCAAGACGCTCGTTACATTTCGCTATTACAATGGTCTCACTCTTTAGTTATTGGTTAGGCAGAATTCATAGTTGGCAGCTGATTCAGCGTTCTTTCTATGAGCCCTATCTGATATATTATTCGTAGGTATTTAGGCTTCGATTAGCTTGATCAAGTCGGAAACGTATGGCTACTTTGACTCGGATGACTTCAAAGCTAGGTAGGCCAATCATACCGACAACACCTGAGCGAGGCACGCAAATATTTGATTCGGGAATGGAGATGGCATACATACAGAAAACTCTAATCCACATAATAAATGTAAAAACGTTCATAGTTGTCACATTCGACCGACACGTGTCAGTCCCAAAAAGTATCAACCATTATTGAAAAGCTTGCCTAAGTTGAGGTGGCCGTAAACCGGAGCTCGGTGCAACGCAGCGATAATGCCAGGCTACCATGCGACAAGACCAAATCGCTGTTACGTCTTACCTCCGATTCCCTGTTGTGGCGTGTTGTTTGTTCACCCAAAAGTAGCCAGACGTGGCATACACTCTAAAGGTAAGGGACAAGAAACTAGAAAGCCGAAGGCATACCCACCAGTTATATCGGATGGTAGTGACAAGGCGAGGACGTGGGTTATCCACTTGGTGCAGAGCAAACTTTTCGGTTGAAACGATGCGGCTGTGTATTCTCCTCCCTTTGTACTATCTTCTTGATCCTCCTACCTCTACTGCGACTACAAACCCCGGAGTAGCCAGATATATGCTCACGAGTCAGAAATCAAGCAACTGGCATCGAATGGATTATCTCGCACAAAAGTTGGTAGGATAATCCCCAGTAAAGAAGGAAACATGAAAATTGGTTGAAACCAGAGGCGTCCTATGGAACCGACAGTGCTGTTCTAATAGGCAGGCTCATGTTAGCCTAGGACAATCAAATATGACAGGAGACAAAAGTATTGAGCAGGCAATAACCACAAGTGAAAGAGATAATATTCGAGAGAAGGGAAGCAAGGAGAAATTAGAGATACTGGAAAAGCTAGAAACGCTATTAATGCATACGAAGGAGGCAGCGGAGTCGAATGTCTAGAGTTGATTACCATGCAGGCGTCGAACCATTTACATACATGGCAAAGCCCGTCTCTGAAACCGCACAATAACAACTATGGAAGCAAGGGAGATTGATATAATCTCCTAGCTCCCATAGCGCAACAACCACTCAGTAAGGGCTAGCAGTAATTTGAGGTGTTTTAGGGGAAGAAGTTATTCCACTCTTGGCTTCAATGATTAGGGAGCAGTATGCACCATGATCGCATTCTTTGACTTATATAAGCTCGCATTGATATTCTGAGATGTTTGCCAGTGTCTAGATAACAATCATCAATGCAGAAAGAGAATTCAATAAGTAGTCATGACAACCCAGCGAGACTACTCTGACTCGAGCGATAATCCACCAATCCTAAAATACACGGCAACACCAAATAACAGCAGCTCCCGACGTGTACGGTTTGACCTTCCAGAAGATACAGATTACATAGCCGCAGAAATGGCAGAAGGTCACACGTCTTCAGGAGTAACACCGGGATACGCAGGGGCGCCAGGAGCATATACCTATGAGGACACGGCCGGAGGATACACCTGTATTGAAACTCCAACGACCGGAGGATATACCTATCCAGGTGCGACACCATATCCTTATCCAGGGACAACAGGATACGACCATTCAGGAATACCAGGATACGACGTTACAGGGACAACAGGATACAACCCAATAGGAACAACAGGATACAACCCATCAGGAGTAACAGGATACCACTCCACGGGAGTGACTGGGAACTATACTTCCACGGGAGCGACAGGCCAAAGGTATGTATCCTCTATATTAGTGTATTGGCTCTCTCTAACTTAACCGTCGTTCGGAAAGTCAACAATCCGGCAAAGCAAATGCATTCCCACGTTCGCCAGAGGACCGGATGCTCGAAAGGGGGCCGGTACAGGATCCCGCGTTCTGGCAAGGGGACTCGGCGCAGCGCACGTGGAACTACGTGCAAAGCGGCAAGCCGACGAAAGGGGAGCACGACGACGTGTCAAGCGCCGGGAGGGGGAACAGGGAGCTAGACGAGGAGAGAGCCCATAATGTAAGAAGGGAGAACAGGGTAGACCGGAGAGCGCACGATGAGGGAGGCGGCGGCCACCACGAGGGTCGGCGGAGACATCACAGCCGGGACAGGCATGGAGATGGGCACCACAAGTCTGACAAGCATCATAAGCACCACAAGCACGATAAACACGACAAGCACGACAAGAACGACAAGCACGACAAGCATGACAAGCATGACAAGCGCCATAAGCATAGAGCACACTAGAGGACCACCCGGGAAAAAAAAGAAGAAAAAAGAGAGACGAGGATACAATAAGGGCGCGGTAGAAAATAAATGAGCACATTTTCTGGGATCAAGCTTTCAGTACCTAGGTATCTAGGTCTCGGCAATACTAAGGTACGGATTAGCAGCTGACCAGTGCCCCTTTTGACTAGGGGGATTGTTGTGAATAGATTTGGAGCTGAGCCCCTGGCTGAGCATATGAAGCGATATAGCGCAGGCCTTAACTGAAAAAATATAAGAGAAAGTATCGAACATCCATATTCTATTACTCGCAATGGGTTTTTTGTCCCTTTCTTTCGGGGACATTTCTGATGAAAAGAGCTTCAAGAAGTGATTCAAATAGGAAAAGTAAAAAAGTAAAAATTTTAATTCGTACCCACATAATATCAATGACGAGCCTACAAACCATAAGTAGCTCGATTCATTATCGTACACTCAAACCCTATCCGGTACATTGAATTTCCCTCTCTTCTTCAATCCTGTCGAAACCTACAGCTTCTCGCTCTTTGAAGCACCCACCAGCTCTACAGCGGCGCCTGAAATGGCGAGCTTGCCTGTTTCCTTGACTTTGGCCTGGAAGATGACCTTGCCGCTTCCTTCCTTCCACATCTCCGTAACGAGTGTCTGGCCAGGGAACACAGAGCCAGCGAACCTGACTTTGATATTCTTGTACGGGCCAAAGCTTTCGTAGACGGCCTTGCCGGCAATTCCCATGAAGCATAATCCATGCAAGATGGGTTCCTTGAACCCGCCCATCTTGGCAAAGCTCGGGTCAATGTGAAGAGGGCTACAATAAATTAGTTATGTATCATTGGGGATATGAAATCAGCATAGTGTTTGGTGCCGTATTAGGAGAGCAAAAGCGGCCGGGGATGGCGAAACTCACTTATAATCACCGCTCAAACGGTAGATCGCAGCCTGCTCAGGGGTTGTCTTCGACTCCACTACAACGTCAGGAGCCCTCTTGGGAGGGACATTGGCAGCGGTGGCGGCACCACGGTCAGCGGGCTTCTTTTGCCCGCCGAACCCGCCGCAACCTCGGAGGAAAACCGTCGATTCATTGTAGAAGAGCTCTTCACCATTCTCGGCATTGACTGTGGTCACACCGCTCTTCAAGATGGCGGCAGAGCCCTTATCAACGACTTCGATCAACTTGGCATGATTCTTAGTCCTTGCTGCTGTGGGAATGGGGTATTTCTTGACTTCAAGATACTGCTCGCCGTGAAGCAACATCATGGGTGAAAAGTTGGGTACCACATCGTCGAAGCTGAAGGGCATGTCGGTGTCGAACTGCGGAATGACACCATATGTGGGGAGTACTTGAAAGTTCTCGTGGCCTTCGAAGACGTAGGGAAGATCCGTGCGCTTGGCACCAATACCTAGATTATACAGCATGGCATCACGGTCTGTGTAAGTGAACTCGCTTGGCTCAGATTTCGCTTTCTTGGCCTTCTCTTGCGCCTCAAGATACTCGTTGCTCTCGCCGGGTTGCTAAATAAGAAAAAAAGTCTTATCAACATCAAAGTCGCATTCGAGCTATACTAGTGTAAAATTTATATGTACAGTGGAGAAGGAGGCATCGAGGAAAAGAGAAAGGCTCATACCTTAGATTTCCCTCGTTTGTTCTCCAAATTTGCTAGAACCTTTTCTATTGAAGATGATGTCTTCTCGGGATTATCTGCACGACCGTCCTCGAAGTCGAGGATCTTTGACCAATTTTTAGCGACTTCCTCAGGCTCTAGCTTCACATCAAGAGGGAAGCCAACGCCTCCGGAACGCTGCCACCTTGTGCGGCCGCACCAACCGGAACCAACTTCGTATAGGCCACCTGTAGGATTTTCAGGAATCTTGTCGCTGGAAAGAGCAAGAACTAGAGGAGCTATGTAGTCGGGCTTGAAAGCTTGCACTAGTTCTGGAGGCAGAATGGTGGCCGTCATCGCCGTTCCAGCGTTGGGGGCGATGGTGTTACAGTAAATATTGTATTTGGCACCCTCAAGCGCAATGGCTCGAGACATGCCTAGAATACCCAGTTTCTAGTCCTAAGAGTTAGCACCTATCATTCAAATTGATCCACTTTAACCTACAGCTGCGGAATAGTTGGCCTGACCGAAGTTACCATAGATGCCGCTCGTCGAGGTGGTGTTGATAATGCGTCCGTATTTCTGCTTAAGGAAGATGGGCCAAGCAGCTTTGGTGACCTTGTAGGTACCTCGGAGATGCACGTTCATAACTGGATCCCATAAACTGTCATCCATGTTGGTGAAAGCCTTGTCTCGTAGTATACCGGCGTTGTTTACAACGATGTCAAGTCGGCCAAAAGCATCAATGGCGCCCTTGACGACCTTGTCGCCATCTTCGGAAGAAGCCTTGACACCGGCTGCCTTGCCCCCCATCTTCTTAATCTCCTCCACAACAGTGTCCGGGTTTACGAGATCGTTGACAACGACCGATGCACCAGCCTTCGCAAAGGCAAGACAGTAAGCGCGGCCGATACCGGCGCCACCACCAGTTACCAATGCTACGCGGCCTGTGAAGTCAATCTTGTCACCTTGCGGGCTGGGGCCGAGTTTCATGGATTCCTCAAGGAGACCTAAAAAGTCATTGACTCCAGAAGGATATTGGGGATTTGAGAAGTCAGAAACCTTGCTCCATTGCTTAATAACGGCGCTGGCGGTGTAGCTCTCATCTGCCTTGAGCAACAGACCGCTTGATCGCTCCCATCGGAACTTGGCCATGTGACCACCGCCAGCCTCAAAGATGGAACCATTCTCACTGGTGTTGCTCTTGTGGACTAAGACAGCCACAAGGGGCACAACCCAGTCAGGCTTCAGGTTCTCCAACATCTCCGGCGGCATCACTGTCTCAGTCATGCGGCTGGCGGCGATAGGAGCAATGACGTTGCAAACGATGTTGTACTTGGCGCCTTCTTTTGCGAGAGTTTCTGTGAAACCAACCATGGCAAGCTTGGCGGCGGAGTAGTTGGCTTGGCCGAAGTTGCCGAACAGACCAGCAGCCGATGCAGTATTTACGACACGGCCATACTTTTGCTTGCGGAAGTAGGGCCAGGCTGCACGGGCACACTTATAGGCGCCCTTGACGTGCACCGTCATGATCAAGTCCCAGTCGGCATCTGTCATGTTCTTGAAGCTAACATCGCGCAAAATACCGGCGTTGTTGATGAGGATATCGACACGGCCGAAAGCCTTGATGGCGGTTTCGATAATCTTGTCACCATTTGCGACGCTGTCATAGTTGGCGACAGCCTCACCGCCGGCGGCCTTGATCTCGTTCACGACTACATCGGCGGCCTAGAAATCCATGATTGCGTCAGTCGAAAAAAGTCATGAGCCACCAACAGGAGAGCAAGCACGCGTTTGGAGCATACCTTTGTCGAATTACCCTCGCCCTTGAAGGAGCCCCCAAGGTCGTTGACGACGACCTTGGCTCCTCTTGAGGCAAAGAATGTGGCATATGCTTTTCCCAACCCACCGCCGGCGCCCGTGATGACGGCAACCTGGCCGTCGTAGCGCAATTGACCCGACATGGTGTGCTGGACTTGGGAGACGGGGTACTAACAGAAAGACAAGGGCGAAGAGAGAGAAAGGGGAAGGTCGGGACGAGAGGAAGACAGAGAGAATTGATGATGGCAGTGGTGGTGAGGATGGAGGAGGTAGATGTGAGAGGACAGTGCCGCTGCGGTTGTGCCGGCTAAAGCAGTAGGTATTGGTTGATTATATACATGCACAGCAGGGACAGCTGCGCAATTGCGTGCAGAAGAAGAGATGCCGCCTCTGGACTCCGCTGCAGGAATCAGCCGAGGCAGCACTGGAGCTGTGGATTGGAATGCCGAGGGGGGCACTGGTTGGCCGAGCACACGGCAGCTCAGCCATGCCCTATCAGGTTAGCCACTAACCCCCGGAATTCACATGTCAGCTCCTGAAGAAAGGATGAGGTCATGCACGCGACTCAAAATTTAACACAAGCGTGCAGGTATTGCACTGTACCACAACAACAGCTGGTATCTAGAAGATACTACCTAGTCTCGTTCAGCAAAATCTCGATAGATGCTCTCAGGTGGACGGTGGAAAGTCTCCTATTGAGACGTTGTGGAAAACAATTGGAAAAAGAGTACGGTAGCCGACTGAACACGCACCCCCCCGAACACAAGAAGGAAAAGCTCGTGCTGGGGCTGGGGCTGGTTATTTCCCCACCTTCGCACGACTACACTAGGTAGGCATTCCCCGCAACATGGCACCAACAAAGACTAAGATGTTATAATTGTACGTGCTACCAATACACCGGGTGGGCGTACTCTACTTAGCGACTCAGGCCGACTCACGTCCTGGCCAAGTTGAGCTCAGGTCTCCGGGCTGGATCAGCTGAGTCATCTCCTACCGAGGATCGCTAGGGAAAGTCCAGAGCTAGCAAAGACTAGAGATACCTAAGCAGAGATACGCTTGATTGCAGAGGTTATTTAGAACGCCTCCTAATAATGCTTAGTGTTTTCTATGAGCTTTCTCAACAGCGCGTGCTAAATTCCAAATAGGAATGGCATTCGTGTAACCAAGCTCTAGGTCTATGTTTGAACCCGGAGGGAGGTATAGTTTAAGCTTCATGAGCGACCCGCATGTAGGGTCCAATTAGAGTACCACCAGATGAAAATTACACATAGCATGTCACGGAGTATATAGGCTAAGCTACTGAGCAGATTAGGAGAAGAACCCGAGTTCGTTTGTTGCGCGAGTGGTCTGGAGGTGTATTCTCAAGGTTAACGCGAATTATAACTGGGTTCTTTGTTGGATGAGGCCCTTGAGTATTATGACAATATGCTCAACTAACTCAGAGGAGTGTCTAGGGACGACGTATAATCTTTTCCGTACTACTATGGAACCTGATCCTGAGCTAATAGGAGAGACGAACTTCCAGTCCCAGTTTTTATTGAGATATGAGCAAGTATGAGACACAAGTATCCGAGGTGCCTACCATTACAGATGCATCTTAAGACAATTGATCGACTTGGCCTAGCTATCTCCGACAATTTCATAGGTGGTTCCCTCGTCCTATACCTTACCTTAGGTACCTAGTCCACTCTGAAGACGGATAAGAATATCCGCAAAACAGAAAGCTCGCTGATGAACAACCGCACACGTCATTAAGAGAACAACCAACACCTCCTTAAACCGTGCAATTCGACATAATACAAAAATGAGTTCCACCAATGCCGAGATCCACGATGACAAAAGCCCGATCTGTATACCTTTCATACTGGAGCGGCTCCAATCGCATCTGAAGGCGGGCTCCACGCGCCCCTTTATCATCGGGCTGAACGGGGTGCAAGGCGTGGGCAAGACGACGCTGGTGAGCAGGCTTGCCGAGACCCTACGCGAGCGCGAGGGTCTCGAGACCTTGGTGTGCAGCATCGACGACTTCTACCTCGCGCACGACGACCAGGTCGCGCTCGCGGCGTCCATGCCGGATAATGCGCTTGTGCAAGTTAGGGGCGAGCCGGGTATGTTTTTCATTTCATCCTCATCTCATATAGTAACTCTCGCTCGGCTTGGTTTCCCGGTGATTCGATTTCCAGTTTCCTAATCCGTTCATTCAACATCTTCTCACCGCAACCCCATCTTACGTCGGCTGACTATATCTAGGGACGCATGACATGGACCTGGCAAAGGACTTCTTCGAAGCCATCCTCAGTAACAGCGCAACGCGGGTTCCTCAATACGACAAGTCCCTCTTCTCGGGGCAAGGAGACCGCCTCCCGCGCTCCAGCTGGCCCGAGGTCAACGCCCCGGGGCAGCACAAGGTGCAGGTTGTCATTTTCGAGGGGTGGTGCGTCGGCTTCCGCTCGCTGTCGCCCGCCGAGGTGAGCGCGAAATATGACGCGCTATCACGGACTCTCAAGCGTCACGACCTTGGGCACTTGCAGTTCATCAACGGCAAGCTGGGGGCGTATGATGCTATCACAAACTTGTTTGATGCCTTCATCCACATCGACGCTGAGGACACTGAGTGGGTCTACGACTGGCGGCTGGAGCAAGAGGCCATGCTGCGGGCACAGCGTGGCGCCGGCATGAGCGACGAACAGGTCGTGCGCTTCGTCGACGCCTATTACCCTGCATACGAGTTATTCACAGATAAGCTGCGCAGCGGTGTGTTCGCCGATAAGTTGCGGTGCCAACTGAGACTAGTTGTTGGTAAGAATAGGCGCGTACAGAAAACAATAGTCATCTGATTCTGAATAGCCCCCCTCCTTTTCTGGCTCAAAACATTCATTTGTTTTCTTTTCATTTCCCTCAGTTGCTAGTAAGGATAACTAGAGTATCTTATAACTCTGGTCCAGATTACTGGAAGCCAAACCGACCAGCCAATCTCCGTACGACTGCTACCTGGCGCTCGTAACAAGCTTTGCTACAGCAATAAGCTATCATGCAAAGCCAACGTAGAAGCAAACTCCGAAAACTCCAGCTCATGCAGTCGTAAGTCGTAATAATGCCATACAACCCTAGTCAAAGTTACCACGTGATTTACCACGTTTTTCACAGTACCTCTGACATTCGCTCCTATATAGATGAGCAATATCCTTGTTCAACGAATCTGTGCATGCTAGATCCGTCCTCTATTGGTTGTAAATCAGTCGAACTCCTTGCCTAACATCATACCTTCGCCCTCACTCTTCAAGTCGGCTAAGGTCTGTCCAATGCCAAAGATCTTGTTTCGTACAGCTTCCTCTCGCTCTGCGATCTCGTTCTCGAACGCATTCACAATATCTCGTTTTTCCTTCCGCGCCTCTTTGAATCGAACCATAAGGTCTCCGAATCTCTCGAGGAACCAGTCACCTGACTCTTCCCAGTCATTGACGGACATTTTTGTGAAGAAGTTTGCCTGGTTTGCTTCGTCCTTGGCTAAGAAGTGCTCTAATTTTTCTGGCAAAGTGCCTCGAGGCGGCTCAAAGACTGATCGTGCTTCAGCTTGGGCGGGATCAAAATCAAAATTCTCTAGTTTCAAAGTCTCGTAATCCATAGCCGCTAATGCCCCATCATCGTAATCTAATTCATACGAACGTTTCTTTGTAGCTGACGGGCGTTTTTCAGGTGAAGATCGAGGCATGGCGCTCTCGCGCAGACCAGCTTTGCTTTTACTGGATCGAGTGAAGAGCTGTCGGCTCACTTGAGTCTTCGCCTTCGAAATAGGTTTGACGACAGGCATAGGCGTCGGTTCTCGCTCTACGCTTGCATTTTCCGATTCGTCTGGGTGACTAGCCATGGGCGTGTCGGTGTCAGCAAAAATAGTTGACCGATGTGGCTGGTGTTCCGGTACTTGCAGTCTAGGTAAGCGCTCTGGCTGTGCTTGCGCTACTTGGGCGGGCTCTTTCTGGTTGTTGGGGTTTAGGTAGGCTTGAGGCTTTAGAGGCTGTGGCATCGCGGCAGGATCAACGTCTGGGTAGCTAACACGCTCAGGATATGACTCGCGCCTAGTTGGCCTAAGTGGCAAAAATTTTGGATGTTGCAGTCTTTTGCCTGATGGTGTCTTTTCTGGAGATGTATTGTATGAGCTGTCATCGGCATATGGGTCACGTCCATTGTCAAGGATGATTTCCTTAAAGCCACCACGCTGACTTCTGGCATCGGGGGTTGAAGCACTTCTGGTGAGGCCGTTTCCGTTTCCGTTTCCGTTTCCGTTTCCCATCACATTAATCAAGCCATCAGCGCCAACGATGAAGGGAGGTGGTTGATCTGCCCGGTCGAGCTGTCTTAGGAGAGGATGACGTGTACTGTCATGTTGCTGGAAACCTAAAGCAGGATGCCCCTGGGCTGGGAATTGACGATAGGCGAACGACGCGCTAGAATCAATGTTACTGGCATTGTCACTAAACGCGGAGCCTTCTATTGTCGACCCCTCCCAGAAGGGCGCCGGTCTCTTAGATTGCTGCAAGGGTTCGGAAGAGATCGTTTTGCTGCGTGAAAGGTTCACAGACCCATCTCGGGTATGAGCATGGGTAGAACGAGAGGGCATGGGGATTCGCGCGGCCGTGACGGTCGCTGCGCGCTGAGAATTCGCATGGATTATGGGAGAACGGGAACGGCCTGGTGAGGCCTGCTGTGTCGTTGAAGTTTTCGGTTGGGGTATGTTTACGTGGCGCGTCTGTGCCTGAGCCTCTGGCTGTGTCTGCGCCTGAGACTGAGCCTGAGACTGAGCCTGAGACTGAGCCTGAGATTGAGATTGAGATTGAGAATGCGGTGGCGTCTGGAGCTGGTCCGGGGGAGAAGGATCGTAGGTGGTCGCAGGAGCAGAAGTGGCGACGCCGGGCTGGCTATGGCCAAGCCCCGGATTGTTAGTCACCCAGGCCTGCATCTTTGTCCTGGACTGCTTGAAGAAGGAGGCGGTGGCTGGCGGCATAGGGACACGACGGGACGGGGTTCGACGACGGCAGTGGCGCGGGCAGATAAGATGTCAACACGACACGACTCTGTCTTGCTTACTTGGGGTGGGCAGGGTCTAGACTACGCGTTCATGAGGTTGTTGATAGGGGTACGTGTACGTCCACGATAAGTACCATGATTATGTGTGTAGATCTGCGATTGGGAGTCGTGGGACTCGTAGGTGGTCGATTCGAATTGGGTGGACGAGAGAGGTTCGGGACCAGTGGTTATGTACCATGTTCCATCCTGCCCAATTCGACGACGAGGTTGGGTCGCAAAATGAGCGACCGGGAGTGTGGAAAGATCTGGAAGGACAAGGTGTGTCCGGGGCCCGATCAGTTCGGATGTGGGATGTGGAGGCGGGATGTTCGAATGGTGGGCAGTTGTTGAGGATGGGAAGCCTCGCACATGAGGTCTTCTCCACGTTGCCAATCAGTAAATTCCCATCGTCAAGAGGTCCCTGTTTGGCTGTGTCGTTGCCTGTCTGGGGAAGTATAGGATCCCCTGTTGGCTGTTCGCTGTACCTACAGCAGACACTGGCAGAGTAGTGGACCTAGCAGATACCTATAGGACCTAGCTAGCTCCCTTGGTACCTGGGTAGGTAGTGCTAGCCGGTGGGCCACCACACCTCTTTTTGGTGGAGCCTAGGTAGTGGGGCACACGACGGGGCACTTTCTGCACAGGGCATCTCTAATCTCGCTGGCTGCTGCATTTCTTATAGGCTCATGGAATGGATTAAGCAACCTCCTCCAAACACCTCATCCTGCTCGTCGAATCGTGTCAAGCGATAGCCTCAACATGTGTTCTCGGCCTCATTGGCTCTTACACCTCCATGTTTGATGAGTTGTCCTGCATAAGCCTCCCGACCCCGTGCTTCGTCGAGCCATTAACATTCCACCTCGCGTCTATCTTATTCTTCAACCCGCATTGCAACCCTCCCCGGATCGTTTCATTCGCGCTTGCGAAACCGTTGGGCAACATGTCATATCGACGGGGTGCAGGTTGATCTGGAAGAGAAGCCGCCATACATCCTCTCGACATCGACCGCAGAGGGTTCGAGATAGGGTAGCTTTGTTGGTTCCAGCTCCCGCCTGGCCCCCCTCCATTCCGCTCCTCCCGGTCCAATTCGTCCGTCGTGTTCTCCAGCTCTCCCGGAAGACTTGGCATCTCTCTGTACATAGTATTGTCTATCTGTCGCTTGACTCTGGAATGACAGAAATTGCGTCCTCCCCGCTAATTCTCTTCTTCATGTAAGAGACTCGTAGCTGGATGCTGCGTTTGTCTGGAGTTTGGTAAGTATACCCGGGTCCTTGTTTGTATGTCTCGTATCCCTGACGAGCATACCATTCTTCCTTCGACGTCTGACAGCTGTACTTAATATTGTTCTGGATATGACATATCGTATAACTCACCACTGGTATGATATTTCCCATCCCCACGTCGATCGAAGTTACGTCGCCCGCCTCCTTCTGCACCTCTTTAGCTAGAGTGTCCAATGCCATCCATTTCCCATTTATTGGCTCTTGCGCCGCTATAGACTCAACTTGAGCCATAGTTGCAACACCGTACCCACCCCCTTGTATCGCACTTGAGATGAAAAGCTGGTGTACCCAAACTGTACCGGGTGGAAGACCTAACTTCCCGTCTTCCTCGGAATCATGGATATCAAGCGCCACATGGCCGACGGGTATGAAGTCCCTGCCGGTTGGCTGCCGCTGCGCGAGCCGTATCTTTGTTGCCGTATCTCGAAGAGGCTCTGTTTCCTGTAGGGACTTGAGCAGAGGTACTCCAACCTGCTCGGGGGTTTATGAACCTTGGGATGTACCGCGATATGTTGTACTAGCAGCGTGTTCCGATTCGGAACATCTTCTGCCAAAACCTAACGGCAGTTTTTTTTAACATTGCGCCAGTGCCGAGGGGGCTCGAAGTTAACATACCGCCCAGTAAAACATCTTTCCTCCCCTCTTCGCAGATTCCACCCACTCTGGCACCTCATCTGCTCGCCATCCGCAGGCCACTCGCTGGTCGTACATACGTTGTACGTGTTCAGGGCTCAAGTGGTCCCATGGGATGCACTGTTCGGAAATTTATTATCTTGAGACGATCACGATCGAAACATAGGGTCGCATGTCCTTATCGTTTCAAGGCGCTACTGTCCAAGACTTACCTCGATCTTCCATGCGTGCTTTGATGTCATGGCTAACGATGAATCGCGATGGTATTCTTTCAAGGACTGTCTTTCCTTTTCTTGTGCCACCCCCCGGCTTTTATTACCTATTCTCGGCAGTCAAGTTTCTCGGTGATTGCGCTGCTCTAGACCGATTTTCGGCCTTGCACTATTTTAATGGCTTACGCAGTCGACAGCGTTTGATGAGCAAGTCCGAATGCGATACGGTAATAATTCCGCACTTTTGGTTTTACGGACGGCTTTCTTCGGTTCAAATCATCTTTCAATTTTAAATCGTTGTTTCGCTCCAAATTCGACAAACTAGAGCACGCCCGAGTATCGGCCATCGTCTACTCTACTATGTATGAATCCGGGTGGATTCCTGCACTTCATGGCATCTCCCTTTTCACGCAATCATTATCTGCCCTACCTACTTACATCCAATGTAGGCCTTGTAATGTCTACCGCACAGTCTCGGCTATTATCGCCGCCTTATTAGGCAAAGAGATCCCCATTTGTTGACGTGAATCTTCTGCGATTTCCATGACGTCCGTTGAATTTCCCAACTTTTCATCTTCCTCCCAAACCTCAGTTTTTGGCGCATTCCCTTGTGTGCCTAACCTAATGAAGGGAGAAACGGCGACTCCAGCTGCAGCCAATGCAACCGTCGTCTGGAAGGTCCTGGTGTACTTGAGCATCGGATCTGCGATGCCAGCCGGCGTTGACTCGACGGAGCTGAACACTGCTGTCGAAATTCCTAGGACAACAGTAATCGATAACCGGATTACCACATTGAAAATCCCTCCTGCTAGCGACTGCTGATGACTAGGCAGTGATTGCAATACATACATCTATGAGATGTCAATTTACTATTCAAGGTAAGGACAAAATAAAGGACAAGGAACTCACATTAGCGACATTAAACTGTAGATCTGCACCCGCAACATTCAAAACCAGAGCAGGGAAGATAAACGCCCAATAATTACTATCAGCTTCCATGAAGGAGAATAGCAGAGCCGCCGCAAGATAGCTGACGGAACCGAATATCATCAGAAGTGTATTGTTAACCTTATGAAGAATCCGGCCCGCGAGTACGTTCCATGCAAGACCCGCGATCGCCATGGGCAGGAGACGCACGGCGACATTTAAAGTTGACAATTTCTGGACTTGTTGCATGAAGAATGCGATCCAGAACCCCGTGGCCTGGAAACTCATGTTCCCGAGGAGAACAACGATAATAATCTAAGCACCATTAACAGCTGTGCATTGATAGTTCACTTGGAAATGTACCAGGCTGAAATTGCGGTCTTTCCAGATATGTGGAGGCATCAACGGCGTGGGGAAGACTCGCTCCCAGAAAATAAAGACCACCACTACAGTACTCGCCGTTAGTTATCGCCATTTTGAGCGTGCCATATAAGTGTTTAGGAAGTGTAGATACCTAGAGGAGATGGCTCTAGTCGTTCTTCAGGTACCCAAATCTAGAAGGAAATGACCACGACAATTACTTACGAAGCAGTATGCCGACAACGATCAGCACGATCACATGAACTCGCGACCAGCCATCTTGGGGCCCAAGTCTACTACATGTTTAGCACAGCCAATGACACAAAGAGGTGACACGTACGTTAGGCCAGCACTGAACATCCCAGTCCCAAGAATCGTAAGGACTGTCCCTACATAGTCAAATTGCCGCAACGCGCCTAGCCGTTGTCTCAACGGGGTGCGCTCGAAAGTTTCAACGTTGGGCACAGCCCAGAACGCAAAAATGGTGAATACGGCCCAGATAATAGACAACAGAATAAACGCGGCGCGCCAGTTGAAGAGATGCGTCGCAATGCCACATAGGATTGTGCCGAACACGAACCCCAACGGATTTCCGGCACTGAAGGACGAAAATGCGACATTTTTCCGCTTCGAAGGCATCGCATACGCAGCGCCCACTAAAACGCTTGAAGTCAGTAATTGCCGTTGAGTGTATTCTGTGAGTGTTTCGGAACGTAAGAAGCTCCTAGGGCATGACTTGGCCCGAAAAGGAGACCTCTATGCTCTGAAAGTTGCTGAATAGGAATAAAGGAGCTCCAAGAAATTGCTCACAAATCCCGATCGCGGGCGGCACAACCATCGCCGCGGGGATACCCAGGACGCCACATACGATCAGCATCCAGAATGGATTTTGCGCGAATGCTACGAGGAGCGAGAAGAGGCTAAAGCCTGCCATGCCCGTGATAAACATCGCCTTACGGCCTAGCAGGTCGGCGAGTTGGCCAAGCCCAAGCTGGAATGCTCCTGCGACCAACCTGTGTAAGTCGTGTGTGTCAGCTGTTTGCAACGAACAAGTATCGGATCCAGAGGCGTGGATGAGAAAGGGGGAAGCACGCACGCAGTCGAAGCACTAATCCATGAAATTTGCCCCTGTGTCATATTCAAGTCCAACGATACAGGGACCGTGATAATGAGTGCCGTGCCAGCTAGGAAGGCCGAGGAAGCCGTCGCTACTGTCGCCTGCATCACGAAGGCAACCTCCTGCAGCGTATTCTTGAAGCATTCCGGACGAGCCCCAAAGCTAGTCGTGATTCTCTCGAGCTGCAGCAGACTGGGTTCCTTGTCATCGCTAGCCCCGTCGACCGCAACTCCCACGGCCGCCTGGTTTTCTCCTACCTTTGAGTTCAAGCTCGCCGAGCTCTGCGACATTTCCCCCTTGACTCCAGCTGCCTGCTGGCTCGGTGACATTTTTGCAACTTCGAGGCTTGGCTCCGCAGTGCTTTCTACTTCCAACGAAATCTTATAATACTTAGCCTTCTCAATTGGCGGTCAACCATACCTACCACTGATGCTAACCCCAATATGGCTCAAAACAAACAAAGACCAATCATTAGATCATGAGAAGAGACATGCAGGAAATTAGTTCCTGCTGCATTGTCAAGCTTTATAGGGCTCACCGATTACAATAACAGAGTGTGATGGCCGAGATTCAAGATTTATTGGTCCATCGACTCCCAAGGTTAGGGCCTACTCGAGACGTGGGGCGTAGAATATCGGAGTTGGGTGAGGGGTAAAAGTTGGGTGTTCGATCTCTTCCTACGTCCCGCATTGGTGACTTGTAAAATAACTGCAGCTCACCGGTATCTGGTATGGTTTCCAGCAAATTGACGACTTGAGTAAGCTATTTTCTAAGCTTGTTAGGACGTGCCAACGAGATAAAACCGAAGATAGAAAACACGCTGAGTCTGCTCTGGGGTTAGCGCTTCTGCATATCATCTCATCTACCGAGCCGGACAGGAATGTGGGATGCAATTGCCCCACTTCCCGAATGCCCCAGCTTAGCACTAACTAAGAACAGGCAATGTCTTACACGACACCGCTTCCGCGGTCTCTTTCACACCACAATAAATCGAATAACCTAGGGCGCCCGGGCGCTTTCTCACAGGCAGCTCAGCAACAGCTTGATCTAGTCAGTATGGACTATGATGGCAATTACGAGAGGGGTTGAGCATCCTAACTCCATCAGTCAATCACATTTATCGAAGACGGACGTGTGCAGGACTCTATTTAAATCGCTAGAGACATGTCAGGAGAGGTGCAACAGTTTACAATTAGAATAGACGAGACAGACTACATATGACCGACGAGCGTTATACCGTTACATCCTAGACGATGTCAATTGAGGAAAATGACAGTCCCCCGAGTTGTCCCGTCAGACAAGCACACGGAAAGAGCGCAAGAGAGGGTGAAAGTCGAGCACGCACGGAAGATAGACGATGAACGCAAAATCCGAAAATAAGCTAAAGTCACACATCTAGTTATTTAACCTTATAGACTGTCACTATCTTATCATCGATCTATTAAAAAGCCAGCATGGAGTAATAAATGGTAAATTCGACGATACACTCCAGGTCCCAGGTTTGGGATGGGATTAGATAGAGTCATGCCCCGTGGTGATTGCTTAGAGCGAACGCCTTGAGTTGTCCAATCAGCTGCTCTAGTTATAAGACGAAGCGCAAGTTCGCTGTCGCCCTGTGCCTTATGAAACAAACTACAATGTAGGGGAAAGGTATCATGTAGTGAAGAGGCAGCAAACGTATAAACAATTCTGCCCGGCAGTTTACGATTAACCTCTTCCGCGCTAAGATGCCAACACCGGAGATGGTGGTCATGAGTCTAACGCATTGACATATAACGGCGATACCTTGACTTCCCGCACCCAGAGATCCCACGGCCGCTGTATAGTCCCCGCGTTCGCCGCGTAGCTGTCTCTCGCCTGCTGCGGCGTGAGATAGACGAGTTCGTCTTCGGACTTCCCCTTCGAGCCCGGACGTGCGTGCTCGATGGCCAACGCTTCCGTCTGGACCTGCGCATTGAGCTGCGTGTATACGGCCTGGAACACGACGGCTTCGATGCCGGCGGCGCACGCCGTGAAGCCGTGGCTCCGCATCAGCGCGACGGAGTAATCGGGCAGACTCGTCGCCTCGCTGCTCTTGGCCTCGAACTCGGCCGCGAGAGCTGCGCCTAGGCGGATGTTGCGGACGAGGAGATCCTGGGTGTCGTTGTCGCGGTAGTGTTGAGAGATGTCGAAGACGGGGACGTTGTCGCCTAGATCCTCGTTCAGCCCGTGTAATTACGGCAGATGGTGAGCACGGGCGAGCCTAAGAACACGTACCCAAGAACCCTGCCATGTGGACCGACGGCTTGAGAGGGACGTCGCTGATGCTGTATGGGATCACGGCCGGCGAGTGGCTGTGCACGACGGTGTTGATCTCGGAGAACCGCTTATAAATCTCGGAATGGATAAAGCGTTCGATGAAGCCGTTGGGAGCGTCGGGCTCGACGGGCGATGCGTCCAAGACATGGTATTCTACTATGTCGCTAGGAGAAGACACGAGGGCCGGGGCCAAGTTACGAGACATGAAGAAGGTCGATGAGTTGTTTGGATTCCGCACAGAGAGGTGGCCGTAGGCGTCGAGCACGGCATTCTTGTGGAGGATGTGCAAGGCATTGATGAAAGTGGCGAACAGTTGGTTGAGGTTTGCGGCGATCATGTTAGCACAACGATAATTTCTTTCACCCACATCAGAAACCATCGACTCGGTTCAGCGAGGTTGTAGGGTAGCAAGGTGGATATTGATGATGTGGAAGAGATGGAGTAGGTAATTGACATGTAATCCACCGTGAGGGGTAATATCTAGGCACTGTCCCTCGTACCATCCTACAAGATCTATGTTGATCAAGTTTCGATCGCTAAAGTTAAAGCAGGGTTGTGAAGCAAAGCCTGCTTGAGGTCGTGGGATAGCTTAATCACCACTACTCTCTGACTGTGTGGTGAGTCGAGTTGTCCTTGACTGGGACGGGGAGTGGACATCTATCTGACCCTGAGAATTAGCATTAGTGTAATGTAACGGTAGGCTAGATGGCTGGTTGCCTTCCTTAAACGATGTGCCAAATGATGTATTCAATTGAAATTAATCAATTTTGACTCAGTGGATCGCAGCGGACGCTGTGACAAGAGATGCATTCATCAACGCTTGGGACGTTTGTATCGACGTCCGACACACGCAAGTACCATTCCTTCCCTTTCTGGATCATCTCTGGCCGCACCCTTGGAGGATATGTGATTAGGTCTGAGATGTGCATGGTTGTGGCGATATGCTTTCGAAAATACGTGAAAACTTGACAGTCGATCGGCTCATGGTACAGAGTGTCCTATTCTACTAATACATGACTTATCTCGATAGCTAGAATATGGTGTTCTCCCTTCATGTCCTTGGACTTCTCAAAAAGCTGACCACACCACCACAATACCCTACTAGATTGTCCAGTCTTTCACATTCCTCGGCTTGATGCTGCTTCCATTCTCCTAGTGCGCTCATGAGGGCATCGCTCTCAATAATTAAATCAAAGTGTAACCGCAAGAAGACAGTCATCCATGCCTGGGTAAGTTCATAGTCTCGTCTTGCCCTAAGACGACTTGTTAGGGCCCGGATAAATTGTAGTAACTCGTTTGAGTCCTCGTCTTCGCCGGACGAAAGTGACCGCAGTTCAAGATCTGCAGCAGCCGGAGCAAGAGTCTTTAAATGTTCAATAAATATGTCATCTGTACGAAGAGTCAATAAATGTTGCAAGGAAATAGATCAAGGACTGAATATCTCACAGTTTCCACTGGCAGCCCCGGTCCGCAAACTACCTGTGAATGCTTGCTCCATCCTGTTTTGATCAAATTTTGTAATTCTCGACTCATTTTGACTGTCGTTAGATTTTGCTTCAGGAGCATTCGGATTCAAAGAGGGTGCTCCAGTTGTGGATGGCAGGAAGAAAGGTGCCTTTTCGGGAGCTTTCGGTGGCTCTTTTGGCTTGTTTCTCTTCTTGATCAGGTCGAGATGTAACAGAGTTTGCCACCTGCTCCTTGGAACCAAGCTTAAAGTCACCATGTCAGCACTGAGCTGGTCTAGACTGGGCGCCGCAACTTGATCTTCATCTTCTACCGCGCCATCGTCTTCAAATGCTGCCTCCAGTAGCCCTTGACCACCTTCCCCTGAGGCCGTGGGCCCGGAGACTTGTTCCACAACACTCTCGGATATTTGTTTGGTTGGCACGTGTGTGAAAAAGCTCTTGTTGTTCCAGATATTAACACCCAGTTCACCCTCGGATGCAGCAGCAAGATATTCGCCTGTGGCTGAGAATGCTAAAGCAGTGCAAGGTTTTTCGAGCCGGATCGCGTCAATAAGATGACTTGTAGGTAAATCCCAGACTCTTATTATGGAGTCTTGGGACGCGGCGACTATCCAGCGTCCGTCGTTCGAGAATGTGAAATCATTGATTTTGCCATGGCAACCCCAGAATTCACGAATTGTTTGCCTTGTTTCTATGTCTACCACGCGAATAGATCCGTCGTCACACGAAAAGGCTATGAGGTCACTTGCAGAGTGGTAGCGGCAGCCAGTGATCGAAGTCATTGGGGCCCAGTTAATTTCGTGGACTAAGTTTCCTGTTAGAAATTCCCAAAACTTGACTCGGCCATCGAGAGAGCAGCTGATCACGAAGTGGTTCATCGAGTCAACGACGATTCCAGTGACCGCATCCACATGCTTGCCCGTCCCTCGGAGGAACTTTGACGGCGCGCGAGCTTGAAGTTGCATGACTGTATCTGCCTGTCTCGCTTGCTGCATCCTGACCTGTCTAGCCTGTGCGGGTGTTAATTTGGACGGGAACCGCTGCCTGTGTAGACCTGATTGCAAGTTGAACATGTCAATCGACCCACCAGCAGATCCAACAACGGCAAAGGTTCCGCAAGAGCTCATCGTGACGGTTGACACGTTCGCACCGTCACCGGTCTGAAATGCCCACCTGCCTGCACGCTTGCGTCCCCAGAACCAGGTACGCGCAAATGGGTCGTCTTTGTGGGCGGTGACAACGCTTTCCCAGCCGGTCATGCGACTGATCTCAGCATCCAGGGACTTCTTCGGATCCCGCGTCCTCTGCCACAACGGCTGCTTGCCCGGAAGAGCGCCCATGCCACCATCTCGGTTTAGTGAGCAAGCGATGCAGGTAATTTCTGGAGCTTTTAGATCTTCGAGGGTTGTGGTTGGACCGTGGCCGAGGGCGCTCGTGGCCAAAATCCCATACTTCTTGGCTTTCTTGCGTATATTTCCTTGGCTCAGTTCGGTGCTTTGGCCATCGCGGCGAAGACTCCATCCCCATAAACTCCTATCCTTCCCTCCACTAAGAAGCCATTTGTTGCCTGCTTCGGCACCATCAAAATCCGAGGGCAAGAAGCGAAGGGACGTGACCGGCGCTGCATGACCGCTTCGGGTGTGTAGTATCCTTGGTACAGGCGAAAACGGAGTCTGGTCGAATATCCAGGTCTTGAGGGAATTATCTCGGCCACTTGTGACGATGACGGGCTGACCTGCTAGGAACTCGATCTTGCTCACGCCGCCACGGACTTTGGTGCCGTCCCGCGCTGGTGGGTTATGGGCGCTCCTTAAAATGCCCATCACTCGACCTCCATTGTTTAGATCCCAGAAGGTGATATCGCCGCTTGTATCGGTTGCAGTTGCCATCACGCCATCCTTACGACCGTCCTGTCCCGCGCCCATGCCGTCTGTTCGAAAAGTAATGCATGTCACAGGAGCGTCTTCTGCACCGGCATTGACTTGAATAAGCGTCTTATCGGTGAGAATGTTCCGGATAATGAGCGGTCCTTTAGCATAAGAGATAGCCATGAGCGACAGTGCGTGCGAAGGCTGCATACACGTAACGGCACCACAGTTAGGCGACGGAGGCAGGAGGGTGTGAATGAGCTTCCCAGTCGATATGTTCCAAATTTCTACCCAACCATCCCGACGGCCAGCGAAAATCTTATTTAGATAGGTCGGCATTGTGCATATGCCTCCGGTAATCTCGTTATCGCCCTTCCGGGCAGCCATGGTAAAGAGCGTAGTGTAGTGTTCAAGCGTCGCCGTCGTCCAGACCTCTATCCTCGTCACCGAACAGGCCACTATCCAGGACCCAAACACGAGGATCTGCTTGATAGGCTGTTGCAAGTCGGAGGGGAGCTCCAAGTGGCCGACTTTCCTTCCCCGCTCGAAAATCCAGACTCCCTGGTGGGAGGTACCACTGCTTGGATCACCCCAGGCTGCAAAGACCCTTTTTTTCCATGCATAAGTGGCGGTGATTTCGAAAGGCGTCTGCGGCCTGGTCATGAACACAAGATTGAGACCACGCTTGAGGTCGTATGTCTGTAGAGATCGGCCGGTCGAGGTTGTGACCTGGAATGTAGCCTTGCCCAAGGCCGTCGAGGCGAAGGGGACGCCGGTCGGGGAGACTAAGCCTACAGTCTACAGATGTCGGTCAGCGCACGTCTCTATGGCAGCGACAAGATGTCTAGTTACCCGATAGGGCGCGAAGATGTGAGACTGTTGGGCGGGCTCGGCTTTGGTTTTGGCGACGGAGCCTCGCTTCTGGCGCTTGGCCAGCGGTCCATCCTGGTCGGAATGCGGCATCGCGCTCTCGAATGGGGCTCGGAATAGGGCCGCGAGGACTATTTCCCTCTCTAGCAGCGCGCGGGCATCCCTTTGGAGGCAACGGCAGCACTGGCTAGTTCGTCCGTGAGGCAGCACGCGGCGTTGAGAATGCGATGGCTTGCACGGCGGCTGTCGCTGTTCTTGGACTTTTTTTTAGTTCGGAATATTTTTTGACTTGCCAATTAAGCCAATCAGAGGCCCTCGTTGGAACAGTCCTGGAACCCCTCCACAATTCGAACAAGCAACCGCCTACTGTAAATGCCGGTAACCCATCAGCTCGCCCCAGCCACGTAATGCTAGAACTATTGTTATGCCCAAGTAGCTTTATGTCTTATGTTTTCCTCGTGAGTTTTCCTCGTGAGTTCGTGTTGTGATGTTGACTGTGTAGGTACAGCTCACAAAGAGCGGCTACAGATGACCCACCTCTCTCCCTACCTAATGTATGCAGGATGTCTTATCGTTATCGGTGTGCACTACACCTAAAATACTACCTAACCTACTACCTATCTAGCAGGTAGTGCCCCTAGTACCTGCCGAGGTAGGCGGGTACTACCCAGTAGGCAGATGACATTGGAAGTCTACTTAAGGACCTTAGGTACTGCCCCCATCATATCGGAGCTTTTTCGTTCGAAAGTGCATCTGTAATACCCTCCCGTCTATACTTCCGTGGTCGCAACAAAATCCCATCCCAAAAAAAGAGGACCGCAATGACGCTGCCTTGTCCGTTCGCTGCCCACTAAACCCTGTATGGCATACGCGAATAGATGGAACTGCTGGATCCCTGCTGCCATCCTCTTATACGAATAGACGTCACGGTGTCTGCTCCCGAGGTCCTTCCTGGCACGTGCGTGACTGATATATAAATAATACGACGCAATGAGGATCCGAAGACGTGAAAAAGAAACCCGCTCTCCTGCCCGGCCCTCCATCACCATGAGGCGCCATTATCTCTCCGTGCATGCCTTGTCGAGGTAGATACCAGCACAGAAAGTAGAGGCCGTGATAAGATAGAAGCAGATAACAGCCTCTATCTCCTCCACTTAGGCAGGTACCTGGACAGCGCTGCCTGGATTGCTTTACCGTTCCCAAGCTTCCCAAGAGCCCAACCGATCGACTCGCGTGAACGCTGCCGCCCGAACAGTATAGCAAGTGCCCGTTGTCTTCTGATTACAAGTGTTTCACAACAAAGCCTCCTCTTTCTCTAGCGGCCGGCCGAATTGACGGTTGCCTCATTTATTGCTAACTGGATCCCCCTCAGCCTCCTTGCTGCCCCCCCCCCTCCCCCCTCTCTCAGGGCCTACTCGACCCTTAGGTATTTATTTATTTATGTCCAGCAAATACAGTCGACAACGACAACAACGGCCACAACGGCCACCACTCCCACCTGACACACACACCCTGTGCGTATTACAATCGGTAAGGAGGTAGGTAGCAGGTATTAGTATTTTTGGTATTTTCCACAGAGATCTGGCGTAAGTATGCCCAGCAGATCTACGATCTTTGACCCAGTTTTGGCACTACCCTGCGAGGTACTGTGATGCAGGTACCTTATCCTAGGTACCTAGGTAGGTACAGCACCCACAATTTGCTATATTTTCCTTTTCTTTCTTCCTTTTCCTTTTCTTCTGAGGTATACCAGAGTCCCTTGGCTTTTGGGTCTTAGCATACATCGCAGCTGAGATATCTAGGAACAGTTGAAGTTCCAAAGCGAAAATCACAACAACTTTGTTCGTTGAAGACCAGAGCAATGACTTAATAATTCTGCAAGAACGCCCCGAGAATATTCAACCGAGAGCCTATGACGACTGACAATTATTCAACGATATCCTCTCTTTCGTTCCCGCCCAGTTGCTTCGGCCCTGCTTATCTTGCCACCAGTATTAAAGTGAGACATTCGCCGGTTGCTTAGTCGACTTACAGGTGGCACTGACTAGCACTACCTAACCCTTAAAGAGGGTACCGCCTTAGGTAGACTAACTGACTAAGTTAGTACCGATAACCGGGGAAAAAGTGGTCTTAAGTTTGTCCAGCTTTGTTTCTTCAAGATGGAGGCAAATTCAAACTCAAACTCAAACTCAAACTCGAAATCAAACCGCGAAAGTTCTTCTACCAAGCGACTCTCTTCCATTCAGGACCTAAGTTACTACGGCCAACTGCTCGATCCCGCCTTCAACCAACGTTCTTCGCCCTCCGAGTTGGACGGTAACAAGCGTGTCTCTGTCTCATCCCTCTTGTCTCTGGTATCGGCTCGTGGCGTTGCGAGCTCCGCCACTTCCTCCTCTGCCGGCTCCGACTGCGGCACTGTGCAGCGCTCTGCTTCCGGCCAGGGTCTCATGACTTCGGGTAAGGGCCTTGGCCCTATCCCGGGCCAGTCAGAAGCTGGCGTCTCTAACGTCACCGTCACCACCTCTTCCAGCCCCAGCTCCCAAAGCCTTCCTGGGAATGGCCCGCAGTTGGCACCACTGGGTACGCACCAGACCAACTCGCTCGACGTAGTCAGGCGAAGCCCAATCACTTCTCTTCCTCCCCCAACCTCCAATCCCGCCGCTCGGCCTCAAGCGAAGAGAGACCGAAGCAGAACCAAACGCCGCTTCAGCGGGAGCACTGCGACTAGCAGTCACAGCCAAAGCAGCGAGCGAGGTCCCCAACCTAGAGAGAAGGAAGACACGAAGCCAGCACCCTGGGGCATCATCGGTGTTTGTGCCCTGGATTCGAAGGCCCGCAGTAAACCTAGCAGGAATATTCTTAACCGCATCATCACTAACCGCGACTTTGACGTTGTCGTTTTCGGAGATAAGACTATTTTAGACGAAGGTACGTCACGTGCGTTGTGTGAAGTGGGTTAGCCCGTTGTCCCTAACTTCTAAATAGGCGTAGAAAACTGGCCGATATGCGACTATCTAATATCATTCTATTCGGATGGATTCCCGCTGGACAAAGCTATTGCATACGTCAAGGCTCGGAAGCCATTCTGCGTCAACGATGTTCCCATGCAAAAGATCTTATGGGACAGACGGCTTTGCCTCCGTATGTTAGACAAGATCAATGTCCCAACACCACAGCGGATCGAAGTGAATCGTGATGGTGGGCCAGATCTACTTACTCCTGAGGTGGCAAAGCATACCAAGGAAGTTTCCGGTCTCGAGCTAGAAGCCACAGATTTTGGGCAGTACCGCGCTCCGAGACAAGTCGAGTTGCTTGATGATGGCGATATACTCAGCGTCGATGGTGCTCTATTAAGGAAGCCCTTTGTCGAGAAACCAACTAGTGGAGAGGATCACAACATTATCATCTATTTTCCACGGTCCGCCGGTGGCGGTGCGCGGAAGCTCTTCAGGAAAATCGGCAACAAAAGCTCAGAGTTCGTGGAGGACCTCGTGGTCCCCCGGGCAATTACCGAGCCGAATAGCAGCTTCATATATGAGAAGTTCATGAAAGTTGATAATGCAGAAGATGTGAAAGCTTACACGGTTGGATCTCACTACTGCCATGCAGAGACGAGAAAGTCGCCCGTCGTAGACGGCATTGTCAGGCGCAATACTCATGGCAAAGAAATCCGCTACGTAACAGCTCTAAGTCCCGATGAGAAGGAAATGGCTAGCAAGATTGCAAGAACCTTTGGGCAACGAGTTTGTGGGTTTGACCTACTTCGCGCCGGAGGTAAGAGTTGTGTCATCGATGTTAACGGTTGGAGTTTTGTCAAAGACAACGAAACGTACTACGACCACTGCGCCAACATACTCAAAGAAATGTTCATCCAGGAGAGAATTAAACGAGGTGGTCCAATTCCACCACTCCCTTCTCCCACGACTACTGACATTAGTGATCCCTTCGCGAGGGCGCTTTTGGCGACAAAGGACAAAGAAGTGTTGCCAGCTTCACAATCAGCGTCTCATTCTACATTGTCTAGTACCACCGGCACACTGCCCCCGGAAGATTCTACAAGAGAACCAAACGTGGATGAGAAGTCCTTGAGATCTCCCTCCACCGTGAGGTCCGAGACTAGTATGGGTAATATAGCGTTGAAACTGCAAAATGGGATCATTGGTCCTCTTACCCATCTCGCCGCCGGTGGTTCGACCTCTAGTAGTATGCCCGCGACTGCTCCGCCCACGCACCCAGCTACTCCAGATAATGAGATGGAGGAGCACACCGATCCTCGACCTTCACCACCGCCGCCGCCGCCAAAGCACTCTTGGAAGCTCAAAGGCCTTGTATCAGTAATCCGGCATGCTGATCGTACGCCGAAACAGAAGTACAAGTTTACTTTTCACACTCAGCCCTTCATTGACCTCTTAAAGGGACACCAAGAAGAAGTTCTACTAGTCGGCGAGGCAGCGCTCGCAAGCGTCCTAGATGCGGTAGATATGGCTATGAAGCAAGGAAAAGAGGACCGTAATAAACTCAAAGCACTACGAAATGTCCTCGTGAAGAAAGGC
The DNA here is from genome assembly GCA_023159155.1 of Ustulina deusta. NCBI lineage: Eukaryota > Fungi > Ascomycota > Sordariomycetes > Xylariales > Xylariaceae > Ustulina > Ustulina deusta. The sequence continues at coordinate 985,605 of JAJNNX010000004.1, read as the reverse complement.
GGCTGGGCTGGTACAAAGGTGCAAATCAAGCCAATGTTCAGTAAAAAAAAATCGGTAGAGATGGTACCTGAGTCGGCAACTGATGTTCCTGGAGAAGTTAAAATAGACTCGTTGGTTGCAAGAACTCTGCATCAACAGCATGGAGAGGCAACTGCAAAGCTAAAGCCTCTTGAGCAAGAGGAGGGTGCTCAGGACACAGCCGATGATGAAAGAAAGAAGTCTCAAGATAGGAATCGGCAGGGCATGCCTCGACGCCAGGATTCGATGTCGGGAGTAACAATGTCCAAATTCACAGCGGCGGACAACAGTTTCGTCTTGGATAAGCTGCAACTAATCGTTAAGTGGGGAGGTGAGCCAACGCATTCTGCAAGATACCAGGCCCAGGAACTAGCACAGAATATGCGGAACGATTATATGCTGTTAAATCGAGATATCCTTGATGAAGTTCATGTTTTTAGCAGCTCAGAGCGTCGTGTCACAACGAGCGCTCAAATCTGGGCGGCGTCTTTCCTAGACCAGAAAGAACTCCCGGAAGATTTTATTACAATCCGGAAGGACCTGCTTGACGACTCTAACGCAGCTAAAGACGAGATGGACAAGGTTAAAAAGAAGCTGAAGGGTTTGCTGCGTAAGGGTAACGAGCGCCCACCACAGTTTGCTTGGCCCGAGGGTATGCCCGAACCGTCTGAGGTCCAGACGAGGGTTGTTCAGTTGATGAATTTCCACCGCGACGTGATGCAACATAACTACAATAAGTTGTATAGCAGCGCTATAAACTCACTTAACGCGATCAACAGTCTAAGCTCAGACAAGGCCACTGGTGAAAGCTCAAGTACATCAATCGCTTCGTCACTTTCGCAGGCTAACGCTATCACTAATATCCAAACTCGGTGGTGTTGTGGGGAGGACGCCGAGCTTTTTCGGGAACGTTGGGAAAAGCTTTTTGCCGAATTTTGTGATCACGAGAAAATTGACCCGAGCAAGATATCTGAGCTGTACGATACCATGAAATTCGATGCTTTACATAATCGCCAATTTCTCGAGTGGGTGTTCACACCACCAAAACACATGCTAGAAGAAGAATTTGGCATCACCCTCAACCGCGAGACTAAAAATGTACCCAAAGAAACGGAAGAAAACGGCAAGACGACCGACGATAAGTCAGATAAGAGCCAGATTGTGGGATCACCCCCTAGCGAGCGGACCGACAAGTCTGACTGGTCAGAGAGGGGAGACAGATCAGAGGCACAAAATACCATGAGACGGATTTTTCGGCGGAGGTCGTGGATGAAGCATCCAAGCGAAATTGCACAGCCTGATGAGTATTTCCATCTTCAGAGGGGCAATAATCGGACCAAGGCGAAAACGGACGCACGCTTCGAGCCCCTTCGAGAATTGTACCAGCTAGCGAAGGTGATGTTTGACTTTATATGCCCTCAGGAGTACGGCATTTCAGATAGTGAGAAGGTCAGTCTCATATGCAGAACATCTGTGGACTGGGACTAATCTAAAGCAGCTCGAGATTGGGCTATTGACCTCATTACCTCTACTCAAAGAGATAGTTCAAGACCTTGAGGAGATGCAGGCGTCTGAAGACGCTAAATCGTTCTTCTACTTCACCAAGGAATCTCATATTTACACGCTGCTCAATTGCATTCTTGAGGGAGGTATCGAGACAAAGATCAATCGTCGCACCATTCCAGAGCTAGATTATCTTTCCCAGATCTGTTTTGAGTTATACGAGTCTGAAAACAAGGGCGCGCTAGATGCACCACTGCCTGGTCAGCCAACCTTCAACTACAGCATTCGAATAACTATTAGCCCAGGTTGCCATATTTATGATCCACTAGATATTCAACTGGATAGCAAACACTGTATAGGATGTGCGCCACGGCGAAGCCTTACGCCTCATGGCGACTGGAAGAAAATTATTGAGACGTTACGAGCAAAATTCCACCAGTAAGTGTCTCTCTCACGGTTTAAACGTCGACTTCAATAGTGCTCACACGAGAAGCCACAGGGTCAAGCTGCCAAAAACTTTCTTAGCAGTTAATCTGTCCGACGCTTTCACATTTCAAGAAAAAGAACGCCAGAATTCTGAGGCCGACGTATTTGATAAGGATCATCAAGACGATGAGCATGAAGGCTTGGAAATGAGAGGAACCGAACGATCGAAGTCACCCATTATCGTGTGATGCCGATGATGGCCTTATACCAGACTCTGTGCGAGACAACAAAGCTGGTATACACTAGGCATGGCGGCGGAGGTTCTACCTGAGCCTATCGCCACGAGTCCAAACTTGGCCAATCTCCGAGAACCGCTATGATGGGCAATGATGCTCGGGAATGGCTATCGTGATGACGTATGGGTGTCTGCCTCGAGTCAACCTCCGCGGAATGTGAGCCGATGGGCTTTTTCATCCATCGGCACGACGGCGCCGTTTACAATACACTACTACACTAGCGAGAACCCTGTTTCACCTAGGCGGTGAGCGAGTTTCGGTGAGGGGAATGGGTCCCTTCTCACCGATTCTTCCGACTCGGTCTCATTATAGGTAGACCTGTATACAAGAGGTTGAAAGGGCCAGGAGACGAGACCCTTTCAGCACGTGACAACTGTCAAAGCGGTATCAGCATTGGTACTAGTAAGCGAGGATATGTAATTTCACACAAGGGGTTGGACGTAGTGTAGACCGGACATGACGGTAGTGATATGTCCCTGAGTCAGAGTTTTTCGGTTATTTTTTAAGTCGACGTCAAGATGATATTCAGGGCTACATATTTTCTGGTATCATGCCAATGGTGTCAGATAGTCTATGTCAGCTAGCTAGCGTAGAATAGAGGCGGTTAGATTAGACGAAGCCTCGACACTAGTGCGATATGTTTCAGACAAAAACGGAGCTGAGCTAACTAGTGTAGACACTTCGCACCATTACACAAGGATTCTATAAGCATCAAATCCACAGCCGGTATTTCATGACGTTTATTTATTGTAATTATAAAAATATGAATATGTATACCTCGTGATGTAATATGTCAGGCTGCCGAAAATTATGAAGGGCAAGGCGGCGAGATGTTCCTCTTCAATGATTTCGCCCAAGCGAACCATCTTATCTCCATTATAGTATAGTATACTTAGCGAGGTAGATGGTTAATTGGGGCCGAAATCCACAGGTATGCTAAAAAAAGAATTAGTCGCTACCTTGAATGAGGTTAGAGTTTGCGAAGCCTGCTAGTGCAGTGTAGTTCGCTATAGCCTCACTTTTTCTCCATGGTTGATCCCTGAGATAGAAACTGTCAAACACTGCAAGTTCGCTTTCGGGCCCTGCCAAGACGAATGCAAAAGTGCCGGACTCCCATCCCCTGCCTGGCTTAAGCCGTCATAATAAGGAGGGAGGCGATATCAACGTGGGAGATTGGGAAGCAGATACCTATATGTAGAATGCTGTTAACGCTGTCAAGATTTTGTTTTTTGAGTATGGATTTGGAAGGGAAGGAGGAGAAGAAGAAGAAGAAGAAGAAGAACGACAGCAATAACAACAGCAACAACAAACAACAACAACACAAAAAAAAAGGAAGCCAGGTTTAAGCACGGACATTTGTTTCCCAAAGAGAGGCAACGTAAGTAAGTAAGTATTGCATGGTGTGTGGGCTGTTTCTGATAACACTCGGCCGTTTGTGCTGTTACCAGTGTGTCTGCATACACACTACTTGGTAGGCATGGTGGATACGGGTCTGTCTATAACACCGGTCAGCGGACGAGTGAAGCGAACATGGCGTGTATAGCCATGCGACGAGGGTTAAGGTCAAGGTCAGGGTTCCCATGTGCCCTCTGCCCTGTCACCTCGTGCCGTTCCTGCCAGTATACTTACTATCCTAGTGTATTAAGTATCCTTCCGTCTAGTATAGCCCCCTCCTTTTTTAGTCGTGATTGTAAGGCAAAGAAAGTAGTGCGACGATTGTGGTATACAATCTCCGATGCTTCCTCTTCTTCCTTGTCTTGGATTTGGATTGTCGCAGCCTCGACGGTACTCCTCGGGTTCCTGAGAAGCATCCGATCGTGTGTGTTCACTCCTCTTATCTGCGGTCGCCACTAGCCATATATGATGATGAGTTGTATTCATTTCCGGGAACCCGAGAGGACCGAGGTCTTCGAAACCCCCCCAATTTTTTGGCCGCTAACTGCGGCTTTGTTGTTCGATTTTGTTATGAAAGTCGGCGATGACAAGCAGATAGATACCAATTGTGAAAACGAAGTGGGGTGGTAGTGCCGCATGGCTCTAAGATGGAACCGGATGTTTCCCGGATGCGGTACATCTATTTCTTTTTTCTCGATGCGAGATCGCAAATGAACGCATCTACCGTACCTATTGGATAAACGAAATCTCCCCCGCGTGTGAGATGGGACCAAATGACCTAGGGTGAACTTGGATGTCTCTTTCTGGATTCTGTCAAAAAGCTTGCTCAACATGATGATCATGATCATGAATAATAGTCGGCCGCATGATTGGGTGTATGCTACTTTCCACTAGGGGATTCATGCAAGTCTGGCGCGAGATCGCTGCGGCCAATATTGGTGACGTCCGATCGGAGCCGATAGAGGTGTTTAATGCAAAGCGAGCTTGCCAGTCATCTTCAGACTCGAGATTCCAGCCAGTCGTGTTCTGCAGATGGGGATATAGCATGGTGAAGATGACGTGAAGTTTAGGTAGTAATTCGTCCCTTTCAGGAATGAGGCCGGGGTTATTCCACAAGACAATAAGACTCGACCTTTCGCTTGCAACCGCAGTAAGCGAGGGAATAAATAATGATTTGCATTGCATAGCACAGCAGTCGACGACGACGAATCCAGTGGCAAGCAAGCATGTATGCATGCATGTGTATACAGCACGAGATATGTTACACTATATGAATGGTCCGCATAAGTGCGTTCATCGTACGAGCCACGACTGTAGCGGCAAGCGTCAGTCAGACCCAGGGTTGCATCACGGCTTATGGTGCATACCCAACGGCGCAGGCCTAATCTTCACTGCCGGCTCCTGTTCCGTTGCTGGGATGCTAAGCCCACCCGCGTGCAAGGGAGCCGGGCCACAGCTTCCAGATACGGCTCAAGGTGAAAGTGACTGGTCATTCCGTCAGCAAGCTCCTCCCGTACGTGCCAGATGCACCGATCCAAGCCTTGGCACTGATTCTGGCTAAGCGTATCAACCACCTCGTAAGCGTCATGTACCGCCCGCCAATGATAGCGTAGGGGCGAGGTAGCAACATGCGAATACATGTCGGGAGTGAGAGACTATCGATACCATCGGGCACGTGTTGCTTATTTGTGTCCCATGACATGAGGCTCAAGATGAGGCTTTTGGTGGCGTTGTTGTGGACCAAATTTAAAGCCGTCGAATACCCTCGCCAACATCAATCGCTCGCTGTTTGTAGCTTCGGTCTTCGGAGAGTTTGCCATTGAGAATCCAACTATTTTTAGGACCCAACAAGCACTCCATGGTTCATCCTGGAACCGTCAACAGCGCCAACAGAAAATTTTCCACCAAGAACGCTCGAAGGCTCTAAGGCTCGTCGTGCCGTTCGTATCACATCCTCACAGTGGTCCTGTCTACATCAGCTTTTCCAGTTTCATTCCATTTCAAAGGGCACAGACCGCCCAGATTGGCCGTCAAAGCGGGCGGAAGTGGCACGTCTTTTGGTATACTACACACTGCCTATAGTGTACTATACTAGGTAGTTGGTGTGTGCGCATGTAGGGTATGTGTAGGTGCCTGTCCGCAAACGTTAACAACGGCTACCGAGGGATCCGCTCGTTTCTTGTCATAGTCTTGACAATCGACAATCCTGGTAGAGACCTCATCCATGCTCATCGGATTATTTCGACGCTGTACATTAGATTGTCAGTGTACATACCCGGCAGCGGCACCGGTTGGTCGATCACCTTATATGGGTCATCGCTAAGAGCACTGATTCGGCGTTCGTCTGGGACGGCTGGTCAGCCAGGGTGGGCTAAGCGTTGACGGATTGAGTCTCCGACAATACGCAGTAGGTATCACCCGGCTTCCTGGATGTGCCTCTGCTGAGAAGGCTAGACCAGATTCCCGCTTACGGGGGCAACATCCGGTCTGCAACTACACTAGGCTGGTCTTACTAGTACGTAGTCGTTCCGCGTCGAGGAGTTGGGCACGTGGCCAAGAACTGCGCACACACGAACTAATTGTATGTGGACTAGTAGTGTACGTAACTCGTAGATTATCATGGGCGTTTTAGGAAATTCTGCCCAGCCACGAACGTGATGTATGTACACATATGGGTGGTATAAGTGGCATGCATACCTGCACACGAACATGATCGCAGGGCATCCAGGAAAGGCAGTGTACGCAATGGCCGAAACAAGTCCTTGGCTCTTTTGTCCGAGCGTGGGACGATCAGGAGGCTCGTGGTATTTTGGATCGTGTGTTAGCATATAGGACGATATTCTTCTTGCTCCCAAGGAATATTCTCATTATTGGTCGGGGTCCTGTATGTGCAAGGAGAGAAGGGGGTGGTGCAAATTGCTGCTCAGAGAAATCGATGTAGGCCGGTACTCTGGCCACACCGATATTCTATCGGTAGTGCATTGCCTGCCTCGAATATATCTATTGTATCTGCCTACCTCAGCCCCTAGGTAAGTATGCATATCCTGGGCCACCTCTCTGGAGGCAAATACGCAGAAGTAGGTAGTTACGCGGGTAGACAGGGTAGGTATGCTTCTTCAAGTTGAGTTGCCTCCAGGTACCTACTGCTGTACCTACCCAAGTAGTATACATCTGGACAGTACCGAGGTACCTAGCACTTTTAATCCCAGTCCCGGTCAGTGCTCATCAAACAAAGAGGTACCTACCTAGGTAAGACCCTAAGTACACTAGCATAGATACATCAGCATTACACGTGGTGTTCCAGTCTAAGGCCGGCCAAGTGGGGTGGCAGTTCCCGACTTGGTAACTAGCTCCCGTGCAGAGCCCAACTGAGACGAAGGCACCTACCTATTTGGGCACCTATAACGAACTGTCCACATTTTGTATGGGAGTCGCCAGCTAGGTACCTATTGGGCGAGAGGGTTGGGAGAATGGTGTTGGTCTGATAAAAGGGGTCTTGCAGCCAGACGCCGGTGATTTTACCGGTGGCTTGCCGAGCTTGCCTGGCTATGACGAGGGTGGTTTGCCACACAAGCCTGAGGTTGGTAGTTCTATAAGTATATCAGATGCCTCCAGTATACTGCAACCGTACACGCCCCCGTCTGCCCAATACTGGTATTTCCTCTTCAAGCCACGTGCATGTCAAGGCAACCAACAGGAGGTGGAGAACGGCACATTTGAATTAGCGCGTGCTTAAGACAGGAAAACTGTGCATAATAACATGATACTACGCATATCAGTAGTTATATATACCTTGATATTTCCCTCCATGTGTGTTGAAGCATGTTTGAGGAGGGGCTCCCGGAGCGTCCGTTGAAGCGGAGCCGCGAGTTATGCCCACCGACATCGACTGAGAGACTCTGTTGCAGCAGAGATCGGAACATGTCTTGACATTGTGGTTAGATGTCGTCCGTTCCTGCCGTATGCACCCCAGTTCCAGATGGTCTCGGCGGCCTGGACGGTCGAGCGTGCATGCTTCAACCTAGTATCGGGTGAAACGAAACGAGAGTGCCGGGATGTCGACTGATTTCCTGGCGGTGACTTGGTGCGGGTGTGTGAAGTCGGGAGCGACACGGGTGGCTTCGCAATGACGACGCCGCCACGGTGCTGCAAGAATACATGAAACTGGCAAAATGCATTGCTTGGGACGTAGTGTACATCTATACTTGGTGCTGCAGGGTTGGTCGCATTGTGGCCGCAGGAACAGCCGCATCGGCTCGTGGTCAGGGGACATGGCAGACTGGACAGCTCATGGCAACGTTAGAAACGTATCACAGCCAGCACCTCTTAGTGTCCGTCCCGTTGCCGCCATTGGTGAGATAAATTGCTGGCATGGCCGAGGTTGATATCAGTGACGTAAGTCCCACAATTCATTTTCGCAGAGTGCAGCCGGCTCTGGGCTCCGTGCAGTTGACAAAAATCACATCTTAAGAGCGACGACCGCAATAATTAGATAGCCTTGTTTTGGGGAGGGAAACAAAAACCCAAAAGCAACCGATCAGCCCAAGAGCCGTCCTTTCAGCCCAAGTAGGCAATGCGACTACAGCTTTTAAACCTTGACTTGACTCCTCAGCATGGCCACTTGCTATTGCATAGAGCCACGAGTCGGAGCAATGCGCTAGAAAATGTTAGTAAGTATACGACATTAGTGTCTGATCCCATCTGATACACATCAGAAGGCTGACAAGGCTGGAAATACTAGGGTCGTCAAATCATGAGCGGCCGTAACACTCTGGCTGCTTGCACGAGTCTGGCAGTACACTTCTTAGCCGGTCGCTAACTAGCCGGCCCTAGCCCAGGAGGTTTACAAATACATGATCGTTTACCCGTCAACCTCGCTCAACTACCTCAGACACATCACGTAACGGCGAACCCCACGGATGCGTCAACCTTTCCATCGTATTGACTCGGAAATTGTAATACATCCTCGGTTTTGAGCTCTGCTCTCGGGAGAAAGCTCGCCATCATCATTCGATCGAACCGTTTGGCAATATAGCTCCCCGAGTGTCTACCTTATAAAGCATCCAGCAACAGCGAGGGTTGTGTCCCGTGGTTACACTGGGCCTCCCTCGCTATAAGCTTCGTAAGTGTGGACACATGGCTGTCAACTTCTCTGTCTTGGCTCCTATAGGCTATCAAGGATGATGGTAAGCGGTAGTGTATAGTGTACACCCATGCCATGTTCAGGACTATGCCCCACCATTGCGTTGCTCCTGCACCTATGATCCGTCACTATCACAATGGCTTGAACGGAAAATGTCTTTGCTAACCCGCCTTTCCAAGATGGTATGTGTGGGATTGCAATTGTGATCCCCAGGCGCCGCTGGAATGTGCTGTTTTGTCTCGGCAGTATCACTTGGCTACTACCACTTAGGGTTGCACCGTCGCATTGGTCGAGGGAGATGCGGATTGAGGTGGGTAGAGGGAAAGACCTGGCGATGCAATCGGCATGGCTGCATACATTTCGAAGCTTTCACATGACAAGCTTACCGCCTAGTGTGGGTATTATGGGTGCTTGTGCAGGAAAATCTTACCGGATTTTTGAAATCTGCGCCGGTTATTCGACGGCCTGTCCAATCGACCCAGCAAACGCTTCAGTCTCGGCACGACTGTAAATCGAAGATGTCAGTAATCCCGGCTCCAACCTGCCCGATAGGTCCGTCCACCCTTACCAGGAAGCTGACTAGGATCGGCTACGAGGCTGACTCATGCGGAAAGATGCTGTCCAGGAGGTCCAGTGCAACGGTTCTAGCGGAAAACGCCAATCTCGTTGATGAGATGATGTCTGTCTGTCTGTCCGTCCGTCTATCATCCGATGCTGGGCGGCGCCAAACTGGGGGTTTGCTTGGATGGGGGGGATCATCGATGGAACCATGGGTGCAAGCTATCGCGGAGGAGGAAATCCGACCCAAATGATGAACTCGCAATCGGCTTCATAGCATGCCGCCCTAAACTCACGAGCATGACGGCGACGACTTGAGCATCTTCCACTTCGGTCAGTTGCGGTCTCGCCAGCCCTGCTGGGTACCAGACCGCCGAGCTGCCCCCCGGTCGCCTCGTCGGTGACCATCAGGATGAGTAATTGTGACTGATAGGCGAGGTCCTGGATCACGGACACAAGATCCGTGCCTGCACATACCTCTCCTGATATCACGCTCCTGAAGTAAAGCGAATTAACACACGCGGCAACGCTGACCAGGGGCTATGCAGCGTCCTCGGTTCGGCCCTCTGATGACGCCTCTAACGCGAGTGTGGATAGATCTCTTTTATATAAAGAGGTCACCACCAATGAGAGATGAGACTCGGGAAGAAATCAGACGACAAATCTCGATGGGGTGGAAAGTATGCGGTGCAATGTCGTGCATTGAGGCAGGGGAAAGTGTGTGTAAGAAAGCTTCCAAGACCGGTGTGCGCCAAATGCCAATAGGAACGCATCTTCTTTTCCAGAGTCATCGGCTGATTCGCATCGGTTCTTAGTAGCTATACTGGGTCTCTGAGCGACGAGTTGCTGATTAGGCCCTCGCAAGCTTCCTCTCCTGATTTACATATGTATTTCCCCCCTCGCTTTCCATAGATCAGCGTGTGCAGTCTTGCCTATATTCTACTTGCCGCGGTAGTATGATTATAGCTTAATATTATTAATATTATTACTGTTATTATACCTGTAGTTTGCAGGTTCGAAACTAAAACGACCCCCCCACAGGAGATATATCCACAGGGGGACTTGACACTCGACAGTTCTACAGTACCTAGCACAATTGCAACCCTAATTCCCTAAGCGAGGAGTAACAGCCACTCGCTCGGTTACAGACGACATCTACACCAGAGTTGGTGAGATTCGGCTTGATTTATTTCTGTGTATCCCAAGGACCTGCGGCAGAATAGGTATTCTACTTATAGTTGGTAGCATTACAACACAAACCCTTCCAGTCGGCCCAGTGCAGGGGCCCTAGCCAGTCCCTTGACTCTCCGCGTAGGGACTCACAGTGCCTATCGAGTAGGCAGACAGGTAGTGCAAGTCGGGCTTACCCGACGACAGTCTTGCTCTCAGAACTGATGTCGACGTGGAACTGAGATTCCCGTCCAGGGCAATGTCATTACACTTGCTCGAAAAAGTGGCATCAGTCGTACATAAGTAAGTGCATGCATTGCATGCGCGTTATGTACATGCATGCAATCATTGCCCTACCTATGTAGCACCTGGCTCTGGTGTCGGTACCTTGGGGTATTTACTAGTAGGTAGGTACATGACGTCCCGCCTGCCTATGTATAGGCAGCTCCCTGGTGCAGTACCGCCTCTGGCGTAGGGGTCCCACCCCTCGGAAGATACCTACAACTCACCCCACACGCATCAGACTGAGGTAGTGAGTGACCTGATGTGTGCAGAGCTTAGCTGCAGCGGCCCCGTCTCTCCTGTATTTCGCAGGCTCGATGATGTAGGTATTACAAGTCGAGATTCCACGTCTGGCACTTTCGAAGCTGGTCAACGGCTCCCAAAATGGAAATCCGAACTGCCAACTCCGTTCGTGCGGCAGCATTGTTGCAATAAAGAAGGAGGCAGTCGAACGAGGGCACTCTGCTCTGGGCGTGCCGCCTGCGCCGGGCAGAACCTTCCACTGCGCGGGAGTGGGATCTCGGGAGAGCGTGCGTGCCACATGTCGAATTGCCTGAACCCTGCCCACGCAGCCGAAAACATGCTACCAGCTCAGTTACGTACCGTTTCACTCGGAATTCTAAATCCAGACTGGCAGAGTCGAGGCAGGTAGGTCGCAGTGACGAAGGTTGTCCCACGCCACAGCTATCTCTCTCTCGCTCGCCCACCAATCGAACACGCCCAAGCTCCGAAAACAACCAGGCAATAGCCTATTCAACTCTTATTCGTTGTTTATCGTCTTCTGCCCTTTTCTTTTTAGACTAATCACGTTTGACAATTAGGCCGGCGGGATTAGCACGCCAGAGCCTCCATCCGATCCAATATCTAGTCGCACTGCTACCGTGTTAGTCGCGCGGCCATCCACGTGTATGGAAAACGACTAATGCATCCTAGTGTAGTGCAACTGGCCTCGATGGGTCTCCGGTCATGCCTCAGTCCTCCTCGACGCTAAGAGTCGACGCCCAAGCTCCGTCCTCCTCCTCACCACACGCCCGTCTGCCTGCCTTCTGCTGTTCCCGGGCCAGAGTAGGTATAACGGGCTCTAGCCTGCACTAACCCATTCTATTTTCCCATTGGAGTGCACACTACTACGCATAGCTTAATCCGTCGACCCAAGGTGGAGGAGTGCTCGACATGGGAGCCCACTCATTTCTTCCCTGCCCACGGACCTGGGTTCCTAGTATACTTAATGTTTGCCGCGTAACATCATCCTTCGTATTATTATCCACGAGTAAGTCGGAGGGAATACTTGCCAAGACGAACCAGGGCGAGGGGCGAGAAAGATCCTCTAAAGAGTTAGAAACTAAATAAAAAATACCTCTAGTCTGGCTCCTGGTACTTGGGTTGCATGGTTGCCGCTCGCTTGTTCACCTTGCCCTCCTACACTACGGCGCTGGTGCCGTGTCCTGTCTGAACGCAGCCCGGTCTCGTCTGCCGTTGCTCCCCCGGGAGTTAACCTCATAAGCCCATCCTATCCTTTCTCGTACGTTTTATGCTAATGCCCCCAGGCACTTAGTGTGCTCTCCCACACATGGAATGCCTGGTTTGCATCCCGTGGCATCAGCCATGAGAAGAAATGAGACAATCGTCATAGCCCCCGCGGGACGTGCGAACGACACCATCCCCGGTCATCGTAGCCTTGGAACTGGAGTAGTACACATATATTAGAGCCCGTTGTCCTCTCTTCTCCTCACAATATGTCGAGACGTACCTGCCATTTTGTTCACCGACTCACCCTTGCCTACCAACGCCCGGACATTCCAAGTGCCTCCTTCCCACGATACCTTGCAAACCACGGCAACTGGCCAACAGCCTTGCCGAGCAAACAGGAGATAACCTTCCACGTCGACTGGTCTTCCGTTGCCGTGTTTCGATCCATGGCAAACAGCTCCTTCCTACGCTGCTAGACTGCCTATTTAACCCTCTCTATATTCTCGTCACGTCTCACTCCTGCTCCAGGACATTCGACAACACCTGTCGCCTTCTCATCTACATTCACCAAGTGAGCACCGCTTATCCTCGGATACCTCGCTCTACCATCAATCTGATCACTGACTGCATTCCCAAGGCCGCAACTCCAAGCTCCCATCGAACCTTCAGCTTTGGCCAATTCATTTTCACCCTTCTTCATCAGTCTCGGAGCCGTGGTGTACAGCCCACTAGGTCTTCATTTTTAAGCTACGAATTTATTCACCATGGCCGTCTCAACAAACTGCGCACACTCGTTCAAAATGATCAAGTCAGACAGTACTCTGGTTCAATGGACTTGCAATCTGTGCCATTCGGGGCCGCACTGGTGGATTTTTGAGTGCCGATACTGCAAAATCCATACTTGCAGAGCCTGCATTCATAATGCTTAAAACTTCCTAGTGAAGCGTTAAGTTGGTGCTGCCCTAGATATTATACGGTATGCCTCAGCCCATCCCACGCTCATGTCCAGTTAGCCTACCAATCAGTTGTGTATCGCACCAGTATACAGGGAAATGTGAGCAGGAAAGGTGCTAATGATCTCTCTCAGTGCCCAATCGTCGGTCATGTCTGATAATAGACAGCACCGGGGCTAACGCCAGACCAACTCCCCGCTGGGCTTCGACCTAGACGCCACCCGCTCCCACTTCTTCTCACTGCTAGAATCTGTTAGCTTGATTGATCACATTTCGCCAGGTGACAACTGGGATATCCCCGAGACTAGACCGCCAAGAGGCTGCAGATCGTAAATGCTGCAGCTGGTGGTGCCTCTCGTTTGGAACACGCTTACAAAGTTCCCTTCATCTCGCCTGGCAGACATTGGGCATCTCACAGAAACAACTGTCACTTCGCCAGCCGGTGGAGAGTTTCTATGCGGATCTCTTTACTGCACCACCATGCAACGTGTCACTTAAACGCTGGGCGCGTTGTTGGCTGTTGTTTCAGCTCCCCGGATTCCTGGCTTATTGTGTCAAAGGCACAACAATCCGGTTATCATCTGCAGCCAGCTTTGACAACCTTGTTGTATCTATGGATAAGAGTCTAGAGCAAACCTAGTCCCCCCCCCGTCCTGCAAAGTTTTCTTACTGTCGCCTTTGTTTTAGGAGTTTGTGTGCTCGATTCCCCCAGTGGCGTTCCATGTTAGACTTCAATGATCGCGCAAGCTTTGAGCAACCTCTCAAAAAATTTACAGAAAAAAAATATGAAAAACGAAAGGAGAAAATAAAATAAAATTTTTAGAGGTGGAAAATGAGGGAAAGGGAGGGGAAACGAGGGAAAAGAAAAATTCTGGTCATGGTAACGATAGGTAGTGGAAAATTGGTGTTTCTGTCTGTTGCCTTGTGCGTTAGAACAAATCTGGCGTTTCATTTCAAGTTTTCTGCCTTGTTTGATGTTTCGGTACGCATTCTGTTGATAGCAGTAGAAGATGTTTCACAACGCAATTTGCACCGGCTCTAAGAGACCAGGGGCCCTGTTTTTACTGTACCGAAATACACTCGATTGCTTTGCCTTCTACCGTGGGCCTGGAAGTCAGGATGCATATTGTGGTGTCCCAATCCTCAATGTAACTGACGGGACAGGGGATGGTGGAAGGTTCCATGCTTCTTCTCTACCAGTCTGTCAGTCTGCATGATGCATGCGACGAGGATCCCAAACGTCGTCCGAGAGCAGCAATACGACGTCTCCCCATCCACCATCATACGGTGTCTGTACTTAACCTGGCGACTGGACAACAGGATGGCTTCATCTGAGTAGCACAGCCTGGGCTGAAGCTGACCGGGTGTTGTCGTCGTCCAGCACACGTGGCAACGCCAGTAGGTCCGCCAACGGCCGTCTAATACGCGCGGCAAGGTAAAGGTGCCCAACTGTCCTGCGGTGTAACAGTCAATCCATCTGTGTTTTCACCGCTGCTCACCTGCAAGATCCCGTCTCCTCTTGGGATGAATAGTCGACCGACGCGCCTACAATCCTTGGGCCGTCCAACGGTTCCCTGTGTTTGGCTACTCGTGATTGTACGGATACATATCGAGGCGCACGCGTGTTTGCCGGAATCATTTCCCCATGAGGCTGGGTTTGCGAGCGATTGATACAGAATCTCCGGCTCTAGTCCAAGCAGGGCTTGGCAAGGACCATAACATGAGAACATGACATCAGTGATTACTTGAGTCTTATCGAATTAGTCGGGCGTACAAATCGAGCCGTTGGGATTATTCAGATTCGTTCCCTCAAAAGCGTGACCTTCATCCACTAGATACGCAAGACGAGACCCAATATCAGGGTGGGAATGGTACCTGACGTACACCGGTTCGGGCCTTGACGAGGATGACGGATGACGGCTGGCGACGATGTAGATGCTTCCCTAACCCACTCACTGCATGGTGCCCCTGACCAAACGGTCGGCAATAAACCCGATTGTAGGGCTACTATCCGTTGGGCTTCACAAATGTGACATGCCCAGCCTTACCTCACCTCACCTCGTCTCGTCTCCCCGGCATTCTCCTGCATCCATGCCGTCCAACCAACCAACTCCCGACGGAATCTGACAGATGACACGCAGCAAGGGTCCCTGTGGGGTGAGTCGGCAGTTATACATTGCCACACGGACACTACATGTCCATCGTAATACAGATCGGAGAGGTGCGTGGGATGATTAGGAGGGAAATGGGATGATGCTGAATTGCTGTAGCCTCACTCTCCAGCCTCAATTGCAAGGGACTTTCTGCGCCTAGTTCACACGTAAGCGCTACGGGACACCGATCCGATCCGAGACGATGAGAGGAGGGCCTAGTCATTACAAGACTGCCTACTCCCGCACGATAAGCGACGACTAAGTACCAGCAGTTGTACCCCAAACGCCCTTCTTCTTCCTCCTCCCACAATTTCTCGTCTCGTGGAGAAATATGGTGCCATCCCTACCACAACCCGCTTGTTTCCGCCGTGTCACGAAAATGAAACCCTTGCCTGCTCAAAGGACCCATATCCAATCCCGTGGCTCTCACCTTACCAAGCGACCCCCACGCCATGGCGATGCCCCTAAGGTAGAGCTGAACCCTCTCTCCTAGGACTCATCTTTTCCCGGGCTACACTAATACTTCGGCCACGCCCAACTATCCCGATAATCTAGACGCTTCGTGACGTGTATCTCATCACCCACAGCAATCTCAACGCCGTCACCATCCGCTGAGGCCTCCTCCTGCCCAGGAGCAAGGAAAGCGTATCTCCCGAAGATAGGGGTGTACTTGTTCCCCTCGTCCACCCTACGGTCAGCCATGAGTTTCTTCAGCACGATCCCCGACTCGCCTTCCGACGGCCGCCCCGTGTCGTAGTCGACGTTGATGGAGATACAGCGCCCGCAGTTTGCTGTGAGAGCAAGACGGTGCTCTTCGCCGGTACTGCGCGCGACGCCGAGCTCGGCCCAGTAATCTTCCTCCCACGCCGCGAGCCCCTCTTTCTCGGGAGCCTGTTCCTCATCTACGACGATATTAGGCCGGAACCGCCGCATGTCCATCTCCTCGCCCTCGGGTAGTCTCTTGCTGACATCGCGCAGCGAAGCCTTCGAGGTCACGAGGAAGGGCGCGCAATCGTTGAACGTCAGCCGATCCGAGCCGATCCCTCCCTTCCTCTTGCCCACACCACCCCCCAACCTGGGAATCTGCGCCGAGATACTCGATAACCAACCTTGTTG
Organism: Ustulina deusta; assembly: GCA_023159155.1. Lineage (NCBI taxonomy): Eukaryota > Fungi > Ascomycota > Sordariomycetes > Xylariales > Xylariaceae > Ustulina > Ustulina deusta. The sequence goes on along the minus strand of JAJNNX010000004.1, from coordinate 969,122 downwards.
CTGCTGTGGCTGCCGCTGTCGCCAGAGATAATGCTCACTCGGCTTGTGGGCGAGCACTTCTCGTCCCTATCCAAGAATCTGGTGTCAGTAATTTCCATTTATGGTAAAAAATGGAAAGGGTTTCGGGAGTTGGCAGCAGTACAAGAGTAGACAACCCCTGATTAGGCAACTCGTGCTCCCGAGACATGTCAAACCGGGACATAAAAGACTCCAGCGGACTAACCTGGTCCCCGATATACACCAAGAAGGCCTCATATCCAAAACAAGCTGTGAACCATTGATCGTAGGGATACCCCACTACAACAGTACTAGAGATCAGTCATGTGCCATCTCGAGCGTGACCTTATAGGCGCCCCCGGACCACGGGAAGCTCCTAGGACATGATTTACACGATTTTGGCCCCCCCTATATATATTAAAAAAGGGTGTGTCTTTATATCCCATCAAAATTGCGCCAGAATGAGAGAGAAAGAGAGAATGATTCGAAGAATCCAATTGCTTACTCCGATACGCAACGGTAGGACTGCCGCCAATCGACACGTCGACGAGGTCCCGTCCCTCGAGCTTAGGAGACAAGGGCACGCGCAGCGCGGTGCGCTGCTCGAGGGCCTCGGGCGTGAAGATGGGGGGCGATGGCACGTGGTACGTTACCACGACGTGGTCCCCGTCGAGCTGCTGGCGGAAGAGCGCGCATTCCGGGAAGTACGTGATCTGGATGTTCTTGTATTTGCCGCCCGGAAGCGCCTTCAGCAGAACGAAGCGACGGTCGTGTTCGACGCCCTCAGCCCGCAGGCGCGTGCGCTGGACCGAGAGCGGCGCGAGGGACTTGATGGGGTAGATGTAGAGCTGGTATTGGTTTCTGCGTGAGATTTTGGGGAAAGAGCCCGGGCGGCTACGGTGGCGTTTTTTGATGGAATGGGGAGGCATGGAGATTTAGATAGGGGAAGAGGGAATGGGTCGGATCTCACCTCTGTGATCTTCATCTTGATGTGGTGCAGTCTACGGAGCTTTATAATCTTGCTATAGCGCGAGGAACATGTGCGACACCCTCGTTTTGCTGTCTTTAATGGGATCTACTTGTCTCCAGCTACCTTAATAAGCAGTGATTCCTGTATCCCCATGCACAGAGGGGAACGGTAGTGACCTGAGTCGGGAATAAGTGCACGTTAATGCCGGAGGTCGATTGGGTTCATCGAGCGTTCGCAGAGAGCTCTACATCAATACTTGGGGATGGTTGAAGTAGGATAGCAGAGGAGCCAAAGCCTAAATCTACTTATTCAGAAAGCCAGAAGACTCCGCGACGTTGCTGAAGACAAGATAAGAGAAATCGATATGAGAATTAGGATGAAGTGAGCTCCCCTTACATTTTCAAGCGAAGTGACTGGGGGGGAAGATGCCCAACCTCGGCGAAGGATCCGGACCGCTGATACAGTAAGGAAGTGCCCCCGCAGTCCGGCAGGTTGGGCCGATGCAGTGGAGCTGCCTAACCTGTAAGCTATACCTTATGTTGAAGTAGGAAACACCAAGTTGATTCGATTTAGGTAGTCTCTCACTGACGGATATTGGATCTTGGCTGATGATGATGTGCCACTTTTATGTCGCCGTTGGGTGCGAGGACACACTTTGATCTAGGTATATTCGCGTAGGCACACATAGGTCGAACTCATGAACATGTCGCGGAGATATGCCCTCATCGGGATTTGGAATCTGCAATACAACGATCGGGATCTGTACCGGAAACGGGGCCAGTCTGATGCGACCTATATCCCAAGATTCCCGATGGCCCCCCTGAAGATTACGATTCCTTCCCGACCATCTCGCATGACACCGACGTCTCGCAGAGATGGGAACAAGACATAGTGCTTCCGGAGGCGGTCGCGAGGTTAGCTTTTAATAGGGTGCTTCGGTATGCCAGGCGGACGGGTGACCGTCTCGTCCGTTATAACTCTCACTAGTCTTTCGTCGACGTTTATCAGCACATCGAACTCCCAAGGCGTCTGGCGGACTATTTGTGGACGTCTTGCCTGACAGAAAGGGTGCTCATACAATAAAAATGGCGAGCGAAACCCCTTCGACAACCTAGGATAAATGCTGATCGGTAGGCGCCGCAGATAAGCACCAAAAATAGTTGCCAAAGCTCATTGAAAATAGCAGTTGATCGACTTGGAAAACTGGAAGATGGCGAAGAAGTCAAACACGAGCCTAGGCACATCCTATAGCTTGTGTGGAAATATAATTTGAGGGCATCCTTTGCCAATTTATCTAGCAATGGGCAAAAAATCCTAACTACCTCGTGGAGGGGAAATCATAACGTCGACAGAATATGTATAGAATTGTGGTTCCTGCATGGATACTGTTGAAGTATTGGCAGATTCAAATAGAGTTCCCACACGACTGATATCTTGTTCCCCTATAACAAAATCATCCCATCGACAAGCGCTCAAGGACGTCGTGGGCTCAACTTTCGCTGTTGGATACCAAAAGATGCTAGTCACTCAAAACACGTCGGCGTTCATCTGCTCACCTTATCCAGTCAGAGCCTCCCCTTCCTCTCGAATAGGGTACTTTGCCTGCCTAGATGAGCGCATTAGCCGGAGTTGTTCAACAGAGAGACCAGACGAACGCGATAACTCTTTTTTCTCTTGCGGAAACTATCAACTGAATCGATGTGGCAACCACTGCGACACGAACTAGCTTTACCACCCTGGGCAAGGGCTTTGGTGAGAAGATTGGAAATGTTGTTGAGAGGATGATTGCGGTGGGCGCAATTAATAGAAAGGTCGCCGAGGCCGTTGAAGAAAGAGAGGCGGGATTCCTTCTGTTGACTTCCGGAAGAGGTCCGGTAGGAAGCGGCTCAGCCGCAGCGTTTTACAACTTGGTCCGTGACAAAACGGCGGTGACTCCCACACACGCGACGAAGTAGCATTGCAGTAAAGCGATCGAAGCTAACTCTTTAGATCACGGTGACACATACCCCTCTAACTCACAAGGCATCTGCGAAAATCTCGTCAAGGAGAAACTCAACGTGGTACATAGGTAACGCAAGCAGACAAGCCCAGCGTAGTATGAGTCAAACATCTAGTATATTGACCCCTTGAAATGTATGACTGCATTTGAGCACGGGGGGAATCGTTGATGGGTCGACACCAAGTAGTGCGCAGTATCGACGCTCTCCAATATAATCTCGTTCCTCTCATTAAAAGGTACTTTGCTTGTAGTATTTGCTGAAACGCCAGGTGAAAGACGAGGGGAGCCAGCCACCTTATGAAGTTATATGGCGTGACTTAATACCACCGAAAATCCTTTATAATAAATCGAAAAAGGCCTGTGACTAAATATTTTAGCTACACGGGGCCCTTGTTTCGGCCTGGGGGGGCGAGAGGACAGAGACCGGCATGTAAGGTCATTCAGTCTCTTCCTCATAAGGATACCAAATGCATCACAATATTTCAGCTTCATCGCCTCTCCGCCGTCAAGTCTACCATCATGCATTTTTCGGAGGTCTGGGGGTCTTTTGACCATGTGGCGATCAACATTCGAGTGCTCCGGGGAAGTGGACGGTGCCGGCTGACGTAGATGTAACGGCGGTACAGGTTGTACCCGCTGGCATACGGGAGAGGGCAGCTTCTTCACCAAGTGGAATAGAAACCTTATTCTTTTGTTGGAACTTGGGTATGTCGGGAACCATCCCTCACTTCGCGAGCTTGACGATCAAGATTATATCTCCAAGAAAGATGACCGGAACGATGGCGTATGTAGAAATACGGTAGCCTTAAGAGCGACGTTTCCTCTCACCTCATCAACCATCAGACATCTAGGGACAGCCTGGATACAGCTGTCTTTGCCGACTGGAAGAATATTGGCGCTTTATCCCAGTGAGTGACTATGCAACCATCCTTCGATAGGTCGCACATTTCTTGTAGCCCAGGTTCTCCCCCATTCACAATAATTCGTAGACCTTAGATTAGCAAGTGGTTCGGGGAAATCACGCACATCTGTACCCCTCGCAGCAGACTTCGCACCCGCAAGCTGGAAGGTGATGTAACCGTCCTCCCGCCTCGGATCCCCAGATCCCCAGCGTTGAAGACAAGTACTCAACAACTCGCATCGACACTCCTAGCGTGCGGATTAGGTCAGCCTGACTTGTCTACCCCGACCAAGTGGCTCTAGCCGACTTAGGAATGTGACGCCATTAGTAATTTGACTACCGAGGTCATTCGTTGTCGAGCAGATCTAATAGTGTTCCGAGGGCAGAGAATGTGTGACATCCAGTCCGTAGCCGTACTTATCCTCGCTCTTATTCTTGTTGAGGTTGATCATGCAGAAGATCTATCGATTTGCAGAGGCAGCAGTGTTAAGCGAACGTAGCGTTCAATCATCCCATTCGCTGTCAGATCGGAACTGAAGGGACGACCAAAGCAGGTATTTCTCGTGTTCATGACCAACGCGCTTCTAATGTGATACCCTCCATCGTCCGAGAATCATCATTTAGTCGGCGTTGAAGCCTGGCCTATTCTTATGGTTCGTGTATGTTGTGGTTCGTCCATGTGAGGGGCAACATGTATTAGGTCGTGAAACAGTAGGATTCTTGCTGCCCAGGTGAGCATACGCATTGTCGGTAGGTATTTCCTAAGCACTTAGTGGGATTATGTAGAAAGGGGGGCCGTCGTCTGTTATACAAGCAGAAAAGTCCCGTGGTTGTAGGTCTTCCGGAGTGTCCAAGAATGGCGGAGAAGGATATGTGATATCGTTCCTGCTGTAGATAATAGCGGGGGGAATGAACTAGATGCAAACACCCAGATCCCGAGTTACGACATGAAGATTTGGTGTTGTTTTTCTGGGTACGGAAGCAAATTGCAGCTCGTTGGTGGATAGATGCATGAAAATGCCAGTCGGGTCGAAAGAAAGTTCGAGATTCACGAACGTTACGCAAACCCGCACTGCAGCACGCGAGACGAGAAAAGGCGTGGAGTCTAGTGACTGTCCTGCGATAACTAGCAATTTTCCAAGGATTTTCTTTTCGTCAATATGTAGATGTCGGGTATCCTTACGGCCCTATCGTCCGTCCTCGTGTTTTTGTTTCGGAGTATAGTTCAAACTGAAGTTCTTTTGTCTCTCTTTAAACATCCAAAAGCCCGATTGGTATATTGATTTCTAGTCCATATAAAAATGACATCATCTTCACCGCCACACACCTTACTAACCGCCTCACTCGTCCCTGGAGTCGGCCATTAAAAATTAGCGAGATGGTTATCAGCTTCTGTGTAACCAGACACGCTCACCTCTGGCGGTGCGTAAACGCCGAGACATCAAACGATAAACCGAAAGCCTCTCGGTATGGTATTTACTCCTGAGGCGTCAATGTGATGTGCTGCTATCATGAACACTGCACAATTTAGACGGAGAAAGATGTTCGTCACACTGACATGCCTACCGCCGACGTGGCAAACGCATGCAAACTCCGTTGGCGAACGAAATCTGTGACTGGAGAATACCTACATGCATTCTCTCGTCGTCCGGCCACTAGGCTGATAGTCCGTGTGCACGGTATCAAATAATGTGGCTGGCGCTAGAATGCGGGGGACCATGCGGAGAAAAGCAAGCAGGATGGCGTTCATACCGAAAAAAGTCTCGCTCGATCCAAGGATGAGCTTGTGTCTTCTGCTCACAAGGATCTCGATTTGGGTTGACTGCGGGGAACATGGGTTGCATTAGATGGCGAAAGCCATATGATGCTCAAATTTCAGCTCAACATGTAGCTGCCTCGTACACATGTATCCGCCAACCCCAGTAACCATTCTCAATATGGCAGTATATGTCGATTAATTGCGTTGTGCTGCCTCCCGAATAAGCGAGTATAAACGAGTAATATGGCTGGTCTCGTGCCGTCAACCTTAGTTACGAGAGAGAAACTCGCAAGCCAAGCTTCAAGCGCAATGACGTGCAGATGTGTGGTGCTCGTGAGACTTTGAGAGCACACGCCACGGCCGATCCTCCAATTATTACCCTATCGCTTTGAGCCTCGTGGCATAAGTCCTCACATGATCGTTACGGCCCGAACCGGTAGTAGTAACGTAACAGTGCAACTCAGCACCAAGCTTTCCTCTAGGATGCGATCAAGCGGGCTGCCATCGTCAACTTGCTCGGGAACTTGGTCCAAGTCTACTTGCAAGCGCAATGGATGCCGACACAATGACCGAAACCGACAGCTCCATTCACAGGTGGCCGCGTCCCTGTTTGTTGGGGCGCACGATGTAACACAGCAGCGACGGCACGAGTCCGCGCACTGGTGCGGTCATCGTGATGCCGCTCAAGCCTGGAATCTCAATGGATGAGTTCGCCAAGCCGAGTCACAACCCAGCTACGCATGATGCGGACGGTGTTGTGCTGGTGAGCTGTTGCCGCGCTGGTACGCCGCAAACGAATACGGCGGTAAAGATGGTGTTGAAACGACGGATCTGGATCTCAGCAATCCCAAAACAGCCCCTTTTGTTCCTCCTGTGTCGCTTATCCGCGCTACCATTGGCTGGCTCAAGCTCAACAGCCGCGCGCTCAGTAGAAAGTGTGCAGGTTGTCGAATTGTGGAGCGGGGCTGGCACACCTTGTGTGTGTAGTGGGTTAGGTACATATGTACCTAGTCTAGTGTGTACCTGAAGCTAATAGAGCACTAACCAGATAGGGCTACCGCGGTTTCTCAAGATACCGAACCTTCGTCTTTCTACCTACCAAAAGCGGATTGATTTTGGCAACATCTGTGTTGGCCATGTGAGACGCCTACCTGATTCTCTATCACACTATCAAAGCTGCTTGGCAGACAATTTGACGGCACTCTAACACAGAATGTGTTCTGGGTCTCCACCCTTTTCTCATCCCCTTTTCTTATCGTGGTTTTGAGAAAAGGCGCCGATAGCAAGTCATCTCGGCACCACGGCACAACACGAGTCAAGGATGCGCAGCCAAGGCCCAGCATAAGGGCAATCTTGTTCTGAAACAGCACCCAGCCCTATCAGGATGTCGGCTAGCTCGTTGCAAGCCCTCCAAGTCCTCCTTTCTTAATCCAGCAGATAGAGCGAAGTGCCCTTCCTTGCTCGCACCATGGGTACCGAATGAGGTGGCAAGCGGCACAGCATGCACTAGGTACCAACTCACTCTACCAGGTAGTATAGGTAGTGTACACTAGGTACAGCTCTCCTAGCACCACCAATCACCATATGCCGCGCTGATCGTTTTCAAAATTTGCACCTCCCAAGAAGCTCCAAAAACAATGCTGCCGAGGTGAATACCCTCTCACGAGGGGGGGTCTTGTGCATATGTCGACACCCAACCGGTCGTCATCGAGCAATGCCAGATGACTCCCAACCCCCGCAACAACAACCGCTTCCTGGCTTTCAATGTTGTGCCCGAGCACAGATGGAGCGTAGTGTAGTGTAGTGTAGTGTAGATGTTTGTCAACACGGAGTGCCGGGGTTGACATGGGGGAAGGCTAGGTTGATACGGCTGGTACCTCCTTGGTACCTCCCTTAATATCGAACCCTTATGTCCATCCAAGTATAGGCCCTGGCGAATCTATGACAACACAAGGAAAGTGCATCTTCATTTCTTCTTTCTCTCTTTTATTTATATCCTTCGCCGGATCCGTCGACTTCGCGAGACCGCCCATGGGATGGCCTATGCTAAGAAGCTGATCTCCATCATTCTATTTTCATTTGTCTCTCTTACTTACTATTGATTGCTATCATGGTTTCTGTGTCCTCCACTGGCGGCCTGGCCGCGAGGGCCGTTTTCTATATGTCCTCTCATAACACCTTCAAATCTCAAGCAACCTATGATGCCAACACGGTCGCTGCTGTTCACACTCTCCAGAGCTGGTATAATCAGGGCACCGGCTTATGGGACTCCACAGGCTGGTGGAACTCGGCCAATTGCTTGACTGTGCTTGCCGATTATGCTATCCAAAATCCCGAGTCGGCCGTCTCGCTCAGCATCCCCAACATCATCCAGAATACATACGAACAGGCACAGAAAACCTCATTCCAGGCTATCAAGGCTCTAAGTACTGCGGGTCTTCCCATCTCGACCTACGTCAAGTTGTCCAGACCGTCAGATATCTCCAAGAGAGGCTTTGACGATTTCCTTAATGATTATTACGATGATGAGGGATGGTGGGCACTTGCTCGTGAGTAGTCCTGCCTCTTTAAAATGCCCTTTCACGCTCCCTCCTAGTTGAATGGAACTACGTGTCGTGTTGTCTTCCATGAGTATGTTTACGCCAATGCTGATTCGAACGCGGCAGTAATCCGCAGCCATGATGTCGGGGTCTATGGTTTAGGAGACCAAAAATATCTCCAAGCAGCGATGGAAATATTTGAAGATATGAAGGGGGGCGCCTCTAGCTGTGGCGGTATCTACTGGAGTAAAGTCGGCACCTACACGAATGCTATCGCCAACGAGCTCTATCTCAAAGTAGCCGCTTCTCTCGCCAATCGTATTTCGGACAAAAAGGATTATTACCTCGGTATTGCCCAGAAGCAATGGGCTTGGTTCAAGAGTAGTGGTATGATTAATCAAGATAACCTCATCAATGATGGGCTCGATGAGGACTGTAAGAACAATGGAGGGAATACCTGGACGTACAACCAAGGAGTCATATTGGGAGCGTTGGTGGAGCTATCCAAAGCTTCCGGCGATAAGTCCCTACTCACCACTGCCTCATCTATTGCCACCGCTGCAATCGTCCATTTGAGCCGAGATGGCGTTCTATACGAGGGCTGTGAGCCAGATTGTGGGGCTGATGGCGCTCAGTTCAAAGGCGTATTTATGCGCAACTTGCGTGAGCTGCAGCAGGCGGCACCCCAAGCTGCATTCCAGAACTTTCTTCTCAACAACGCGGATGCAATCTGGGCCAACGATCGGAACAGCGACGACCAACTAGGTCCTACGTGGGACGGCCCGTTTGCGACCGCAAGCGCTGGCACACAAAGCTCTGCTATGGATGCTCTTGTGGCTGCAGTTGCCGTCGCGTAAACATCAATCTACTTTGAGTATATTTTTGAGTGTTTTCTATGATACCACGGACCCCTCTCTCAAGTTAGATGGGCCACAGCGAAGACTGGATCGGCGTTGGCATCAAGGTCTAAATTGCGTTATATTATACGGGCACGGAACTTTGAGATTACGATAATCGTCACAAGCGATACTTTACTGTTTAATTCATAAATATTTCACACGCTCATCGTCTAAGACGAGTTATACGACTTGAGCCTTTTTCATTCTCGGATCTGTTCAAGAACCAATGCATTCTGCTCCACAGGAAACTCTGTTTTGGATGCGCTGAAGCACTTCGTGATACCAAATGTGAAGACGAAAATAATGATCGTCATCGCAAACTGGGCTCGATATTCTTAGCCACACATTAGCCGCCGCGGATCTTGTTTCGGGATTTTAACTTCTCACGATAGGAGAAAACTGTTGATCACCCAACTCCACAGATCATCGTCCTGCCCTACATTAAGTATGCATATAACCCCCCACAAATCGTGAGTACTTTATAATATGAAGAAGGAATGCCCTGGCAGACACCCAGGATTCATGGTTCAAATGCTTGACTCCTCAACAGTGGCTTGCAGGTGGTTGAAATTACGCACATACGTCCCTGCACGCTGTCACTTTGACGTGCACCGTGAGTACCGGGTAGTTCATTAATATGTGTCACACAACATTTAGCCGCCCATCCCCGAGCTCTCTCGTCATATTGATCAGTGCCTTACTTACCCAGTACCTCCCACAATGAATCTATTTCCCGCACACCGCTTTATTGGGGTTTCCCGGCAGTGATGGCACAGACGCTACTCGGGTGAGGTTTAAATTTAGATCTGGTTAACCACGCGAAATCATTTGCCAGCTTCTACACTCGTAGGTTCATGAAGTACATCGTCTTTGAAGGATCGCAGAGACAACACGTCCTCTTAACGTTAAATTCTCTACAATAAGTCATGTTTATGTCCATTATATCATGTTCAATTATGGCATTTCTTAACATGAGACTTAGTGACCGGGAGAGTCGGATGAGTACTAGGTAGCTACCTACCTGGGTACTACCTAACCTGGTATATACATAATCAGAACCTTGTCACGGATAGCAGCATAATGGGAGTGGAGGATGCAAGTATGCGGGAAATAACCTAATTGTATAACCCACTACCTAATGCAACGAAGGGCATGCCCGCTCATGCTTGCGTCGGGTGCAGTCATTCAGTGATATCTATAGAGTTGGGTTACTGGCGCAACTGTCGTCGAGTAGAAACAAAATGATTGCTACTTGATAGTTTTTGAATTTTTGGATGGGCGCTCCGATAGTTTCTCCTATTTCGCTGCCTAAAATCCCGTGAACAACAACCACAGCTCGACTTGCGGGGGTTTCGCGCTCCGAAACCCAACCTTAGACTACTTAGAGCGCTGTCGAGATAGCACGTCAAATGAAAATTGCCCGACGAAGACGACGGCTCGAATCTTCGCAAGATGGACGCCTTGGACAACGACCGGGATGCATACATTCAGAAACATGCGGCCGACTTCATTGGCGACTTTGACCGCTCGCTGGACCCGTTCTTGAGGAAGCCGAACGGGCAGCTGAGGCGGCGTGTCCGTTCGAGAGAAACGTCGAGGCTGATCTCTCACGTATGTGCTCCGGGGTCCTCGTATTGCATTACTCAGCAGACACTGACGTCCGTGCTTCTAAGGTGCTAGAACACTTCCAGGAACTGCCACAGCTACTCGACCCTCATCTTCCGAGATGGCTCCCGGTTCTGGCAAGCGCTTATTTGGAGTGCTTGCAAGACCGCAGGAGGTCAAGCAAACTGTCGACGAGATCCCAGCTGCTGCATCCTCTCCCAAATGCAATCTGCAGGATTATCTACACGTTCTGCAAGGTGAGGGGCGAGAAAGTGATTGTGCGCTTTCTCAATGTTGAGACGAGATATCTCGAGCTCCTACTCCAAGCAATCGAAGACTCGGAACGAGACACGGATGCTGCGCTGAAAACGGAGCTGGTCAACTCCTGGACATGGCATGAAAGATATGTAGTCCTTGTTTGGTTGTCCCAGTTGTTCTTCGCGCCTTTTGATCTAGCTACTATTTCTTCCGGCGATGCAGATGAATTCGAACAGCCAGCTCTGCCAGGATTTCAATGGCCGCAACAGGTGCCTCGCATCACCTTGCGAGTTATTCCTCTAGCTACCCGCTATCTTGCCTCGCCTGGAAAGGAGCGGGATGGCGCAAAGGCGCTTTTGGTTCGCTTAGCTATGCGAAGGGACATGCAAGAAATGGGCGTGCTGAGTGCTCTTGTGAAATGGGCTTTATCTACACTGAAGTCGACGAAGGATGCGGCCGCAGTGTCTTCATATTATTTCATCGGGAGCTTATCATTTTTAGCAGGAGTCTTGCATGCTGCTGAAGACACATCTATCATGGACCAACACCTGTCTGCTATTTTCTACGCCGTACAGGCGGTCCCTGCCGAGGATAACGATATCTACAAAGTCATAAATGGGTCCGCCCTCGCGCGCAAGATGATGATCAAAGTCACTCGGTCGATTATCACCATAGTGCTGCGCAAATCTCGACAGAGCATGTCTGATACTGAGATGATAGAAACTACGATCGGATACTTGCTCGAGCGTCTCGCAGATAACGATACGCCAGTCAGATTCGCTGCCAGCAAGGCATTAAGTATCATCACTCTCAAGTTAGACCCCGACATGGCCTCACAGGTTATCGAAGCCGTTATCGAATCCCTAAACCGCAATGTCCTTTGGATTAACAACAAATCAGATCCAACGGTCCCAGCCGTCAGAGATCTCACGGCTGTTGATCCCTTAGAGTGGCATGGCCTCATGCTCACCTTGTCTCATCTCCTCTACAGAAGATCACCGCCTCTAGAAAATCTGTCGCATATCATCCATGCGCTACTCATCGGTCTCTCTTTCGAAAAGCGAAGTCCCGGCGGCGGTTCCATGGGCACCAACGTCAGAGATGCTTCTTGCTTTGGAATTTGGTCACTCGCTCGTCGCTACAGCACTGCGGAATTGCTTCAAGTGGAAACACAGTCTGTTCTCGTAGCTCGGGGACATGATCCTGCTGCATCGATTCTGCAAGTTATCGCGACAGAACTGGTCGTCACCGCATCCCTTGACCCAGCCGGCAACATTCGGCGGGGCTCCTCTGCTGCCTTACAAGAATTGATTGGTCGTCATCCCGATACGGTAGAGACAGGTATCTCCGTAGTCCAAACCGCCGACTATCATGCAGTTGCCTTGCGTTCCAGAGCAATACATGAGGTGGCCCTCCGAGCAACGAGGCTATCATCTCATTATGGGCATGTTCTCTTAGAAGCGACCCTGGGCTGGCGAGGCATTGGGGATATGGACGCAGGCGCCCGAAGAGTAGCCGCAGCTTCTTTTGGGGTTCTGACTGCAGAGTTGGCTCGAACAGCCTCAGTAAACCCCCTTGACAACATCTCCACCTCGATCGAACTGCTTCTTTCTCGAATCCAAAGTCTCCAGTTACGACAGGTGGAGGAGCGCCACGGCCTCCTGTTGAGTCTTGCGGCGATTTTCGACTCTATTCCAAGTTTTATTGAAGAGAGAGGACTAGAGGGACAAGTCGATCGGCTACCCATCTCAACAGTGTACAATAGCCTCAAGGCAATCTTGCAAGAATCGAAAGGGACGGAGTTTCGAAAGCCGGAATTAATGGCGGAGGCCACTAGCACGTTGATTGTCTCCGCTACGCCCATCTTCCTATTGAGCCTCGCGGGCCATGAGCAGCAGTTCTCCCAACTAAAAACATTCATACAACAGGGATCAGCTATCGTCGACGAGGCAGACTGGAGTCTTCTAATGAAATCGTTGAACTTTATTGACGCTGCCCGAATTCGCCAACAGGACTTGTTCGACGATTTCCTAGGAATTGCCGAAGACTGTGTGAATGCCTGGCTCGACAGGAATGAAATTGAAGTCATAAAACCTTCGTCTGAAGCTGCCTTGATTCTTCTTCTATTGTCAAGACCTACAAGACGAGCTAAGATCATACTAGACTGGAGCGAGAAAGTTTGCACGCCCCGGGCACCACGAAAGAGACATGGGGATGGGTATTTTCATGCACTCACCCGAAGCCAGCCCGTCCTAGCCTACCTTAAAACTATTGGGAATGCTGACACTAAGCAAATTTCGATACCTACGGTCCTGGGAGAGCGGTGGGCAAAGGACAACAATATCGAAACGCGTGTGGCGATCATACAGAGCCTTATCGACAAAAACGTCCTCCGGTTAGAGTCCACCGAATTTCTTGGTTTAATCTCAGAAGGACTGGACAACTATACGACGAACGCGCGAGGTGATATCGGCTCTCATGTTAGGTTAGAGGCAATCAAGGCCACGAAAACCCTCTGGCAAGCCCAAGACAGGAACCAGGAACTTGTGATTCGATTGTTCCCTCAAATTTTGCGTTTAGCAGCCGAGAAACTGGATCGTGTCCGAGCCGAGGCAAAGTCGACACTGGGAATAGTTCTCCAGCCCAGGTATGTTCACGAGACAACTGCATATCGATTAACTTTATACTGACGCTGGTGTAGCGACTCTGAGACTTTCCAGGAGCTATCATTTACCTCGAGGAATTACTTCGGTTTCTTGTTTACCCTCCGTGACACAGCTCGGTTGAACATCGGCACCTGTGATTCTACTCTCAGCATCGAAGACTGCACGTCCAGTCTACTAGCTGGCCTCGTCACATCAGCGGATACGGGGAATGAAGACCTTGTGGTGGAGACACGTGCCGCTCTCGCCGGACTCTGCGAAACGTCGGACGAAGGGCTGCGCCAAGTGTACGGCTCGCTCCTGTACAACCTGAAGCTGTATACCGGGCAGGACCGGGTGTTAGTCCCTACCTTAGAGGTCCTTGCATATCTGTCCCACGTCGGCTTGCTGCAGCGCTGTTATAACACCGCATGCCTTGCCGGTGCTAATACCACTAGTACGGGTCGCGGAAGTGTGCACTACTTCAACCTAAAACAGCTTTGCCTCCTAGTGCAGAAAGCGGCATACAAAACTGGCAACGTTCGTAAGCTGGAGGCGTGTATCAAGGTCTACGGCGCTATTGCGGCGGTCCAGACCGGGAGCACGACGAAGATGGCAATCATGGGAACATCAACAACAGGCACAAGCAACGCTAATGACACCGACGAGAGTATCGGCATGGACAGCAATGTTGATGCTGCCGGCCGGCTAGACACGGCCAGCATCATGGTGCTGGAACTAGCGGGGGGGAGGCAGGAAGAGGGGGTTGCGGAGGCGAAAAAGCGTCTGGGCGCACTGCTGATTCATCCATGGCCTCGAGTTAGAAGTATGGTCGTTGACGAACTGTGGGGTCTCGTTGGGTTGGGGCTTGGTGGAGATGAGAGGAGTGACGGGGAACACGAGATCGACGGGGAGCGGGGGGGCGACGATGAGAAGAAAAAGAGGAATCCGCTCCTCGGTGCCGATTGGGGTAAGGCTGATAAAACGTCCGTCAAAAGGATCGTGAGGGAAATTGGGTTCGAATAGGAGGTTTTATTAGACTAGGCAGATTAGAAAGGAATTTTTCCTCTCTCCCTTGTTTCCCCCGTTCTTCTCGTTAGTACGATGCGCTAGTACCAAGACTAAGGAGTACACTAGATACCGGGGACTAGGTGGTTGCTGTCGCCTTTTTTGAGCCGTACAGTCAAGTCTCTCAACAAAGTGGCTGGTTTGGTGGTTTGGGTTGGCTCCTGTGGTCGTTGCCTGCTTCACCACGTGGTCGTGAGATCCTGCCGGTCAATTCGACTAGGCCTACACTACAGAATACTAGCAGTACACCAGGGTCAGCACGCTGGACTTGAAGGAGAATGGGTATATGAACAGGATGATCGGCGAAGTGTCGTCGATACTTGCAGATATGTGGTTTGGGGCTATCTACAACCGTATACACACACACACACATGGCTCGAGTGAAACGAGGGAGAGGACAAGGTGGTAACCGCTTTTTGCCATAGCGTGGGGATATAAATGGTGTGTCTTGCTTCGAGGTAGGTAGGTAGCGGAGGGTGGAATTACCCACAGAGGCACTATGTAGTGTATATGGAGTGTGTGTGTGTGTGTATACAATGTAGGGTGACGAGACCAAAACGTGGGCCGATGTTACCATATCTCAAGCTATACATTGTACTACCTACTGCATCTAGGTACCATGCTACCATTCCGGCTATCGTGTGCGGGGGTAGATATTGTGTCATATGGGGAGCAGTATTCGAGGTGTTCGAAAGATGAAAAATTGAAATAAGTCGAATAGTGATGAAATGCATGACCTCATTTCGGCGGAGACAAGCATACACTTGGGTAGGTGTAGGAGAGATAGGAATGAATACATATGTACGGGCAGTAGTAATCAATGCCTACCCATTCCTCTCATTGCCTTGCTTCTTGTGTACTTGTAGTATACATGGGCTGCAAGTATGCATACTATGCAGGCATAGGTGAGGAATATGTATCCTATGTACATGATATGGTAGCAGTAGTAAGTAATCGCGCATGAACAACTCGTCTATAGATAGATAACAACGTTGGCCACAACGGTTGGGAACCACCCCTACACAACCTACTACACCAAACAATACTTGGTGTTAGATAGTTTGCGGGCGGCGCAAATTGAGAATAGGGACCCGATTGTTTCGAGCGAGTTAGATATGCAGGGCTAATTGAGAGCTGAGTCTAGACTCTTTCTTGTCTCGTTGAATCAAGGCATCAGCAGGAATACCTAACCTAGTCTAGATAGGTCACTTCGACGGCGTTGATAAGAGTAGCATGAAGGTATGTACTTGTAGAGATACCGGAGGCGACCGGACGATGGCTCGCGATAGAGAAATCCGGGGAAGCGCCCCGGGGGTGGCCGTTTGGTTGGCTGGATCAGGTGTAGTGTAGTGTGTACATGTCCAGCGTCGTATTTATCTAGAGATTAGGGTAAAGAAGACCACTGCGTCAAAGCCACGAGGGCAAATGACGGACGCCAGAGGGTAGAAGTATTTTGTACTCAAGATACGGTAGCGAAGAAAATATATCAAAATATAATCTGAGTATCATCTACGACGACCTGACAATCCGGGCGCATGTCGTGCTAGCTGACACATGTAGATTCTGTTGGTTATATTTGTTGGCGAAGAGTGTCAGCTGTTATCTGGGCCTTCAACTCTGATGTGTGCAAGATAACCGAGATTCAGCATAGGTTGGCTATACATAGGCAGATGTCGATGCTTTGGCACGTGTATGAGCTGAGCCAATTGACGCCTCCTCAACCACAGATTACGCTGGAGTTGCGTGTCTTGTTGCTGTGCGTTCACTGTGCGTTTTCCGGAGGGGCGATGGTATAAATAGTGCAAGAATCTCGGCTAGTCTAGCCTAATTTGTAGATGCGGGGACTTTTGTCTTGCTGTTTTCGATGTGTTGTTCTACATACAATGTAGTACATATATACTAAGGTATGTAAGTATCTAGTAGGTAAGGTAGTACGTAGCCTGCTTGAGGCAGGGTGACAACTTATACGGTGGCAACCACAACATACTACTACTTAGTATGTATGTAAAATAAAATAAAAAGTACCTACCTAGACAATAAGTCGCCACAAGAAAGGTCTTGCTGGGAGCATGGTCTTGTAAATTTGAGGGCGACACCCCCCATTGAATAGTCTCACTTACTTAGACTACCTACAGCATTGGCTTGCGGCCAAAATTGCCGTTGAAAAATGACTTCACTAACCTAGGTACCTAACCTAGTTCGGCAACCGCACGGATATAGTCAAGGTCGGTCCGAGTGGATTGTCGCCAAAGCTCGGCAGCAGCCTATAGCCTATGTACCAAGCAACCGCCCTCGTGACTTGTAGCTCGGCACGTAGGTACTGCTTGGTCCGGACCAGCGCGGATCATGCGGCTCAATGGAGGCTGATTTGCAGAATGCGCTTTTATTTAAATTCTACAGCATCGTCGGACGGGTAGGTAGAATAGAGCTGGCGGCTTGCTCATTTCGTAGTGTAGTGCATGCTATGTAGGGATCAGGGAGCAGGGAGCAGGGAGGATGGCAGAGGACCGATCCGTAGCGGCAGTCCGTATCTGGGTACCACACCCCAGGTTTGGCTTCGCTTAGTGAATGAGGGAGGGTAGTGTGCAACAAGTAAAGAGGCGGTTAGCTGGCGGTGAGCAGAGAGCGGAAGGCTGTCCTGGGCTGAATAAGATCCAGGTTAGTATAGTATAGCTGCCAACGAATGCCCGAGAGCCGTTGTGTATGGGCTATATTGACAGTGGAGGCATTGCATTGAGGCATTGAGGGAAACGTCATGTCATGCTATCCGCAATGTCGGGTCTCTCTAGTGTAAGCCATGTCGGTGAGCGATGGGTTTCGCGGTTGAAAAGCTTGGCATGTTAGGCTATACGTAGCCTGCTTCAACTGTTATAGATATGACGGTGTGGACGGAAGCAGTCTTTTTTGGATGCTCATGAATTATGTGCTATAAAAAATAAAAGGCTGAGAGGCTGACCAGAGATGCACTAGGTACCCACGTACTGTAGGATGCCGATCGGGAAATCAAATAGGTACTGACTGCTGTACCTAAGGGTGATGTAGGTACTGCAGTGTACCTAGCGATTTAGTGATGAGGGAGAAGATATCTCGGTACCTACACATATCGTACGGCGATAAGCATGGCCACCAATCCCAATTCAGAGGAAGGTATCGCTCATGGCTCGGCAGTCGGAAACAAAAGTAATTGTCATCATTCACTTCCCAGTCTGCAACAAGCATGGATGGCATGGACGACCTACGTCGATCATGTCAAATTCCTGAATTGGCCAGTTCTTTCGCCTGGTCGAACCATCATCCCACAATTACCCCCAGCTCCAGCCCGGCAAAAAGGAGGAACCGCAGCAGTAACTCTACTAAGCATGAGGCTCTATCGGAGGTAGTTTGTGCGCTGTCAGCGGGGAGGAAACCTATACAGGAATTTCACATGGTCGATGCAGGTAGCCTAATATGTCAGGGCTCCCAAGATTTAAATTGTCCAACAGCGGACTTTCGGTTCGCGCCTTGACCCGGACCAGGTGACCCCCATACAGGAGCAAGGATCCTTATCGACTGCCCTTGCTCGTGGGGTAGGAATTGCATATCATCAGTACGATCATGAGCGCTTGTACGGGCAGTGTAAATGGGAATAATGAATGCAAGCTTATCCTCATTCGCGTTGTCTCGCTGTTTATCACGAGAAGAGTATCCATCGGTTAGGAATGTAATGGTCTACCATCAATGGCCGGCCATCGCGAGTGCTGCTACCGACTTGCCGTTTGGCGCCAATGACCCAACAAATATTCAAAGCCAGAGCCTACATACACTACACTACACTAGTGCAGCTCAGTCAACATGCAGGGCATTTCAGCGACGGAACCGTTCCCTTGGTGTCTGTTATCTGGCACCATCATTTAGTGTAGTGTGTGCTAGGATACGCTTTTCTCGATGTCGTTAGCGTGTGATAATGAAGAGGTATGACGAGTCAGAACTAAGATCCGCTGCACAAATACGATGTACATGGCTCAGTTACCAGCGACTTGGAAACAGTTAAGGGCGTTAGGGCTAATGAGGGATAGGGAGTCGACGCCAAATCCATTCACATGTCGAACGTGGTGAACGGATCTGGGGTGACGCAAGAGGCAAGAAGGCCAGGGAAGAGCTGATGCATTGCTGACGAGAACCAGTCAATCAGCTGTCGCAGTCTGGGCGCTTCTGCCGACTACGTACATTTTAGGCGAGCGAGCTGTCCTCTCCCGTGCTGGTTCATTGTCGGGAGGTTTAATTAGGCCTTGTTAGCTTTTCGAAGGATCTCACTTGTCATTCGTCTCATGCTCGGAGTTTAAATACCTACCTAACCTTAAGTGCTTTAGATAAGACACACTTGCGATCGTTGATACCGGCAACAGCAATCTTTTCTACAGTCGAGCACGAGTATTAATTCCACTTACACCACGTACCCAGTACCTACCTAGGTAGTTTAACAAACACACTAGGTATTTATAGGCAAGGTCATGATTGGTGGTCGCATCCTACATCCAGTAGCGCGGTCGAAACGATCGTCTGCCGCCTCGTCAGCTTATATAAGGAAGTAATATACACGAGATACCATATCAATACGTATGCAGTGTATCGATCTTGGGTACATACCGCCGCAGTAACTCTACCATGGGAGTATAGCAGGTCAACGGGAGACAACGGCTATCAGATCGTCAAGATGGGCTCAGCTGCTGAAAAGGGTAACGACTCGGCTAGGCTGGACGTCGAATGGCTGATCTAGACAAGCGAGGTTGGCATGGCTTTTTTAGCGGCACCCTGGCTGGTCCATTGCTTTCCCTGCTTCGCTTCTCCCTCCTCTTTTCACTATGGTACTGGCCAGTCATTACACTAGACCAAGACTTGGTCTGAGAGTCAAGACCATACTAACCAAGTTACCTACATACACTGGTACAATGCATGTTTCGAGGTCGCAGTGTGGTGAGACTTTGCCAGTACCGGGTACAAGAGATCGTACACGAGGATTCTGGGAGGAGCTTGCCCCATGCTTGGCTTCGTCGAACACCAACCAACAACAGGCAGCCGCACGACATGCATGGGACGGGGTTTTTTTTTCACCGCAAGAGATTGAGCCAATCCAAGAGTATGGGACACTTCTTGATGGTGTTGTCACACAATACCGGGGTAAGTAGACTGCCCTCGAGAGGTGGTGTATACTACATATAGACGTAAGCAGATGAGGCAATGGTACATCTGAAACCTCGATTGGGGAATTACTTGCGCATCCGTGGGAGCTGTCCCGTAGAGACAGATACCTGTTGCCTGCCCAGGTGTACTACCTAGTGTTGAATCTCGATGGTCGTCGTCTTCATCGAATACTGTGGCGGTCAGTCTTGATTGCAGTGTACACTATATACACTAGACAAAAGCTGTGCCCAGACTCGCGCCATCGTTATCTTCTGGCGATAGCTGGGCCTGGCTTTTCGCCTGTATTGAAATACCCAACTACTAGCGCCATCGTTGGCACAGCAGTTGGAACAACTAGCAACGGCGATCGTGGTAGTGGAAGTGGCGGAAGTACAGGCAGATACATGAAGCCACACCTTATATACATGGCAACCCAAAGTAGCGGGACCTGCAAAGTGGGACGATGCCATCCCGATGGATTCGACGATGTGGAGAGATGTCCCATCTCCCATGTCCCATGTTCAACAGTGTAAGACAACTGGGCTGCGTTCGCCCTCCCTCGACAGTGGACAGTGGACTTCGGTCCCCTGGACACGACCCTGGTCTGCCCTGGAGTATCTACCATCCCGCCCCTTCAGAACCCCTTCATTGGTAGACTGTGCCTACAGAAGTGGTGCGACGTCGTGCTTTGTCGGCTCGAAACCCTCTTTCAGGCGCTCTCCCGCAACGCTAAAGCAGATACACCACTTAGTGTCGACTAGATACCTCCTGGTACCAAGCAGACCGCCGCCCGCGCAGGCGTGCACTAGACGCAGGAGCAGCAGCAGGAGGATCATGGTGGGAGGTTGAATCCCCAAGACTCAATTATTAGGTACCTCCTCGCCTACTACCTCAGCGCATCTCGCTACCCACTTGTCTCACCTCGTCCGACCTTCTTTCATCGAGCTCGAGTTCGACTCTCGTCGTGGTTTTGCGACGTCTCAACTGCCACGAACGTCTTCTTGGTAGTGCTGCTGTTCCTGTTATCGCCGCCTCCTATTGCTTCTCCTGTCACGACTACTAACACTCCGTACTTTTTATACCATGTACAATTTATCGCCGTCATTTACGACTCGTTATTATAGTACATGCAATCTACTATCACGAGAGGTGGAGGCTCGCGCTACGACTATTATATATGCATATGCATCACACAAACTCGATATTGCTGTTGCTAGTACGGGATCATAGGACGTCTGTCGAAGGCTTTCGTAACAGTTGTCTCAACATTGTCGGCGCATTGCATACTCGAATTGCAGTGGATACCGGAGACCGAAGGACTGCATCTTCTATCTATCGCGCTGTCGACTCGTTGTGTCGATATTGGGCTTCCAGCAACTGAATGTTGCGCCAGGTAGCGGGAATCTCACTTATCAGCCGCAAGAAGAACCAACGTCGAGTCTGCTAGTCCACGGGGACGATTGCGAACCCCCCGCTCGTCCCCTCTACGGAGGTTGACGGGCGTGGCCACTATTGACCACAGACACCATGTCGTTGTACTCGTCGCCGCCGCCGCTGCACACCGCCAACGACGACAAGCCCACGCTCCTCGTCTGCTGGTGGATCACCCTGTTCTGTGCCACTATCATCCTCTTGCGTGTTGCTGGTCGTTTTATCCGATCCGAGAAGCTCTTTCGGGAGGACAAAACCGTCACCTTCGCTGTCATCCCTCTTTTCGTTCGTATGGGTCTTGTCCATATCGTGTTGCTTTGGGGGACCAACAATGCCCAGTTTACCTGGCCATTGACCGAGACGGAGAAAAGACACAAGTCCATTGCAAGCGGGCTTGTTATAGCCAGTCGCGTGTTATATGCAGCAACGTAAGTCTTACCTTCTTCCCCTTCCCGAGCAAGTTTAATCGTTCACATTTATCATCCTGTCCCTCAATATCACAATCCCGTTCATTTCTATTGAGTTTCCTACCTGTTGTGGCTCCAGCTCTGGCCCAACCTGTAAACTGGAAGTATAACGTCACAGAATTGCTCCGAATTGGTTTACATCTGTTTAAAGCTAGCTAACCTGCGTGCGACCCAAGGCTCTGGATTCTCAAGCTTGCCGTCCTCGATTATTTCAAGCGCTTAACGAGCACTTTTTGGAGGCGGTCCCACGACATTACACTCAATATCATACGTTGTGTATTGGGTGTCACGTTTGTAGCTGTCCTCGGTGCGAATTTGGCTGAATGTCGGCCATTTAATCTCTATTGGCAGGTTTTGCCTGATCCCGGCGGCCAATGCCGCCAAGGCTACGTTCAGGTCATTACGATGGCCACAGCTAATATTATGACCGACCTTGTCCTAGTCATCTTCCCCGTACCTATCATCTTATCCAGTAACATGAGCTCAAAAAGGAAGTTTCAACTTGCCTTGCTATTTTCCTTGAGCTTAGGTCCCGTTGCCACCACTATCTATCGGATTATTTACGTTTTCCGTACCCATGGTAGCCAACAGACACGGTCTCTTGTTGCATCAGTTGAGCTACTCTTCGCGACGACGGCGGCAAACGCATTAGTACTCGGTTCCTTCGTCCGCGATCGAGGTACCAAGAAAATCAAATATAGAGCAGATTCTGTCGCTGGTGACTCCATGGAACGAACATCCTCGAGGCGCCCCACAATTAACAGGCATTGGGGGAGCGATGAAGACTTGGTTAGAGACATAGGCTTAGGCTTCAGTCCGGAGTATCGTGATCAAGAGGAGGAACAAATTTCGAGTTTAGGGCTTGGACCCGCACCGATCACCAGGATGAGCAATTGGCAATTCGACCAACAGCAGGCCCTAAGTGTTGAACGAAGAGAAAATGCTCTTCTCCATCATGACCAGTTACCCTCTTCTGGCCAGAGCAACTCAACCAACACTCCCAGGCGGGTCTCTTTTCTCGATGCAGGAGGCTTGCCGGACTCCGAGACGAGCGACACGACCCTACGGAGCACTCGCAACAGTTTCAATTCAAGCCAGGATCCACTCTCCCCGTACCGTGCAACGCCATCACCAACGATGACTGCAAGTGGCTCCGGTTTCCGACGAGGCTCTCAAACACTTTTGCAGGACTTGGGTGGGCTCTTCCACCCTTTTCAGCCGAGACGTGCCAGGACACCTCCCAGTGGGACCGGGCTACAGCCGATACCACAACATCCTCATGAGCCAGCTTATGAAATGGTTGAATATCGTGGTGGTCCAATTTTAGTCGATGCTGGAGGCTTACTCAGATAACACGAGAACTCCTCTACCGCCATACTTCTACTATAACCCGGTGACGGCCATTATCAGGCCTTCACAATCGGTCTCCGATCTCATGAGATTTACGACGTTTATGCCGAAATCTATCATGAAGTGTAATACAAGTTTATATATATTTATCCGTATATATCAAAACCCAAGCAGATTGGGCTGGGAACCGGGCGTCATGCGCTGAGATTTTCACTCTCCATCCCGGGAAATGGATTTGTTTTCATTGGAATTGGCTTTAGAGACAAAGTCACCGCGGCGTTTTCGGTTTCACGACACGGGAGCGAACAACTCCAATGGTAGGGGGTTGACTAGAGGCACGATTTTCTCCTCTTGCGCTATTCCCCCTTGGCGAGAGTTGGCGGGATTTAGGCCAGGGGAGCCATGGGAATACAACAGAGAGCTAGGTCGTGGATTGGTGGAAGAAATACTAAAGGTATCGGAAAGGGTATTAAACAAGATGCTGGTACAGCACTGGAAGCTTTTTCTTCACATTGTTGCTCGTCTCCTTAGACCTGCCGTCGCGATGGCGCGATGGTTTTTTCACTGGATTTATAGATACCCCCAACTGGTACTTTTTATTTCTTTCTTGTGCGGGACGTAGGTGAAGGCTGGTGGCCAACTAATTAGCTAGCTGTACGAATGATAACCATCAAGCCATGAAATAGAAAAGAGCTTTCTGGTATCTTCTGTTCCTTCTGATTGGCCCGGTTTTGAGAAATCTATCCCAATACCAATGTGAATCCTTGCAAACGCCCAGTTTGTTTAGCTGTCCACGGGTGCCTAGGCATTGCTTGTCGTCGCAAATAAGGTTGGCGAGGCTACGTGGAAGAATTACACTGTGTTGAAATCTCGTGTGCTTAGACCAGACATTTACAATCCGTACACTAATTGAACCAAACGGACACTGGATACCTCTGTGGTATTCCTCCACTACTACTACTACTACCTACGGTCTCCATTGAATTGACTCTGGCATAAGCTCCGGGTCTTATTCCCCCCCATGTCTTACTCAGTGACTTGTCCGAGTCGTGAGGGTAATCGTCCCTGTACATCCGGGGGGTACGAGGTCTGACAGGCAGGCTGACTGATTAATACACGTGGGTCATACCTACCACTGGGTCGGTGGCGGCGGGTCTCAATCTCTTCGCATCTTCCGAGATACCCAGGGAGTCAGGTAAGTTTCGACCAATTGTGTCTCTGTGCGACAGGGGGGGAGGGGGGGTTCACTTTCTAGGTCTAGGTAGGTACTTTGCGTGGATTTGGAATTGGTATCGGACTCTCGTCTCGTCCACGACATACCGACGAGGTACATAACCTGAAGGATCCCACGCGGATTATCCGTTCTGACATGACAACACGGGAGGGGGTTTAGGTGGTACCGCGACTGATGAGGAAGTGAAAGCGTGTTGAGCTGTAGGACTTGGTCGTCTATGGGATTTAGGGTATGTATATAGACTGGCTTCATTCCGTCTGTTGAAAGAGCGAATTTCAATGTATTATAGTTTAAATTCCTCTTTCTAATTTAATAATGCCTCATTGTCCAAGTAGTGTACTTCTTGCATTCCGGAGTAATTATCCCAATTACGCTCACTGTCCGAGACACATATGAATGAGGCTGCTTACATTGCTACCTACCGGAGCTGAGGTTGAAGCCAGCACATATATGTCTTGGTAGTGGAACGAGAGCTCTGGATACCCTAGACGCTCGGACTTCGAGACGCCTTATTTAACATTATAAGTCCGGCATAGGAGATCTACCGATCGAACGTTGAACGCCTGATTTGGCGTTGTGACGAAAATCCTCTGTCTCTTGACAATGAGATTTGTGCTCCCCATCCAAATTGATAAGTGTGTACCTTAACGACATATGCATATATGTAGGTCTGTTATCTCAGCACAGCTAGTGTAGAGAAGTTCCGATTCATCCCTTGCTATTCTGACGTGATAACGAACATCATATGTAATACTTCATCCAGAACGTGTAGAACAGGTTCAAGAAATAGTGTAGATCGGATAAGAGGTATCGTCTTAATTGTATTCAGAAGTTAGACCTCAAAAATTTCCCCCCTCGAGCCAGTGTTGATCTTCGTTAACAAGACAATAGTCTTATAGACGGGCGAGATATTAGTAAGGAGTGTCATTCGGTATACACTACCTAGGTAGAATGTACTCATCGCTCGAGTAGAGAGGATACAAGGCGAGTGCCAACACCAGCATCGGTCAGTTCTTAACGTCCAGCTAGACAGTAGACTGAGTCCACTCATCATATACCACAATTTAGCTCATGAGAGTGTTGGGGCCTCAAAGTCGTGGAACTCGATTATACTCGTTAGGCTTCCCTGATTAGAATTGTCGGGCCATCTATGTTAGCCAGTTCCCGATAAATGTACTGGGCGGAGAGGCTTTTGGGATCATCAGCCATGTTGAGTGTAGATGTGCATGTGCGTGATTGAATTGATTCAAGGAAGAGTTTGTCTGGAAACCTTGAAAATCCGATTGCTTCTCGTTGCGATCAGTTCCGGCACGACGGGGAACGTTTGCGACGGCTTGGAGTTTCTCGACTTGGTTGTGCCATAAATTATTCTAAGCATCAAACGAAAAACTGAGCAGGAAACCTCAACACACTCAATTGTTGGGAATGAAACACAGACTTGTATCGAGAAGGCTCGATTAGTATTAAAAGCCAACATAGAAGCCCTCCAAGCTTTGCATACCATAAACGCCACCCTGCCGTCGAAATATCCATTGTCACCCATGTTAGACGCCGTACTCTGCAAATGGTGTTCTGCTCCACCGTCTTTCCTTCCACTCTTGGGTATTTTTCTTTATACACACAGCCGGTAACTAGCGTAACGTCCGGCCGTTTCACTGCTGCGGATGATCTTGACGACCTGTCCGCGTCGCATACCGAAGTACTTGGCAACCGGATCCCGCTGGAGAATACGGGGTAGCTGGGTCTCCTTCAAGCGGTACCGCTTAAGCAGGGCTGTCTTCTCTTCCCTGCTTAGAATGACGTGGCGGGGCACAAGCTCGTGATGGGTGATGTTGATGAGGAGGTCTTCCTCGAGGAACCACTCGATGCTAGTCCACTGGGCGAATTTAGGGATCTCCTTCTTGGCAGCAGATGATACGTTCCCGCTCAGAATCATCATGCCTGTTCTGTAGTGTTCGTGCGAGCAGAACTTTGCGAATTTGCGCATCGCCTCAGCGCCGACGCTGGTATCGTCGTTGAACTCAACCCAGATAGTACCAACATCTGGTTGCGGATCGGGATTGCTGGGGGTCGCCGGAGGGGTGTATTTCTTGAGCATCTCGGGGCTTGGTCGAGCAGAGAACTTCATTCTCTCGCGCCTGTATACAGCTCTGGTTAACCAAGGCGTGGCTTTTGGTTGAGGGCCTTATTGCGTCAAGGGCACACATACGAAACTGTGCCATCTATGCTGGTATATTGTGTTCTGAATGCATCGAGCGAGATCTTGACCTCTTCCTCCGCTAGCTCATAGCCCTAGGTCCATCAGCATCTCTACTTTCGCAGTTCGCAGCGAATGGCTAGCATTGGAGTCGACATACACGGTCCTGGACCATCTCGTGGGCGGTTCTCCATGCGCGCCAGGCCTTCACTATGCTCCTCTCGTTCGCCTCCGAGTTCATATTGTCGACGTCCGCCATGTTGGCACTGGTCGGGACTGCACGGCGCGGAATGCGTTCAATCAATCGTACCTGCGCTGGGTGAGTGCACCTAGAACCTGGGAATGGCTGTTGTTGGAGAGTTGTAGTGATATGCGCAGAGAGGAGAAACACAACAAGACCTGACGATGATCGCCTACAGGCA
Organism: Ustulina deusta; assembly: GCA_023159155.1. NCBI lineage: Eukaryota > Fungi > Ascomycota > Sordariomycetes > Xylariales > Xylariaceae > Ustulina > Ustulina deusta. The sequence continues at coordinate 942,223 of JAJNNX010000004.1, read as the reverse complement.
GTTGTCTCAGCCTTGCTTTCCACGGTTGAAAAATTCCACCAACTCTACAGGGGTGTCGCGAGTTGCTGGGGTCTCCACTATGCCTGCCTACCTCGGTACTTAGGGAGGCACTATACATACAATGTAGTGGTATAGCCAGGTAAATTTATATACAGGAGGCTTAATGCAGGTACAAAGGTACAATGGCCAGGTGCGGGACGGGTTCGGCTTAGGACGGGCCCACCTTGACACGCCCAGACCACATGAATGGCCGGCGCTCATTGGTGAATTGGGGTAAAGAATTAGGGTGGATGGTACACTGCACGGTTTGCTGTGCTGCACCCCAAATTCATGCCAAGAACAACCAGAAAAATTCCATCTGCTGGGCAAAAACCTAGGAGAACTGACTGACAGCCTTCTGGACCCTGAAATCTGGCCTTCTTCTCTTCAGGTTGCTGGCCATTGTTCATACCCTCACCTAGTACATCTCTTTCCTCCTCTCTTCTCTATATAATATATAAGTAGAGTGTGGAGAAAGCAGTCCACCATTCATTTGGGAACCCTCCCTTTTTACGCCAGTGCACTGGTTTCTTATACGTGAACAATTTAATATACGATATTTTTTATTATCCGTCCCTCTTCCGACCCCATCGTCGGCTGCGTCTTCTTTAACCATGGCCGACACCGCTACCACCCCCGTCGCTGCTGCTCTGACAGCGGCTGACAAGAAGAAGCTCGAGAAGCCAGAGAAGCCAGAGAGGCCCAATGCCGAACTCTTCAATGAGAGTTTGGCCAAGGCTGAGAAGGAATACCAGGACTCGATGGCTAAATATGTATGTTGTAGTGCTCAAACTTGACCTGGACATGCGTGCCCACTCCCTATACTACCTGTGGCAACGTGCTTACGCCATCGTATATAGAACGCTATTAAGGCCAAGGTTGAGCTCGCCACCCCCAGCAAGAATAAAGATGCCCCGACGCCCGCCCAGAAGCTCCGCCAGGAACTAATCGCCGAAGCGAACGAGATCCGTAACAAGCAAGGTGTTGGCAAGAATGCTCGCAACTCTAAGCTCGATCAGATTAAGCGGCTCGACGAACAGCTCCGGTCCCGTATTACCGAACAGAAGAGTGCTCGTGGCAAGGTCGTTTTTAAGAGCGTCGAGGAAATCGATCGCAAGATCGAGGCTCTTGAGAAGGAAGTGAACAGCGGCATGATGAAACTCGTCGACGAGAAGAAGTCTTTGACCGAGGTCTCGAACCTGCGCAAGCAACGCAAGAATTTCGCCCAATTCGATAATTCGCAGAAGGCCATCGATGACCTGAAGGCTAAGATTAAGGAGATTAAGGATAGCATGGATGACCCCGAGTCTCGTGCCCTCAGCGAGCGCTATTCCAAGGTCCAGGGTGAACTGGACTCTATTAAGGCCGAACAGGACGAGGCCTTCAAGAGCCTCAACACTTTGCGCGATGAGCGAAGCAAACTACAAGCCGAACAACAAGAGAAATTTCAGGCTGTGCGTAAATTGAAGGACGAGTACTACGCTGCGAAGAAAGCCTTTGGCGAATACGAGCGTGAGGCACGCCAGAAAATTCGGGAGCGCCAAAAGGCTGAACGGGAGCGCTTTGACAAGGAAAAGAAGAAAGAGCGCGCCCAAAAGCTGCTACAGGAGGCTGGCGACCCAGCCTACCTTGAGGAGATCCGTCGCGCCAACAGTCTGCTCCATTTCTTTGACCCATCATCCACTTCTACCGAGAAGGCTCCCCTCCTCGCCGACAGTGGTTTAACCGCTCAAGCTTCGCGCAAGGTTGACGACTCTGGTCTGAAGGGCACCAAGCTAGTGCGAAAGGAAGACCGTTATGACGACTACCTCCCTGCTATTAAAAAGGGAAAGAAGGGCAAAAAGTCGGTCGCTGTTGAGAAGAGCGGCTTCAACTGCCCACCTTCGGTCATCGACGACTGTAGTTTCTTGGGCGTTGATCCCCCAATGAGTGCTGCTGACGTTCCGGCTCTCATCGAGAAAGTAAAGGCAAAACTCGATCACTGGAAGTCTGATCAACAGGCTGAGACGCAACGAGTAGGTCGTCTGGATGATTTTCTACACACATATTTGCTAACTATTTCTAGAATATCGAGAAGGCGAAGAAGGAGATCGAGAAACTGGAAGCTGAAGAAGCTGCAGAAACGTCTGGAACCGCAACCCCTAACGGCGTCAATGGGGATAAGACCGACTCTAAAGTTGAGGCCGTTACCTCGGACCTCAAAGATGCCTCGTTGGAGGAGAAGAAGGAGTAGGAATCCGACTGTTTCCCCTTACCCGAAGCCGAATCAAAAAAGAAGCCAGACACCAAATCCGAGGGAAAACCAGCCAGGGAAAATGATAACTCCGAGGCGACAGACTCTTTTCTTAGCCCTGTGTCGCAGGGCAATCACCAACCGTCTAGGACTGACGCACACGTTGCCCTGGAGCCTGATGAGCCCAAAGTAGAAGGCGTCTTTCTGGCAGATGCAAGATCAACCGTATCGATCTAGGCATTTCTTGCATATTATTATCGTCACCGCGAGAGCCCCTCATCTTCATTGTGACAACGTTTATGTCTTCTCCATCCTCCCCGCCATCCACGATATTTCACTCGCCTCGGTATTGGTGAGCCCCTAACGCATTAGCTTCAGTAGCGAGAATAAATAAAGAATCTCATCAATCTGATACCCTGTGATAGATCACTCCCTCCTGTCCAATTGACTATGCCTCTTTAACTAGACCAAGATAACATCACGACGATTGCATATGCCTGATCCACCGCTATTGTTCTCTCAGCTAAGCCATCCTGTGGAATTCCCTAGACGGGTCGATTCCGCGATTCCCCGGGGCTAAGGTGATGTTTCTCAAGAACATCCGCGTCAATTCGCGCGGTACACGTGGATGGAGCCTACGAACAACGCGAACTTGCATCTTGAAGAAGATTCTCAGACCCGACGGATCGGTGGTAGATTCCGTGGGGGGACGAGACCGTCCCACGCGTCGTTTCATGAATCGAGGTTGGGTTCAAGGTTGGGCCGCGCTGCCGCTGCCGCTGCTGGCCCCGTTATGCGTACGTTACATAAATAGTACTGACTTACCTACTTAAGCGTGATGCACGCCAAATCGGTCTCGTGATCTATTATGCAGCGTGACAATTGTTACCTCTTTCAACACACCTGCATAAGTACACGCGCACTGCAGCGCATACACATACATACATGGCACGTACGCACATCCAAACAGCTTGATGTGTAGGTAGGTACACGTAGCCGTGGTGTACTAATCTCTACAGCAGGTGGCTTGGTAGAACTGTTTTCTTCTGCCATGTAGTTACTCCTCGTGGCCATGTGCATACATATCCATACATACCTGGATAGATGGATCACAGTCGATGGATGAAGGGATGTACCTAGGAGCTCATGATGTATGATACTGTACGTACCCACGCACATGTACGTGCGTAAGTGGACTCAAGGGTAGAGAGATAGATAGATAGATAGATAGACAGATAGACAGCTATGCCAATGCTCAGATGCGTTTCGCTGGCGTAATATGATGTGTGATGCAACGCATACCGCGGCATCATCGTCCTCCTCATCGCCCGATCTGGCTCCAGTGTGCTTTACTTACTTGGGTCTACCTCATACCCATCCATCCATCCAACAACGCACCTATGGCATTATTCCGAAGCTTCGGAGTTGGGATCCGGCCGCTATAGAACGGGGAGTCGTGCACTGTAGGTCCCATGCCATGTCGTGCAATAGGTAGGTAGGTACTAGTAGTAGTAGGTAGGGGGAGGTACTTGGGCCGTCGTTGGAGTTTCATTCCTATCCAATCTTCCGTTACCCGGATCATGGGCAAGGCGATGAGAGGCCGCTACTCACATACATACATACATACATACACACGTACATATACTCCTGTACAGTACGTGGGTAGCGAGGTGGTAAGATGGTGGTGGTGGTGGTGTTATTGGTGTTCCACTGCCTCCAGCCAATCCGCAGGGACAGCCAGACCGAAAATCCGCGACAATGCATGCTCACGACGTCCAATCCGACGTAAGGCAGATTCGTAGGCACAACTGGAAAATAGTAAGACGTCCTTTCCATCATGATATAATTAATATACACAACACACATAGGCACGTACATGTAACTAAGCAGGTAAGGTTCATTAATGGCTCGTTTTTTTTTTTTCATTTTCTGACAGAGGAGTGAAACGTGGAACCGACCACGGGGAATCAACATGTTGGTGATATATCTGTTGCTCTTTTTGTTTGGTTTTGCATACATACACGTTGTCGACCCTATCTACGAAACCCTCCAAGTTTTAGTCTGCTGCCCGCGTTTGTTATATTCCGCAGGTATCTCATCGGTAGATTTGGTGGTTAGTCGAGGCTAGATTCTTACTCCATCTACGTGTCGGCTTGTTATCGTTCTAAATGTAATATGGCACAAGAGTTATAGTGTATGAATACACGCTGTGCAATACTTCGTACTCTCCAATACTGACCCTCCAAGCATTGGCTGTTTTAGAGGGCTGGAGGTCACTAGGCTCACGAGGTGGCAGTTCTGGGAGGGGAGTATGTTAATCATTTGTTTCTTGTCTACTACTCTGTTCGGCCCGCGAGACGTTAATGCTGGTAGACAGACAGTCGGTTAGAGGCGTATTCCATACTCTACCCCTGTCTGTGAACCGGTGAAGTCCTCATCGTTATCCTCATAGGGTGTCAACGTATTGGTCGGTAGCACAAGACCATCCATAACCTAGGCTCATCTGACAAAGCCTAACATAGGCGTATTCCAACTTTCCCCAGACACCCTTGTACCAGCAGCCGTGCGGCTTGGTTGATTCTGGCCATTTCTCTTCAGGTAGAGCTTATTACCTCCCCACCTGGGCTCGTATATCCGACAATCAAACAACTTAGTTGCGACGAGCCTTGCTTTATTCGTTTCTCCATATGAATTAATGCCTTGAAACTCCATACTCCAATACCGCAATCTGAGGGGTAACCAAATTCAAAATAATATCAATCACCTGCAACATCGTCGGGACCTAGTTGGATCGAGACACGTGATCTAGAGGCTCATCTCGTTGAACCTGCAAGATAGAGCGGTGAGTGAGATGGAAACGAAGGGAAAAAAGAACCTTAGAAGAATGGTGCCAAAAGATAACGGTACCGGCGCTATGCAAAATGATTATGGACTTAAGCCGTGATTGTTTCCTAGCCAGCTCCTGAATGCATTGCAGAACGTGGTCGTCGACTCATATACTCGTCGTCTCGTGAAATACTATCCTCCTGATATCTAAGATATGATGGCAGTAGCCTTGCAGTATTGTTGTGCGAGAAACAAAACAGAACGTTTATTTTTGCTGTCCAGCATTCTTTGGTAACGCTCGAGTTGTGGTGAGTCGATAAACTGATTTAAGCCGTTGAATCACGAACTGGGTGTTCCGTTTCACGGAGGCATGGTATTTTTCAGCCAAATCCCTTCGGTTATCCTATTTGGTAGTTATAATAGCTTTGAGGTGGTGCTGTCGGTGGCCGGAACCCCCCCGCCCGTCTTGAGCGTGGTACGGGGGCCATGGGGTTTCCGACGATATGCATGGAGGGAGGAGCGGGCGTTCTTCTTTCGATGGCTGGTGGCGGTGGTGTCCTTCTATTCCGCGCTCTCTCTTGTGCGCTCTCCGGGGCTATGGTTGAGCTCCGTCTCTGCTTCCTCGCCCCGTTCATTGCACTTAGTGGTGGATCTTTGACGGCAGGGTCATCATCTGGAGGGAGATTCAGCTCGACCAAGCCGAAGAAATACTCTAGCACTTCTGGATACCGCTGAACACTGGACTGCCAATCTTCGTCGATGCCTCGCTTGAGAGATGCCTGAGCTGCCTGAATCTCACTTGGATGCGGAGGCGCATGGTAATAATGATAAGCAGTGGCTGTTAGCCGCTCCATGTGTTCGTTATGTGTAGCCTTCCGCCGCTCTGTGAGCAGTCGAAAATACTCGAGTATATAATCCTGGGCATGTGCCCGAACCCAGGAGCTAATACGATATTAGTACGAGGTAACAGACAGCCGTGTGTCGGCATTGAGGTTTAGCCAACGTGGGCCGTGTTCTGAAAATGGCTCACCGTATCTCAGTGTAAACAGATTGCATCATCCGGTGCTCTGCTTGCTGAACTGCAGCCTCGAGCCCCTTGGCCTCGCAGTCACAGGCGTGTGTGGCAGGGGCATGGCAGATGGCACAGTCCGGGTCCATCCTAATGACGGACTTACGGTGTTTCTCCCTAGAATACATCTTAGCGGCGTGAAGCCGAAGGCGGCGGAGGCGAGGACGGCCGATGTGTGAGGTTGGTACACATAAGGGACGGTAGGATTATGATGTGCTATTTTACAACGTATCCATAAAGTGACCCGAAAGGGTCCATGGAGCGGGAAGGGGGAAAGAAGATTAGAAGTAAGCAGAATGGCGACTGACCTGTATTATGAAGAGGAAGGCCAGCAACAGCACGCAGCAGCAGACACTACCGTCTAGGTAGTGGGAGTGTTACAGCGAACAGCGTGGTGGCAGGAAGGGGGGGTAATTGGACAAGAGGTGTTCAGTCCGTGGCTAGCTCGCGATTGTCCTGCAGGAAATAGAATTGACCGCCCGGTCGAATGCGGCGAAAGGAAAAAAGAGGGCAGCAAATAAGGAGAGGGAAGAGCAAGTTTAGGACCCGATATGGCCGATATCACGGGAGCCGAACAGCTCTATGGCTCTATGGGAGTGTGGGGTAGAGAGACAACCACGATACACAGTACGGAAGAAGCCAAGATCGGAGAGATGGAGAGAGGGAGAGAGGCAGAGAGGCAGAGAGGCAGAGAAAGGGAGAGCAGGAGGACGGGCTGACTTGGCTCACTGGCTGAGGAGACTGGACTACCTAGCTGGCTGGCTGGCTGGCTGGCTGACCGACTGGCTGACTGACAAGTGAGTACCGGTAGTCGAGGCTAGGGGAGTCCAGCGTGGTGCAATTGGTAATACGATAGTGGCAGCAGTACTGGTGGTGGTGGTGGTGGTAGTAGTAGTCGTAGTAGTAATAGTAGTGAATGAGTGAGTCAGTGGTGGTGGTGGTGGTGGTGGTGGTGGTGCAGAGAGAAAGACACACAAGACCAATTGACGTGTGCAGAGAGAGGGAAAGACGCACAAGCCAATTGACGAGAGCGAGAGAATCGGCAGAGGTTGCAAGTGTAACAGCCCAGCGAAGCCCGAAGAGCAGCAGAGGTATGTCCACGTCCGGACGGGAGATAAAATTTGGCTGTCGTGGCTCGAATGGGCGGCTGGATGACTGCTAGTATGCAGGGTGCATGAGAGTAACCCAATCGAGCGTTCGCAGATCCGCCGACATTGCTGCACACCCCAGATCTTGATCAAGCGTGTTGGGGAGGGGGCGGGAGACCGAACCGGGGCCAAGCAATGGCTCAGAGCCTGGAGACAGGGCGAGATGGTGGTCGGGACGGAGAGATAAGGGGGGATGGGGAGACGTAAGTAGGCAAATAAATACCGAGGGCAGGTAGATACCTAAGACATAGGGAGTTGGGGAAGATGTTTGTTGGTGCTCCTGGTTCTTCTCCTCCTCCTCTAATGTCCACTTCCTCTCCTGTGCGTACAGTGGTATCGAGGAACGTTGAAAATAACAGAGACGGGAGGGGTACGAGAGCCAATCAAAAAATACCTACTTTCAGTACTATACTTAGGTAGGTAGTCTTGAGCCTCCCCGTCGAGACCAACACAGGCGATGGTAGGGGATTGGAGTGTACCCTAGGTTGGCACTTAATCTAGGTAGGGGGTTAAGTGGACGACCTACCTACCTAGTCTAACCCAAAGCCAGATAAGACCCCTCCGAGAGCATGAAGACGATTGGTAGGCGGGGAGGAATGGTCTACCTATCTAGCTTCACACGACACTAGGTAAGGTACTCTACTAAGTCCACTACACTAGACCCAACTATTCACAGTACGAATACCAGACTACCATGCCATGCACCGCCGACAGTCATGTCTTGGAGTTGTCGCTAGACACTATCACGCTACCGGCACACCGCCTTTGTTGACCCCCGGTGATGGCGGTGATAACAACCGGTCGGTCGCTTATATGACGCGCCTTCAGCATTTACACTGGGGTCTGGTTAACCGAGCTACTAGGAGGTATGGGCGGCTAGTTGGGAATTGGGAATTGGGAATTGGAACAACTGCTTGTCAAACGAGACAGCCAGGGAATCGACGTTTGAGAACATGACAAGGATCCGATCAACTGACAATTGGCCCGTGACCCAATTGCCAGCAGAATTGCTCATCAGTCGTTATTGAAGCATACATCACACCAGTTCAGCACCGGTTCTCCACGCAGCAGGCAGGTAGCACCTGCTGGAGTGGTTTTGGTCTTGATGAGTTGTCAAGCACCCTTGTCCATGGTCTCACTGGAAGAAGTGAGTGTCTTACGGCAACTGGTTGGAAGCCACTGGGTCCCTTGCCCCTTGTTTCCGGCTGGTTGCCGACGCTAGTCTGTTGGCGGCTTAGCGTGGCTTGGGTCTTGAGCTTTGCGGAAACAAGAATGTTTATCTTATCGCGATACCATCCAAGTGAGATATACTTACGAGCTCGACTTGGTAATTCGTTGTCAATGCCTGCACGCCGGACTTGACGAAAGCTCGATTGGTAATTGTAATTCGGAACAGGGCAAACACGACGCTCAACCCCCCAATCAGAGCATCCAAAGATGCCCCCGAGATGCTCCCCGACCTCGGCCCTGTTTCTTCCATTCCTTTATCCGACACTATTCCGCTCTCTCTCCCTCTCCCGCGTGCCGAGGGCTGGTCTCTCAACCTCTACGTCAGCATCGACATCCATCGCCGAGAATGGTAGCGACGGGACCGAGAGTCTGGCAACGAGTGACGAAATACCAGTCTCGCGCCTGAACCCCTCCCCAGATGACTATGCCATCGCGAGCTTCGCCGATAAGACCAGGATCACCATTCTAGCCGGTGGAGGTGGTCACGGCTGCATTTCGTTTCTCCGCGAGGCATTCCTGGCCAACGGGCCTGCTAATGGCGGTGATGGCGGACATGGCGGCAATGTATACATACAGGCTGTCCACGATGAGAATTCGTTGCACAGGTTGGCCCGTCGTCATATTATCCGTGCTGGCCGTGGCAAGACAGGGCAAGGCAGCAATCGCGGTGGTGCCCGGGGCGAGGATGTTATCATCCGGGTTCCTATTGGCACCGTCGTCCGGGAGATCGAGAGGATAGACCCGATGGTTGAAGAGACCATACTGTATCGTCAGGCGAGAGAGAAAGAGCGCCAGTATGAGAGGTTAGTCAGAGCGGCCGAAGCAACCGCTCAGGCTAGTGAGGAGACGGGTGTTGGCGAGGGCGAGGCCCTGCGATTGAACATAGACTTGCCGGAACCACCTGAACATCCGAATGCTCATAAGTTTGTTTTGTACCCGGGCATGTCATCCGGCGAGCGTCGCAACATATCTCTCCCTCGGTTACCGAGCCGAGAACGCCTATATGCTCAGCCCGAGGCCTCTATTCACCTTGACCTCTCGGTCGCGTCTCCTCGTCCTATTTTGTTAGCAGCAGGGGGCCTCGGTGGCTTAGGCAATCCGCATTTCGTCTCTAAAGATCGGCCCCGTCCCCTATTCGCAACCAAGGGCGAAAGGGCCGTCCGCATGCAATTGGAACTCGAACTTAAACTCCTCGCAGACGTAGGCTTCGTCGGGCTTCCGAATGCTGGCAAGAGTACCCTGTTGCGCGCCCTGACACGTAGCCGAGCCCGCGTTGGCAATTGGGCCTTCACGACGCTTCAGCCCAACATCGGCACTGTGGTGCTCGATAACCATAAGGGGCGCCCAATTGTACAGCCCCGGCCATCCGGGGGCTCCTCCCCTTCCCATTATGTCATCCGTGATGCCAACTTCGGGTCTGTAGTAGTGTCACAGCAGCCCGGTCAGGGACAGGTTGGTGAGGCTCCAGAACCCCGCAAACGCTTCACCATCGCAGATATTCCGGGTCTCATTGAGGGAGCACATCTGGACCGTGGACTTGGTATCGAGTTTTTGCGTCATGTCGAGCGGGCAGGCGTTCTTGCCTTCGTCATTGATCTACACGCAGGTGATGCAGTCAAAGCACTCAAGTCTCTATGGACGGAGGTTGGTCTGTATGCGCGCATGCGTGAGGACGAAGAAAGAGAGCGAGAAGCGAGTGAACGGATTGATTGGCAAGGAGACGGAACTAATTTGGCGACGGGTCGGATGATAGTGGCAGACTTACCAGAGCCGGCAACTCAACCAACGGGTTTACACATTGCTTCTAAGCCCTGGTTCGTCATTGCCACTAAAGGGGATTTACCCGGAACTAAGGAAAACTTCAACAAATTGAAGGAGTATCTGGACGCTATCACAGAGGGCGAAGAACCCCACCCTAGTAATGTCGAGCATGCCTGGACAGAGAATTGTCTGGCGATTCCAGTGAGTGCCATTCATGGACAAGGCGTTGATAGAATAATCCACTGGACGTTAGGACTATTAGATGATTGATATCGGCAACGACGCAAGGATCTGTATACTACGTAGTATAAAGTATTTTGAAGTCCGTTGCGGGACTTTGAGTGCACCATTAGGCAGGTCAATCCAGCAAGACAAACCTCTTTGACAGCCCATAAGTTCTCCTGTCCGCCGCGAATAAAGCCTTGCCTAGTCTGTAAATCTCATTCGGTGGCTGTGAATACTGTTGTCGTGCATACTTCTTGTAAGCTTCAAATCCCAAGTGGGCAGTGGTCATTCAAAACGTCTTAAATATCGCCGTCCCTTTTCATCTGGGGTTAGAGACCCATCTATACTCTTTCCTCGATGTCGTTAACGAAAACGCCTGCATGTACGCCGCGTGGATCTTAGGCCTAGGATCTTGAAATTATTCTTTACTCGTGGATCCCTTATCATTCACAGCTGGTGTGGTACCAATTATTGGACCGCTATACGCTGTCATGGAAGGCGACAGGAGTATTGCTGGTCTACGGAAAGCTCACTAAGAATTTCGTGATCTAGTCAGCGAAGTAAGCTGTGTTTTTTTCTTTTTTTCTTCTTCTTCTTCTTCTTCATCCCTGAATCGTGTGCAGCTGACGCTGGGTAATGGATGAACCCGGCTCTGCCTATCTCGGGATGCGGCATCCAGTCCTGGATATGAGTTCTAGCACGCAAGCATTTGCTGTCGTTGACTTGACTTCTGGGCGCTCTGTGCTTTCTTGCTAAGATACCACTTCCGAAGGAATCTGTGACGGACTCCAAGACTAGTGAGAGCGGTCGCGAATACTCAAAGATGAAATGGTAGGTCTACGAATCGAAAGTGACGCAACTCAGAGACGAAGTTCTCTCTCGAAGGGTAGATCTTGTCGATGAAATTGACCCGCTTCAGTTCAAGGAAGCGATTCGCATTTGGGCGCGTTGCGTTAGAATACCAAATCTTTCGACAGACGACAAGGCTGCGGAACTACTCCTTCGTTCTACCGGCCATCGGAATCTCCCTAATTGGGTTTACAGTGACCTACTGGGCCTAGCACTCAGATACTCTTCGAGCAAGTTCATGTTTTTTGTCCTGTCGTCCGGTATCAAACCCGGGAGAGTGCCACAGAACTCACCGGATGCCTTTGTGGCGCTTGCTTCGAGAGCACTCATCTAGTCCCTTGGTAGGGAGGATCTAGAAGCCATCACACGTCACACTTTGAATGCCAGACTAGATTTTAGCGATAATGGCGAGTAGTATTGTGAAGCAGCAGCGCAGTGAAACACCTGTCGCTTTCTCAGAGTTATGCTAAAATTAGAGGTTAGTTGTGGCCAGACAGATGAAGGAGAATACTGTATACTCCATTGAGCCGCGGCTTATGCCACATTGCATACGATAGAAGTTCTCGGGGAGGCTGACATCAGGGCATTCGACCCGAATGCGGAGCTTGTTGGGAGGACGGAATAATAGCAAGAAGACTCTACCGGGAACCAACTCGAAGGAGGTGGATGGGCAATCATCTCTCTTTGTTGCATGGGTAGAGTAAGGCACAAACGAGACAAGATATAATTTCTTTTTCCGGGCCGCAGAGTCTATTTTTGTGCCTCCACACCCCCTCCCTTGACGTGTCGACTCCCCAATATCGACACGAAAGTTATGAGGTAACCTACTGTACCTTTCAGCACCATCAAATTCCAGCTTCTGTTTTCACTCCAGTGTGTTCAAATCCCCTGGACGGAGGCCCTTCGTAGGGCAGACATCAATGCCTTACCAGGGTAGTTCTCTGGGTGTTGTTGGTTTGACTTATATGTGGCTTGGCATCTGCGCCCCAAACGGCCACGACCCTGACCCCGACCCTGGCATCGGGAGAGAGCCATTCCAACGGCATGTAGTCCCTCTAGCGTCCATTTTTTTCAAACAACAAGTACCTAGTGTTAACACAATAGATATTTTTTTCCTAGATGGGCTTCCTAGCATCTTGCGGGAGACTACCTACGAGAGATGCCTACTTGGTGCTTGCATTTGCAGATACCCGAGATGATCAATCACTTCCCTTGGCTTCGTGCAGTATTCGGTAGAGACCCAGATTTATCAAGGCTAAAACTTGGGCCAACTGTTCCGTTTGTATGACCCCAGAACCAAGTATGCTCAGGACAGACCAATATGTGTACACGATGAGCAAGTCTAGGTACAAAGGTACAAAGGTAAATACCTACAATAGACCATTCCACTATATACTTTATATATGTACTTCTGTAGGTACTATGTAGCCTTGTATGCCTGAAAGTGCAAATATCTAAGACACACTGCGTCCTCTGTGATCTGGTTGCCTAAGAGATCTTCTTATTTATATGCACAAGTCCCTTCCTTCTTATCTCTCCAGATCGAAACCTTGGGTGTGCTTGCCTTCTTTTCCTAACCAAATTCGCAAAAACTCGCACAACACCTTATCTTCAACTTGTTCTGCTCTACTCTCGACTTTATGACGAAGTTCGCAAGTATGAGTACACTAGCAAGAGAGAATCAACCGGGTCACGGTAATCTCTCTATCCTGACTAAAGTTGATAGGCTGCGTGAGCTCATCGGCACAAGAATTGCCTTGCCTCAGGTACTTCTCGTCCATCCTCCCTTCCCCATCCTGTCTCCCTTCCATTAGCAATACTGAGGCTAAATTTGTAGCTTGTTGTTGTTGGGGACCAATCTTCGGGCAAGAGCTCAGTACTCGAGAACTTGACTGGATTTGCATTCCCTCGCGATGCTGAGCTCTGCACACGCTACGCAACGCAGATCACCTGTCGCCGTGAAGCCCAGGAGAGCATTTCTGTCTCCATCATAGTCAACCCGGATGCTACACCCGATTCTCGTGCTCGCGTGAAAGACTTCCATCGTAACTTCACCGACCTCTCTCCGGAAAACCTCGCTCAGCTCTTTAAAGACGTAAGCTCATCACTTGGCACAGTTTATAGAAGTATTGCTCATTAGATCTAGGCGAATGATGCACTGGGTATTAGTAGTGGTAGTGCTACTACTACCCCTGACGGTTTTCTGCTGCCCGCCTTCAGTGAGCATATTCTCAAGATTGAGAAACTGGGTCCCAATGTAAGTTTTAAGTGGCTCCCTAGTTCACTTGGGTATCCGGTCTTCTAATTAATTGCAGGAAGAGCACTTTACCGTGATTGACGTTCCTGGCATCTTCCGACAGGAGACGCAAGGTGGGCACGGTGCCGGATGTCTGTGGGTTTGGTCTGACATGTTATAGGCATCACTACGGAAAGTGACATTGAACTAGTGAGAAGCATGGTCAAGAAATATAGTAAGCTGCCTTCTCATGTTTCTACCGACTTAATCCGAGTGGCATGAGCTGATTGTATTTGGTATAGTTCACGACTCTCGGACGATGTAAGTGATATAGCCTGGCTGGTAGGTGGTGTGAGTGCCGAAACTGATGATCTGTGTAGTATATTGGCCATTATGCCCAGTAATATCGACCCCGCCACTCAGGAGATCTTAAAGTTGGCAAAAAAGGCCGACCCAACTATGATTAGAACCATGGCGGTTCTTACGAAGCCTGATCTTGCGATCGAGAAAGCAACCCAGCAAATCGCCATTGACCACGTCTTAGGAAAACGAGGCGATCTTACATTAGGCTACTATGTGGTCAAGAACCGAGGTCCTGACGATGCTAATATGACACTTGAGCAGGGACAAGCACAAGAACGCATGTTCTTCACCAATGCTCCCTGGTCCGTTCTGGCTCATACCGACAGGGCCGGAATCGGCTGCCTCAAACGGCGCGTCCGAGAACTCCTAATCGATCTTATCAAAAAGGAATTCCCTAAGCTCAAGGCTGATGTCTCTAAGGCGCTCAGTATCGTCAGAACGCACCATGATGAGATGGGAGCGTCCAGAAGCGATCCACATACCCAGCGAGCGTATTTGAACCGGATGAGCGAAGCCTTTCAATCCCTAACGAGAGATGCACTCAATGCTTATTACAATGGAGACGAGTTGTTCTCACACCGGCATGATCTCCGACTCATCACCCGCGTTGTTGAGGCGAGCGAATGCTATGCAGACGAGATGTTAACAAACGGACACATGCGGCCATTCCAAATCGATCAAAACGATGCAAAGGAGCGTGAAATAAAAAAAGAAGATCCAACTATTCGGTCGCATCACGGTGTCGATCTTGATACAGTTGTGGAAAAATATCCCGAGCTCGAAGAAATCACTGATTCCTGCGGCGTTATCGTCGAGGAACCCGACGCTTGTGATATCATGGAGTACATCGAGGATATGTACAACTCAAGCCGAGGACAAGATCTCGGAACTGTAAGTAACGCCACGCAGGATTTGATACCGTCGGCTCACATCGCGGATAGTTCGGCAACGGCCTACTTGGCACGCTGTTCAAGGAGCAATCGAAGAAATGGGAGAAAATCACCTTGGAGTACATGAGCGTGATCATTTACCATGTCCACCATTTCATCTCCAAAACCGTCAAGTCAATCTGCCCTGACCCAAGAGTTCACGAAGAGCTGTGGAATGGATACCTCCTTGAAGAGTTGATGAATTCCTACCGCAGAGCTATGGATCACGCGAGATTCCTGCTCCGCATTGAGCGCGAGGGATCACCGCTGACACTTACCGACGCGTTCAGTGAACATATACAGCAGCTACAAGGCGATAGATTAATCGGCGCAATTACGAAACTAGGCGTTGAAGAGGCAGAAGACTCTGGCAATGACGAGCGGCATTATGATGAAGCTATCTCGCTCAAGCCTTCTAAGCTTCAGAACTTGGCCATCAAGGGAAATGCGGCCCAGGTTCGAGAACAAATGCATGACCTTCTTTCGAGCTACTACGAAATCTCGCGCCAGCGCTTCGTCGATGTAGTTTACCAGCAAGCTGTGAACCACTACCTACTCTTTGGAGACAAGAGCCCGCTCAAGGCCTTCAACACCAACATGGTTTTGGGTCTCAACGAGG
Organism: Ustulina deusta; assembly: GCA_023159155.1. Classification (NCBI taxonomy): domain Eukaryota; kingdom Fungi; phylum Ascomycota; class Sordariomycetes; order Xylariales; family Xylariaceae; genus Ustulina; species Ustulina deusta. Next base: position 926,696 of record JAJNNX010000004.1, on the reverse strand, counting down.
AGCAGCTGGACATGATTGCTGCTGAGGACTCCCCCGTCAAGCAGCGCCGAGAGAAGTTGGTTCGGGATATTGAGAGCTTGGTGGAGGCCCAGAAGGTTTTGAAGGGGGCTCGGTAATTCGACAGTTTACCGAAGCTTCGCTGGGTTCGGCAATGGTGACGTTCGGTAATTCGGCACCTCTACCGAGAGGTATCAAGGGTTTGCGGTGGCGTGTGATGCTTTTGCTTTTTCTCTCTAGTTCAAAAAGAAGTTCGCATCAGACGATTTCAGACAGTAAAGGTTTTAGCACCATGAGATGCTCGTATGCAGATCTCAGGTGAACTGCAAGGTTCGCAGTCAGAAAATCTTCTCTATCAGGGTTCACAGTCTCGGCACTATCTCGATAGAATGGCGCGGTTGAGAAATATATGAAAAAGAGCATCATACTGAAGGTCTTTGTTCTTGCTACTTATCTCTCGTAGCCCCATGCCCCCGATTCGGTCGCAAAAAAGAATTAAGTATCGGCGGTTTCACCCTCATATCTGGCAGTACATTGCATTCTGATGGTTCTCAGGTAGTTGTTATTACCGAGCCATAAGCGGGCACACGGCTACGAAGTTATTTATACGTTCCGAAGCTTTCGTAAATGCTGTGTATTGTGCATTAAACACACGAAAACAACCGGTTGGTGACATTTGATATTTTCGTGACTACCAATCACGTATCTATCTTTATGGTTACAATCTTGTGTACTCGGATACACCATACAGTTCGGTCTACATGGAGCTAGTTACCACGTAAAGCGACGCAGAAGGAGTAATACATTGGTGCTGTAAGGCGCCGCCATATGATCAAGCTTACTCCAAAATATACCAACCGATAGGTAGTCATTGTAGCAGTCGGTTGACGCATGTGCGCCACTCGACTTACCGCACCTTAGCGTTCCTTCTCCGCGTTCCTTCTCCGCATTCCGACTCATAAATGTCCAAGTAGGTAGGTCATGGTAGGATCCATTACCCCTCGTGCCCCAGAGTCTTTATTTAGGTCGGAGCTCCCAAAGTGTGAAAGTGCTGGAAAATACTGCTTTGTCCCCGTGAAAGTGTGCCCACTAAGACTAGTGCTGGAAACACCGGGAAACCCGAATTCTCGCTGGATTCAACGCACTCATCGCTTTCTATTACTATACCTGCAAGCGGTCAAGATGTCTCCTCACTCGACGAAAGGTACCCCAGGTATGCAGGCAGCAGCCAAAGGTCAGGTAAGGTTTTTCGGTCTTGACATTATCGGGCGGTTCAAGGTTAACGAATACCTATGCGCAGCTTCCGAAGAAGCCAAGCTTTGAAGATCCACTCGACGAGCGCCAATACCTCAAGGAACGACTGGCGCTCGCGTTCCGGATCTTTGCTAAGCAAGGTTTTGATGAAGGGTAAGTCAGCTGACTCTATTTCGTGCTGGACACTGCGCTAAAGATGATGGGGCCGGTAGCGTTGCTGGCCACATCACGGTCCGGGACCCCGTTGAGCCCACTACGTTCTGGGTAAATCCGTTTGGTGTTGCGTGGCCGCTGCTGAAAGCGTCTGACCTCATCCGCGTCGACCACGGTGGCCAGATAGTTGATGGCGGCCCCGTACGGCTTCTCAATGTCGCAGGTTAGTGCAGCGACTGCCGAGGCTCGGCTGGAGGGACCGGAACCTGTCACGCGGGATTATTGCTGACAAGGCGCAGCGTACATGATCCACTCTGCCGTGCACACGGCTCGACCAGACATCAACGCTGTTGCACATAGCCACTCAATCTACGGGCGCGCATTCTCGACGCTTGGGCGCACCCTAGAGATCACCACGCAGGATTCGTGCGCCTTCTACAATGACATCGCGCTCTACGATAACTTCGGCGGCATCGTGCTCGGGCCGGAGGAAGGGATCCACATCGCCGAAGCGCTCGGGCAAAAGAAAGCTGCCATCCTCTCCAACCACGGCCTGCTGACCTGCGGCAAGTCGGTCGAAAGCTGTGTCTTCTGGTTCACGAGCCTCGAGAAGTGCTGCCATGCCCAGTTACTTGCCGACGCGGCTGCTGCCGGGCGCGGTGGAAAGACTGTCAAGGTCGCGGATGCCGACGCGGAATTCACTTATAAGACGGTCGGTTCTGAGGCGGCGGGCTGGTTCAGCGCGAGACCGGCGTTTGATTTGATGGCCCACGAATCTGGGAGTGACTATAAGTTGTAACGAGAGACCCAACCAATAGTAGGTGGTTCAACTTAAGTTGGGCCCTCGGATTGTAGGGAGTTACCTAAGTCTGTACTTAATTCGGAATTTATTTAGGCAATGGGTGTGTTTTGTTTCATTCAAGATCTTTCCATCCAGCTAGGTACCTAGGTGCCGTCTGCTGCACAACGGCACATGCATTTATGTACCGAGACAATATTTCTGAGAAAATAGATATCACCGTTATATGCAAATTGACGAATATTCTCTGCCCCACATTGCATATGCATGGTTTTGGTGGGGTTAGAGCAAACATGTTCGTCAATTGGAAAAGCTTCCCAGAGCTCCGCGCAAAACCTACCTCGTAGTTTACCACTTCCCTGGGTACGACGGCATTGGTGGGTGAAACGGCACCGAACCTGCAATATACTATTTACAAGTCCACAGGTTTCCTTCGCGACGTCTACACTACGGATTGGTCCACGGCCCTATGCGATCGATTGTCTCTCTCCGAGTATAATTTGTAGCCTTTGCGACCGTGGTTGATCATGGGTCGCAAAAACAAGAGAGTATGTTGTCGAGCCACGACCAGACGCGACGAGGTTCTTGGGAACCGTGACTGATAGTATTTCACAGGGTGGCCGTAGAGGTGGCGACCGCAAAGGTGGCGATGTTCGAACGCCTCGCACCGACGCCTACCGATCCTATCCAGATGTCTCGAAGACCAACGAAAGGCTAGAAGCTTTCTATAACACTCTGCTTCCCCTTGAGGATGCTGAGAAAGCCGAATTCTGGGCAACGGTGCGCAGGGAATTGCCAAACTCCTTTCGTTTCTGCGGCTCCAAGGGCCACGCGGTCGCTGTCAAACGCCTTCTAGAGACGCGATATGCGCCTGAGATCGATAAGATCGAGCGCTTCAACGGTGACGTCGTGCAGGCTCCTCAGCCTGTCCCTTGGTATCCTGACCAGCTGGCCTATTCCATGACGACACCGAAGCAAGTCGTCCGCAAGTTCCCCCCCTTCGCGTCCTTCCAGAAGTTCTTAGTCTCCGAGACAAGTGTCGGCAATATTAGCAGACAAGAGCTCGTCAGCATGATCCCGCCTCTCGTCATGGACCTCAAACCTGGTATGACCGTCTTGGACCTCTGCGCCGCACCGGGAAGCAAGTCTACCCAGTTGCTCGAGATGATTCACTCCGGGGAGGAAGCGAGAATCCAGAAATTCATGGAGTCATTCGGCGAGGCTGCGCTCCCAGGGAACGAACAGGAAGATGTTGATTCTGCGGAAGACTCTGCCGACGATGGACGGGCTACTGGACTCCTTGTCGCGAATGATGTGGAGTATAAGCGATGCCATCTGTTGGTCCACCAGCTCAAGAGGCTTTCTTCCCCGAATCTGATTGTTACAAACCACGATGCCACGCTTTTCCCATCACTCCGAATAAGTCCAGACCCAGGAAACCCCAACACTCCTCGGTACCTCAAATTTGACCGAATCTTGGCCGACGTCCCTTGCGCAGGAGACGGAACACTGAGAAAGAATATCGACCTGTGGAGGAATTGGCAACCTGGAAATGCATTGGGTCTTCACGCCACGCAGGTTCGAATTCTAGTCAGGGCTCTGCAAATGCTGAAAGTTGGGGGCAGAGTTGTCTTCTCCACTTGCAGTATGAACCCTGTTGAGAATGAATCTGTTGTCGTTTCAGCGATTGAACGTTGTGGCGGACCGGATGTCGTCGAGATTATCGACTGCAAAGATAGACTCCCCTTGCTGAAGCGTTATCCTGGCATGCATCAGTGGCAAATCATGGACAAGTCAGGCAAAATCTGGAATAGCTGGGAGGAAGTCCAACATCATGTTTTGAACGGCGGACAGGCACCTGGCAAGATCTCCCAAACCATGTTCCCCAGGCCAGACACAAGCGACTGCTCCGCCCTCCCTCTTGACCGATGTATGCGAGTTTACCCCCACCAACAAGATACTGGTGGGTTCTTTATTACAGTGCTCAAGAAAAAGAAGGAGTTCAAAGCCAAGGAAGAAGTGAAATCTCAGCTCGGAACGTCTACTGCCTCGCCGAATGGTGCTTCCGCACCGGAGATGGAAATTGTGGAGGGAGCCAAAGCTGTCATTGGAGAGCCAACCGATGAGATTCCGTCCGTCGGTTCGAAGAGGAGTCTCGAAGAAGTAGAGTCGGAAGAAGCCCCGGACAATAAGAGGCAACGAACAGAAACACCTACGAATGAGAAAGTAGAGATTATCGCTGCAGCCGTCCGCCGCGCCGAAACAACCAAAGTTGAGAATCAAACTGAGTCTCCAGCGCCGAACGCTTCCACTGATAAACGGGTGAAACGCGCGGAGGCCAACTACGAAGAGCCATTCAAATATTTGTCCGTAGACCACGAAGTAGTCCAGAACATACGCAGCTTCTATAAGATATCGCCTCGATTCCCCTCCGACCGGTTCATGGTACGGAATGCTGTAGGCGAGCCTGCCAAGGCCATATATTATACCAGTCAGCTGGTTCGAGAAATATTAGTTGAGAACGAGGGGCGTGGAGTTAGGTTCATCCACGGAGGTCTCAAGATGTTCATGAAGCAGGATGCTCCATCCGCTGAGGTATGTCGCTGGCGGATACAATCCGAAGGTCTCCCCATCATCGCTGGCTACGTTGGTGGCGAGCGAATTGTTCGGTTAACGAGCAAAGAGACTCTTCATCTGCTCTTAAAAGAGATGTTCCCCAAGTTCATTAACGACGACTGGAAGAAACTCAATGAGATTGGTGAGCGAACTAGAGATATCGGTATGGGCTGCTGTCTTCTAAGCATCGAGCCTGACGGCACCGACCCCGAATTCTCGGAGCGCATGATTCTACCTTTGTGGAAGAGTTTCCACTCGTTGAACCTCATGCTACCAAAGGAAGACCGAGCAGCCATGATGCTTCGTCTTTTCAACGATACCTCCCCTGTCATTAACCGGACACTTAAGGAGTCAGCTAAGTTGGAGGCTGATACTGCGGATTCCGAGGTGGAAGAGGTGCTTAAGGAGGAAGCGCCTGAGACGAAAGCGGAAAACGCCGCGAAAGCCGAGGACACCGGTGATGAGACGATTGTATGATGGTGAGGCTGAAATGATGCCAGCAAAGACGTCTGAGACACCAGAGGTGCCTACGTAGAAGGGCACCGTCGCGAATCATGTTGTGTGTGGCTCGAGGCTAAAAGCTGCGCTCTTGGGCGTTAATAGTTATATAAGACTAGAACGGTACCGAAACCAAAGACCAAAACCCTGAATCAGGCTCTGGGGGGTTAGGACGGCCACATGTCATTTTGAGAGCAAGATATAGGGATGATACGTGATCTATCACAAAGGCGCACGACTGCTATTCACTCTGTTCGCTAAATAGGTTTCGAGCTCCACCACCAAGAGCTACGATATGCATCGGGGAATTATAGAACCACAACGAACATGATGTGGACCCAGGTGAATATGAGCTCGAGAAAAGATAAAATATTTGCAGCGAGGATGACGGGAACATGACCGGGAAAGTGGTGCACTACATCTTGTACGCGCTATTTTTCAGTTGTCATAGCTTGTTCATATATCATCGTGAATCTTGAAGAATAGATCTGATTTCGGATAAGTTGGCTCGTTTCCCTTAAACCTAAGATGCACCGTACAAATACAACACGCATACATCTATATATTACATGATACATATATGTACTCCGACATATTCGTTCAAACCTCAAAATCCTTACTCGAGGAACGGCGATTAAACGACTGGGCAGTTTAAAGAAGCGCCTTCTCCCTTGGTCCTGTAACCCGCTCGAACGTATCGAGGGCCATGGTCAAGGAGTGGTGGCCGGACGTCTTGCTGCGTAGCACGCTGTCGTATTCGAGGACTTCGGCGAGCGGGACCTGGGCCGTGATCTGCAGCATGCGCAGGCGGCCCTTGCGGGTCTCGCGCAGCGACTTTTGGAACTCGTACGAGTCGGGCGGCGCGTAGATATCTTCAATATTGATATCGGCATTGCCGTCCCCGGTGGTGCTGGCGCTGCTGCTGCTACTGCTATCCTGCAGATCGTGCACATCGAGAACTTGCCCGCCCCTGGCTGAGTGCAGGTCGTGCTGGATCGCGCCGGCTGCTGCCTCGGGACAGACGATGGTCACGCGCATCACAGGCTCGAGGATCGTTATGCCGTTTTGCTGCTGCGCAGTTACCAGGGCGTCTTTTACGGCCTTCTTGGCTGCGCTGGATAGGTGTGCGCCGGATGCCGTACCGAAATAGTCTGTTTCGCCATCATAAGTTAGTGTCACCAGACAGCGGTATATGGGGGAGCCGCGGAGCGGACCCCGAGCTAGACCCGCGATAGCGCCGTTTAGGAGGTGCTGGCGCGTTGCGTCAACATCAAAGGGGTGCTCTTCTCCGGGAAACTGGATTCGGATGATGTTCCCGTCTCGTTCGGTATAAGATGATCGTGGGAACGTGTCAGTGTGATGGCTCTCGAGAGGTTCGATGATGGCCGTACATGCCGCCATGCCTGCGTTACCGGCTACTGTCTTGTCGAAGACGGCGCGCGTCGGGGGTGTTTGCATGGATAGACTCTCCTTGTAGTCGACTACGATCTTGCCCCATAGCGCTTCTGCTTTATAATGGTTCTCTAAACGATCCCGTGCAATCTCGAGATGGAGGGCCCCCATGCCCGATAGTGTGTATTGTTCGGTCTTCTCGTCCTTTGACCATCTGAGGCTAGGGTCTTCTCGCGAAGCGTTCTCTAATGCAGTCTCTAGTATTTTGGCCCCTGTAGGTGAGGATACGTCTAGAACAATGAAAGCTACAGCTGGTGGGATTTCAGGTGGTCGAACCTGGACATGTGAAAGTTCTGGTGGCGGGGCTTTATTCGAGGACATAACCATTAGGGTGTCACCCGTTCGGGCGGTCTTCAATCCTGTGAGGGCGCCTATTTGCCCGGGTGCGAGGTATGGAACCTCGACATTCTGTGAGGCAGAGATCTGCATAATATTAAGGGGCCGTTCGAACCCTTGTAGGTTAGTATTCCACAACGGGGTGTTCTTCTTAACGATGCCGTGGTACACTCGCACCCAAGTTAGCATGCCTCGGCGCGAATCGTTGACAACTTTGAAGACTGATGCTAAGGCTTCAACTTGTGCCTGTTTTTGTTTCTTCGAGATCTGTGTGGGTTGGAGGATTTGACCAAGTAATTGAGTCTTTTCGCCATTGCTGATTTCAAGTTCCGGACGATCGAGCGGGCTCGGCAAGTAGTCATTGACTGCGTTCAGTAATGGAACGACGCCGATATTTTTCAAGCTAGAGCCCGCGAAGACGGGTATGAGAGAACCATCGCCGTTGCTCAAAACACGGCGAATGCTTTTCTTTATAGGCTCGCTAGGAAGATCCTTGCCATGGTCTGTCCATAACTCCAACAGTTCATCGTCTCGCTCACAGAGAAGCTCAACTAGCCTCTCACGGGCACGCTCGATCTCATCACTGATGGCAATGTCTACAGCGATTTCGGATAATCGCTCTGGGGAGTCTGCCGTGCCAGCCAAGCTGACAACCCGGCCTGTGATGACGTCAACCACGCCCTTCATTGTATCGCCTTCCCACCACGGGATCTGGCAGACTAGAGGCATGCCATTGAGCTTCAGTCCAATGTCCTGGATAGACTTCTTGTATGAGGCACCCTCGCGATCCAGCTTGTTAACGAAAATGAACCGTGGTATCTTGAATTCTCGGGCAGATGACCACACTCTCTCGGTGTGAGCTTCGACACCCTCTACACCGTCGATAACGCATACAGCGCCATCAAGAATCGGCATACATCGCTCGACCTCAAATCTGAAATCAACATGACCGGGTGTGTCGATTAGATTAATGATATGTGGCTGTATATTCAGGTCATGCTCGTCCTTTCTTGGCCAGTTGAATGTGATAGCTGCAGACTGGATGGTGATTCCTCTCTGCCTTTCCATGGGTAAGAAGTCGGTGACAGTGTCGCCATGATCAACATCTGTATAGTAGGTTAGTCTTACGGAAGGTTAGTTTTCGGATATTTTGAAGGGGAAAGGAGAGCGGAAGAGGGTGAGAGGAAGGACGACTCACTGCCTGCGTGTCTCAAGGCACCACTGTTGTAGAGCATCTGCTCCGTGGTTGTTGTCTTGCCCTACAATTCGAATCAGCACCGAATATTCCCTGAAAACGATGGGAAGTGAGAGCCTACAGCGTCGACATGGGCGACGATGCCAATATTTCGGATATATTTTATTGGACTCTCAGGCTGCGCAGGAGAGGCAGATGTCGCCAGTCCTTTAACACGGCATGGACTGACAATCGGCGCTGAAGAGAATGCCCTCAGCCTTGTGAGACTGGAACATCTCACTTGAGCTCCGCGAATAGCCGCCGATAGGCTCATCATCACGAAGTGACGGGGTGAACCTGACGCTATATCATGCCTCGGGGGGCGGCACTAGACGAGGTCTTTTTTTACACCATAGCAATCAATGCCTTATCGCTCTTATGATGCAGTTGCCTACATATATGTAGGTACCTTGTTGGTAACTTTCTAGGCGGTGCCTACTATGAGGTACATAGGTATTTGCAGCTGTTGCGTGTAGTGAAAGAGTATTATACGCACAGGCCAAGTCCAACAGCTTTCCAATTCGGCAGGCATTCTGAGCCCCGCCAAAGTGGCTCCTGTACCATGTCTTTCAGTCGGTCCTTACGTCTTAGCGTCTGGACTAGGCATCCATTACCAGCCAATAATCGATGAATCGTCGTTGAACCTCCCTGCCGACGACCGACCCGCAACTTCACCACCATAAGCGGTTGTAGGTATCTGTTACTTCAGCGTTCCCCAAACTTCGGCGCTAGGTAAACTACCCATACCCACAAACCTCATATCTGCGCGACGCTGTGTGCTCCGGGTTTGCGCACAGCTCCTCAGAGTCTCCCCACCCAGGCAGTTCCTTTGCTTTGCTCGTCCTGTCACATCGACGGCTCAATCTCGACATCGCCTGACTCGGTCCCCGAACAACTTGACCCCTTCTCTCTTGGCTGCTGGCTTTGTGCTTGCGAACATGGACTATCGATCGTCCATGCCAGATGACGAGCAGGCCGCCGGATGGGGCTCGCCACCTGCGACTCCCCAGCGCAATGTCGTCAGCTACGGCTCCCTATCGAGCTCTCAATCGCCGACACCCTACCAGTATGGAGACCGAGAGCCCGGGAACGGCTTTGCGCAGGAAGACTCGGGCATCGATGCCTTCAGAAGGCCGAATACAGCCAGTAGCACTGCTTCGACGGCCGGGTACGACCCCTCCGAGCAATCCGAGCCTTCTGAACCGGCTGGCTTGAGCTCCGAGCCGGAAGCTCCGCCAAATGCGCCGCAGCAACAATTGCCACCGCAAGGCGAGCCCACGAACAGCGGGCCATCCAATGCCCCGGGGGTACAGCAGGCCCAGCAACCGCGCCGGCCGCCTGGACCCCAATACAAGTTGCAGGCGAAAATCACGGGGCTGGAGAGGACTGGCAAGAAAGATCCTGTTCTGAGGTTTGATGTTCACGTAAGAGTCCCTACAGCTACGCAGCTCTTCCGAAGCTAATCGAGAGCGAAGACAAATATACCCAAATTTCGCACCACTCAATTCCGCGATGTCCGCCGGTTACATTCCGAATTCATCAAGCTCGCCGCCCACCTTATATCCGCCAATCCCAATGCCATGGTGCCAGCTGTGCCCCCCTCGCTGACGTCTGCTGGCGCCGGTACAGACGAGGACGAGACTCGCGTGAAGGCGCTTATGCAGAGATGGTTCAACTACGTATGCAGCAACGAGGTACTCATGATGGATGATGAAATGGTCTTGTTTGTCGAGAGCGATTTCGGCTATAGCCCCATGATAAAGCGAAAGCAGCCCGCCACCGGGGTGCGAAGGAAAGTTCTAAAGCAGTTTGCACCACCTCCAGACGACACTCCGGAGCTGGCAGAAGCACGTCCCATCGTGAAGCTCTTTTACCTGGGCTCGATGGACGCGGGACATAAGGTGGACCGGCTGGTCAAGTCACGAAGAGGTATGTTATCACTCGCTAGTTAAACTTGAGGCAATCCCGGCTCGGCTAACCCGGTTCTAGGTCTGGGACTTTCCGAGTCAGACTTCGGCGTGAAGATTGGTGCTATGAGCGTGCAGGAGCCACATCAGGGGTTGGCAAACGCCTATCGAAAACTTGGAAAGATTATACAAACTGTGGGAGACTGCCACGCCGCTCAAGCCACAGCCGAAGCTACAACCCTTGGGGATTCATTTCAATATCACTCACAGGACGCCTTTATCGTTAAAGAGACGTTGACTAACCGACAGCTTCTCATTCGCGAATTTCTCCAAGCTCAGGACAACACGCGAAGCAAGACGAACTCGGCTGACAGGCTCAAAGCTAGCTCGAGCGTGCGGCGTGAGAAGGTCGATGAGGCCATCGCCGCTCTCGACGAAGCTAGGAACACTGAACACGAGCTCTACCAGAAAACGACACGAGTCACGCAGAATCTTGTCAATGAACGCCGCAAGTGGTTTGCACGGACATCGGCCGACCTACGAGGCAGCATTCGCGAGTTCGTATTGCGTGAAATTGAGGCTGAGCGTCGCACTCTCGCGCTTTTAGAGAGTGTGCGGCCTGACATTAGGGCTATTGACGCCTCTGGAGGGCTTAGCCGTCTCGGTCGAGAATCGCATCCGACAGTGCGGCGCACGAGCCTAGCTGTCAGCCAGGGACCTAAGGGCGACGCCTGGAGCGGCGTACCGAGGCGGACGGACAGTCTAAGCCGGAGCGTCTCAGGCAGTATCATGGCGGGCGTGAACGAGGAGGAGGGCGCCGGAGAAAAAGAAAAGGGCACGAAGTCCCCAGCCAACGCCGGCACGACCATGCCTGGGCTCCCGGAAGAGGATGATGAGGACCGTGTAGATGCCAGGAATGCGGCGAGTCGGCTTGCTACCAGCACGTTTTGATAGCGCGCTTTCTGAGCCGGGCGGAAAAGAGGAAAAATGCATGAACGCGAGCAAGTGTGGAAAGTGAGAATCATGGACACTCCAACATCGTCACCGTGTTGCTGCTAATCCCATGCGTACTGTGTATCACTTTAAGCTATATACTACTGCCTGTTATGTAAGGATGTATCGAAAATATTGTACGCATGGTCCTTACCTATGTTTAGACATTAGCCTCTGCGAGGGAAATTTTTTGTTTCTTCTTCTTCCCTTCTTGTTGCCACCAGGCGTTTCGACACGAGAACATAGCAGGCATAATGAAGAAATGTCTCAACACTTCCAAACTACATTTCCTGGGGTTTCATCAATGCTCTTGGACTGCTCTAGATTTGGTACCGGTTTTGGGGAATTCTATATAAGGTACCCCCCCTTTCCCCCCTTATGATCAGCCTATAAATGCTTCTAATATACAGCCGTGTCTGCGCAGTCGCCGATGACTCGAGAGACGGCTAGTCTTCCGGTATCGGCGTGCTCCCTTCGCTACTGTAGGGCCCTCGAGGATAGACAAGCTGGCGGTCCAACTTGGTTTTTCATTGGTTTTTCTCCACGGCCAAGGTTGACATTGGGCATGACTCATGCCATCGCCTAACTTTCCTGACCAAGAGTTATTTTGCTCTTGACGCCTTTTTCCCCGAGCGCGGGCCGAGCGCGGGATTCGCGTACCAGATCGAAGTGATTATTGTTGGCGGACCCGAACCGGCTGTTCTGGTTGTGACGCGCCTGTGATAGGCACGATGTGATACGGACCGGTTGCCGAAATATCCTGCTTGACCACGACCCGGGGCGGGGGATCGGAGGATGTGGTCTGTAGAATCACTGCCCAACCCGTTTCCCTGCACCATATGGACCCTGGGTTCGCGGTGCTTCTTCTGTTCGTTTGCGCGCTTCATCATGGTGTGAGAGTCGTCCCTCAAAATGCTAGAGTTACATGCCGGCTGTCTTACTCACTAGTACATCAATATAGGTAGTTTTATTAGAGAGGGGGAGTAATTGCTACTAGAGACCACGTTGATTCACCCGTCTCAACCCCCCCCCCCCCCCCCCCCTCTCCACCACCATCTCGTTTCCTTTCTTTTTTTCATATCGTGGTATTCCCGTGGCCCGAGTCGAGAGCCGACGTACATAGAGGCATGTGCGAGTGCCTCGTCGGTGGTGCAGGCCTATGGCAAACGCCATCCCGTTCCATGTGTACGACAGAACCAATCAGATCCTCCTGTCTTGCCGACTGGGCCTCTAAGCGATGCGGTCTGTTCGTAGCCCGCCAGTCGATCACGGCCGTCCGAACCTTGTTGTGACACGGGAAAACTATCAGCTCATCTGTCAGTGTACACTTACGTCCGGGTGACGGCATCCCTGCACAATAACACTAGAAAAATCGAAGTAGCTGGTATACCGTAGCATTGTCGCACCGCGAGGAAGTATAAGTCGTTCAAACGACATGTGGTGGCATACGTCTGATCCCGGTAATTGTTACATCTCGCCTGCCTTATCTATAGTATAGGTTGCATGGTTCTGGTTTGGATCCCGGCATGGCGGTTAGGACGATGGAGGGTCACTTCGAAAATACCTAGCCTGCAGGACGGCGTAGCTGCAGGGCGGGATATGTACTATCTAGTAGTCTGGCCACCTCGATAATACACGAGTGGTGTATAGCACCCAACCCATCGAGATGGACGTTTGCGGTCAAGGGATTGGTTCTTCACTCGATTCCAAGCCACAGACCTGATGGCACTAGAGAAAGAGAACCCCTGTTCAGCGGATTCCCAAGACTGGCCGGTGATCTCGGGGGATCCAACTCCAGGGAGTTTCCTCGATTTGCTAGATAGATGCGACGGCATTTTCGTTCTAGGATCTGCTCGCACGATATGTCGTGGCTGCCTAAGCCTAAGGATACGGTATAATAAAAGCAAGGCCCCAGTACCTACTAGTATGTCTTATTGTATGCCTGTTAATTCCGTTATCCGGAAATAGGTGTGATACCGCTTCGCTAGTGCTCTGGACACAAAGCAGCTCGGGATATTCGGTGGATAGAACCACGCATCAGCATCGTCAACGGTAGTTGAGCGCACAATATAGGGTGTTGACGCAATAGGACAAAAAATGGTTAGGATTTAGCTGCAACGTCCCCCAATCCCCACGTTGGATCCTACATATATAGGTATGAAGAAGTGGGTGCCAGTGATCATTGGCCACTCGAGTGCTGGAGGTGGACGGTGGTTGCATTGAGATCCCCGATGGCCTCCGATGGCCGACTATATGTAGTAGCAACGGCAGTGGGACGGACAAATCTCTGACATCGAGGGATACCTACTAGTAGCATGTGGATTGTCTGCAAGGTGGATAGATACCGTACATAGCATCCGTAGACTGATCAGGGTGCTTGTCGTCTTATTGCGTACACTACAAGGACGGAATAATCCGATCGGAAATAGGCTTGTGTGCATCGGGAGGAGTGTTAAGGAACTTTTGATCAGCTATTAGCGGTCGTCGAGCCAAATATTGACTTCGGCCGTTGACCCGTTGTGCCGGTAATGCAGGCCCATATCCTTGCGACTGTGTCTTCACCCTGCCAGGTAATTTGTTTACACTACCACTGTTACCGTATCCTCAAGGTCTGAGGTAATGATCGAGGGAATACCGCAGGGTAACTTTCCAAGCGACCAACAACGCTTCACACAAATTGCGGGGAATAGACCGGGGAGGCTTGGGAAGAGCTAATGTGGCCTCATTATTCCGTTGCACGATATTCCGTTTGCCTCCTATTGGCAGCGGATTCATCCGGAACGCGGTCCTAGTGTATGTGTAAGGACGTGGTGAGACGGATGCATCTTTCTATCCATATGTCGATCCTCAATAGAGCTATATGTGGGACCGTATATGCTTGGGACATCCACAGTCGCTCGCTATATGTCCCGATCGGGTGGCTTACTTCGTTGCGTAGAGGTGGATTCGAAAGTGGCGATTCGAAGGGTGCGCAGCAGGGACTGGCAAAGAGCCAATGATCTGTGCTTGGACATTGAGCATGCATAGAATAGAGGGGAACAGTAGGTGCTTCATGCAAAGGGAGGAGATAGAAGGAGTGGTAGATAGATCGAAAATCGAGATCGGTAAGGTAAGCAAATACCTATGTATGTATAATGCTAGGAGTTGGAGTATAGGACTATTCGACCTCGTTTATCAACTTACCTTGCCAGTTTTGGGTAGATGTTAGAGATTCGTTCAAGTTTTCATGTGATCCCTCAGCCCCGAAGATATTAACTATATATGTCAACAAATTCCTAGATAACGGTGCCGTTCAAGCACTCGGGGCCTAGATATGTAGCCGGGCGGCTTGATTATATCATGAAAACATCAATGTGCTATCATCGATAGATTATGCTGGACAGCCCCGTCCTTTACTAGCAGGACGGAGGTCTATTTCAGAGCTATATGAACTTCGCAACAACCATCACATATTCTTATCACAACAAGGGCATGACCCAGAGGGCAAACTATGATGTGTACCGGGAGGCCTTCGGATGCCGCTGTGACAGAATCGTGTCGGGCCGAGCCCAATAGGAACGGGGCAGGCTGGTAGCAGGACCAGCATGTCCACATCTATGGATCACATATCTCGTGCTAAGGCGATCTATCAACATCGGATCAGAAACTCGGGAGTCTGTCTTAGACATCTCCTCTATAGTGTTCCTACCGTCACATCGTGCCAACTAGACGCATATACCTCCCAGGACAATGAAACGCAATACACCTATGCTAGTCATGATAATGGGCTAGTCCAGCTTACAAACAAGAGCACTGCTCTGTTTCACCAAGATGGTCGAGATACGGACTACCATAGACTACCACATATCCCCTTGACGAGGTCTGTCATTTTGCCTATCCTGGTATGTTGGCATAAAAAGAGACTCAATACTGGTCTCCTGATGCTAGGGCGTACTCTTCTCTCGAACAGTAAATTTTCTCGTCTCTTCCCTATTTAACTGATGAATGAGCCCAAATCTTGTGTTTTCGTCTAACTCTACGACTCCCTTACTATATTAGGTCCTACAACCATAATCTAAGTCTATAAATACCCAAGATCACTCGCACGATATTCTACATATTTACTTAGATCACCAACATGGCACCCTCCGCCACGACAGAGGAGGTAGCGCCGATGCAGTTCCCCAACCTCGGGAAAGGGTCTCAGACAATACATGCCTCGGTACTGCATGGACCACGAGATCTGCGATTGGTGAGATCTCTTCCACGACCGTCTTATCGTTACACAGAGATTTGGGGTCTATTACCTACACGGCTTTTGTATCTCCCGGCACCCAGTTCAGCTGATGATGATTTGATGCTTAGGAGACGAGGAACATCGAGCGACCTAGTGACGGCGAGCTTCAGATCGCCGTCGAGTCGACCGGCATCTGCGGCTCCGACGTCTCGTACTACAGGAAATTCGCGAACGGAGACCTCTGCGCTTGCGCGCCGCTTTCCCTGGGTCACGAGTCGTCCGGCACCGTCGTCGCCATCGGCCCACAGGGTGAGTTACCGCTGGCGTCATTTTCTTCCCTTTCAAGTAACTTGAGACCTCCCGAAATGTCTCGGGAGTATGTTCCGGGAGCATGTTTCGAGAGCCCCAGAACTGCTTAAAAGAGGAATTACTGACTCCCGCGGTTGTAGTGGCCGGCTTCCAGATAGGAGACCGAGTGGCGCTCGAAGTAGGCGTCCCCTGCGGCCACTGCGGCGTCTGCAGGAACGGCAGGTATAACCTGTGCAAGAAGATGCGGTTCAGGAGTAGTGCGAAGAGCGTGCCTCACTTTCAAGGAACCCTGCAGGAGAGGATAAATCATCCGGCGATATGGTGTCACAAGTACGTTGAATTGCGGGCTTGACTCTCCTCGAAAATTTCCATATTCAAAATTATATTCAAATACTGACCTTGAAAAAAAAGACTCCCCGATCATATCTCCTTTGAGGCCGCAGCTCTCCTGGAACCCCTATCCGTAGCCATCCGGGCCGTAAACCGCGCCAACCCGTCCCCTGGCTCCACCGCGCTCGTCATGGGAGCCGGAACAGTCGGTCTTCTGACTGCGGCTATGGCGCGCCAGTCGGGTTGCACCTCAGTGACCATCGCGGATATCGATGCCGGCCGCGTAGATTATGCGATCAAGCACGGCTTCGCAACCCATGGTTTCATCGTCCCTCGCCCATTACAGTCCTCCGCGAGCAGTGCTTCCATATCCAGCCGCTCGACCACCCCGTCTACACCTCTGGAATCAGGCTCCACGACGCCCATCAGTGTTATTTCCAACTCGTACCAAGGGCAGCTAGAGCACGCCAAGCGTCTAGCGACGGACATTCTCTCCGTTTCCGTGCCCCCCGCCGCGCTCCAGAACGAGGACGAAGACGAAGGCGTCGATGTCAGCTTCGAATGTACCGGGAAAGAAGCCTGCATGCAGACGTGTCTGTACGCCACTCGCCCCGGCGGTAAGGTCATCATGGTCGGCATGGGAACCCCGATTCAGACCGTGCCGCTTTCAGTAGCGCACCTGAAGGAAATCGACATCCTCGGCATCTTTCGTTACGCAAACACATACCCAACCGGCATCCGGCTGCTTTCCCCCCAGGGCCATGGAAAGCCTACAGCCATATTACCCAGCCTCGATAACATGGTGACTCATCGGTTCAAGGGGCTGGCCGCAGCTAAGGAGGCCTTCGAGCTTGCTGGTAGAACCTCGGACGACGATGGAAACCTTGTGCTCAAAGTCATCATCGAGGCCTAGAAAGACTCGAATCATCTTAGTGCTCTAGTGGTGCATTGCGTTGGCATTAATCATTCTTTCCCTCCTTTACTCATACATACTGAGTATATACGGGTGTCGGAGCAAGAGTGTGGGCTTAATTTTTCTCTTCCCGGAATGGAGCAGACTTACTTTGTGATGGTAAAGGCGCACCTATGCTGAGTTTTCTTGTCTGCTTCCTCCGCCTTAGAACTGGAGCGGCGACGACGCGTTTAATTGGATACACGGTGGCGGCGTGAGAACAATATTGAGCGACTTACGGGTATATCAGTCATAATCTGCACTAGCGCTCTTATTTGAGATATAATACGCCTCTTTTAGTATGTTTTATGATAATATGTAGGCGAAGACATTTCTGAAACATCGATCGAGGGTTCCTCACGATCGTGTTCCTGTCTACCTCTCATCACAAGTTATCGTCTATCACAACCGGCGGGAGGGCGCAGAGCTAAGCCTAGTCTCCGAGTAAATCCAGTGGCTATCCCAAGCAGCTCTCCATAGCTGCCGAACAAAACGCCTCTTTCGCCACGCAAATGCAATGCTTGATGTCTTAATTCATCTTCCCTCCTTCTGCCCTGCCACCTGTTCGATAATTAGTGGTACGGGGGGTTTAAATCTCGGCAAACCGAGAGCCTAGGATCTTAGAGTCATCTGTATACTTCTTGTTCTGATTCCTGCTCGTCTCTACAATATTGTACTTTTTGCCAAGGCCCCTAACCTCGGTAGTACTTTGCAACACGTTGTTGAGCAGCTCCATCAGGTGCACATCATTGGCCTCGCTCAGCATCTCCTGCTCAAACGCCTCAGTCGCCGAAGGGACGACTAGCGATAGTCTGTTCACGAGGGCTTGGATTGATCGAAGTATGGTGTGCGAAGGTATAATTGGCTCGCCCTCGCCAGTAACCATAGTAGTATCATCACCCGTAAGGTCGGATGGGGGTAGTCGCTCGAGGTAGGTTGCCAGGAGGTTGATCCGTGACTGCAACATCTTAACCGAGTTTGCTTTCGCCGAGAGAGCTGCAATCATCTCCTCGTCCTCTCGTGAGAGGACATGCACCTCGCTATCCGCAGCGTCCAAGTTGGTTGCTGCCAACTCTATGGCCTCCATCTTACGCTTCCCTTTGGGGTCATCGATATTTCCCGGCATCATCTTCTTTTGCTCTCGTGGTTCGACGGCTGCCGCGTTACCAGCACCCCTGGCGACAAAATCCATACTAATCATTTCAGCCTCGCCAGTCTCGACAGAGTATGGCAGTTCTCGAAACCTGAGCCTGAGTGGCGGCTCTCCATCTCGCATCTCCTTGTCTTCCCCTTGCTCGGTCTTTGGCTCCTCGGCCTCGAGGTTGGACTCGTAGATGGTCAGGGGCAGTCTGCTGCCGGCATCGTGTTTGACGGACTCTTCCGGGTGGAAGCCAAGCAGGAGAGACGAGTCGTTGTGCTCGGAAAGGATATAGTTGTGGATGGGGAGGATGGAGGGGGTCGGACCGCTTTTGGGAAGCAAGGTGTACCAGCCAACAAGGTCCAGCTGGGGCGAACTGTGTATTGTTTTCACTGCGGCCGCATTGTCAGAAACAGGTCAACATGGAAGGCCTCAAGCAAGACTTGGCAGGACGCACTCTGTCCTAACCGCTGCCCAAACCAGTCGGCATCCAGGGCGACCTCGCCGTCCCTCGTCTGTGTGGCACACTCAAAGGCGTGTTCTATCGTGACCTCACGGCCATTCTGCTGTCCTATCAACGCACCAACAACGGGGCCAGGCTGTGCTCTGAGCGTGTGGCGCGTGATGTAATCCGAGATGGTGAGGAGGACGAGAGGGTGCAGAACAGCCTGCAGACCCGAGTCGGAGGCCTTCTGTGTCGACAGAAGCGGATTCTTCGTGGCCAACTCCATACTTTCTGGTACAAGATACAGAGGTCTCTAGGGTGGGATACAGCCAAAATGAAAGAACTTGCGAAGATGCACCCAGGCGCTTGTTTGTCTGCTCGTGAAGTGGCAGATGTACCTACCTATATATAGCTAAGGGACAGGTAGGGATGTACCTACCACAGTTAGGTATTAGAGCTGTAAATGTTGGTGGGGCTGGATGCCCCGCAGTTATATTACCTAATGCATTTCATATCAGATGGCAGTTACCTCGAGATATTGTACCTACCTAGTCTACCTAGTAGCTGCTGATGATGATTACATTGATATAAATTTACGCAGCGACAGAGGGATGGAAACGGATCTCCAAGACTTTATTTATTTATTCGTTTTCTTTTCTTTTTTTTGTTAATTTTTCTTTTTTCCCTCAACTTTGGAGCTACAATATCTTCTATCTTCTCCCTTCGATACAAGCTTACCCCTCGTGACGATATCATGGCCAATGTCAGTGCTGCTAATATATTGGCTCACTCATGAAATTTCAGTGTTGAAGAAGTTGCGAAAGATATGACATGGTTGTCTCATATAGGTCGGCAGTGACCAGTGAGATGTATCTAGAGAAGACCCCCGCCGGCAGCCCAGAGGCGCACAACAGGGCGTTCCCAGCGGGGCGGGGTAGTGGTAGTGGTACCTGAATGTTGTAGAATGGATGGAGAGCTAACACTGTTACCACTGTGTACAGGGCCCTATATAGTGTATGTGGGTCAGGTGACAGGTAGGTACATCGGCTTCGTGGTGCGCATGGTGTCCAAGGATCTTGGGATCCCTAGCTTCAGATGGAATATCAGACGCTCATAGACTCCATTCCATTTGCTAGCAAATGCTGTGTATGTCTGCACGCGTTGGTCCTTTGTAGTAGCCTGGAAACGTAGCCGATCGCCAGGACTGATGCAGACATCTGCATGTCGGTACGGCCCTCCGGAGGAAGATGCCGGAGAGAGATGCCGGAGACACGGAAGCGACCGAGAGTGGTATTGGGACTGAATTACTCGGGATATTGTGAAATGCCTACGAGGGCATATGTGTGCAGGTTGACTGAAACTGACCCGAACAACGTTCCGCAGGTTGAGATTACCATCTGCATCTCGGTATCCATCACTGACCCAACCAGAAACCACCAACATACCTTCTTAGAACTAACGCTCATACCAGCAGCCATCGTTACTCCTATCTTGGCCAAACAATTCAATTCTTGTACCTACCTATGGACTAAGCCGGCACTCCAGTGCAGCCTTGCTAAAGAGAGCGATGGAAACTAACGATGAATGAATGGTCCTACTTTAATAATCTTTGCTTCAGACGTTGCCTGAAGGAGTGTTGCCGCCTCCTCCGACAGCCATGATAATACCTGCTGGGATTCACATCTAGCCTTCCTTTCTCGATAGTCTGATGCCTTGTGTACCTCCATCTTTCCCACTATTGCCATGCGTGGTTGAATATTGGCAGATATGCAGCTGTCACAACCATACTGTCAACATCTCCTTGGGTGATGTCTTGAGCTTTCACTTATAAGATGGTTATGGGAGTAGCTCATTCTCTCTCTCTCAGAACACAGATTGCTACACTATTTAACGATCACGCCTGTCATTCTCTGAATCCCACAATCATGTTCACAATGATAATGCTACATTGTGCAGCGGTGCCAGGCTAGCGGCCTGGCCTTATTGAAAGCGCATGCTGTTCTTCTACACAGCAACTAGCAAAGCCTCATTCTTATGATGGAAGGGTTTGCCTTTGCTTCAGTTTTTATCTTCAAAAACGGCCCGCATATAAGTGAAAGAACTGCACCGGTGCTGCATGCTTAGAGACGGATGTTGGGTGTCTTTTGATTTCCGAGTTTCTCATGTCTGAAGAAACCCGTCTGCTAATACAAATAGCCCAGGCACTGTCTCTTCTCCCCTGGGCTGGAAAGCATTCAACCCGTCACCTCAACTCTCATATGCCTACTATCTCTATGCAATCTACCAATATAATGCCAACATATTTTCCACCTCAGCACCGGGGTCAAGTCCCACCAGTTCCGTCGCATGGACCAGGCGAGAATTATGCTTGTCAGCGCCCCCCTCCCAACTCTACGACTTCATCTAAAAGACAAGTCGACGAAGATGACGATGATATCCAGTTCATCTCCGAGAAGCCTGTGAAGAGATGCAGAACTAGTGATAAGCGGCCTACAATACCCGTGGCTGAACAGCCAATGATTCCACTTGCTACGACTGCTGCTACTCCTACTGTTGCTCCAAATCTTCCTATAATGGCAACGCAAATTCCTGACTGCGACTCGAAGGATACAGAAAGACGATTGAGTACAGGAATGGTCTGCCTACCACACGACATTCACGCGGTGGAACTCGCTTACGCCCTGAGGGGGGTCTCCATGCCTGTGCTAGAGAACTTTGTGCTTGACCAGCCTTTCCGCAAGCCTCGGTCGCCGAGTCCTCCTGAGCTCTCGCCGAAACAGCTTCCATTAACAGTCTCTTCGGCAATGCTTAATTTTCAAAGTGATCGAAATGTACCTGAAGCATTCGACTTTGAGAGGCCCTCGAGCTCCCATATACTCTGTGCAAGCTCGAGTCATACTTCTCGCCAAGTTGAGACACCAGTAATGACACCAGATTTGACGAATACTTCACTTGATCCTCAGAATACTCATGCTGCGGAAACGCTTATCCACCCGGGCAGTTATATTAATCCAACCTCTTCCAATCGTGACAAGAGGGTTGGTTCAAACAGTATACCAATGCCCCCTCCCCCTCCTTTACCTTATTCCGAAGCTTCTCATCAAGCACCTTGTTTGGGAATCAACCCGAGACCATCGGAGAACCATCACCATCACAATAATTCGACCCACTCGCAGAAGCAACCGTGCCAGGTATGTTCCCGGCTGAGGCACCAGGCTCAACTTTCGCGAGTGCAGGGCTTACCGATAGTAAATGCGACTCTCCCCCCTGGCTACATGCCGCAGCTACACTGCCACACGTCTTATGGTCAACATCTCCATCCCCAGATGGTGGCAATACCCACGAGTAACATGCACGGATTCGGGCCGAACTTCGCGCCGGTGATGATGCCAGTCAATAGCAACGCCTTCGCCCCTCTCCCGTCTCACTCGCAACCTCAGCATCTGCCACAACAGATGATTTCCGAGCAACAAAAGGGAACCGAGAAAGACAAACCGCATACTTCTGAACGATCCGGTAAACCGCAATCGCCCCAGACAACTCAACCAAAGAGCACCGTGGGGAGCTTTAACGCCGCCTCGAGTCCCTTGAAACCACCCGCCTCTCTCATCCAACCCACCTATCGCAAACCCTCGCCCAATCTAATAGTCGACGTAGCCGAGACATGTCAAGAGAAGTTCCCATTCGAAGAAGTTGCGAAGAGACATAATGTGCCGGTAGATAAGGTGTTCGATGTCTTTGCCGCCATCATCCAGGTCAGTCCGCCGGAGTCTTCCATGCCCCTTTTAACACGTCTCAGGGGCACGAGTCTGTCTACTTACTTATGGGGGTTTCTACTCATGTTACTACTACTCTACAAACTCCCGAACCCATTCCATCCTTTCTTTCCCGCAAATGACAATTACTGACGCAAGATGAGCAAATAATAGGTGCCCCTCCTGCGGTGTCCGACGGACCGCCGAAGACCGGGGAGATTGGCCACGGCGCGGATCAAGGAGTACAACGGGGTGAAGAAGGAAATTCGAGATTCTAGAGCCGACGGCAGCGATGGTGGACGGCCGGAGGGTGTCATAAATTCGACGGATATCGCCCAGAAGTTAGGGCCAGTTGAGTTCCCGGAGGGATTCACTCTGGGCGGAAGTCATGGGAGGGACGAGAGTTCAGGGCATTCATGAAGCAAGCTAGTGACAACATACGACAATTGGTCTCAAAAATTCTACTGGGTTTAACTACGCGGAGGGGAGGGGTAGCCAGCCCCAATGCCTACGTTACTATGTGTGTAATCTAACCTACCGCTTGTTGGGAATACGACCCGGGGTAAGATCATACTTACCTTTGCGCATATGTAGTCTCGCCGTCGTCTTCATCGGCAATCTTCTGCCAAATGTCAAGATATTCTTCCCCATCGTTCTCACATTGGCCCTCACCAGATCTTGTAGACGTAGTCTTCTTCTTGGTCCGCCGGACGGGGACCCTAGGGTCCGTGATATCACTGTCAGCGTCATGCCCCGAGTCGTGTTCTTGAGGCTGACAGAAACCGCTTTGTTTCGCTCTCGCTTTGAATGAGTAGGGCGACGCAGAAGAAGAAGAAGAAGAGGGCGACGGTGATACTGGCGACTTTCCTTTCGACACGTGCCTCCATCGACTTGCCTCCCGCTCGAATTCCGCATCGTGGGAAGTCGGTGGCGCAGAAGTTTCACCACGCTGCTCTTTGCGAACCCTTTCTTTCAACTCCCTCGAGACACCGCTATTTCCCGCTCGTTTCTCTCTTTGTTGTCCACTACTTCCCACAGTATCAGTTCGCTGTGTCGTGGGCCTGGGGGCTTTCATCCCCGTTAACTGGGCGAGAGGGGTCGAAATCCGGGGAATTCCATCTCTTTCAACCTTCTTCCCCTTCCTCTTATCCTTTGCTTCCAACTTCGCCACCTCCTTCTCGCGCTTCTCTCGCAATTTTAGCAATAAGTACGGATCCACCTCGTGCAACTGCTTCCGATACGTAATCAGGCCCCAGTGCCCGTTGATGAGTTTATACTCTTTCTGGACGACTTCTCTCCCGTCGGGGGTGAGATACGCCGTATCACTTCGGCCGTCGTCGGAGTCGGAGTCTTGATCCCACGGGGCCTTCCGAGAGGTCGTCTTTCGAGCCCCGGCTAAGTTTTGCTGCATGCTCCGGTTCAACTCCCTTCCCCGCTCGGCGAGATTTTGCACCTTGGAGGCGCGCTCTTCGTATCCCTCACCCTTTAGCTGCGACATTAGCTCGGCAGTGCGTAATTCTGTTTTTGAAATTTTGCCCATTGTAGATTTCTAAATGGTTAGCTGGGCTAGAGAGATGTGTTCTTTTCTGTTTATTCCAGTGTGCTTTGGGTAAGCAATGAATATGATTTGGATGACTGTGATTGATAAGTTATGCTGGCAAACGCAACCGACAGCGTTGACGGAGAATTTTCGTGGTTAACTTATAGAAACAAGGCTTTGTTTTCACCCGACTATTGTATCAAAACGTCCTTCAGTATTCCTTTTATGTTTCGGTTCTTGAAAAGATCTCTTTGTGGTCGAGTGTCGAAGAGGCGGGTTGTGTTGACATTAAGTATGGCCTTTCATGTTTGTAAGTCCACAGTAAATAATGAATCGACGATTTTATTCTTGGTGAGGGTCAGAATAGGTTACTATCAACAGGTAATGAACTTCTCTTGAGAGCATCATCCCTTTTTATTTTTTCCCATTTTCTGTTTGGAGAATTCTACCTTTGAGCCAAGGATCGATTTTCGTGACACAAATCGTAACAGATCCATTCTCGATTGGGCTAGTGGTTCTTTTATTTTTTATCTTTTAATTCTCAATTAATTGTCTCAAAATTCCTTATATTGCTATACTCCGCTCTTTTAGTCTAAGTTATTCTCCGCTCCCGTCAACAGAAATAAAGAATAAGCAGCCAGCAAGCTAAACTGCACTGGTTGAGTGCCATACAATCTTTCAGCATTACGACTCGAAATGGTATGGCAGTAGGCAAGCGCAAGCGCATAAGCTAGTCTTTAAACGTTACTTCTATCCTTTGAACTCCTTTCCCCCTTCCCTCTAAAATGTGTCTAGGTAGGCTGGTAATGCTGATTTTCATCGAATGATCATGTCCTCGCGGTCTTTACCAGTTCCGATATAGCCCACCTATGCATCTTAGTCATTGCGAAATAAATGAGAGAATATATTTGACAACGCACCTTGATTCCAAGCTCTGACTCGATAAGCTCGATATACTTTTGCGCTTGAGGGGGTAGGTCGAGCCACGTCCGCAGTCCCTGGGTTGAGCTCTGCCAGCCTTCGAAATCAATGTACTCAGGCGTACATTTCTCAAGCTAGAATAATCAGGCCCCAAGAATAAGGACAGGGGTATCATTGATATACTTACGAAGTTCAAGTCGGCAGGGAAATTCGTAATTCTTCCTCCATCGGGTGTGATATACGCCACAGCGACCCGAATCGTTGGGAACGTATCCAGTACATCAACTATATGTCTCGGTTAATCCCCTCATTTAGCAAAGGCGAGGTGAGGTATGATTGTTAGGCTCTTACGCTTAGTTAGGTTGAGGGTGGTATAGTCTGTGAAGGTGTATGTTAGTATTATATGGTAAGCAACAGGTGTCAATCGTAAGCCACTCACAATTCACAGCAGCGGAGTGTTTGAGAACCACAAGGTCAAGCCAGCCGCACCTCCTCCTTCTACCAGTAGAGACGCCCTGCAGAAAATTTAGCCCAAGGCCTATAGAATTATTAAGAGGCGTGTTTATCGCAAGCTTACAATCTCTCCACCGATGTCCTGTAGTTTCACACCGACTTCTCCATGTTGTTCCGTGGGAAAAGGACCACCACCAACTCGTGTTGTCTGTGAAGCCAATCAGTTTAACGTCGTTTCAGGCTGGATTGAGGTTATCTTTTTCCAACTTACGTATGCCTTGACGACGCCGATGATGCTCCTACAAAGTCTAAGTAAGCGTCATGGCGACGAGGATGCGGATAGGGTGCGAGAAAGACTATCCTATTTCATCAATGCCGCTGTGAAAAAGAAACTTACTTGATGTTAAAGGGGCTGATGGTTAAACCCTGGATGCAACCACCAACTGAACAGTTCGAGGATGTAACGAAGGGGTAGGTGCCGTAGTCCAAATCGAGCACTAGAACTAGTCAGCCAAACTCTTCCTGTTAGGTCAACTTCTGACATACTTAAAGCTTGCGAGCCCTCGACGAGAATTGAACGCTTCTGCTCTTGTGCGACTTTCATGTACTCAACAGCGTCAACGATGTAGGGTCGCAGCTTCTCCTTGATGTTCGCAAACTTCTGGATCTCTTCTTCTACATCGTACACAAGGAGTTCACCATATCGCGCACGATAGGCACTAGTTAGCGTGCGTAACTTAGCTGCGAAATCATCATGGTAGATATCAGTCACTCTCAAGCCGTCTCGAGCGGCTTTCGTGCTGTAGGATGGGCCAATGCCTCGCTTGGTGCTTCCGATTTGGCTCTTGCCAAGGGCCTTCTCGGAGAGTCCATCGACAACTGCGTGCAAGGTGAGGTTTAAGTGGCATCGCGAACTGACATGGATGCGCTTGTGAACATCGGGTATGCCCTTCGCGTCAAGGTCGGCCAGCTCTTCGAAGAAGGCATCGACATTAAAAACGACACCGGACCCAATCAGATTGTCGGTGCTGGGGCTGACCAAGCCGGACGGCAGAAGATGGAAAGAGAACTTCTGAGTGCCGGTGCTAGAGGATAACAGTGGTCAGCCAAGGTCTACATGGACATGTTGGTGGCATCACAATTGCCGTACTGGATTGAATGGCCGGCGTTATGGCCACCTGCTGCACGAGCGCAGATGTGGAATGAGTTGGTTGCCAGCAGATTGTCTGTCAATTTGCCCTTCTGCATCACGAGCAGTCAGTAATACATCTCTCATGCCATACCTCGAGAAAGCCGGGGCGAAACTGGGCGTGGACATACGCCTTCGTCTCCTGCACACGAATTGAGTTATTTTCGGATCTACGTCACACGGATGATGGTCCCGGTACCAGCCATCCTATTGCCTCAGTACCCCTCCATGTTTGGTGCCAGTATGGCAGCAAGCATGAGAGCAAGGCAAAGGAAAGATGGGGTCTAGGTCGAGTTGTGGGAGAAGGTTACTCACCCCATTGGGAGCCGAGAATAATCGAGACCATGGTGCCTGAACGATGGATTCACTACTACTAGCCGACAGTGATAGACCTACGAACTGCTTGCAAAAAACCAAAGAAAGGTGGCAGAAGAAATGACGACGAGACTGACCGGCCACGGAGATGCAAACGCGACACGGTGGTACACTATTAGAGCACTTTGATGGTGGAGTGGGGTCGCTGGAGGGGCACTTGGAGGGGCTGATGATGTTACGAGCCAGCCAGCTGGAAGGGAAAGAGAAGCCCTATGTGACCTGTCGAGGAAGCGTCCAATGGTAGACCCTGCTCCGGCTAAACTAGGCCAGCAGGTAACAAGGTTTCTTTAGCCGCGTTCCAACTGCTGCGGTCGTATGGCAATTTACCTACCTATAGGTATCTAGTAGGTACCTACCTACTTAGTACCTACCTGGTAGGGAAGGGTAAGTGTACCCGGTTGCTGACCCAGTAGGTACAGGTAGGTTAAGCTGGGTACTTACATTAGGTAGGTGATGTGGGCGACAATTCAGTTGAGCTTGCCGCTCATGCCCCCTCTATGTCTGGACACTAAAAAATCCCTCTAAACCCTCGAGGTCCCTCCAACTCCCCTTCCCCTGTACCAGTGAGCTTGTGCCTGGCCAGACCCGGTATTTTATTTCAAGATAGGTACCTATAAAATCAAAGCCATCTTTAAGTAAGTATTCACTAAACAAAACTATCGGTGACGTCATTGACCTTTCAACCAGAGGTATTCGAGAGGACAAGTCTCCAATTGGTTGTTGTCGACTGGTCGTGGTTAGATGCCACAGAACACAGGCCACGCAATGTCGAGGGGAATTTTTCTTGTGTATGCGGTAGGTGACACACAGATCAGGGGCCCTGGACTAGCATTTACGCTATCGACCCATGGTGGCAAGACATTCGTTGCGTTCCGCCTACGAGTAGGGTAGTTAGATGGCATCGATGCTGCACCTGTTGAGCATTACGCCTGCTTCACGGCGCTCTAGGGCCAGGCTATGGTTCTACAGGAACCAGGCGGGAGCTGCCTTGCTCATTTATGAATGATGCCATTCTGAACTGGCTACCTTTGAGACCAGAATGAGATGATAGTTCACCAAACGTCGACGTCCATCGCCGAAATTTACAGATATACAAACCGTTCGCATCCTTTTCGTTGTGACCTAAACAGTAATTTGCCCGTCTCACGTCTACGTCACAGAAAAGGCGCCGGCCTAGCAAACTTAGCAGTTGTTACAGCCATTTCCGTTGTCATCGGGGTATTTCACGCAATTTTATGGAGGTTTCAAGACAAGCTCAGCACTTGCTACGCCCCTTGCTATGAGGCAATTGTCATCCACAGTGATGCTTCCACAAATATATGGTTCTCTTCGGCCAATCATGGTATCGTGATTTGAACACAAAATCAATTGTCGCTGCTTGTGAAAGCAACAGAGTCAATTTAGCAGGGCAATACATCTGTGCAATCGATTGTCTGAGACTTAACTTTAGGTTAAGAGATCTTGGCCTGCCCTCACAGGCCGTTGATGGTGCGAAGATCGAAGCTGTAGTCAAATACCAGGTTCCTAGGAGGCTGCGCTCAGGGCACCGATCTGGTAGTATTAATCACGTGCTGAGCTGCAAAGCTGGGTACTGCCCCTCCTCAACTTTCCTTATCAACTATCAATGTGTCCATATATGGTGGGGTATCGGGAACCCAACTTAGACCTATCTAAATCATCACCCAGAAAGAAGGGAGCACAATCAACTTTCAATAAGCCACAAAATAAAATTTTGATCTCTCTGGAAACTCATTTTTACTTCCGTATAGTTAAGATGAGACTTAAGGATGTGCACCGGCTAGAACTGCCGCCAACGGCGGACATGCATGTCCACTTGCGACAAGGCGAGGTTTGTGGTATCAGTTCTCAGGTTCATCTCGTATCATTTGAACTGACTTCTTGCAGATCATGAACCTAGTGGTCCCCTACATTCGACGAGGAGGAGTAGACACCGTGTTTGTCATGGCATGTAAAACTAAAAAGCACATCTGGTCTGCCTAACATTTAAACTAATTCTTGTTAATAGCCAAACCTGCAACCACCCGTCACTAGTGTGGCTGCTGCTCTGGAATACAAGTCTCATCTGCAGGCTATCGAACCTGAAGTCAATTATTTGATGTCTCTCTACGTGCGCTGTCTACAATACGATTTGGAGGTCACCATGGGCTGACAATGGCCAGCTTCACCCTTCAGTTACTCCTGATGTGATTGCTGAAGCCGCAAAGGCCGGCATTGCAGGGGTCAAGCTGTATCCCCAAGGTATGTAGTAATCATATTTTTATCACCACCTAAAGTATATGGTGTTAATATTGATATAGGGGTCACTACCAACTCTGAATCGGGAGTCGCTGGAGACTTTGTTGAGGTCTACGCGCCCACTTTTGCAGCCATGGAGCAGCACGATGTTGTGCTGAACTTGCATGGAGAAGTACCTGGAACCGTACCAACAGATGATGTCTCGCTCGAAGAGCTATTTCTGCCCACTTTGAAGAGGCTCAACGAGAAATTTCCGAAACTTCGCATCGTCCTTGAGGTGGGTATTGGCCCTCAATGGCTTTTTCGACATTCTTCTAACATTAGATATTTAGCATTGCTCTACTGCGGCAGCCGTGGATGCAGTGCGATCCTGTAGCCCAACAGTCGCTGGTAAGTTTCGTGTTTCAGTTGCTGATCTCAAAGCTTCTTTACGCTATTATTACCAAGCTCTAATATGTGGATCCGCAGGTACAATAACGGCGCACCACCTGTACTTAACAGGCGACATCAGTGAGGTGGACCCTCACGCCTTTTGCAAGCCGATCCCAAAGAAGCCCTCGGATCGAGATGCTCTTCTGAAAGCTGTTTGCAGCGGCGACCCCAAATTCTTCTTGTCAGTCTCACTGATTTTGTGCACCCACATTGCCTTTTGGTCTAACAATTTTCATATTCTAGTGGAAGCGACAGTGCGCCCCATCCATTAGTAACCAAGCAAGGCAAACCTGTCCCCGCTGGCGTATTCACGCAGCCCTACGCGACACAGCTTGTCCTACTGGCCCTGGAAGAAGCAACTGAAAAGGGATTAATTGACGAGAAGGACGTCACGCAAGAGAATATTGAGGGATTCTTGAGCCTAAACGGAAGACGGTTTTACAAGCTGCAAGAGTCATCACCAACAGGACCACGAATCGTAGTGAAGAGAGCAGGTCACATCATACCATCTAGCATACGGAGCACCGACGGAACACTCGAGGTTGGCATCTCAAGATCCGACGCCACTGTATTCAGCATGTATTTTACTTCAGGATAGTCCGCGATCATCCACGATCCAATTAAGGATGAAATACACGATTTCTCACACAAATATATGATTTACTAGGCACGCTTAACTACGAGATTAGAATGCCAAGGGCAGGTACAGGGGTTGTGAACGACGTCATCTCATAGAGGGACTTCACCCCACCTTCCCTGGCTGCAGTAGCGTGCATTAGCCCAACAAAGCCCCTATCTTATCAGCAAGCTGTCTCGATTTGCCGAATTAAAACATCAAGCTCGCGATTGAGTAGGTCAGTCAGTATAAGCTTATTACAAGGCATCATCTACCTATCTAGCGAAGTCCGACGGCCAACACCGAAAAGAGAGCACGAAAAAAAGAGCTTGAGTTGAATATTGTCCCAGGTACCAAACACCCACTTCCGCAATGACGCACATGACGAACCCGCTCGCGACAGCGGACCAGCTCTACAGACGCACGTCCTCGTTCGGCGCTCTGCCGTCCGATCTGCAAGACGCGATATTCTTCGCGACGCAGAGCCTGACGCAGGCCGCGGGCCTCCTCCTCCGGCTCCCGCAGTCCGTGACGGCGCAAGCGAACGTCGTGGTCGCCCGCTACTTTCTCGAGGAGTCGCTCCTCGCCAACGAGTTCAGCGTATGTTCCTTCCCCCCCTCCCCCCATCCATCCCCGCACTGCGTATTCCTTAAATCCGGCGGGGAGACGACGTCATGACGACGACGGAGGAGAAGGACAAGCAACGGGAAAGCCGCAAGCTAACCGGATCCCAGGACGTCTCGGCAGCCTCGCTCTTCCTCGTGGCCAAGCTCAGCGCGCACCCCGCTCGACCGCGCGACCTCCTCAACGTCTACCAATACCTGCTCTCGCCGGCCTCGGCGCTCTTCCGCTCGCCCGCCTCCGCGCCAGATCTGACAGTCTACTACCTCTCGGACGGCGATTTCGACGCCTTCCGGCGGCGCGTGATGCGCGTCGAGGCCCGCGTCCTGTACGTCCTCGGCTTCGACACGCACGTGGCGCTCCCGCACGCCCTGGCCGTGACGTACCTGCAGGCGCTCGATTTCTGCGGCGACGCCTCGCGGGCGCGCATCGCGCGCCGCGTGGTCGCGTATCTGAACACGGCCCTGCTCTCCCCGCAGATGCTCTACCTGACGCACCAGCCCAACGCGCTGGCCGTCGCCGCCATCTACAGCGCCGCGCGGGACCCCGAGATCGGCGCCAAGATGCCCGAGTGTCCGTGGTGGGAGGTGTTCGATGTCGACCGCGAGGAGCTGGGGTTCTTGGTCGTCGGCATGCGGAGTCTGGAGGGTCTGGTGCGGAAACTGAGGGATGATTTCGACGGCTTTGCGAAGGGCGGCATGGTTACGAGGAAGGACATCGAGGTGGAGATGACGAGGCGCGGCCTGAAGATGAAAAATGGTACGAGTCCCGGGGTAGACGAAATGGATGAAGAGGAAGCTATGATGCGGAGTTTGGACGATAGGGCTGAGAGGATGGAAGCGTGAATCACGATGCACGGTGGTTACTAGAGAACGAGACGTAAGAAGACTACTTTATTCCTGTGAAGTAGTGCTAAATATACCCGGTCAAATGCCAACTTAATCACAAGACTCTGCTCTTCGGAATTGTCTACATCTGGGTAGATAAAACCGATCGATGTTGAATAATTCCAAAATCCTCTCAGTTCCATCCTAGGCATATACTTCAACTGGCTTTTCCTCGTCTACTTTTGTCGATAGATTT
The DNA here is from genome assembly GCA_023159155.1 of Ustulina deusta. NCBI lineage: Eukaryota > Fungi > Ascomycota > Sordariomycetes > Xylariales > Xylariaceae > Ustulina > Ustulina deusta. Next base: position 894,826 of record JAJNNX010000004.1, on the reverse strand, counting down.
CTGTTAATGGGGAGTACAGGCTCACCGTCATTTTCCTACCGCTGTTCTTATGGTATTATTTTCTGGCGACAATCTACGAAACGCCGGGCTCTTGTATGAGGGAAGAGCAGGGACGACTTTCTGCGATATGACATTAATTCAACATGTTGTTGTATTTGACGCCGGGGGTTACGTAGCAGCCCTCCACTGAGCCTCCCTGGGGGCATGAGGGCGTCCTGAGCTGGGAGAATTAGTCTACACTACACATAAGTACAGATACCCATGCAGCAAACCTAGTCCAAGGACACAGCCAAAGACCATCTCGTTGTATCCTCCATAATTCAACATGTTCCACTTGGCCATGGATAGAACGAGCAAATTCGGACCATCGGTGCCCTACTTCGATTCTCTCAGCTAGCTTCGAGAAGGGTAGGCGTAGAAGGGGAACCATCCGTCGAAGCTAGCAACACACCAAGCCAGTCGAGCATCTCGGTTTCGAAACTTTTACGGTGGAGCTCGAACTCTGCCGAGGTTTTGTCAAGGATACCGAGCTCGTCTGCCTGCTTCTGGCGCAGGGCCTCAGAAACAAATTTATCATCCAAGGTGTTGTTTTTGCATTTTCTGTTCAGCTCCTGAAGGTCGGTTTTTGCGTCCCTCAGGACATAAACCTTCTTTGCGTTGAGACCAACAGGGATCCACTGGAACGTTGACTTCGTCTTCTGGAGTAGCTTCTTGCACTTGTTGTCCTTCAACGCTCCCACAAAGATGACGGACTGGTCAATCAGCTCCAGGAGCTTGGGGAACTTGACTGTAGAACTTGTCAGCTGGTTTCTTGCGTTATTCTTGGACGGAAACACGCCAAGCTTTCATAATCAGAAGGCGGCTCGAGTAGTTGGATTTTTACTTTCAATACTAGTCAAAGCAGAGCGAGATGACTCGTGTATTTACTTACTGTCTCCTGAATATTTTGAATGAACACTTTGACACTGTCGGTACATCTCTGCCAGGCTAGTCGTCACGACGCTTGTGTCGATAGCGCCCGGTGGCACATTGTATTTCCTGGTGAGGAGGTTGCTTTCTTGGCTCTCGACACGGATGGACTCAAACACCTCACTTAAGTCCATGTGAGGACACCATTTGTTGAGCCATCGGTACCCAGCTTCGTTCACGAGCTGTAGCACTACGTTTGCTGCAAGGTTCATAGTGCTTGGGTCAATGCCGCCTTGAAGTTTCTTCTCCGGATACTCAATATAGAGGTCTTCGAGTGACCGCTCAGAAGGTGGCATAGCCTCAATATCCTTTTCACCACTCTGGACCCAGAGAGCTGTCTTAGCGCCGTAGCGTGTCGGACTGGGCTCACCAAAGTTAGCTTGAGGCGCATCTTGAGAGTCGGCAAGCACCACTGGGCCTCGGTTTTCAGTAGAGGTTGGTTCGGGTGGCAAATGGGGACCCTTGGGTGCATTAACCATAAGAAGACTCGTCAAGTTCTCCTTCTCCTTCTCCTTCTCCTTCTCTTTCTCTTTCTCTTCCTCTTTCTCCTTCTCTTTCTCCTTCCCCTGGTCCTGATTCCCAATGTTGACGAATGGCCACCGATTCTTTTTCGATGATTCTAGGTTTCCAAATTGAGACATGTTTTCGCGATAGGCGTATCGTCCCCAGCCCACTCCTTCTAGGCTCTGTGCCTCTTGGCAGGTGGTCGTCATCTTAGCGGAATTGGGTTCGGGTGCCGGAGCGCTCTCTCGTAGTCTCTGGTTATTTCGGCGTTAGTAGTAGGTTACCTGTGCAGGTAGGTAAGAGGGCGAAAATGCAGAGGATAGACCTAGCCATGGAGGTGCGGGCGTGAAAGGCCAAGGGAAAAAAAAAGGGAAATTACAACAGACCCGGGCAGACTCCTCATCATCATCTAACTCCTGCAGTGGCTCCTGCTTCTCCAACAGCTGTTTTCCAAGCTCGCTCTTTTCCATCTCCAGTGCTACCAAAAAGGTTGAATAGAAAGGAAGGAAGTATCTGCTTCTGAATCCACAACAGCAGGGCCAGCGGGCTATGGAGGGATGTATTGGCAGTGACAAGATTGATAGAATGCAGCTACCTTCCGAGTCCAAGGAGAATGTTGATTTTAACGTGGAAGGCCAGGACAACAAGAGACCTGCAGGGTTAAATAAGTCCAATGTTGTGCTGTAGTGGTCAGGTGTACATGTGCGTGAATACAAGAGCTGATAGCGTTGCGCAGTAACAGCTTGAAACGCCTACTCTGGGAATGGATGCAGCCTGCCAGGGATGTACTCCTCGGTATTGTACCTGATGAAATGCCTGAGGTACTAGGTAGTAGTGTCATTGCACTTGAGCCATTACCTACCCAACCTACGCAGAGCAGCCAGGGTTCACTATCTCCTCCTGGAGAGCCACCCTTACCTGTATTCTTGGGTGGTGCCATATAACAACCTACCTTAGGTACCAAGCCATATCTAGCATCAGCGTTCACTTTTGCATATGGTGCTCAAGTAAATGTTATAACACAGGAACAAAGATGGATAATCGGCTCAGCAAGACAACGGGTTAAAATACCAACAAACCACCGGCCAAAATAGTCAAGCCCTGCATTCAGTAAATCCGTAAATTCTTCTGCCATTCCAATTCCAGACTTAATATAAAAAAAGGCATCCAAGGGTAAATGGCTTATAATACTCAACAGAAAGGCTACGGCTGAAGAGCAGTCCGAATATACCTGTTGACAACAGGCTGTCAGCTCCCAGCTAAGTATCCCTTGATCAGCATCTCTGCTCGGAGTATTTCGCGGACGAGACAGTTTCCTCAACTGCTCCTCTAACCTCAAAGCGGCATCTTCACTAACATGAACTCTACTTCAGATCTACCCTGACCTACTAACCAACAGGTCTAGGACAGAAAAAGAAGGGAAATCTGACAAATGGATTCGCTAACAGTTTCACCAACTTGATCTTGTGAGTGCCCCAGCAATTTTGTCTTCATTCGTTGTCTATTTACCTATCTATATGCATCTGGCGAGATAAATCTACGTAGCTACTCTTCACAAATTGATATGTCAACTACAAATAAGTACTAACCAGCACAGCTTGTTGCTTGCAGAACAGTGGCTTTTGTCAGCCTTTGGCCCCAATACCTGTTCTATCAAGGTATTAACAATGCTACATACACCAAATACTTACCAACGCCCAGTTCTTCGGTCTTAGCAGTAGCTCGGTTGTCATTCTTGAATTTGATTTCCCTACAGGAGCATAATCTGCTTATTCAATATAAACACTTTGGAAGTTATATACAATAGCAAAACAAAGACATAAGATCTCTCTCTCTCTCTCTCTCTCTGTGTGTGTGTCTTCGAACGCTAAAACGGCGAAGGAGCAGTTGTCGGCTGGCCAAGGCGGGGCGTAAACGTATGTGCATTCCGTGCGGGACATCACAGTCGGTTTCTTGATTGACACACAATGTCGTTTTTTAAGAACAAGCAAGGAGATTCCTGTAGATTCAATGCGGCCTCAAGAAGTCATATGCTGGGTATTGACTGTTGTACGGAAGGTATACACGAGATGCGCATGTCTCGGGCTTCAGCAGTGAGCTACTCATGCCTCGCTTCAAATTGAGACATCTTACCGTCCTCGCTAAGTTCCTTGTATAAAAGCTGAGTGGCAAATTATATCAGTGCCACGAGATACACTGCGCAACATGGAGACTTCTATCCTAAGGTAATTAAGATCAGTCCGCGAAGGTGTTTTAGAGACTTTCACGCAACAACAAGTGGATAGATTCCTGACGGTTGTGCCTGTGGCTGCAATAAAACTTAATAAATCTCTCTATTGCTCATATTTCTGGGACGAATCCGACATTGCGGATCAGTAACTGCTGCAACGGAAAAGAACATCAAATATTACGTCCAGTAAACATGTCTCCAATGTCTCGTCCGAAGCCCACAATAGTTCTCATTCGTTCCTGTTCAACTTTACAATGTCATTGGTGACCGGGTGGTTGCTCAAGGACGCGAGATTTAGGTCCTCCCCCGCCAACGTTGGTTCTGGTCCAGATGAAGAGAGGGATCTAGATTTGCCGCGGAGATATGGATCTATATATACCGTTAGTACCTTCACGGCACCAACGGCGTTGTTTTTCCGTGACAAGATTCACTGCCAACCATATACGATGATGTGCCAGTGATTCAGTCCGTGAAGGAAACAGCCAAAGAAACCAGGAAGACTGGAGGGAAACAGGGAGGTCTGGTTATACTTGCGTACATGTCAGCAGTTGTGCCCCAAGAAAAGCGCTGTGAGTTGCAAGTTGATGCGGGTATTGCTCGGCAGTTATTCAATAGACCTACAACAGCCCGCTCTTCTCCCATAATATAACTTTGAATCCGGAATGATCCCACACATTAGCGCCCGGTGTACGGTGACAAAAGGTGGATGCATCCCGCCAGCCTTAAGAGATCCGCAGCACTGGGTCTTTCAAATATGCCTTCAGCGGTCGGAGACGCATCTCTCGCCAAACCCGCGGGGCATTCGTCCTGCGACGTTCTAGTATCTGATGATGTCAGTGAGGACGACCCCGTCCTCCCGAAGGGGATACAGGAAGCCGAGATTGCCACGATAGAACAGGCTAGTGGAGATGAGGTCCAAGTTACTTCTAGCAAGGCCGGCCATGGTCTAATGGCCAGCATGCCACAGAAAACCGTCTCTTGGACCGTTCAATCGCCGAGAATGGAAGAAGTCATACAATGCTCGATTTCACACACTCAGGTATATTTGAATCTCTGTAGCAACACCACAAAGCCTCTGTGATGTCTGGTAGGCAGAGGAAAGAACGCGCTTTGTAGTATACGAGGAGAATGTGGCATCCCAGATTTTTAGGGGTTATGGCCGTACCCGGAACATTCGTCCTCTATTATCATGTCGCGATAGTTGAGGTTTGCCGGGAGTCTGGTTTGTGTCGTGATTACAATCGACCACCAAGTACAATATTACAACAAGGCGTCACGAGACTGAAGTTTGAGTTTTTTTATGACAAAACCGTACTTGTAAACTTATTCCAGGATATTTGTTACCCAATGTCCAATATTTTAGAAAATAAAATATACAGACGAATAGTATGTAGATGCAAGATATGTCGCCGAGTAAATCCCCATTTAACAATGGCAGGAATCTCTTCAAAGTTTTTCAAGAGATATATCATCAGGAACTCCGAATCATCCCGCTTAAACCCATGAAACATCTACCCACTCCATGCTATGCCAATGCCACTTGCCCGCCTGAGTGGCGCATTCATTATCCATGCTGATATCTAATTTATGAGCAGATGCCCTACGTCCTGTAGCCGTATATTTTCAATCCCGGGGGGTTGTGTCCCGCGATCTATCCGACCCCAACCCGCACCCCAACGAGGGGGCATCACCGTGGCTCCTGTGGCTTCATTCATTGTCATGCCGGCTATGTTCGTAGTTGAACTCGTGCTGTCGGGGCGCCCTCTATCCTTGTTTCGATGGGTCCATTTCCAGAAATGCCTCTTCCTTCCAGCGTTCTGAGCTGCAAGTTCTGGACTCGTCATGATTCCCACTCGACCGCCAGGACCAAAGCTGCCTTGCGCTGAGCGAGGGTACATAAAGCCTGCCGGTCGGCCGCCACCGAACGGATTCCACCACTTTTTAGGTTTCTCAACGATGCTACCGTTGCGGCCAGAGTTATAAGATGTCGGACGCTCGCCCGCAAGCTCCTCCAAAGTGTAGCCCTTCGTCTCGGGGACTAGGAAGGAGACAAGAAGTCCCAAGAACATGAAGAGAGCGAATATCTGCATCAGTTTGTCTATCCATGGCGTGCAAGCACTGCCTTGGCAGTACGGTGCCGCACCCTTTCTCAGGAGAGGGATTGAGATGACTTGAGCGACGATGGCACCCACCTTGCCCATGGCGGCGGAGATGCCGTGGCCTGTGGATCGGTAGCGCGTCGGGTAGCATTCCCCGGGGATTATGAATGTGGTTGTATTGGGACCGAAGTTGAAGAAATAATTAGCAATCACATAGAGGGCCAGCAACGACCCCTTGCCCAACTGGTTATAACAGAAGCCGAGTACGCTAAAGATGATAGTAAGTATAGAGAAACCGAGGATTTGAAGTGGCTTGCGTCCGATGGTATCGATTAGAAGAATAGACGTCCAATAGCCAGGTAGAGACCCTGCCACAATCAAGATGATAGTACCGACGGCGCTATTGTGAAGGATCTCATGCAGTGAGCTGCCGTCTGCGTAGCCTATAACTTGCAAGACAACCTGATTATTCAAACCAAGGCCATAAAACGCGAAGTCCTACAGACGATGTCAGATGCGGAAAACCGTAAACGCAGGGCAGTTTCTTACCAAAAAGAACCACGAAAGTGTCGTTCCGATCAGAACCTTCCCGTTCTTCCACTGGCTGAAGTATTCATATGCATCTCTCCACGACGCTGATGGGACGGCGAGAGCAGGAGAGGCAACTTTTTTCATCCGCGCCTGCTTGATTTCGTCAACCTCGCCCTCCGATTGGCTGGTCATGTAAGCCTTGATGTCGGCGGCCGCCTTCTCTACATCCTTGGCGACTTCGAACGTACTACGGCACTTGAAGTTAGTTATCACTATTTTGAGCCTAATCGGTAAGTGTTTTAGCAACGTGGGGAGCTCCTAGGCTATGACATTGGCCCAGAAAGGAGCCTTTGTACTATAAAAATCGGTAAAGCAAGAAGGAAATAATTTAGATGATTGCGTACTATCTTGGGGTTTCGGGTATTGTGATGCGGTAATACAAAGCAAAGACAGCCGGAACGGCGCCTACACCGATAATGATGCGCCAGCAGCGGTCTGCAGCTGTTTGGCAGTCGTAATCGCAATCGCCTACGTTCGTGGCATTTTTGAACATGTTGGCAAACGCGGCTGTCGTGATGAGAGCAACAATTGCAGCGAAGAGCTGGCCGATGCCTTGCATAGAAAACACAGCTGCCATCATGGCGCCTCGCCATCTCGTGGGCGCAAACTCTGAGGTGATTACTGAACTTAGAGGGTAGTCACCTCCAATTCCAATACTAATGTCATTGTTAGCTGGATCTGGCTTGCGTAGCGGGAAGGAATGGTGTGTGAGATTTACCCCATCATGACCCGCCAGAAGGTCATTAGACCCGTGAAGCTTACGGCCTGGCTGGCGGAAATAAGACAGCAAGATAGAGTGGAAACGAGAATAATGCCCAGCTCGACTCCGTACATTTTCCGCCGGCCGTATTTGTCGGCTAGCCAGCCGAACACGAGTTGTCCGATCACAATCCCTGCACTGGTCGACGTCTTCAGCGTTTGGCTCACTGGTGTCGGTAGAATACCGTTGTTGCCTCCATATCCATGGATCGCATCGCTAGGTGGTCCTTGCCAGAAAACCACCCCTAGGAGTAATGTCACAAGATTAATAGCGAAGATGTCGTATGAATCCAGAAAAAACCCTATGCCGGCGACTACTACGGCCCTGACATGGTACAGGCCGAAGGGGACCTTATCAATCTCGGATAATGCGAGACGTCGTCTTAGGTTTGGGTCTTGAATGTGACTAAAATCGTTGAAGAAGTTGTGAAAAGCGCGGTTCCCCCCATACGTACGCTCGTACGTCACGGGGGTCATTGGTTCTGGTAACATTTCCATTGCGAAGATTCGGATTTTGACGTTTCTTTGATTTCGTATTTAGAGTGTATAGGTAAAATTGAATAAGCGCCGCGGCCATTCCCCAAGGTATCGAGTACGCATCCAACTGAATTATTCGATATTCATGGCGCACTGTTCGGCAGAGACGGTCTCAGCCGGTGAACTCGCGGGATCGGGTCAGAAGTTGGATGGCATCCCAATCAGATCGATACGCCTGCAACACCTCAACGTGTCGTGGCGGTTGTATACTGCTGACAAAGAGACGGGCACGACAGCTTTCGAAATCTGATGGGCGTAGAAGGAGTACAAAGGAGAGAATTGGAAGATGTCGTGATTTTGGAGAGAAACCAAGCCTTGTACCTGCGGGAAGGGCGGAGAGGAAGTACGTATCTACCTATCTACAAAAAGATAGTCTGCCTGCTAATATGTACATCATATACAGTACCTTGGTTGTGTAGTGTACCTACATGTACGGGTTCGATGACTGCAGGCTAGCTCCTGTAGGGTAATCCAAGCGATGACCCAACTGTGCGGGTGTAGGCTGGGCTTAAGTAGACTACCTACTAGTAGAACAGGGTATGCGTAGGTAAGCTAAGACGACTGAGAGTCTGGCCAATGGTGTACCCGAAATACAATTAAATGTATACATGTATACGTACTCCATCGGAGGACTCGGTGACTCCCGGTCCCTGCTGGTAATCCCGACCCCCGACAGAGTGGCTTGGACGACTCCCAAATCTTTGTGTTGTTGCGTGCATGTGGCCATCTATTGGTCCAGTACACTAGTTGCGCCGGAGGCACTTCAAACCGAGTCTCCAGACCGACTTTAGTGTACATGTAGATCAAGGCTTAAATCTTAAGTAAACCCCAGGCATCTAATATCACAATATTACAATACACGTGTAGGTACCTACCGACTTGCGTACCACGCTCTGCCCTAGGAAACGTGCTCGGCCCATAGGTTCGCGCCGACTACTCTAGGTAACAACATCCGTGTATATCGCCACAACCGACTCCAATGCCTATACCGTCGCATTGAATCGGATGACTATCTACATGTCGTGTAGGTAGGAGAAGCTGAGGTGGGTGATGCCTACGTCAAAACGTGCGACGGATCGCATCCCGAGGCGCTACCATTGGCGACCACTGCCGCCACTTCTTTACTTACCGGCCGAGGTGGTAGTATTGACCAGGCCACATCAAGCATTTAATCATGAGATGTGCTTAGCACCGTGTTACAGCGCAGCATCGCTGCATCCGACGTCTTTCCCGGCGGAGGATGCCTTTTGCAGACCGAATATCTCGCTGACTGAGCACCTTACCGAGGTAGATTCTCTCTGTATTTCTTTGCTTCTCCATAGGAGTCTCAAGTAAATAGTGCCTGTTTCACAAGTGGAAATGAAGAAGCAATTCCTCCAGCTTACTCCCCGCTCCTAGTGTACCCAGCCACTCGGGAGCACATCCATGAACGTGGTGCACGTGGGGGCCATGACGAAAAGTAGCAGGAAAACGCGATATGCCTCCTGCTCTCCGACGCCACCTTTTTGAACGCTTCTAGCGGTTCTAGCGGTTCAACTAGGTAGAAGCCGCTGCTATGCTCGTGAGTCCCCAACCACCTAACCTGGACTGGAAGAGAATCCGATTGTTCGGTTTGGAGAGGGGCCGAAGCGATTATACCTACCATGTCGGTAGTAGTCGATTCCAAGGTGGTGGAGGGGCTACAGATTTAGGGAACCGCCAGTTAAGTACACTACACTACTGCACAACTAATGCTCCTGACCAGGGTGATTAAGACAAGCCTGGAGGTAGGTGCCTGGCTCCGCCGTTAACACTTACTGTACGCTAAACTAAAGCCTTAAGTGCGCCTTAAGTGGGCATGAGATAAATACCCTGTACCTACCTAAGTAGGCAGGTAGCTTAAGGTAGGCTTTAACGTGGACCACAACCAATTAACGTCTTGTACTAAAAACGTGCTCAGTCCCAGACGTCCACGATTGCAGGACCATACCTACATCTAATGCGTCTTCCAAACGTCCCTAATGAGCAAAAGCGTGATGTATATATAGCATACAGTAGATCCATCTGATTTGTATTTTTGACCATTGCACAGGCCTTGTCCATCACGGCGGAGTCGAGGGGAGCTAGCACACAGCAGGTAGAACTGGGAACTTATACTCTTTCTACCTTACTACCTACCTACCGAATAGGTATCTAGGACTTTTGATCAAAAGTCCTAGAATCCTGTCAGCCTTTCGGTGTATTATTGCCGTGTTCCTGCAACTCGGATAAAAAAGTACACAGCATTCAGCACCCAGGTCAACCAAAAAAGCCCACTCAGCTGATCTTCCTTACGTGCATGCACCCGCCTGGAAAACTTCTGGAAACTAAAGAACGAACAAGACCTAGAGTGATTGGTCCTGGCTACAGGCCCGATTTCTCTTTTGCATACTCCTAAGTTTGACTACTCCCATTGGACGCCTCGAAAGAGCCATGTACACCGTACAGGCGAGATGAGTCATCGCCATCCTTCATGAGAAACAGCCATACTAAGACACAGCCAATGAGGCGGGTTGAGGATGAGAATCCCAGGTCGCTGTTTCGGTGCGTCAATTAATTAACGAACGTAACCCTTTTTTTCAAAAATTTTTTTTTTTCACTCCTTTAGCAATGCGAGATGATGATAGGCATGCTGATGCTAACTTTGTCTAATCGTAACGGCTGGTCTCATGTTATTCGTTGTCGAACGGTGCTTTCTACCATCTGGAGTCCCTTCACCATGCGGTTATATCCTCAACCTCCGCTTCCCCGAAAGTACTAGACTTCAATAGCTGTCCAACACTTGCTGCCTCGACATGCTCACCGTCTTTACTCATGACGTCTGGCAATATCTCATTCAAGAACTTGAGGATGTATCTGTTGACCTGCTCAAATTGGAGCAGGAACGCATCATGACCTTCTTGACTGTCTATCTTCTCCAACCTGGCATTCTTGATATGCTTCGCCAACTCTTCCTGCTCGGCAAAAGTGAAAAGCCCGTCACTTTCAATTCCCAGAACTAGCGTGGGCTGCTCAATCAAGGCTAGCGCCTCCGCTATGCTCTCAGCTCGGTATCGAGAGACATCATGTGTATCCAGCTTCCTTGTGATAGCAATGTAACAATTGCTATCAAATCGCTTCACAAATTTCTCTCCTTGGTACCGCAAATAGGACTGAGCAGAGAAGTATGTTGAGCAAGGCAGAGAATCTCCCCCGGTCAAGCTGCCCGTTTTGGGGCCCGAGAATTGGGGGTCTAAGGACTTGGCAGTAGCCTCATTGGAGTTGGGCAGTTGTGACGGCAGGTTGGTTCGGCCATTCTTAGGTGATAGCCTCGTTATTTTATGACCATCATTGTGGATCTGGAAATGAGCCTCAGATGGCGTGGTTGGTGGCGGTGTTTCGCGGATTGTTTGACGTCTGGCTGGATTTGGAATATTCCGCCCAAATCGAGCCTCAAACGAGTTCCGGCTTCGGTACGTAAGAAGAGCAGCCATTCGAGCAGCTCCTAAGCCCGTGGCAGGTGGTTCAGAGAATGAATAGTATCCATCCTCATATTTCGGGTCGGCGTATATGCTTTGACGCTGGGCTTCACCCCAGCTAATACCCCATGCGCTATGTTGACTCGATGTTGCGATGGGTACAATGCACCGGACGTAATCTTTGCCAAAGTACGCCCATTCGAGAACGAGCATACCTCCCATAGAGCCACCGATCACTGTGGCTATCTGACGCACGCCTAACTCGTCAAGAAGTAGTTTATGAAGACTAGGTCGTATTAGCCAGGACGTATCACAACTCCGGGTGAGTGAGTACTTACTTGACATCGTCGCGAATGGTGGTCAGGGGAAACTCGGGCCCATAATTTCCCTTCTCTGGATCACCATCCTTGGCTGTAACTGGGCTCGCAGTACCATATGGGCTGCCGAGGCTGTTCATACACACGACGAAAAACCTCGAAGTGTCAAATACACGACCAGGACCGCCAATCAGTGGCCCCCACCAGTCGCTAACGTCGGCTGAGCCAGTCAGAGCGTGGCAGATAACCATGACATTATCTGCATTGGCAGACAACTTTCCACGTGTTGTGTAGGCCAGCGGCAGATTGTGTAACGTAACGCCTGATTCAAGTGTGAAGCTAGGGATGACGGCGATCTGCTGATCTGGAATCAGAGATGCGAAGGGATTCCCGGGTTGCTCCTTGATCCTAGCTTCGAAACATTTAGTTATTGCTCTAAGTTTGAATCTTTCACATTGGATGACGGGAGGGCTGTGGATTGGGACGAATGAACAAGCATGACTGACTGTACTTTGGCGTAGAGCCATTGTTATTGCTATTTTGAGTTGTCATCGTAGTGATGTGAGGAATTTATGTTATATGTTTCGACGTCTTGGTTTATCGCAGTCCGAGTTCTGATGGACGGCTGAGATGAGTTATGAATGAAGGAGTGAATGACTGAGGCATCATACCGTATAAATATACACTAGTGTAGGGGAATCCGGTGTGGCACGGTGTATTCTCGGCTTCGCGACAAGCTTCGTTCTTTGTATGAAACCCGGCTTCTGTTGAATTGTTGAAGTTCAAATCCCTAGAGACGAGAATCCCGACGGATCCAGCATTGTATACGTTAAGTCTGTGCGGATATTTACCACTAGTACTCACAAGCGTTAAAGCGTTGGAGTTATCCCGGGACCGACTCTATGAGACAGAACGAGAAATTCGGGCTTACATAAGGAATGGAAACCCGTTGCCGGCTACTTACCTAATCTACTGCCACACCAGCAACCAAGCCACCTACTTCATAGTATACACATTGTTAGTAGACTACCTAGGTAGATAGTACTACTACATGTAGATAGAGGCAGGCATCTCCAATTGGAGTGAGCTAGATGCGGGCAGGTGGCATACTTCGGTCTAGGTAGTAAAAAAATACCTACCAAATGTGTAGACCTGGCTGCACCTTCAAAGTGACCCACGCAGGTACCTACCTCGACACCTGTTACTTACCGACACTGCTAGCTACGCCCCATAGCGTTTCTTGTCCCCACTATAATGTACTGCGAGCTGCCCAGCCTCTTTTCTTGGTCAAAGCTCCATGAGGCTGCGTCTGTGGCCTGTTCCCCAAACTTGGCTCCCCGGTCCTTTCTACATACGCGATTTACAGGCTAGCCTAGCCTTGCTTGACTGTTCAACACGCGACAGTTTCTGCTTGGAAGGGACATCCAACGACTGCCAGCACAATCAACTCCACGGACACAGCCATCCACTCAAAAGCTTCCTTTTGGCCTCCCTCAACTCGTCTTTCAGCGCAGCTCCTGTGCACGTGGATGGTTGTACATCTGGAAAAGCGATGGTCGCTGGGTGACCACAAGAGCCCGCCCACTTCCACTTCCTTTGTTCTACTCTCACTCCTTCATACATACATGCATTCACTCATTCATTCACTCATTCAATCCTGCCATCCAACGCCCTTCTCGGTCGGCCGGTTCTCTAACTCTTCCCCGCATCGATAATACCGCTCGGAACTAGCAAACATCCAGCCACGTCCTCCCCGACTGTCTACCTAATTGACGACACCTCTTTTATTATCCAGTGAGCCTTCACCCGATGCGACGCTTCATCTCGCGCCCACCTTCGCGCCTTTCCTCCGGCAGCCTTCCATCCTACAAGTTATAATCTGCCAGATGACCAACCTTTTCGCTTAGTCTTCACCCCAAAACCAAAATGCCTCCAAAACGAAAGCGCAACGATAGGGCCTCTGAGGCAGGTAACCGGCCCGCGCCTCATCGTCCTTCGGATACTGGTTTAGGCCAACACGATAGGGACTACCAAGATGGGTCACAGCATCGTCGCGGCCCCGGCGGTGGCAGGAACACACGGCGGAATAATGACCGTCGCGACTCTTCAGGACCTCAGGCCGGAGCTGGAGCCAACCATCGAGTGCCCGCTTCACCCGCTGTCGCTCGGCCCTCCAGTTCATCCTCACAAGCTGCACCCACCTCTGCCCAACCTGCGCCGCCGGCTATTGCACAACAACCTAGCCAGCACCCCCGGATACCCATCTCGACGAATTACAACTACCTCATCCTGACTGAAGCTCGTTTATCTGTTTGGCAACAAGGCGGGCGCCAAGAAGTCATCGAACATGGGATTACGTCAAGAAGTGACGAAGACATCGAAGAAATCTCTACCATCTGCCAAGAGTTCACACGCGCTGTGCTGGAGAATTGCCTGACTCCGAGCGATGCCGGTAGCTGCATGAAACAGATTCTCGGCCCTCCAACCGAGAGTGACCTCGGAACCAACTTTACTTTTGATGCCCAGACCCTCTTCCTAGACACCATATCCGTCTTCATCGACTCGAATGATGCGGCATCCACCTCCCAATTCCGGGACTTCATCGCCGCGACTGAATTATCACCACAACTTGTGCGCGAAGTACTTGATGCGCCGGCTTTACAACAGCTTGGCCTAATACGGGACAATTTTGTTAAACTCGGGATCAAGTATGCTACCAACCAGCTTTATCGTCAAGCAAACTACAACTTGTTAAGGGAAGAGTCGGAGGGCTATTCAAAACTTGCAGCAGAATTATACCGAACGCCGTACCAGTCGCAGGGACACCAAGACTTTGCTCTTGTTCAAGCAAGTTGGGAACGTATTAAAGCATTGATAGGAACATTTGATTTAGACGTTGGCCGCGTTCTTGACGTCGTCATTGATGTTTTCTCCGCGACGATGCTGAGAAACCTAATCTTTTTTACAAGACTACTCCGAATCAGCTCATGGTGGCCACGGAATCAAATCGAACACGCAGAAAGGGTGTTCGCTGGGGGGTTGCCAATGTGGGCGCTACCCCAGAACGAAGATATCAACGTGGAAGACTTGCGAATCGCGCTCGAAGGTCAGACTCACGAGCGGGATATCGCTTTCTGGGACAGAGCCCGAGAGATCCACCTTGATGCCTTCTTTGAGCTGGGAGGCAGACGGGTCGAAGCTGAAGAACTCCGACGCTTACAAGGCAGCGCTTCGGAATCTGGTTCAAGTTATGACTCGACATTTGAATGGACGAAGAGTACAAAAACGCTCCCGCCTTGTGGGAACAGGGTTGCCGCCCAACTTCTTGGCTTCAAGTTTCGCTTTTATACATCCGACGCGAGAGAAAAAGGTGAAACTTTGCCAGCCAACCTGTATTACCTCGCAGCCTTTCTCATCAAGATTGGGTTTATTTCCCTGGCTGACTTGTACCCTCACTTGTGGCCTGCGGATGAGGATATGGACGCACTTAGACGCCGTCGAGAAGACGAACTTGCTGAGAAGGAGAGGAGTGCTAGGCAAGGAAATGTCCCAAATGCACTGCTCATGGCCGGAGCGTTAACGGATGACACGCTTCCGATGGTTTCCAAAACGCGCGAACCTACCACAGTCAAAAGCGATGGGAAAGCTCAAGAGACGAGTGGCCAAGTTCAAGAGGACGAAGCAAGTCTTCCAGAACCCAAAGAAGCCCAGAAGGCGGATCTCGTTTCACATCTTTTCGTTGTTGGCGCAATTCCAGAGGCGCTTTTCATCATCGGCCGATTCCCTTGGCTCCCTGAAGCATACCCAGACGAAATCTATCCCGCAATCAACCGCATTCTAGTTTATTCTATTAACAAGGTCTACGAAGCTTCTCGACCCATCAACATCCTTTCTACGACTGCAGCGATAGTAAAACCAGATCTAGCCCAAGACCAAGCCGGAATGCCTAAGGGCAACTTGAGATTGATAGAGGGTTCATCCATTAAAGTTTTGAGATGGCCACACGCAGACGGTACTAGCAAGGGCACTCTGTATCGATTCTATCTTGACGAGTGGTCCGATAATGTTCCCGTCTGCCAAACGGTCGACGACGTCTTCACTCTATGTCACACAATTCTCAACATTTCCGGAGTAAACATTGGTAGAGATCCTACCCTTGTCAAGAAGATCGCGAGCATCGGTGTGAAGAGCTTGATACAAGACAAGTCCCCTCATAACGTTTCTCGTTGGCAAGATTTGCTTCGTCGGACTCTGGTTCCATCTCTTTGTCTCACCAATGCCAATGTCGATGCCGTGGCTGCCGTCTGGGACCTACTCAAGAACTACCCAACACGAGTCCGATATAATATCTATGCAGAATGCTATGAAGGGTCAATATCACGGCTGGAAGCCATGAAGCAAGCCTTTAAAGCTGCCAGATCAGATACACTTGCAACACTCAAAAGGCTATCACTCGAAAATATCCCCATGTCTGCGAAGAAGCTTGCTAAGATCGCATTGTCGTCTCCCGGAGTGGTGTGCAAGGTCGCATTAGATCAGATCGAAGCTTACACCAATCTTATTGAAGCTTTCGTTGAATGCACAAAGTACTTTACGGAGTTAGGTTATGATGTATTGGTTTGGTCGCTCCTCAGCTCGCTAGGTGGCAAACAAAGAAGCAGAACGCAGGAGACATCTGTACTCCTCACGAGTAGGTGGTTGCAAGCACTGTCTAAATTCTCCGGCAAGGTGTTCCGACGATACGAGAATGTGGATTCAACGCCAGTTATTCAGTACGTGAACGAACAGGTGGCTCACGGCAATTCCACCGACTTGGTAATTCTTCGAGAATTGATCACATCTATGGCCGGCATCGTCCCAGATGTTGACTTCACAGATGGCCAACTGTCTGCCCTCAGTGGCGGCGAACTTCTTCGACGTCAAACCCTTGCCGGACTAGGCGACAAGCGTTACGAGTCCGAGAAGAGTGCCTCTCGGCTCATGAAGGCATTGCTTCAAACGAATATGGCTTCACAGCTGCTAATTAATATGGCACAATATCGGCAATCGGCAATTTATCAGGTCCCTGAAGATGAAGCCCACATCAAATACCTGGCGACCGTGATCGATGACTCTCAGCAAGCTCTTGTACAGTACATGGAATTGTTGCGGCACAATCTATCAGCGGAAGAGTTCGATGCACGGGTGCCTAGTATACCCTCTCTCATGACAGATTTGGGACTCGATGCTAACCTTGCATTTTTAATCGGCCGTGCAAGCCTCACATACTATCTAACGGGCCCAGGCGACAAGGTTCCCGTCAAACAGGCGGTGGACGTTGAAGGGGATGTTCCAATGGATGCTAGTGATAGCTCTGTAGGACCTACTGTCGCCGATAAGTCGTCAGAAAACATGGTATTGGATGGCGCAGAGGCGAATGAAGGCTCCTCTGAGCAGTTGCCACCTTCGGTTGTTACAGGCCAATCCTCCGACCGCTTCCTGGATGTCCTCGGTCCCATAATTGAAGCAGTCAAACCTTTGCTTCCGCAAAGCATATGGAACAAGATCAGCCCAGAGTTCTTCGTTTTATTCTGGGCCTTACAAACTGGGGATCTTGACGTCCCGATAGATAGCTACAAAGCCGAGTTCGCAAAGTTAGACAAGGAACGCGATGAGCTGAAGAGGGACCGGAGTGATATGAGTCGTAGTGGTGCGAACCGGAAAGAGGCGAAGATGGCCGCTATTGAACGCCTTTCCAAAGAGGTGCCTGACGAAGCGAGTATCTGCAAAGAACGAGTGACGAAAACAAAGCTTCTGCTCATCAAACAGAGCCCGATATGGTTCAACTCCTCTGCTAAAGCCGATTCGGTAGTCGACACTCTTATTGAAGAATGTTTGCTACCCCGAACGCTCCTGTCACCCGGAGACGCCGATTTTTGCCATCGGATAATCCGATTCTTACATTTCAACCGCGTTTCAAATTTCAAACTATCAAGTCTCTACAACCGGCTCTTCAATGTTAATAGGCTACGATCCATGATATTTGGTTGTACGGTCCGGGAAGCTGAGTTTCTCGGTCGTTTTATCAAACTTACACTTGGGGAGTTGTCTGTTTGGCACGCAAAGAGGGAAGCATATGAGAAAGAAGCCATTGGGCATGGCAGACTTGGTTTTGCGATTACTTTAGATGACAGCGGGAAGCCAGTTACATTCATGGCACATGATGAGTTCCGTGATCTGCTCTGGACATGGCATAGGAACCTCTTCGCGGCTCTCAAAGTTTGTCTCGGCGATACCGAATGGATGCATATTCGGAATGCGATCACGATACTCAAGTCCGGCCTCGAGTACTTTCCTTCCGTGGATTTCATGGGCCGGCAGTTGAACGCGAGTCTTGCTAAGATCGCCGAGCGTGAAGCTGCCACCAAGTCTGATAGTGACGATGGCCAGGGTCACCGGGTGGACCTAGCAGTTACTGCAAATACTGCTATCTCTGCCCTTAAGAAACGCTCGGCAAAGTGGGTTATGGTTCAGGAATTTCGGCCTAACACCGTGAGTAGCTCTAGAACGACAATGCGAAATGTATCTAACCGAGCACAGAGCGGCGACGTTATCGACGACAAGAAGGGCATGGAAACCAACAAGTCATCCCAACCCCCAGCTCTTCGCCCAAATGCTCTAGAATTCAAACCTCAGTCGACAAGGTGAGCCCAAACGAACAAAATTTTAACCGGCACGAAAAGCTGTTGACGGCATCTGACAAACTTATAGTGCGCCTACACGAGCGAAGCCTAGCACCGAAGAAGAAGATGGTGAAGTGAAGGACGGAAACATTTCCTTAGCTTCCTCTCAGTCAACAGGGGCCAAAACAAAGGACACAATTCTCACGGGCCCTTCACCGCCACAGCGTAAAGGTCTGACACCTGGCCCTCAGAAGGTAGACTCGAAGCCTATCCCTAGCAGGTCCTCAACTCCAGGCATAGCGCCCACTTCTGCTATAGCACCCAGTGGACGATCAGAATCCGGACGCCCGTTGAGCTTGGCCTCAATGCCAAGTGGGATGCATAGTCTTCCAAGCCGACCAGAAGTACCTTTCCCAGCTCACTTTACTCATGACCAATTTGGCACAATAAAGACAATACATCCTCGTGACCACAGGGAAGTCAAAGATCATCGGGATGGAAGAGATCACAGAGATCCGAGAGACATAAGAGAAGCCCGGGACGTTGGCCCAAGAGATGGTCGGGATTTACGTGACCCGCGATCCGTTAGGCTACCTGACGACCCTCGTCCGCCTAGGCCCCGAGATTACCAGGCTCCTGATCGTCGGTTACCAGAAGCGCCGGCCCGTGAACCTCACAGGTCGGAACGAGATCGGCCACCTCACCGCTCAGAGTCTACGCGGCGGCTGGAATCTAGTCCACAGGATCGCGACCTTCATCAGCCAAGGGATAGAGCGCCCTCAGGTGCGAACATGCCTCGGAGTACCGACCCTGCCAGAGAGACACGGGAACTCCCAGCTCCCGCAAAGTCCATGCCACCACCCTCTCAGCCTGAGATCCCAGGGCCAATAGTCAATCCCGAACGTGCTCGGCTTATCAATGCCGAACGCTCTGACGATCGTTCCACAATGAAGCCAGCTCGAGCTGCGTTGCTAGACGATGGCCGGCACAGCCGAGATGACAGCCGAGATCGTAACTCGTCACGAGTTGCATCGCCAAGACGGGGAGATCGTTCTGAAGCTCATGGTGGCGAACCACCACGAGAAGAACGCCGTGTGCACCGTGGAGAGCATCATATTCCAGGTCGCGACCAGCGAAACGAACCGCAAGGCACCTCAGCAAGGAACGGTCGAATGGGAGATCACGATGTTGACAGATTAACGACTGATCGGTCCCGGGAGTCGCCTGCGTTTCTAGGTCAAGCCCCTTCAACTCGAGGTGAGCCTGAACATGGTAGACTCAATATGCAGGATCCCGAGTATGGTCGCCTCAGTTCGATCCCGTCAATAGGTGACATGGGCAATCCTCCGGAAGGACCTCGAGGGCGCGGTCGTAATGCGGCTCGCGGCCCCGTGAACATTCCACAAGCGCGACCTGAGCCTCGGCAACCTGGGGGCGATTCCCTTAGGCCACCCTCGCCTGAAAGACATCATCCTCCTACTGGGCCTTCGTCGTCTAGACAACGCCGTAACCAGAACGGGATGCAGCAAGTTCCTGCCTCGAGCTTGCCAGCTGCTGGGTTAACCGCACTGCCAGGGGTGCATCCGGAGAGACTAAGACAGCTGAACTCCAACATGGTTGGAAACCCACCCCCGTCACAATCGACGTATGCACCCCCTATGTCAACTCCAGCATCTGTCCATCCGGATCGCATGGCTCAGATAGTTCCACAGTCTTCAGCTGCTGGAAGTCCGCACCAAGGTGGTCGTTCTCTGCCTCCACTACAAACACCGGAGCGGCCTCCCCTTGGTGGTGCATCAAATCACCGCTCACCACTAGCCAGTCTGCCAAAGGCCCCTGGACCTGACAATAGCCCAATGTCAGCACCAACCGGGCCGGCAACTGCCAACGATCGCTCTCGAAACGGTCGCAGACAGTTGTCAGGCATTAATAGTATTCTGCAAGGGGGTCCGAACGTTCGTTCCAAGGGCTCTAGGACTAATTTAGCCGGCTCTGATGCTCAAGTTCTCACAGGTGCCTCGCCTGTGTCTACTCCCACTACGGAGCGTCCTGAGCCCTTCCCCCCGAAAGAGCGTTCCAGTCGAAACGACCATGAGCGTGGTCGCAGAGAGCATGATGGTAGCGAGCGATCCTCTCGCTCTCAACGACGAGGCAGTCGAGAACGGAGTTCTGATAGAGACCATAGATCAAAAGACCACCGCGAATATCGGGATCGCAAATCTGGTGGGGGATCGGGTCATGGAAGAGAAGGTGAGAAGGAGTCTACACGTAGATCTGGGCGAGAACAGAACCCTGGTCGAGAGACCTTACCGACCCGTGGGGATATCTTAGGCAATGGTCGTGATGGCCTGCGGGAATTACGCCACCGAGGAGATGGAGGGAATAGCAGACATGACGAGATGGGGCGTAGTGGGAGCGGACGGGGTGGTGGACCGCGTGCAGAGGACCGACGAGAGCCGCGCAGCGGCGGCGAGGATCATCGAAATAGAAAACACCGAAGCGATGAGTTTGGAGGGCCGGTTGAAAAGCGACAGCGACGCTAGAGACGAACTAGTGGTAATCGTCTATTCCGAGCATCAGGACCATATTGATCTGTCTCAAGAAATCCTCTCCTTTTTCTTGAGCGTGTATTATGAAACCGACAAATATTGAATGGCTAGGAGTTTTTCTTCCCTACGAGTTCTTCAAGGTGGGAAATGGGCAGGTTTTCGGACACTAAAGCATGAGGCCAGATCCTCCATTGCATACATATAGAAAAGAGCGGGATTTGGGCAAACCAGAAACAATCAAAACTCTACGTCCGTTTGCATTCGCAAAGCAGCACAGCATTGCCGCTACCCCGCAGATATTCTCAGATTCAACGCTTTGCATTATACCATGCGATGTGCAAAGCGTATCATTTTATGTTTTCTTATCATGTCACGTCCAAATATTTTAATAACCTTGATAAAAATTGTAAACATAGAAAAAAGAAAGAAAAACATAGTAAATCATCATTCAGCCTACCTAGCTTGTAGCCACCTGTGTATTTCAATTTCCACGAAATGGAAGCCCAAGAGCCATACACAGGAAAAAATCCTTTCGGTGTGCCACTCAAAAGAAAGTGAAGAGAAAGAGAGGGGGAAACGGCCTCATTTACGGAACATGGAAGGATCCAACGTTACCGATAATGAAATACTTCAAAGTAGCTTAGTCTCACAGTTCCCTGGACTCCCAGTACCTGCCTCGGCTTGATCCGAATGCTAACTCGGCTAATCCCTAAGTAGCTAGCCAGGTGCTACCTACCTAGGCAGTGTCGCTGACATGCTCGTATCGATCTGCTCGCGAGTTCGCTTTACTCACGACGCACAACTCCCATCTATCTAGTGTATCATCAACATTTTAAAGGAAACTGTATTTGCGGGCGGCCTTAATATTCGCGTGAGAAACAATGACACCAGCATTCGCCGAAGCCACGGCAGTGAAAGCTACAGGCACACACACATATTCTGCTCACTTTCCTTCTGAATGGTGCATTGGCTCAGGTCAGTCAACCAACTCACTTATAGGCAGCACACCCCATCGCCTATCAAGAGATACACACCAGCTAAAACACCTCCATAGTAACCCATGGCGGGGTCGTAACCGCGACCTTGTTGCGCGTCGCAAGGACACATTTTAGCTCAACTCTGGCCAAACAAGAGCAACCTCACACCATCACATTCCACGCCGAATTCTTACGGCGCACACGCGCAGGGTCTGCCACCTTTACAGTCAAGGACATGAAGCTGGGACGTCAGACGTCAACAATTCATATATCATTGACACAGGACGGACGCGAGGAGGTCGTCGCATATCTAACAAACGCGAACATGATTACCGAGAGCGGCCTCACGCTACAGACGGGGTGGTCACCGAGCCCGCCGCTCCCGCCGCCGCCCACAGACTTCGCCAAACTAGCTGCCGAAGGGGAGGACGCCAATTGGGTGCTCTTCAAGGACCTACCGCATCCTAAGCTACGGAAGGCCGTGAATCGCGCCCGGATGTACGTCCCGCGGAACGGACAGGCGCAACCTAACGTGATAGACGAGTGGATGCGGCTCGAGTCTGGCGAGCGCTTCCCGATGGAAGGCATCGGGTTCGTTTCGGACATGTGGCCCCATATGATCGAGGGCTTGGCGCGGAGGCAGCAAGAGGCAGACGGAAAGAAGTCCCCGGCCGGGAAGAGGGATGACGATCTGCCTTGGCTGTGGTACCCGACCTTGACGCTGAATCTAGATATCAAGAAGGCATTACCCCCAGAGGGGGTTGAGTGGTTGCATGTGCGCGTCCATTCGAAGAATATCAGGAACGGCCGCTCCGATTACGAGGTCGTCATCTTCGACGATACGGACGACATAGTCGCGCTTAGCCACCATGTCGCCTTGGTCGTGGATGGAAGTCGGAACACAGCGAAGCGGGGGGCCGGCGAGAGTAAGATGTAAAGCGCCTACTTGTCTATCTAGAAACCTGTAGACTTATGTAAAGGCAGTATGGCATGAATAATAATATCCATATAGAATACAGTGTCATGGTATCATTGACATAGGTTGCTCCAATGTCTCCGCACATCATCACACTCGCATCCTTTGATCGTCTTGGCGTCATAATCGGGTTACCTATTAGAACCGCCTAGTCATTGGTATAACTACATATGTAGAACTATACCTACCTCCTATATACTTGACTCGTAGCCTGAAGTTGCAACCTACCTGGTCCATCGCCCTGCTCCGACTACCTACTTACCTACCGATACTCCTCTTTGGCTCCCGTTCAGTGGTGACTCGGGTTCCGCGGAGTGCTGTAAATATAAAAACGTATCGACAGGGGATTATTTTGATAGGGGGGCGGGTATGCAGGTCGTAGGAGGTAGACATGTAGGTAATTCCAGCTCTTGTGAACTACCTATGCCTACTGTCGGAACCTAGGTAAAGAGAGCGACTGGACTATTTGTTGAAGCTAGGTAGAAATTGCTATAATTCTAATAAATGTAGCGCGTGGTTGTGAATTCTCATCAATAACTCTCTAGACTAGTGTAGATAGTAATAGTAAGTACTATCTAGTCTACATAGTAGGTACCTATCTCGTGTTCCAGTCCTCTCTTGCGACTACCTAGTCTGTACTAGGTTAGACGGGTAGCTCCTGCTGGTCGGTAGCCAGTCTGGACGCTACCTGACTAACTGCAGTGGGTACAATACCTTAGGTACTAAGTACCTACCTCTTCCCAGATTCTGGATATCGTGTTAATGCTGCCTCGCCTGTGCTTCAACTTTCTCTTGTTACTTGTAAACGTTTCTCTTTTTCAGTCATTCGTTCTCTACGCTTTTATCCTTCTACATGTTTTTGTCCGTCTTTCCATACCATGGCTGAATCAGACCCAATTGCCGAAACAGGGCATTTGGAGCCTGTCCTCTTTCTGGCAAACGGCGTCTCTTTAATCCTCGGCAGAAACGAGCTGACTGTCGACGAAGGTTTGTGTGAAGCACAGACTTCTCGTCTTTGCCATACGCCCTAGACTAATTGCCGATTTGATAGGCAAAGATTCAGCTCAACACCATCAAACCCGGGTTTGCGGTGTCCCCACCGGCAGGTTCCCAGCCGCGACTACTATCCCGTTTTACAACATCCTCTGGGCTTCTGTCGACAACGAGCTGATAATCGACTACACCACCGAGAAATCCAAGGCGAAGATCCAATGCGCGAGACTGAGGTACTCCCTCGGCGATGTACCAATAGCTAAGAGCCAGGTGTTTGTCGAGGCCCTCCTCAACCGTGCGTATGGTCAAGCACAACGCCAACGACGCGCCAAGGTCCTCATAAATCCTCATGCAGGTCCTGGGGGTGCAGTTCGTATATGGGAGCACGATGTGAGGCCAATATTTGAAGCGGCAAAGATGACTCTGGACGTGGTGATTACGTCACGCGGGGGCGAGGGAACAGGAATCTGTGAGGCTCTCGACATCGACGCCTACGATGTCGTGGTAGTGTGTTCAGGCGACGGGCTGGTATACGAGGTGTTCAATGGATTCGGTAAACGCGCAGACGCTCGCAGTGCATTGCAAAAGGTCTCCGTCGCGCATATCCCGTGCGGCAGTGGCAATGCCATGAGCTGCAATCTCAACGGTTCTCATCTCCCGGGACCTTCTGCATTGGCTGTAGTGAAGGGTGTGCGAACATCTGTCGACTTAATGAGTGTCACGCAAGGCTCGCGACGGATGCTAAGTTTCTTGAGCCAATCGGTTGGTATAATCGCCGAGGCCGATCTTGGTACTGAGCACATGCGGTGGCTGGGCGCGGCACGGTTCGACGTAGGCGTCGTTCAGCGCATCTTTAGCAAAAAGGTGTATCCCTGCGATATCGCCGTCAAGATTGAGATTGAGAACAAGAGCGACATCAAGGCTCACTACAAGCGGGTCCGGGACGGAGAAGATCAGGGCCAGAAGAAAGAGGGGGTCTCACTATCATCTAGCGATTCAAGGCTAGACGCAGGAGAAGGGTTGCCACCATTACGCTTCGGCACTGTTAATGACAACATACCTGAAGATTGGCGAGTGGCGTCATATGACAAGCTGGGCAACTTCTACTGCGGAAATGTGAGTTTCTCTCTTGCGGCCATCTCACCAAGACGGGGTACGCGGTGTACTGGTTACTAATGCTCAGTTTAGATGGCATGGATGGCTCCTAATGCCAACTTCTTTCCGGCCGCGTGTATCAATGACGGATTGATGGACCTTGTCACCAACAACGGGGACATATCGGTCCTCAAGTACGCGGGTTTAATGATGTCTGTTGAGACCGGAAAGTTTTTCGATAATCCGCTCGTTTCATATCACAAAGTTGTCGCTTACCGGTTCACTCCACGCAACCAGACTGATGGTTATATCAGTATCGACGGCGAACGCATTCCTTTCCAACCTTTTCAAGTTGAGGTCCACCCTGGCCTTGGCTCGGTGCTGTCCAAAAGTGGACGGTATGAGGCTGATGGGCCCCCAGGTTGGGACAAGAGTGTATAGACGTGTATATTCATCTTTTCTTTGCCCTGTACAATACTGATGGCTCGAAAATCGAAGACAACTAGCGAGAAGAGATACCCCATAGAAGACATACTTAATTTCGGCCTTGGGCATAGTACTAGCGGGCGTGTGAGCTGGAGTTAATTTGTTATTGACTAGGTATTGGACTACAATGGGGGTTTTACATCTTCGGGATTGGGAGCCTTCATGGAATATCCTTTCTTCACAACAAAAATATCCCCTTTGAGCGACGACGTTCTCTGTCACGTACCTTTTCTTCTTTTATGCTCTCATAGCTAAAGGTAGTAATGCAATGCAAAGATAACTCTAAGAATCCGCATCAAGATATATCCTTGCCAACGCCGAAACTCCGAGTAGGTATCAGCCCATCACTAAATCCCGTCCCACCCCCCTCCCTATTGCTTCATCTATCATGTCTTCCTCCATCTCTCGAATCAGTCATCGAATCCATTCCAGCTATCCTTATCGCCGGATTCATTCCTGACCGATTTGTCCACCTCGTCATCTCCTGTCTCGTCCCCATTCCACGGCAAACGATCGTCCGCAAGCATCTCCTTGGCCCGCATGCGCACGGGTTTACACGTGGATTTCGTCTGCGCCTCGACGAGCAACCCCAATCTATCCAGGAACTGGCGTCCGGCCTCCCCCGTCTTCTCGGCGTCGAGCAGGCCCAGCTTCTCGGCCTCGTCGATCCAGATGTCGAGAACGTGAAGCCGTAGGCCGAGGGGGACTCGAGAGAGGTTATCTTTGGTCTCCAGCGGCCAGTCGGCGAGGTTTCCGAGCAGGGCATCTATCCTATCACGACTCCTCCGACTTGTCTTCGTCTCTTCCGTCTCCTCTTCCGCGTCCCCGCCCTCTTCGTCCGGATCTGTGGCCGCCGCCTCCGACAGCGCACTGCACACCCATGCGAGACTGGCGCCCAGAACGCGACGCACGAGGAGCATGAACTTCTCCAGCCGCAGCACGTCGATCCCCGTCCACTCGCGGCCCATGATCTCCCAGAAGGCGGCGAGCCACGGCGCCACGGCGGCGTCGGGAAGCACGTCGATCAGCCCCGCCAGCTCGGCGCAGAGGTTCTGTTGCGGGATCGGCCGGTCGCACATCCAGAGGCTGTAGTAGAGCCCCTTCCAGAGCTTCAGGTTGTCGAGACGTGTCAGGCGCGAGGCGGTCGCCGAGGCGGAGAGGAATGTGCGCAGACTCTCGAGGGCCGAGGTGCGGGTTTTGCGGTCTGGTTTATATGAGGATGTGTTAGTTGGTGGCGTCGAATAGGGCTCTTGAGCTCTCTTCGCAAATCTAGGGACAAGTACGAACCGCTGGATGCGAGATTCCGTATAAACGGCATGTTTCCAGAGTCGTTGGCTGCCATGCTGGGCAGAGGATGGATTGATTGATTCACGGTGTTGGCTGTGAATGCTTGTTGTGGTACGCTTGGGGAGTCGGGCTGGATATGTTTAATGTTTCTGGATATACGTACTTAGTATGAGGCTATGTTCTCGATTATATAGTTGCAATAAAGTAGAATTGACCAATTTGGTTCCTGAGGCATCGCAGGGAACTACAGTGCCTCAACATGGTAGAGGAAAATAAAAATTAGGCCCCGCTATCGATAAGAGGTAGCTGGTCTAGAGCAGCACTATCTAGAAGTGCCCCGCGGTCCCCGCGACTGCGAGTCGTCCTCAAGCACGGTCAGCACCCACAGAGTCAAGCGCCCTGCCAACCAAAAAAATCATTGTTTACTTAGCACCGATCTAGGTATCAGGGGTGTGGCACACTACCGCACGTACAGGCAACTGAAAGCCTGTCGACTGAAATAATCAGGTACATGGAAAAGACAAGCCCGGTAAACATGCACCTATCTAGTGGTAGGCGTACGGAATGCATTCAACAAATGGTCTAGACTAATAGAGCCAGAGCCGGCTGGACAGGGGGTTCGGCTATACTACCCAATCCTCTTCTATAGCCGTTTCGGAGCCGACACGGACACCACGGAGAAACAGGTTGGAGTGTATAAAACAAGCGTTATAGACGGCTCGTAGCTTGAGGGGTCACAGAATCGCTTTAAAGTGAATACTGCTATTACTAGTAATATTCAGAAGAGTCTTGTTCGTCTTGTTTGTTGTCCCTCTCTTGCCATCACGGCAGACCACCCAAGCAATGGCAGCCGAGACAACACCCTCCAGTGAAGGGGGTAGACGACGGTATTACGAGACACTACACAAGGTCCCGAAAGACATGTCAAATATCATGGCCTCGTACTCCGGTATCCCCGAGAAGGAACAGATCGCTCACATAACGAGGCTGCGCAATGAGGCCTACGCCCAATTCCCCTACCCTTGCATGGGAACCTTTCGCTTTCTAGACCTGGATCTCACGCGCCATCAAGTGTACAAGGAACACATATTAGGTCCTCTCTGCCGGCCCGCTGCCCCTGGAGAGCCAGAATCCCTCTTTCTCGATTGCGGGTGCTGTCTCGGGCAAGAGGTGCGCAAGCTGGCAGCAGACGGCATGAACTCTCCCCAATTTAATTACACTAAACGAGTAATTGCGGCCCCTCCCGTGACGCTAAACATGCCAAGGAAAAGGGTGATGCCTCACGTTGCCGACATTCCTATCTCTAAACTACCTTAAGCTGACTACTTCATGTCTTCATTTTCGCACCAAGATTCACAAATCCCCCAAATCACCGGTTGAGCTTATAGCAGCTGAAACCATGGCCACAGTCATCGTAAGGCTCTAATCACTACACTTCATTCGGACTACCTACGTTTGGCGAGAGGCTATTATCTGCTTCCATCCGTTGGGAACATAGCGGGAGTGAGTTGCACACTACGGTATCTACTTATGTTTGTATTTATATGGACAACAACTCGCATGCCAACAACCGAAACAGCAGGCGGAATATACTATTCCTATCGTTCTCGATGCAGCAAACGGCACTGGGTTTCCTGTACTCTAATTTCTGACACTTAATTCGACAGAATCAAGGCCGCACCTAACAACTGACTTGCATTATATACACGCGCATCATTTTCAACCCGCTACTACGTACATAGCTCATGGCATATCGACACAGCGAGCTCAGTGGCTCTGGGAGGACTAGATTATTAATTCTATATCCCGCTGAATCAGAATCCTCGCCTCTCTGTGGCTCCCTCGTCGAGTGCGTCATTCGGCAACCGTGCGATGAGGATAACATCCAAGTGCGAACCAGATATGAAGCTTTGTCATATGTATGGGGGCTTCCGAGCGAGGCTCATGGCATTGACATCAATTCATTTACTCTACCCATCACCGCTAACTGTGACGCCGCGCTGAGGCAGTTGAGATACACCTCGGAATGCCACGTATTATGGGTAGACAGCATCTGCATTGACCAGACTCCGGCAGGAGTCCAGGAGCGTAACAGTCAAGTGGCCATGATGGGTGACATATACGAGGCTGCTCATGATGTCCTAATCTGGCTCGGCGAGGGCGACGAAAAGACGGATGCCCTGTTTCTCTACCTGAAACACCTCTATACACTGCGTAATGACTCATGGGAAGATGCCAGAGCTGGGGTGACTGCGCAATTCATTAAAGAATGCAGTCAGTTTAACCCAGCACCCTGAGAGCAATTCCGTGTTCTCGTCTTCTAATCGCGCAATAAGGAATCAAGGGCTGATAGAAGCCAGATGCTAAATACCTATCATCCAACACTAATGTGGGCACTCAGATGATGGAGGACGTGTTGAGCCGGCCGTGGTTCGAGAGGATGTGGACTCTACAGGAGCTCCTTCTTGCCAGCCACACGACGGTCCTATGTGGACGGCAGGCCATGGAGTGGCACTCTTTCTGCCAGTCACTGCAGTTAGCCGAACTGGGATTTGCCCCGTCCTCAAAAGGGTTTCGGAATTTCATGAACTGCTACTATGTCTACTCCGACTATAAAGATCTTATTTCCGAACATACTAGTACTCCGATTTCTGAGGAATCGGGAGAAGACACTATATCCCAGAGGGGCCTATCAACAATGATGCACCATTCGCGGATTCGACATGCCTTGGACCCGAAAGATAAAGTCTTTGCGCTATACAGCGTGTCTCGGAAATTAGGGAAGCCCCTCCTCAGTCCAGATTATACAAATCCAATCCCTGTAGTATATGCTCAAGCTACCGCTGCGATTATGCGGTTCGATGCCTCCTTGTGGCCCCTGGATAACGTGTGGAGTGACACCCGACGAACTGACCTCCCTTCATGGGTCCCGGATTGGAGTGTCGACCCCCGATGGGCCGAGGATCTGTTTGGCGAGCTCGGCTGCCCGCCTGTGAACCACGGGGACCGCGAACCCGTCGTGCACTGGGATGGGCCGATTCACCAACACAGCCCTAGTATCAAGGTATCCGCAAATTCATCTCTTCTAACGCTAAGGGGCTGGGTGTATGGCACCATAGACACCGTGGTCGACGACCACGACCGAGCAGAGATTCAAAAGGACCTTATGACTACGCCTTCACAGTCCGACGAGTACGAATTAGCGATAAGGAGACATGGTTCCCAACAGGTCAAGTTCTTCAGACGTATCTACGCCCATCTCACGGCGCGAGAAACGCCCGCGGACCCCGTCTTCCAGACATTCTGCCAGCTTCTCCTTACACTTGCCCCCACGCAGACCCTCCACTCGTTCGAGTTGGGATCCGCGGCCTTCCGAGCTTTGGCCACCGAAGTGCCATATCCGGAGTCCCGTGGCATCCTGAGCGAATACGCAATCGCCCGACTGGAAGACGCTGGAAATCAAAACCAGCGGCACGCCAACGTGCTTGCGCTCGTAGAATCTGACATCGACGCCGCGCTAGACGTACTCTTGTCCCCCAGTCTAGCGGGCAACATCCATTTGTCGAATGTTGACGAGCACACGAGGCGTCTGATGCGTCTAGTGATCTCGGCGATGGGGTTCTACCGCCTCGTGCGGGGTCTTTCTGTAAATAAGACGATGTTCACAAGTAGTGGCAGACTGGTGGGGTATGCTCATGGACGTCTGCGTCCGGGGGATCTAGTTGTCAAGTTTCAAGGGGCTGCAGCACCACATGTGCTTCGTGCTTATGGAGATGAAGACGAGCGCTATCAGTTCTGCTCTCCGGCCGTCGTAAAGGCGGCCTACAAGCTCGAGGACTTGGGAGAGGATACGGATTTGACGGAGTTTGTATTGGCTTGAGTCATTAAGACGCTGGGGCGAAGGGTTGTTTCCCCTATTTTCGATGAAATGCCGGACTTATAATAATCTAATGTGAAGAAACGGCGCCGATCATGATTTGGATTCAGGACGACGACATTCCTACAGAATTTAATTATCTATCTTGGATCAACTACCTACGCGGGTTGGGGGATTCCTAGCAAGCGTTGTGTAAGCATTGCGCGAGTACTGCTAGGGCTAGGAATGGATTTTTTCTGAAATTCACTTTCTTGGATTGCAACCACGAAATAAATTCTATATGTACAGACCTCGTTGAAATGGGGGATTCTATTTTCGGATCCCAAAACCTCCTGTCATAGAGGCTTTCATACCAACTCTTCAACATTTGTATGTAAAATGTTGGGCATTCGTAAGTCCTGTCACGCCCCTCTGCCAAAGCCACGAAACGTCAATCCGGCTTTAATTGTTGCAAGATCTAGCCTCAACTGACTTCCGAAGGTGTAGAATAGATGGTTACTGATGGCGTTAGCCTGGTATTTTCACCTATGTCCATCTGGTCTTATGAGCCCGCCTACATGAATCTCATCGACTCTGGTATTGTCTCCCACGGTGTGTATAGTCTTCGTAGCCTTCGCTAGTCGTGTATGTCACGTGCGTTTGAACGTTAATGATCTGAAGTTCATGCAATTTTGAAAGAGCTGGAAGCACTTGAAGCCAAAGGTTTACCTCATGTGCAAGAGCACATCCTTTTATCTATCAGTGTCAAGTCAAATCTAGACCTGCAAGGACTATTGCGCTGTTGTAATCTATTATAACATCGGAAAACAACTCTATATCATTCCCAGCCGGACGATGGATTGGGCCTTTGTATTGCACGAAGGTTACGTGAAGCGGCATCCGTATACGTGGGGATTTTGACCAGGACGCTCTTAAGACAAACGTGAGAAGGCTCGCAGATGGTTAGAGAAAGCGATTTGGACATATACTCGAACATGAGAATCAGGATGAGGTTGAAATTCGATGCTTCCGGGAATATAGGCTGAAACTGGCTAAATTTTGTGTCGGTGCAGTTCACCTCATCCAGAAGATGCAGAGGCATAATGTCATATTCTTTGTGGAAGGCTTCAATGCCTTGACCCTCAACAATTATTATGGCACATATCCATGGAGGTAGAAGAAGAGAACTTTCTACATTTCCTATTCTCGATGAGTTGTACTATCATGCTTCGATCTTCAATTTTTTTCCTAAGAACAAATCACTGCTCGAGTACGTAAATAGATGTTACAGGTAGTAGTATAAGCTTAGGGTACGCCATTCGTCAAAACATGCACTGACGCTCAACGCTCATAATCATATGTTAAGGGGATATTACTCCCGGGACTTACTATCCACCCTAAGAAGATCGAGTGAGTAGCCACTAATGAATGACTAGTTAGCGAGATTTCTCTTATCCATATACTATGATCGGTTACCGTAGATCATTATTTCCAACAACTAACTAGGCCGAGTAACCAGATAATCGGCGTTGCTATGGTCTATGTATGTCTATCCGCACCTCCCAAGGTATATACCGCCGATGAAAGAAGTCAACTAAACTAACCACTCGGTCTTGGGAAAGCCTATGTGTGTGGACGAAAGGATACTGAAAACGGGAGACCACGGCGAGCTGGGCGCTGATTTACAGACTATCAGTATAGACCTGACCCTCAGGTTTTTTGTACATTTTCTCAACCGGTGTACTAGTTCAGGTGCAGGCCGAGAGTGGGATACTAGGACGGGACGGAAGCGTCGATGTGGCTGGATCGACCTTGTCTTTTCAAAGTACTCGACAGCTGTCAATCATTCCACATGCTTCAATATCTCTAAACTGGAATACTTATATCACGTTGTCAGTGTTAGTATTGTTGCAGGATAAGTAATAAGTTCCCTGTTGTCAAGGTACGCCGTATAGCCCTAGGGATATATACGTGCTGGCAATGATATAGGTCGCTATAGCATACAAAGATCCCGAGACAGGAGAGGCCCTTGAAAACTTGCCTTCCTACCGTAAGATCCTGGAGAGGTGTGAAGTGGTCTACTACGAAATGGAGGGAGGGCAGCAATCGATCACACACAACAAAGACATTTGTAGGCCCGCGCCGGTTCGATTTGCCCCAAGATGCGTGTGGCTTCGAAGTTGGGTTGCTCTAATATAGAGAAGGAAAACATGCCGGAGAGGTTGCCAGCCTATGTTAAACTCATCAAGGGGCATTGCGGTGTTCCCGTTGCCTGGATTGGCACAGGCCCTGAACCGAGAAGGCATGATCAGTCGCCCGATTCCGATCACTATCTAACCCAAGTATTAATCCGATATGTCGAGACGATGAATCTAGAGTGTTGATCGCGCGGTGGCCCAGCATCCGATCCTATGGTTATCACTCTCCACGGTACTGTATTCCCATGCTAGTAAGCTCTACTAGCTATCAGGCCAGATGGGCAAATCCCAGACTTCACAGCATCCGATCAGTGCAGTACAAGTCGCCTCATTGGCGAGGAAAGCATTCATGGTTAGTGAGTTGCGCCCCTTCTGTACCTTATCTTACGGGCGCTTAGTACTGATTATAATGCTGGGGTATTATACCTGCCTTCTGTTCATGAATGTCGTGGTTGCTGGTCCAACGGTCCCCCGACAATTCGAAGGAGTCATCAGTTGCATAAGAGCATGAGCCTTTTCACATCGGAGACGACGTTAACAGAAGGTCCGGGCTAGGATAAGAAGGTGACGATGGGACGGCAACCTGCACTCCCCCAAGATATCACTTTGAACACCCCCCCGCACAGCATGGAGGGATGGCGATAAATAGAAGGCGGCATGCACATGTCCATGCTACCTAAATGCCTACCGAGTTATTATCACAACCTCCCCGTGTTCTACATTACGTGGGCAGATATACACGGGGATGCTCTTGGAATGCAATCTCATATGGCGGGGGCAGACGTTCCTTCGCATCACAATATAGAGCACCGATTCGATCAGCAACCCGATCTACGTTGTCAGCCGTGATGTCTTGCACACTGCCTGGGCCAAGTGGTATCATGTAAGCGCGTACCAAGTACGTATTGGTTTGCCCACTCTTTCTCCCATAATTTGAAATGTTCTGCAGGGTGGCGGTGCGCCTCGGCCGATCGATCCCGGCTAACGTGATGATAACAACCTACCATCCAATGCTATGCAACGCCCTCAGGCATGAATCTGCAGAGCCCACTGCAAATGCTATGCTCTAAAACGACGTACGTACGTATTTGTGTGTCTTCGTTCTACCTCGGCGCCCTCGAAGCCCAGGTCTTGTGTGACGAAGAAAATCAATCTACAATAACACAGCCTACCTAATTAGCATCTGATTGGCTTGCTGGTCATCTCCGCGGAGTATTACAATGTGTACAGTAATTTTTCTTCGCTGCGCCGTATCTGCTGTGCCACCAGAAGGCATCGTTTTCACAGCACATTCTACACGTATCTCACCTGGGTTAGGCACTTTTCTTCACGTACTCTCTTCACGTACCTACTTCTAGTGTACATAGCCTTATCCTCCACTTCTGTCTCCATCTCTCGTACCTCGTACCTAGTACATACAGAATGGCATGGCATTATGCAGCGAGCTAGAACGTCGGTACTCATCGTGCGGCCGCCATCGTCTATGCGCCTAGACACCCATCCTCCGTTAAATTAAGAGACTGAAAGGGTATTTTATGCCCAATAGGGACTTATGCTAGTGCGGCCGTCCACATACCTCGTCACTCCTCCACAGTACCTTTCCGTCCTATATTTACACTCTGTGCTGGTGTCAAACCCTAGATAGACTTAGGTTAGCCAAGTACCGAAGTTTGGCAATGAAGATGGCTAGGGCAGAAACGTAACTAATGTACGGGTTCCACGGGTGGAATTTACCTAAACCAGTTATAGGTTAGACCCACAGAGTATTATGGGTTAGCTGCGGGTCCGGCAGTCGTCTTGCCGACTCCGACCTGGCCAACACGGTCCGGTTGTTGGACAAGAAGAGCGGGGATCCCGCCCAAAAACCGCATATCTACAGTAGGTACACTAGCCACTAGCCTGTAGCTGTGTAAGGACGGTCGAACAGTAAAGCTTAGCCAAATGTAATGCACTCAGGCGGCACGGCCAAGCCATCTCAACCTCAACTGCCTACATCGTAGCAGCTTGTGTACATCGTTCATGATCTGCAGGACCGTATACGAAAAGCGCATGCGATGGCCTCTGGATTTGCGCCCGACCAAAGTTCTGCGATTACCACATATTCCCAACTACCAATAGAACGTGTGCTCCCGCCGCCAGTGCCTCCATCCAGTACATGCGCACCTGAGTCCGCAGGGCGGTCAAGTGGATGGGAGAGAGATCACAGTCGACAACCCCTCCGTGGCATCTCGCGAGAAGTCCCTTCGATCAAAGGTTTCGGAGCCCTTGTATGGGTAAGCCTGTCGTCGGCTCCTTGGAAAGCCTATCGGAGCAAGAGGCCGGCTGACAATGCACCGAATGAGCAAGTCGTGCCCATTCCTCGCGCCATCTCCGTATTCAGGCAACGCCGTCAGATGAGCTACAATAGCTAGCCTACATGACCTGCTACTGCAACGAATAGAATAGGTATATAAGATGATGCCCGGTGTTGACTTCACATGCCCCTCCTCCTCCGTTGGCCTATCCCACCCGCGGCCAGGCGAACCTAGACCCCATTCGTGTAAATCGACGACGCCTATTCGCAAGTGAGATTATCATGAAGTCTGCCATCTCGACCCTGTTTCTCGCTGCGGCAGTGCGAGCCGCCCCCGCTGTCAACACGGACAATGCTAAGCTCCAGCCATTCTCTCTACCGGGTCTCCTCAACTTGATACCCAGGACTTTGGAGATAAATGAGAAGCGGAAAGGCTGGCTCTACGGAACTTTTCCCTTTGGCGTTGCCCCTTACCCTTACGGCGAGCTTGCCGATAAGACTATCGCAGCGCAACAGGAGATATGGCGTCCTCCCGTCTTTGAGCTGGGTGCCATCATTGTAAAGGAGACGCAAGAAGCCGTAGACACCGTTATCGCTGTAAGTCAAGATAAATCGTCACCTCCCACAAACCCTCCATTTGAAAAGACGGCATTTTGTTTGTTTGTTTTTGTTTATTTAGTCCAGTTTTTCACCCTTTTCGGCCTTCCGTATCCCCAAATCAAGTGTATCCCATACTTAATCCACCTACCCCAACATGCGAATGAGACCCTGTGTTGGGGTTACCGTCGTATTCCACCTCAGGTTACATTCAAAATGTTGTCCTCCACGATACATCAGTGAAAGATCGTTATCGTTGTTCAATGAGACCAATTACACTACTAATTCCGATGACAGCGCGGCAATTTTACTTCGCTAGACGATTATGCCAAAGTCTACGACAATCTATGGCAGACGTCCCTTCCAAGCGGCCCACTCCCGGGCATGCTGACTAACCATACCGACGACCGGACATTTTCGATGATGAGACTGTCGTCAGTTCCCTACAGACTTCGTCGCGTGCAGCGTGACGATGCTCTGCTGTTCCCCCTCGACGAGGAACTATCCAAGTCAATCGCCGGGCATTCGCTCGAAGAACTCCATGCCCAAGGCCGTCTCTTCTCACAAGACTTTGCTGAGATGAAGGACCAAGAAGCAACGCCCGCTTACGGTGCCGGATGCCAGGCATACTTCTACATAGATGATGCTGGTGACTTCCTTCCACTTGCTATTAAACTTATCGTCAAGGGCCGGGAGGACTCGGCTCTCGTCTACACGCCCAAGGACTTAAAGGACGAATGGCTCTTCGCCAAGATGACAATCAACGCTAATGATGGATGGCACTCGTAAGTAGCATTCAGAATCTTGTTATCATTTTCTTTATCAGCGAAACCTTGGGGTAATAATGGTTCATTCGGGTTGAAACCATGCAAAAGAAATTTGTGTGTTTTTTAAGTTATTTTACATTTCATTTCTGGACAAGTTACTTACCTTTGCGACCCAAAGAACTTGGGGTCACACTACCCAGTCACACTCGGCCGCTGAGGCTCCATACTTGGCTGCTATTAGGACTCTGAGTGAAAGCCACCCTGTCTTGGCTATTATTAACAGAGGTAAGTCACCCTCTTTCTTCCACTTCTCTTCCTCATTTAGACGCTTATGCTGGTTTTGAATAAATAGTCGAGAATACCCCCTGGGGTGTTCGACCAAATTTGCAAGAAAGTCTGGTCAATGGCTCGATGGACACTGGCCCGAAATATTATCCATGGACCGCTGACGCTGCTCGTGAATGGGCAAACAAGGTCCGTCAAAACTCTCGAGATGACACGACTCCTAAGCTTTTAAACATATTGATATGTAAGATTAGGTGTACTCTTCCGGGGAGACGGCGAACTTCTCAAGCAACTATTTCCGTACGAACCTAAGGAAACGTGGTTTGATTGACTATGAATACGGCCCAGCCTTGAAGTCCTTTCCTTAGTGAGTAATTCCTCATTTTCTTATACCAACACTGGCCTCTTTTGGGAAACGTAAATTGGCATGGTCTGGGAAATGACCGATTTTGAAGTACTGTATTATTGCCTATGCGTGGGGATACGCTGTGAGAGCACAATGAGGTTTACTAACTAGTAATGATCTAAAGTTACGAAGACGCTGCCGTCCTCGTGGATGCTATCCAGGAAGTAATGACGGGTTTGATCAACTCGTACTACAAGAATGACAAAGCCGTCGCCAATGATAGAGAAATACAGGCCTGGCTCAAGGAAACTGAAGCTGCACAAGTCTACGACTTCCCAAAACAGATTCAGACGAGAGAGGACATCATCGGGATTCTCACCCACCAAGCTTACCTCGGCTCTGTCGTCCGTATGTATTCTCCCAGAGTCTTAATGTTACCCATTTCTCGAGTTTCCGGCGAATGATGTCTACCCAGAGCCCCGATATTCCTATTTACTATCTCATCTGCTGAAGAGAGGCTGGTTATGTTTATCCTTTCAATAGCATTTGCTGACTTTGATATTTTCCAAAGATGCCATCATGAGCGGAAACGGCAACCAGCTAGACATCATGACCGTTCCATTCACCACAGCTGGATGGCAATCGCCAATACCAACCGAGAAGGGCGTCATCACGGACATCTGTACGTATTCCTATGTCTTTCTTTTAATCTCCCCTTTTGGCAGTTCTTTTGCTCCTGAAATACTCAAGGAACAGAGCCAAGAATTCACCATACGCGGTATCCTCTTCTAACACTCAATTATTATAGTGCCATGGATGCCAACCCCCGAAGGCGCCGCGTGGCAGGTAGCCACATACGCCGCAGGCAACCGCGCGAGCTGGAAGGACACCAACATGACTCTCAGCCACATGTTTGACGATGATGTGCTACAGAGCAGGCTGAACCAGCAGACCAGGGCCGTCATGGCCAAGTTCAAGTCGGACATGATGGCGCTGAGCACAAAATGGCGCGCGCGCGGATTTGATGAGAATGGCCTCGACCGCGGCATGCCCTACATCTGGAACGTGCTAGACCCCAACTGGGCTATTTACTGGAGTGTGGTTTAAGGGAATAAATGACATGTGTGCGCCGAGTGTTTCAGGTAGAGGGACCCTCGCAAGAGGCATTCATTCTGCCTATGATGGGTAGATAGATAGATACACAATTTTTTATAGCTGAGACCCAAAGAAAGTTTTCACATAAAACCTGAACTTGGCAGAGCATCTCAACGGGCATGGTTCTAAGTATGAGGATATATAGAATATGATGTTCACTGTTCTATCGGGCTTAGTTTAATCACATCACCACCAACACGTACAATAGATGCTTAGAGCTGCGTGGCTTTCCAATCTTTATCCTTTAGATTATATCTATATCTGTTGTTAGTGATATAATTGGTATCACCACACGCGTGCCATTGATATCATTTCCAAATGACATCGGAGGCACTCAAATAAGTAACCAGTGTCACTAACACTCAATTGACGTTATGTCTAGATTCCGGGCCTCGCAATGCAATCACCATATATTCATTATTTAAGTAACCCAAACCCTTAAGGACCCAACCCGATCCTAAAGTCGCCTTTATTATATTTCCCTAGAACTTTTGTGGCTTTCCAGTTATCTCTGGTACCACTGAGCTAGTGTGGTATTATCTCCTACTACTAAAATCTTCCCATAGATGTATCAAGTAGCGAATATGTGATTAGAGGTAGTGAGCATAGCAAGAGATGTTTTTAGCACTTGTCCTTGTATTACGATCGTAGGGCGACGAGATGATCATAAAGGTACTAGTTGCATGTATCCGTCTTATAGCTTCTTATTCATTAATTTTTTTTCCTTCTGAGACTCTAGGAGTCGAATTTATCCCGTAATTAGCGAACACGTAGTTGAACCATAAAATTAATATACTGCCCTTCATAAACTTCCATGAAGGGCACTACTGGGTTCGAAAGGATTTATTCATATAATTCAGCTAATTATTATCCATTAGCACAGGTTAGTTGAAGGTAAATTTCTCCCGGTGTAAGAAATCCTCCTAGCTTCGTCCCGAGAGGAGCTCCAGAGGCGACGAGGTTCATTAACGACGCACCCTCACCCACTCTAGACTTGGTGGACCTGGCCAGCGACTTATGTTCTCTGGGTCATATGGTGGTACTTGAAAATCCCACACACCAGCCCAGCCTCTTTCGGGTCGGAACCCCGCCACTGCTATTGAGTTTCTAGTTATCCATACCGCTCGTAGAGCTTTTTCAACTCGCATAATCTCGTTCAGCCAAGGCGTGGGTACCAAAGTTCCAGATAAGGCCAAGTGCTGTATGATCATAAGCACCAGGTCGAGGTAATCGATTTGATTGAAAGTAGCGATTTCCGAGTTCGGATGAGTGAATGGATCAAAAAACTCGCTCGCATAGACGCCCTTTTCCTCCTGAAACATGTCATTCGTCATTTTGATACTAGGTTGGCCTGCTGCCATAGAGCTTGGAGGTAATTCCGTTACGTGGTCATCTTCAATATATCCTCTCTCTTGTAGTAATTTGTCCTCATCTTGGATCGGAAGCGATGCCATCATGAGCAAACCTAGGTATGGGTTTAGTATATAATACTATATCTCTTTGTGTGTTCCAAATATAAACTTAGTTCCTTACCAATAGCGCTGTAAGGTTCTAAGTCAGCATTTATCATCCTGAACGAGACGTATAAAGAGTTTTCCACTCTCTTGACAGCAACTAGAACAGGAATATATCAACTCCACGATTGCTTACTGGAATATCCATTCGGATGATTCTTTTATTGAATCGGCATAGTCCTCTCGACTGACGTCCTCACTCCATTCGATATGATCTCGAGCAATGGTATTTGCAAGCCGAGAGCAAGTCCCAAGATCTCTTTCTCGGTATGCATATCCAAAAGAGGCGATTCTAAACCGTGTATTTGTTCTGCACCACTTTATTAGGCAGTGTTAGCCATGCAATCGGCCATGTGGATATATGGCTAGACTTCGGAGGGTAGTTGACATACCGGTGTATCTTCCCACTATAGTAATTTGAGTTAGTCGACATCGTTTTTAGTAAATCTTCCACAAATTTCTTTTCAGGGCTATTGCAAATAGTGAAGGGCCCCCAAGACAAAATACTAAATGGTAATACTTACGGCATTCTTCAGTGGTCCCCACCAGGCAACACGCGATTGAAACCATACTGTAACAACCCGAAGTTAATGATCTTTGTAAGGCGAGATACAATAGTAATTCATCGAAACAGTCTTACAGAATGATTGATAGCAAATGAAGTAATATGGGTTTAACTCACGATCCTTATTTTCCTGCCATGCCCGAAGCATGTTGGTTTCAGAGAGACTCAGCGCATTTCCGTCAAGCGAAGGGTCGATTCCTATAGGATTGATGAATTTTACCATGAAATTTTTAGAGTTATCGTTGATGGTTCTGCTGGTGAAAATTGGGGTCCTGTGGAAAAAATTATCGGTTTTTCGGGGGATTGCTTCATCTTTCCAGAAGGCCTCCGATAACAGCTTCGCAGCAAATTCTGCAGGGACTAGAGTTATTTCAATGACTTTTCCGTCCCCGAAATCTGAATGTCCTGGGATCCACTCATACTTGCCCTCGTAACGCGGCCTGTCTAGCCAGGGAACGGGCCATGTACGCGTATAGAGCGCTAGAGGGGGTCGGTCGAGATCCGATATGGCTAATTACCTTACGTATTAGCAGTTTGCTCTAGCCTTGTAAAAGTCAGATGCCCGTCCAAGTGATTGGCCCCCAAAATGCGTGCAGTAGTATGCGTTTATGCAGAGAAGAAAGCAATAGGATCCTACTATTCGTTCCTAGTTCGCCACCAAAGACCGTTCGTTCAAAGTCGAGTCCCATCTCAGCTGCTCCGCCGAAGTCCAGATACTACATCGAAGAGTGAACTAGCGTTAACCTTGGGGCTAACTTGGTAAATTTAGGGGTTCGGATGGTAAACTCACAACCTCGGAGGTCGTTTCCTCAATCTGGTTACAGAGTATTAGTTCGTCATACCTCCTCCGTAGAATAGCATGGCCTGCAATATGATAGAAGTCAGCATCTGCGTTTGGGGCTTCGAACGTGCCACATTTCTACAATCAAGGGTTTGCCTAAACGAGATATTTCCAAATCTGTCTGACAAACAAACCAAAAAATACTGAGAAAACCCCCCCACACTACTAACAAAGCTCATGTAAAATCTGTCATTATCATTATTAGCCTCCTTCTTATTAACAAGCCGAATTCATAGCAGTCGACCTACGATAGTCGCTAAATGAAACATTCTTACACAACGCTCAGCTAAAGTAGCGTTGCCTTCGATTAGTAACCTCAAAGAGAGAGCGTTTATAGTGATCACGCTATTGAATGTTGTATGCGTGATGGCATAAGAGCCCGAGTTCCATTGCTCAACAAATCCCCATTTCTGTTCGCCCAACAACATTTCGAGCCTCGTTCTATATTCGGCCGGCGAATGGTTTGCAGCTTGTTCCATATAATCCTTTAATGTCGGATCGCAGGTGGCTTCGTCTCTTTTATATCGTTGATAGGAGAGAAGAACCAATTCTTCAGGGACTTCCTCGTCTTGCATAGCGTGGGCCGGGTTCAGCACTGTAAGTGTTGAGAGTCAGCGAATACCACAAGTGAGAACTATCTGTATTAATTCAACCAGGGGATTTGATCCGTATAGGAGGCACTATGCTGACAGTGGAAAGGGCGGGAAGTTAGTAGCTATAGGGGTTACTCACAGATCAACACGTCGTCCCAATCACCAATATAACCATACAGCAGGGTGCTTATACTAAAGAACCCAGTTAGCAGAGCCTTGTTTAGGGTGGTTTCACCATCGACCTACAACGGGTGCTGCTCTTGTATAAGTACGGATAGGATTCTGTTTGCTAATTCCAATATGATGCTCATATAGAACCATACTACAGGATGGTCTACGCTCCAAGGCTGGCCATTGAGAATTGGGACACTATCGACCCCGTTGAACCATCGATCCCTTTTGAAGAAAGGGAACCAACTTTGTTCATTGGGCACTATCATCTCCATTTCAGAAACCATCCTAGCAATCCGTTCAGTTTGCGGTTCAGGATTTCGTTCGGCCCGTTGTCGATGATGCCCTCCAGATATATGGCCAGTTCGATCAGAAAACTTCAGGCTTTGGGAGAGGGGGCCAATTTGCCACAGCTGCTGCATGCCTGGAAATAAGACTTTCCGTTCGATTTCGGAGATGAACAACCTGTCCACCTCGTTTAGGTC
Organism: Ustulina deusta; assembly: GCA_023159155.1. NCBI lineage: Eukaryota > Fungi > Ascomycota > Sordariomycetes > Xylariales > Xylariaceae > Ustulina > Ustulina deusta. The sequence goes on along the minus strand of JAJNNX010000004.1, from coordinate 852,653 downwards.
TCCAAACCTCCCCGCGTTCGAAATATCGGGCTCATCGCTGTAGTATAGGGGATCTATTCGTGGACTACCAGGAGCTGCAGATCAGTAATTATAGGTTGCGCGAAAAGCACGTTCAGGATAAGTAAGAAAAGAATAAGCATGCTTCTAAAGCAAGGCATAACTGGGGATGGAAGACGTCAATATGCTCACTCTAAAACGATAGTTAGTAAACGGTTCTTTTGATGAAGACCTAGGGCTATCGGCAGCATGGCAAGTACTTTCGAACAGAGAACCTCCGGACGAGATACTCGCGTTCCCAAATCCTAAAATAAAGACCACTTACGTTCCGGGGCATAACCTGAACGAAAAAGGGGCCCTCTCTGGAAGGCCGCATCAAGGCACATTTTCGATAGACCGCATCGTTCTGCCCAGGGCGAGAAGGACTGACCGTCCGGGGGTTCTGCGTGCATGGAAACATGTTAGTCAAGGTCCCTAAGTTCAAGATCATAGAGCCTGCTAGATCACGCAAGACAAGGAGACTAAGGGATCGGGCACGGGAGGGCTTCATATGCACACCTTTAATAGACTTGTGAGCCATGATGTGCTTGTAGTTTGTGGGATGATAGAGGTTTGTACTGGAGAGGCTATCTTCTAATTTGCACTTTGACGATGGAGCGACAAGGTGCTTCTTTGATAAACTCTAGACTATTGGTTTATGGGTATGACTTTCGCAGGAATAATGTATCCCTGACCGTAGTTCTTTGTAGGCGAACTTAGGGCCGATCATTGCCGCAGCAAAAGCAGAGCTTCTCGCCGCAAACGGAAATCGTCGCCTACGCAGTATGTATATACCTAAGGTATTACCCAGTATCCATGGGAAATAGTTCGGCTTGAGGAAGAGCCAGAGACGAATGATACGTGCATAGGTACCTAGTTAGGTACATTACTTTCGACAACGAAACTAAACCAAGTACCTCTACTCTACATTATTGAACCTTTGCACATCACACAGAATATCGGAGCAACCGAAATATTGAAATAGGTCTCAGTATTATTTGTCAATTTAACAGAAATTCTTGCTCTGATATAACAAGACAACCAATTGCTGTTTAAGCACTGGATCAAGTTTCCATGTAGGTATATCATTCATACATCATACCGACAAGACGGGTAGGAGGCACTTAGGTCACTCATTCAGGCAAGTGGAAGGGACTGAAGGTTCACAGCTTCAGGGAGGTCAAGCAGCCAATGAGACGAATTAATTTGTGCGAAATACTGCCTAACTACATACCAACTTTAAGTGCATCATCGGCAAGCTCTCGGATGCCTGTAGGCGTGGTACGTGGGTACCTGCCCCGCAGTACCTAGTAGCCGCAGTACCTAGTAGGTACCTACCTACCCAGCGTGATCCAGTTCATTACTCCTAGAGTCGGCAAACTCAATCAGCTCCTACATGCAGACCTCTTCTTGCCTACCTGCCCTCCTGCCCTGATGTCTTCACACTAAGGGTATTGATTCGAGGCGCCTGATCTCAGCTCAGCCAAATAAACAAATCATGGACATGCATAGCTTCCCTCTGCAGCACAGGCATCGAGGGCTCCGGTGACACCTTCTCCTTATGATTACTTATTGCATTCGTCTCCGTATCCTCCCCGCCCGGGTACCTGGTCAAGATGGAACAAGCCATGCGACGTCATTTTTTCCATCATAGCGATGAGGTATGTTCATGTGGCACCTCTCTGGCTCTTCTTGGCTGGTCGCGATGAACTCACCATCCGGTTACGTGCAGGCGCTCGAAGCCGAAAAGAAGAATTGTCACTGGTGCCAGATCCGCACTTTTGCGACGCACTCGAAGTACCCCATCACGATAGTCAATACCGAAGACGACACTATGATCCAACCCAACTTCCGCTTCATGGAGAATTCCATTCGCGCCAACAACGTCGAGCCAACTAGAAAGGAGTTCCTCACGGGTTGCGAGTGCAAGGACGACCTGGATTGCCGATACGGCGAGTGCACCTGCTTGCAGGACGTCGAGGACGATAGCTCGGGCGACGAGGATACCATCTCAGAGGAAGGGTCTTCGGCTGAGGAATATGTTGACGACTGGCGCCGGAGGAAGGGCCAGAAGAAGGCATATGCATATCATTCCCACGGCGCGAAGGCCGGCCACCTGCGCTCCAACATGCTAACGTCGCGTAATCCCATCTACGAGTGCCACGAGAGCTGTGTCTGCAGCCCCGACTGCCCCAATCGCGTCGTGGAAAAAGGACGCAAAGTTCCCTTGCAGATTTTCCGCACGGAAAATAGAGGCTGGGGCGTTCGGAGTACAGTAGACATCAAAAAGGGCCAGTTTGTGGATAAGTACATGGGCGAAATCATCACGGCAAAAGAAGCCACCCGGCGGCGAGCTCAGTCGCATATTGCACAGAGGAAGGATGTCTATCTCTTCGCGCTCGACAAATTTTCGAATCCCGACTCGTTTGACGAGCGCCTGCGTGGCGCCCCGCTAGAAGTGGACGGTGAGTTCATATCGGGACCAACACGATTCATCAACCATTCATGCGACCCCAACCTGCGTATTTTTGCACGCGTCGGCGACCATGCCGATAAGCACATCCATGACCTAGCTTTTTTCGCTGCCACAGACATCCCGCGCGGAGAAGAACTCACCTTCGATTATGTCGACGGCGTAGATGACTCGGACATGGACGCCCTAGATCCAGAGAAGCAGAAAGACATGGCACGGTGCCTCTGTGGAAGCAAGAATTGTCGAGGGTATCTTTGGTGACGAGGGCGTGTAGTCGGTGTAGTCGCACGAATGACCAAGGAGTTAGTCATTCTGAGAATGTGCAACCACCGTATGTTCGTTCGGAAATGGGGCCCAAATGCGTCGTACGCAAGGTCATCAAGAGTAACAGGTAACAGAGTGTGGCGACCACACTTACCTAATAATGAATTGCGCGTCCTGCAATGCATGCCCATTTATAATATTATGCAGAGGAAAGGCACCGCAGCAACGTCGACGGGGTGGGCCGGCGGCATGGCATCGGAATTATACAAGTTATATACAACTTCAGGTCGAGGCGTAACAGCAGTGTTGCACGGGGCAATGGGCTGGCCTTGACTTGTGAGAATGTAAAGTAAACAATAGCCGAAGATCGGCTTTCTGAACAATGGCAACGGACCGGTGTGCTCGACAGTATTTGATAACCTCATGACTACTGCGTGTTGGCTGACTGCATAGGTCGGGAGGAATTGCGATCCTCAAGTGCAGTTCTCTCAGCATTGTTGTACACGCATCGAAAGCCGTAAAATCTGACAGCATGCGTACCTCACCTAGGCTAACTAAGCTTACCTAGTGTATTCCAGATAGGATTCGAAATACCGGCTCCCCAGCTCTCCGCAGTACCTAACATCTTGACTACTTAGGTAATATAGCTACCTACTGAATAGAGGCAGAAGGCACACAATAGGTACCTAACACACAATGACCTACTGTGCAGTACCCAGTCTACCTAGGTAGCTAGGTACACTCCGCACAGCGGAACTTGGCACAGCCACCGCCCGCTCCACTTACCTGCCCGGCTACTGCACCTCATATCGTGTACCTACACTACAGTAAGTAGGTACCTGTAGTAATGTATTGATCATGTCATTGAGGGAGGTAGTGCATGCATGATGGTACGTGCTGACAAGGTTTCGTAACCCCCTGTGTTAGGTTAGCTGCTGCAGATCCAGCCTCAGCTCTCTCTACTTTCCCTCCCCATCTCTCTCCCAGGTCCACCACTGCCCAGGTCCATCACGTCTCTTCTCTGGCCCATCCATTCATCCACGCCGTTGCCGCGCCCGACCACTGCACTCGTGAGACTTGAGACAATAAACTCACCAGACAGGTAATTGTCTTACTGTCTAATTGTCGTCCGTCCCGACTCTCTTCCGAGCTCAACCAAACCAAGTCCAATCCAACCAGACTACATCGAACCAAATCAGATCAAATCACATCCCGCTCTCTCTCTCTCCGTCCGGGCCGACGTTGACGGACACGACCGGAACAATGCGCTAAACCTTCGGCCCCTTTCCATAAAAATATAGTGGAAAAGCACGGCTCTCTTGTCTCCCTCCCGGTCCCAACCCGCGCGCGTGCCGGAGTCATGGTATGTATCATTGTGTTACCGCCTCCTACGCCTCCCCCGTCATCACCTCCCCAGCACTGCCTAGTGCTACTCATGTCTTGCTGATTGGCCATGCACCCAAAGAGCCCAGAGCGTTGGACTGGCACCATTGGTGTTTTCCTAGCCTAACGTTGACGGATCTAGGGCTGTTGTTTCTCACGTTCGTACCGCCCTGGTACGCCCTATCTCGACGGCGCGTCGTCGGAGGCATCCGCGGGAGCCATCAACGCCCAACCAGGCCAATCCCCGACGGCCGATGAACCCAATGGACAGCCCTCCATGAGCCGTAGCCAGCGAGCCCGCCAGCCCCTATCGCAGCATATAGACAAGCCATTGCGCCGCCACGAATGGGTATCTCGGGATCGTGCTTGGACCCGCGCCGATCTTGACCTGCAGCGCACCGAATTCTTCGATACAAGAGTCGCCGGTCGTCCCGAGGTTTGGCAGGTGATCCATACCGCCTTGGAGGCCATGTGGGAGGCCGATATCAGACGGGTTGCCGGCGTCGAGCCGATAGATGATGATGGCGCTGGCGGCCTTGTCACTGCGCAGGGGCTCCTTAAAGCTGCCGAAGTCACATTGCCGACAGGCGATCTGTCCAACGGCGTCTACGACTCGCTGGGCAATTACTACGCGCTTCCGGAGTGGATAGTCAGTGATCCAACCAATGTGGCCGAGGACAGTGGAGTCCGAAGAGAGAGTGTCGATAAGGATGGAAAGGGAGACGATGACCTCACGGGCGATGACACCACTGAAGAGGTCGACGAAGACGAGGCTCTGCGTCGAAGGGAAGAGAAGGGTAAAGCTGTTGTAGATATTAAGAATCTGGTCAAAGTCCGTGCCCGATTAAGCGAAACGTACCCTGATGTGGTCATCAGCATAGATGCCGATGAATCTGTGAGAAGCCTAGCCAGGAAGATTGCCGAGGAATCCGGGGTAAGTCGCTTGTTTTGTAAGCCTTGTAGAACCCCTAACTGATCTGTCTAGTTACCGTCAACGAGGCTAGTTCGTGTAGCGTACATGGGCAAAATTCTCAAGGAGAACATGTCGCTACAAAGCCAGGGCTGGCAGAAGGATCATATTGTGAACGCGCTCGTTTTCAGCCGGTAGCAACAGTTGACAGCGCCTGTCTCCCTGCGACCGATGACTCGGGCACCTTCAATTTTGCGTCAACCCTCTCATCACTGCGACACGCCGCATAGTAGCGATCGCCAATCTACGGATAGCGTATCAGCGGAGTTCCCCGGCGGCCCTACTACGTGGTGCTGTGTGCCCCAAAACTAGGCCGCTCCGGCGGGACTTGAGAGCATCCTGAGTTGATATCTAATAATGGATGGGTGGGCTTGCAGAGCATTCAGACCCTTTCCCCCTCCCCCTCCCCCTCTGCCCTCGGCCATGGTAGGCCATGTACATTTCATGAGGCCCCCCTAATTTACACTCCTAATTACGCCCTATTCCGAGCCATCAGGCAATAATCTAGGCCTTTTGTTACTGCTTTTCAGCATCGGTGTCGGGACAATACCCTTTCCTTCTCGTCTTCACGATGTGGGTGGGCATCGGCCACAGGAGTTTTCAGGTTTTAGGCACAGCGGTGGGCAAAGGTTATAGTCTCCCGTTGGAAGAACGATGTGAGGCCAAGGCGTCACGTTTCTATTTATAACTATAGTGTAATCAGATTGGTCCATTGACACCCCAAATCAATCAAGCATGCACGGCAGATACCTACCTACCAGCAACTATCCACACCTTTAATTGAGATTGGTATTCTTGACATGCGAACGCTTCGTTACGGGTCACTAATTGGACAAGCTGAACTAGCTCGACCAATTAAACAGTGCAAGTGTAAACTGCCGTAAACAAAGGTGAGATGGGAGACAGGTTAGCCCATGAAAATCCCTACATGTTCTATCTCGGTCTAACCCAAATTAGGTATAGTTGGAAGCAATTTAGCCAAGACGATTGCCTTATCGCCATTCGACTAGATAGATGGCTTAAACTGTGGCCAAGCAACACAATGGCATAGGGGCTTGACTTCTACCTTATTATCTACGCCCAGTCGTTCCTCCTTCCCCTAAACACGAGGGCATTACGCGAGGACAGAATGCATAACATCCGGCTCGATCAGGGCCTGTGCGACCCTGTTCTCCTCCAGGCTCACGAGCCTGTCAAATATGCCATCGGAGCTGACGCCCTTGCCCTTGACGTCAAGTATCGGGTCGCCTTGCTGCTGCTTCCACGCCCGGTCGTACGGGAGCTGCAGCTTCGCGTACAGCTTCCACGTCACGAGTGTGTCTGGCGGGGGCAGCCCCATAATGTCCTCAAAGTCGCGCGAGTTAACGATGTGGACGTACAGGATCTTGGAGCTGCCGACGTCCCAGATGCGAGGGTTGGAGGTGTCGGCGCAGATCTCCTGGAGGATGTGCAGCTCGAGGGTTAAGCCCGTACCTGCAAGGCCGAAATCTGGACCAGACTCAGTCGACAAGAGTCTGGAAACTCCTCGCGCATCTCACGGTCTCCGTAGATTATGCAGTTGTCAGGGACATCGGCACTATCTAGGGATGCAAAGCGGAAGCCTTCCGTTGATGAGCCAGTCGTTTCCTGGATCAAACGGCGGACGTCGGCTAATGTACTATCATGGGAAATCTCGAGCATCAGCGGTTTACTAATGTTTGAAAAGTGCTTATCCGCGCCATTGAGGAAATTGAGGTGGCAGACGTTCCTCCACTTGTCAGTACTCGGTGCCTATAGAGGTTAGTCTAGTAGATAGACAGGAAGCACCATATTGCATTCTATTCCGCTAAATAGACTGGCTTGGCGATGTGTTGGCGACAGGCCCGCCGTCTATGCAAAAGTATACTCACGAGAACCATGTCAAATTCTTTAGTAACGGACTCTCCGCCACTGCCCAGGCTGAGATGGTCAAATTTTCTCGGCTTCCGGAATTCATTGTAGGAAACTGCTGGCTCTGTCGCGAAGAGGTAATCACTCCAGTCATTAATTGGAAACTGAATACCGGGATTGTTTACAACAAGCCCAGAGGCGAAGAGTTCCCCGTCGGGCATCCCAAAGACATCTCGCGCGGCTGCCTGGATGTCACTGAAGTCGTCGTCTGCGTCGATCTGTCAAGACAGATTAGAATTGTTTATGGATGAGCTCCAGACATAGACAGTAAAATGGAAAGGTAAGAAGAGAACCCTTACTCTGAAACGAAGCGGCTCCTTATCGGTATTGGCCCCTCTCACAGTAATAATCCTCTCTCGCAACTGGTTGCGGAAGACCTCCAGCTCCAAGGTATCGGACGGGAATGGAGACTCGGCTGCCAAGTCCGCAACCTTCTTTCCACGAGCTTCTTCTCTGTCCACCCTCTTGTACGTAATGCGTTGGCTTTTGCTGCGGAATGGCTCCCATGCAGGTATGGGTCTCGGCTCAAACTCCCTGACGTGGATGAAGTCGCCTTCGCTGAGTCCCAGCTCTTCCGGTGTTTTGAAGACGTCATAAACCACAGAGTCATCTGGTACAGGCTGGTAGGACTCGAGGACGCCGTTATACTCTCTTAGACACGTATCTCTCATGCTCCCAGCGAACATCCGGGAGAGCCTGAACTAGAGGATGATCTGCGATTGGATCCCGCCAACCTCATCATTTCCAGTCATTTGCCATTCGACTGTCCCTCCTTTTCTCGGTTCTGGCACTTCGCCATTTTCAGGGCCTTGGTCAGCTTCAGGGCGGTCTCCGGCTACCTCCTCCTTCTTTGGCTCCAGATTTATCTTCATCGCGACGAATTGGTTCACGACACCCGGTCTGACTGAGACTCCATCCAGTCGGTGCTGCTCGGAGGTGACAATGTAGTCTTGCTTTCGTAGTGCGGCTGACTTGGCGCTTTCGGTTGAGTAGAGTCGCTTGCCCGAAATACCGTTCACGCCGCCAAGAAAAGGGCGCACGACAAACTTGTCGGATGCCTGACAGTCGAAGGTGATGTACATGGCTTCGCTCTCATACATAGGCAGGAATAAACCTCCCAGGGCCACCGCCTTGGGAGGCAGCTGATTGCGATAAGGCTGCGTGTTAAGTAGATGGAACGTTCCCAGCCCCCTCGGAGGAAGGCAACTCTGTCCTCCCTGTACTCGCACAGTTCGCATGAAGGATATCAGGAGTGATGAAAAGTCGTCTCGTCCCACCGCAACTGAATGGGAAAGCCCCACTCTTGCCTGCATCTACTTGGGATATGTACGGATCTTGCATCTACAGGATCGGGGAATATCCTGCTGAGGAAGGACGCGATGGACTGGTGGGCATTAATCCTGTAACCGAGAGATTCCTTGTAACAGGGGCGACCTCGGGTAACCTCTACGGGCACAGTGAAGCAGTCAAACCACTTGTCCCCAATAGGAGTGGAGCGACTTCGAAATTTGAAAGCCTGAGGGATGGTGATGTCTAGCAGGCAAAATTCTAGGTAGCCAACCCTCATGGTTGTTTGAGCCGTATACTGTTGATGCGATCACGCCTACTAGGTGCCTGCTTCTTCAAGAGAGTTTGTAGTTCCCGATTGGAGTATCGTTTGGGACGTGTAGTTCTATTGTAGACTCATTCCATCCCCTCTCCGTGGCCGAGATCCTCGGCTTAGTCCGCTAATGCGGAGGGTGGACATATCAGACTCGTCGACCGCATTGACCAACGTCACTTTTGTATCGCCTTCTTCAGCCTCCCCATGGCTGGGATGCTCAAGGGCTGAAGCTTTGGGGACTTGCGAAGCTGGACCGGCGACGCTCGAGGCAGGATTTGGAGCAGCTGAGACGACTGAAACTAACTCAGGGGTTGACGATATCTAAATCAAGTACGACAGGGCCAGCACGGCCTTCAAGAATCTTACTGCTTACCAAGACCGTTAGTGGAGGCTCCGATTGTGTCTCGATGAAGGACATTATCGTTAGGTCGGCAGACCGAGGCAGAAACGACTTGGAGACCTCGAGCAGGGTGTGGGAGTGCGTGCTCAAGTCCTGGATCAGACATCAAGGAATGACGTCTAGTTTACGATATTGGACCCTTGATGGGGTGTCCCCATGAATATTACCCCGGTCGTTGACGAGAGAATGTCGCCATAGTGGCGATTCTCCTCATGGTGATTTCAGTTCGTGGAGCAGCAGGCCAACGCCGGGGGATGGGGAAATCACCAACCTTCTTCACTACGATGCCGCCTTGGCTGTGAGCTACAAATACCAAATACAAGGGGCCGATTTTATACTACCTAAATCATGCTAGCCGGTGCACTAACCCCCCACCCTCGTAATGGCCGCCTGATTGGTAGGTCCTAGTAACACCGGGGTGAACACACTACATAGGGTATCTAGTAAGTAATACCTACAGTGGTTTTGTATTACACCAACTTTCCTGAAAGCGAGTACTTGTGTAGGGAAATTCATTGGCGCGTGTAGGTGGGCTGGAGATAGTGGGCGCATTTTGTCTTGGCAAGCTGGAATGCCCAACACATGTACTCACTCAAATGATAGGAGGCAAGCAACTTGAGGCATGCTGATGGAAGCTCGTTGCAGGCAGAAAAGAGGACGAGACTGCACCTGGATATCTATCATCTCCTCGATCATGACCGAGAAGAATCAAGGCAACCGTTGCCAAAGGTGGGGACGCTATGGTCGGCAGGCAGCCAGGAGCTAAGTGTCTGCCTTGTGCTCTGGAGGACATGTATAAAGGAGCCCTCTCATCCCAGCCCGTCCTGCTGAATTGGACATCCCCACACGTTTCCCATCAGAGGCAAGCCTTCGCATGTACCTCTGTCTGCTCTGTTTGGCCCTAAACTCGGCACCAGGACCAGGAAGATGCCTACCAGCAGTGGCAGCGTCTTTTCGGAGACATTACAGGAAATCACAAATACCAAGCTCGAGGAGCTGTCCAAGAGGCGATCGCAGTTTGAGACTACGAAGGCAAACATCCTTTCTCGCCTCGAGAATGAGACGGACCCTCTCAAACGCCTGGGCTTGTTGAGCCAAGGTGTGAAGGATAGTTATGCGATGAAGACCACCAAGGCTGGCGGGATCATCCCAGACCAATCGAAGAACCCGGAATTGGAGCTCGAGCTAAAAAATCTAGATAGCTTCATGGCCCAGTCTAGGTACGACTCCTCCATAACCCCTCAACTAATGCGCAGTTGGGAAGAGTCGCTGCTACGCCATCTCAACACGCAGTCATCCAAGTTCGAGTATGCGTCGCTCTACGCGCAACTCGTTACTGAGTGGCTTTCCACAGAGAAGGCCGCCTCGGATGCTGGACAGGATGTTGACATGGCCGACGGGTTTGAGGACGTCGGCGATTCCATGAAAAAGGAAGCTCGTCGTGGGTGGGAGAAGGTTGTCTTCGAGGCCGCCGAAGTGGACGGAAACGCGCTGAAGGCGTACCTTATCCACCTATTTGGTCTGCGAGACGAAAGCAATCCAGCCAAAGCCAAAGGGTTGGAGCAACTACGTAGCAAGCTCACCGAATTTGAAAATACATTGGCTGCGCCGAAACAGTTCAATTCCACAACCTTAACCTGGGTCATTAACAGCCTCCTCGCCTCGGACCTACTGACGGACGAAAGACGTGAGGTGTTGAGGGACTTCCTCGGCAACGCGACCATTCTAGCCGAGGTGGCGGACGTTCTCAACATGCGGCTTGCTGCCCTCTCTACCTGGTCATGGGGCGAGAGCGTGGCTCTCGAGCAGCAACGGAAGATCACAGGCGTATACAATGTTCTAATGCACGAAGACGTGCTCCAAGCCGTCTTTCTTCATTACATCGGCGTGAAATGGTCCGTCTTCTTGAAGGGTGCCTTCAGGCAATTTCGAAAATTCGACGGGGCCTGGAAATCTTCGAGGAAAACGATCCCTCAGCTCGATCAGAAGCGCCGAGGGTACTACATTGGTCCTGAATCTGTGCGTCGTCACAACTCGGTCCATTCAGCGAGAGACCAGTTATATCGCAAGCATTACTTTATGGCCGGTTTGATGGGACGCGACACACAGCAGAACAACTCCCTCGAGGGCGAAGAAGAGGCCAATTATGCCGTCGGAACGCAGCTCTACCAGCAACAACCGATGCCAATGCTGTTGCAACAGTCGGCGCGAGCGCGAAAGAGAATGGCCCCCCCGCCTCCCCCGCCTCCAGCTGCGCGACGGAGTGCTCCGGTGCCTTACAATATGGCGTATGCCCCTTCGTATGATACATCCCGGGAGCCCGACGATAGCGATTCCGACTCAGAGGAGCGTCGCCCAATGGAGGACAAACAGCGCTTGATCCGCATGCTGTCAACTGAGGTTGCCATCACCACAAAACTGCATGGCGAGGTTACGGCATTTCACTCCGTGTTCGAAAGCTGGAATTCGTTACTCCCGCACGAGACCATATTGATTGTAATGTCGCTTCTCGGTGTCTCTGAGACGTGGATTGCCTTCTTCAACAAGTTCCTCCGAGCACCGCTCAAGTTCCTGGACGACAGTCCTGAAACGGCACCACGCACTCGTCGTCGTGGCACCCCGGCAGCTCATGTCCTCAGCGAGATCTTCGGCGAATCGATCCTATTCTGTCTCGATTTCGCGGTGAACTCGGCAACTGATGGCCATAATGTGCACCGAATGAACGACGATTTCTGGTTCTGGTCGCGGGACCACGGTGTAGCTAAGACGGCCTGGAAGGCGGTGTCAGATTTCGTCAATGCAACGAGGACGTACATCAACTTTCCGAAGTCGGGCACAGTTCGCATCTCGCGCGATCCGTCGGTTAACCTGGACATTGACAAGTCACTACCCGTCGGCGATATTCGCTGGGGATTTCTCAAGTTGTCGACGAACACCGGCAAGTTTGAGATCGACCAGCTCATGGTGGACAAACATATCGTAGACCTGCGACGACAACTCGCCGACAAGCAAAAGAGCGTTATCTCCTTCATCCAGGCCTGGAATACATTCGCCGCGACATTCTTCACGTCTAACTTCGGTCAGCCCGCCAACTGCTTTGGCCGCGCGCACGTAGACCAAATCCTAGCGACGCACCAGCGGATCCAACGCGAGGTATTCTCTCCATCGTCGCCATCATCCCTCCTCGCTGGCGAAGCGCAACCGAAAGAACCGATCACGGGCGTAGTTGGATACCTCAAGCACCTTCTCCACACGCGATTCGGCGTCTCCGACATCCCAGACGCGTACCTCTTCTTCCCCATCGAGCTAGGCGGCCTCGATCTGCGCAGCCCCTTCGTCTCGATCCTCCCGGTCCGCGAAGCCGTCATCTCGGACCCTAACAAGGTGCTTGACACATTCCTAGAGGCGGAACGCGACGACTACGCGAGGAAGAAACTGGCCTTTGAACGCGGCGACCGCCCTCATATCCCCGTGAACCGATTTCAAGGAGCCTGGGAGCCAGCAGACCCCCGCGACCGCGAGCAGTTCCTGGCCTTCGAGGAGTACGTGCGGTACCGCGAGGATTTGAACTACAGCTTTACGGAGAACTTGGCGAGCGTGTTCGGGAAGTTGCTCGAGGTGTCGGGCGAGGCGGGAGGGATCAGCGAGGCGAGCGCCGCCGTGCGCGGCGGCATCGAGGCGCTCGCCAAATCTTCGCAGAACCTCAAGGGCATCACGGGGAATTGGCACACGATGGACCCTTACTGGCGCTGGGTTGCGCAACTGTATGGCCCCGAGGCCATCAGATGTTTCGGCGGTCTGAATATCGTAGAGCCGGGGCTCCTGCCTATGGGAATGGTGAGCATCTTCCGGGACAAGAGGGTGAAATGGCAGGGATAAACGGGAGGGGTTTTTTATATTTTTATATATATTTTACGATATACTGGGGAATGCTTGCGGCTGTCGGGGATTGTTTGGCGGGTTGGCGTTGGGGCCAATGATGATAGGAAAGCTGGGACGAGATGGTATCAATTAAGCCTCCACTCTCACTCGTCGACACAGGGGATATGTCGATATGGGGAAACAAAGGGAGAAAAACCCCCTATGTTGCTTGACACTTTGGTCTCTTAGCTAGGTAGCCACATAACAGCGACTCGGCGCTGAGCACACGACTTGCTTAGTCCCAGTGTATCCTCATTGCCTTGTACGATAAATATAATGGTGAACCTTATATCTAACCTCTAGTTTTCCGCATGGTTATTACCTTTTCTAGCGTGAAGTACTCTATCCTTACTAAGCCTAGTTTTCGCCGAAGTTTGTTGTCTAACACTCTAAACAGCTGTTTCACATACGCTCGGGGTAAGGATAATACTGGGACAACGTATGGATGGATATGGGGCTCCTCAGCCAGTTAAGTAGAAAAGTCGTGGAGCTTCCGATGTGAATCCTACGACCTATGACCTATATGATAGCTAACACTCTCCGAATTCCAGGTGACCGACCTGCTGAGTAGGTATTCCAAGTCGTGTTCCCTCTCTCTCATCTCAGTAAGACCAGCGTTGTCAAGATGCTAGGAATACCCCTGACGCAAGATCCGACGGGGACAACGCCTTGGAAAATATAAATGAATAAAATAAAAAAACCCCTGGTCTTGAGAATTCTATCGAATTGCCCTCCCAATTGTTGTTTTCTACAGCCCGCGGTCGACGTATCCCAACTGTTCTCACGATCCGAAGCCGACTCGCCGTCGTCGCCTGCGTTAATAAGTAGGGTTCGGCTGGTCAGCCGGGTGCGCAGTATACGGCGGAAGCGAGACGCGCTTGCCGTGCGCGTGATCGGACGGCAGAGGTGATGGCAGCAGAGTCTCGTGGTCGTCGATCGGGCTCGGGAACTCGGCCGGGTCAGCAGTCGTATACTGCGGAGGCGAGACACGCTTTCCGTCGGCGTAATCGGGTTGCAGGTTCGATGATAGCGACGTCGGCTCGCGGCCGTCGACGGGGCTCGGCAGCTCGGCCGGGAATATCGCGGCCCCGTGTGGTTGTGGCGGAGGCGACGCGGACCCTTTTGGAACGACGGCAGCAGCAGCAGCAGCAGTAGTAGCAGTGGTGGTGGTGGTGGTGGTGCCAAACACTTCTCGATCATGGGGCGGCTCGTGGCTGGCGACCGGGTGGTACGGCTGCCGGTAGTAATCCGTGGCGTAGTTCGGGTTCTCTTCCTCGTCTCTTCTGCGCTTCTCCTCGTCTTCTTTCTCCTTCCGTCGTCGATGCCTGAGTCTTCTTGGTCGGATCTTGAACCAGAATAGCAGGAAGACTAGGAGGACGAGGAGGACTATGGCGCCGATGACGCCTCCGGCAACTGTAATGGGATCATTAGTTGGTTTCGTGAAAGTTAGGGAGATAGTCAGGGGTTTTAGTCAAGCCACGGTGATGCCTGGCTATCCACATCATATGAAGGAGGCTGAGGTGAATTTAGTATTCACTTACTGGCTCCCGTGTGAGATTGGTGGCTGTGCTTGTTATCGTCGTCGTCATCTTCATCATCGGTGTCATCATCTGTGTCGTTGTCGGTGTCCTCGTCTTCATCATCGTCTTCATCATCGTCGTCATCGTCGTCATCGTCATCTGCTCGTCTAGAAACCTTTCTCGAATGACTCCTACGCGCTGTCTGCAAATTGACCCTTCCGGTCGAAAATGTGTGAAGGCTCGAACTAGACGGCGCTGGAAGAGCCGGAGAAGCCCATTCAACGATGCTGGCTGCTGTTTGTCTCCTTTGCCGGGGAGCCTGTATATTTGTATCGGCGATTGTGCCAGCTGCTGCGAAGACAGCGACGAGGGTATGGGATCGCATCCCTATTCGTTATCCCCCAACCAAGAGATACTATCTCTAAGTACGCCTTTCCAAGCAGGACTATCGAGCGAGGGGGTATTATACGAGTCCCTAAGGAAAGATAATCACTCAAGTGGGGTGTCAGTGAGCAGTTGTGGCTTTCTTTTCTAATATCTAGGGGTTACCGAAGAGTCTGTCGTAAGAGGGTTGAGAGTCACAACAAGAAGATGGATGACATTCCTGCGAAGCGACACCAGGAGAGTCTCGTTTATGAAGGGAGTATATGTCCTGGCTCGGTAACCGATTCCCGTAGTAGCCGTGATTTATTATACGTATCTCGACCTGATCTACACTCGGCTACCTAGGTTAGAGCATCCAATTCGTATGCATAAGCTAGGAATGCATCACCCTGTCTGACGTCAACAAATGCCGCGTATGAGAGACTCCCAGGTGCAGTAAGCTGCATTTACCTAGCTTACCTACATTATCTAGAAACAAAGAGACAGACAACACATACATTTCCCGCACGTCAGAGAAGTGGACCTGGTTCCTGAGCGATTGGTCTCCCGACATTCAATATCAAGAGCAACAAGAACCGCCAAGCCGTTGTCAAGGATCTCAGCCTCCGCCAAGGTCGTACGGTGGAGATGAAATGCAGCTTTTCAGCTTCAAGCAAGTGGCTGAGCACTTTGGCCTGCCGACGCCTTTGACAAAGTTTGGAATGCAGTACTTATTCTTTTTCCATTTGACTATTCGTCTCGAGTAAGCAGACATCCTTTTAGCCAACATTTAACACCGTGTATATGTAGTTATAGCTTCGAATCATAGACGCCAATAAAAGGTCTTGGAGGACCAGTGGTATAGCTATTGAGCGTCAGCTAAACACTTCTGTCTAATCCGCTCGCAGAATGCACCTCCCCCATTTCTATTTACCATGCCACCTGAAAGAGTAGTCATACAGAAAGAGCATGTTGAAAAATACAACGGGTAGTATCGCCAGAATGAGGCCCAATTGTTCTAGAATACTTTGAATAATCGGGCTCATTCCTCGATGTCCTCCATGGGCGAATTGGTTTCTTCTGTTTCACTTTCCGAACTCTCAGGTTCGGTGTCCTGACTTCTCATTAGATTGGGGAACATGAGATGCTGAGCTTCATCCTCGTCCAATAGGTCCTCTGGGGGCACATCACTCAGATCGCTCTCGTCGTCCGCAGAGTCGTGTACGCTACCTGGCACAGAGCTTAGCTCCCTATCGGCCTCTTCGTCTTTCATCTCAACATCACCCTCTGCATCACCTCTCGCACTTTCTCCGTCACTATCAGCGTCAGCCTCACCCTCGCCCTCGCCCTCGCCCTCGTTGTTCTCGTCGACAGCGGGCGTTTTACCACTTGAAACAGAGCTACGGGACTTCCCGTTCGTAGGTCTAGGTCCTTCCTGGGCACGCAACACTGCTTGCTCGGCCCTGCGTAGCACGTCCGCTCTTCTAATACCCGTTTTTCGAGGACGTTGGACACCGTCCATATTTGCGGGAGTAGAATCCCCTGGACCGCCTTCTGTTCCCGAATTTTCGTGCGATTGAGCGTTCAGGATACCACTAAAAGGGTTTAATGGCTTGGGATCAGCATTGTCTTTGTCCAGTTGTCGAGCTTCGTTTTGAAGGCGCTCTTGTTCTTTTTCCTCGAGTAAGGTAGCCACGTCTGGACCCGGTAGAGATTTCCCAGTTTTGAAATACAGTGTGGTGTAACAGTCGTTAATTACATCGTCGATGGCACCAGCTTTCATGAGGCCACCGTTCAGTTTCTTCAACTCAATGACTTCTTGTAGCGCACTCAAAGCAGGCTGTGACGAGGCAGGATCCGAGCACCACTCATTAATTCTACCAGTAATGATTTCAAACTCCTCCGGTGTTGTTGACTTGAACTCATCCTCGACGACTGCTGAGACTTGGTAAGCCTGGCGAATGAGTTGTAGGTATGCCAGGCAGCAAGTTTGCCAAAGGTCGCTGAAATGATAATAATCTGCTCCTTTCTTACGTAGGCGGCGGAGCATGGCTTCAAAGTTCGCCCTGTCCTTTAGAACGACGAGCAACTTTACTACAAACCTCACGTACTGCTCAGTATAGACATGGTGCCGGCCAGGGCGTTCCGCATCGCACTTCCACACATTCATCACCATCGTCTTAGTAAGCATAGACTCTTTGAGAACACCAAAAGCAGCCAGTGCATGAACGACGCTAGACTCTTCTGAATTTTCATCGAAGATAATTCTGGCGTGGCGCATAAAAATGCGATGCTGCCAGTTTGATCGGTCCTTTTCTCGCAATTGCGTGAATGTTTTTATTACGTATGACTCCCAGTCTTCCAGGTCATTTATCTCAATGTGTTCTCCGTTGTCGATTGCATATGGCTGGCGTTGAAGAATGTCGGCAGCTTCTTGAGGTTGTAAGTCGTCGAGTAGTACCAGCTTGTGAACCACCGACACAATCTTGTAGTGTGGCTCCAAGATCGGGTCTTGGCCATGTCGCGGTTTCGGCAACGCAGATACGATTTTCACTGACTGTTCAAGAGCCTTGATGACCATTTGAACCGTGGGTCGACTTCTCTGATCGACGGGATCAAGGGCTGTCAAGGACTTCCGATACATTTTCCAGATGCACTTTGCGTACATGTAGGGGTTTCTGAAAATGGTTAGTTCTTTGTTCGTTACGAGGCCCTTCACCGAGACAATTGATACATACTTCCACTGCTTAGGCTTGACCTCCATAGCTTTTCTGAATAGCCTCGCGGCATACTTCCAAACCTTGTAATCCTGCATCTGCGAGTGAACGTCTTTCGTATCTGCCCCAGTCTCATGGATCACAAAGCGCTTGTGTTCAGAGTGCTGAAACGGCTCCATAGCAAATGGCTCCCGGCTCGAAGCATACATGCGCATTCCGAATTTGTAGTAAAGATCATGAATAGCATCATTGGCTTCCTCGTTCTCATTTAAGATGACCGTTCGTGAATGCGACAGTGCTAAAGTATAGCAATGGATTGCGTTACGTTGGTACTTAACCAGGTCTGCACGCTCTTTATTCATTTTGTCTGCAGTCCAGAGAACCGATTCGTCCAGTTCATAATCGAAGCATTCGGCCAATCGAAACCACGCATCCCATTGATCGGGGGTGAACTGTAATTGTTGGCGGAGAAACGTTGCACCAATACGAAGGTCGTCAGTAGCTCCCGGCGTTTGTCTCCGATTCAGATCAACTCCCTTAAACTTGGTAAATGCGATCATGCCTAGTAGGAAAAACCACCGATGCCTAGCGAGAGTGCTGTCTGCAGTGTTCACGCCAACAGCATCAATGGCAACTTTGCCTTTGAAAGCTTCATACAGGCGAAGAGGATGGATGGGTTTCGCCATAGTTTGATTGAAGATCCGGAGATTTTGAATGAGCTGCTGATTAGATTTTGTCTGTCCAATAGCTTGCTGCATGTGCTCGATGGTATTCTTCAAATCTGATTTAAGCAAATCCTTCATCGGCATACGGTGTGCGAGAATGGACACTCTGGCCACCAGCGACATTGTATTCCGTCGCTCAAGCTTTTCAGGGGGGCACCCGTGATCCTGTACTTCAGAAAGACCGACCCCTAACTTTAAACCATAGAGATCGTAGAGGACTTGCCCAAGGTAGTCTTCCCAATTATCGATCATATGCTGTTTTAGCAGCTCAACCCGCATCATCCGAAGGAAGATCTTATTAGATGACTTGCAGAACTTGCGCAGTCCTAAAACTTGATGAATAGCAGCGAGGTAGTCTGCCCGCTCACTCTCTGGTGTGGGAAAGGGCGGTTTGTTCTGGGATATGCCGGCTTTCAGAAGCGTATAAAGTAGGGACCAATTTCTAACTTGCATCTCACGGAGCTTGTTTAGAAATGACTGGAACGTGGTGCCATTGGACGCATGCTGCATCATGCCAACACGAACTTCATCTTCGTACATCGATGGAACATGCAATATACAGCTGAGTTTAGCGACAGCTGCAATACTCAGCCTTAAATGTTTATCGTCCACTATCTCGAAAGCGCTGCTTTCGTTGAGGGCAGCCGACAACGCGGAGATGAGCAAATCATCAAGGAATTTAAGCATCTTGATGAACAGTGGTAGTCGTGTTTCGTTGGAGGCACCAATATACGGATCTCGTTCGAAATCACTCATAATCATCTCGATACTTTTCAGGAAACAGGAAAATTGTTTGGTCTTGTAGCCGATTGCGTCGTAGGCATCACCGAGGCGAGTCCAAAGAAATAGGCGTAGTTCGGTGCTTGTACCTAGGAGAAACTTCCAAAGATCACGGAGGCCTTGGCTTGCAGTCTCAGTTATCGGACGCCTTTCTTGTGCTGGCGATGATCTAGTGAGCGCGCAGCTAACAGCATCGTTCTCTGGTTGGTCTGATTGATCGATAATGGTAACGACTGATGATGGGTTTAGTACAGGCTCCAAGCTTTCAATTACCGAGACGGGGTCATTCAGATCAGTCTGGAAAAGGCCCAGGAAGAAATCCATTGTAGTAAGCTTAGATATCTCCTGATCCGCTGCAAGTGCAGATATCTCGGGCATAATCGCGTTGTTAGGAAGTAGAATGTTAATAGTCGTTTCTTCCTCGCCGAGTCGATCGCGGAGGCTCTTCCAGCATTGCAAAACATGCTCTCGTTCAACGCCTTCTGTAAGTGTTACGGCGAACACAGAAGACCACAAGAATCTCATTGATAATGAGATATCGCTAGTCTCACTTCGCTCCTTGCTCAACTGTGCGGCCAGAGAAAACCAGCGCGCTAATCTGGCTTTCGTTTCCACACGCGTAGCGAAGTCTACAGCACTGTTTGGATTGGTGATACGTTCATAAATGTCTAAATGCAACTCGAACTGCATCTGAACCAGGTGATCAATAGCTTCTCGTGTGCGTTCAGGGTCCTCGGCTTGGGCGCAGCGCAGTTGATGTTCTGTGCAATGATATATATCTTCGTGCAGATAGCTTATTATTTGGACCACTGCTCTTTTCATTTCGTCAGACCATGTACTACTGATGTAATTCGCACAAATATGCTGAATCCACTGAAAAACGACCTCCTGAACGTCCATCCAGCCATCATTGATTTTCTGGACAAACCCAGCAAGGCCCCTAGTTTCATGAAACGGGGGCTTGTAGGGGTGCTGTGAACCTGGTTTGGAGTGCTCAAGAAAGGAGGCCAGGCCAATCGGTGAGGCGGTTTTCTTAGCCAATAGAATCTTTGCATTCTCATCTACAAATTTTGTTAGTGAGTCGCGCAAATCGATCATAGGACGACGAGTCAATTTCGAGGTCCGGGTATCCAAGGCACAAGAATCTATTACTTCACCTAGGCGTTCGAGAGTAGCTTTGTCTTCTACGCCTAGGTTCTCAGCTATGTTGCGAGTCATCTGGAAAAGATTCTTGTCCGCAGCCTGAAATGGTTGTAATTGGGCAGCGAGAAGGGTATTCGCATCCAACGTCTCCCCAGCCGTCTCACGGCGGCGAGTGCGTTTACTTCGTTTCTGGTCTACCGCTTCTTCCTCTGTCCCATCGGGGAGGCCAGCAACAGACTGAGACCGTTTGCGCGATACGATGGAACTATTTTGATCCAGCAAACGGTCGTCTGATGTATGGTCGTTCTCCGCACAGGCTTCTTTGGGGGTGTCAACTTGATCATCTTTTGATGTAGAGGGTGATTCGGCAGGTGGCACTTCTTCCGTAGGGTTTTGGTCTTGATCCTCCTGCGTTTTGGGGCGTTCTGCTAAGGTTTGCACATCATCAAGAACGTCTGGTATTTCAGGAATTGCTATCATCACCTTTCCTGCACCCACGCCGTTGGATCTTGTGTAAGCAAGAAGAGCAAGCCCTAAATCTATCCAGGAGGGATTTGAAACTTGGATAGGGCATTGCCGCGAATCCTCTCCATCAGCCGCCAGCTTGAGAGGTGTAAGTGATTTCGTAGGGTCAGGCAGAAAAGGAAGCGGATCGACATATTTCTTAAGAGCTTCAGGTATTGTCTTCTTAATAAATGGGGTCATTGCAGGGTGACTTAAGGCAACCTCGTCAGACAAAACTTGCAGTTGGCGTCTCAACTGCTCACCCGCGAATCCTTCCGCAAGAGATGGTGGCTCGACTTCGTCGACAGCTGGGTCATCATCAAGCTCAATGGCCGCTTCGAGGCAATAGCGACTGATCCTCGCACTGCTAAGAAAAGCGCCGACACGGGCGGCCCGCCTCCATAATTCGGCATCAGATGGGTCTTGGTCCAAAGCAGCGCTATATTCATCCAGGGCTCGCTGTGCCTGAGCTCGAGTCTGTTTGTTCTCCAGCAAGGAGGCACCGTCGACCTGGCTCACCTTGGCCTGGTGGCGGATGCCATCGAGCACAAACTGGCCATGGTTCTTGTAAGCAAGATAGAGGGTTTGTGGTAAGCTGCTTGCACCACCATCGGTGTCGGGCTGGGCTACGTCGAGGGCATGGGGAAAGGACAAGTGGGCAGACAGATCACGGCCTTGGGCGTGGCGCTCAGCGCGGTCGAACTCGGTAGCGCTCTCGGGAAGGCGGAATATTTCGGACTGGAAAAGATGGTCGTAAGCGGCGGCGGCTTCCTGGTAATGTTTCGGGCCTTGGGCATGAAGCTTCAGGGCGGTCTGGAAGCGCTTGAGGGCCTCGTCTATGTGGAGTTCGCGGGAGGTGTCGATCTCCTCGTCGAAGTTCTCTTCGGGTTCGAGGTTGATGGCCGAGAAGGCAGACTATATCCGCTATTAGTTACCACTTATCGGGGTCATCATCTGGGTTAGGTCGCCTTGCCATCTTGTCAGACCGCGTGTTCCAGCCTCGCGACTCCTAACCTAGCGACAAGATGCGACATGGACGGGCCGTCGCATAATAACGTATGCAGAGCTCTTTGTGCGCTTTGGAACCGTCGTCACGTCATTTCGGAATATACGTCGCTCGTCATGAAAGGATCTGATGAATGTGTATTTTTCAGTAGATGGTGGAGGTAGTTGATGGCAGGACACAATGATGTTCCTGAATCCTACGTAACGCGGTGGCACAACACGCGACAGACTTAATTGATCCCGATGTGGGATATGGAGATGTGGGTCGGGCCTGAGCTCCATATCAATGGCGTCACAGTGCAGAATACTGTAGAATAGACAGTGACATTGGCGTTACTAATGGTTTCGGTGGGGACATGCTGCAGGCGGCAGCTTGAATTGGCGGCTCTTACCCTGAACACGCTTTGGCCTGGACGCTGTATAGATGGAACTTACATGCTATCAATCGGCGTCTCATCTCGTAGGTACCACCCGTCATCCTAATAACGAACCACCAGCAGCCGTGGCTCAGGCTCAGGCTCTTCCCACCACGCCAACAAATCTCCCACCTGTGCGCTTCAGCGGTATTGCCATTCATCTTCAACTACACGCCCTTCTCAACTCCGTATTACATTGCTCTCTAGAGTTACAAAGTCGAGTAAATACATAGCCTTGCTGCACTAATCCAGGAGCTAGCAAGGAGAGCTGCGTGCACTCCTTGTCCTCCGAACCACCACCGCGACGACAATGCCTGCACCAGCAGTTCCAGAGTAAGTTGGATCCGTGGACCTTCAGTGCGTAGTGCCATTGTGCTAAGCATTTGTGTAGGCTTTCTGAAGAGGTCCTACACGAGTCAATTGATACCCGTACCGAGACACTCGTGTCCCTGCGCGAACTCGGACCCCCAGACCTCGTCCACCTGCTTAAGCAGAACTTGAGAAACACCGGTAAACAGGTATGTCTTCTTCATCCTCTGGCGGCCTTTCTTTAGGAGCTCCCTCTCTAATCTGCGCTCTGCCCTAGACGGGTGTCTATCACCATGTCACCGGCGTCGATGCCTCCTCCTCGGCCAGTCTCGCAGCCTATATCAACACACTGACCTACAAAGAGCACGGTCAAGCACCCACACATAAGATTGTGGAGGGGGTCTACTGTTGCTACAATGCGTTCTCCCGTCTCGATATGCGCGTTCACGTCACCATTCCCGGCACTGTCGAGGCCTTCTGTGTCGACGAGAGAGGCGAGAAGCGTAAGGCCACTGACGAACTTTGGCTCGAGACATACCTTTGTAGTGTATTGCGCGCTTACTCATACGCCGACGACGGCAGCGGAGACACCATACGCAAGATCATGGGTGTGCGACGCTTCAATCCCGTCACAAATACCGAGACTGAGCACCGCTTCCTGAGCGCCGCCGAGACTCTCTTCTTCCGAGGTTCGTGACGGCGGGTCTGTTAAAATCCCGGCTTGACAAATTAAATGCTGATGTATGATGCTACAGGTTGGCAATTGGGCTCTGATTCTGTTGTTCAGGTCCCCAACAATGTATCAAATCATTTGACATCTGGCCTATTAAAGTATTTCCACACGACCGGTCGCTTCACTTCCGCCATCAATCTCTTCGAGAAGCTCCGAACACAGAATGTTGAAGTATCTTCGCTGCTCGCTAAAGTCCTTTTTATGGGAAACGAGGAGGTACAAGGTGTGCGAGTGCTCTATCAGGCCTTGAAGGAATCCCCTATGGATTATGTCATGCTAGATGCCCAGGCCGAGTTCCTCATAAAAAAGGCGATGATAGCCGATACACCGGCACAGAAGGAGGAAATATTGAAAATGGCGCTGGGGTGCGCTGACCGTAGTACTATCGCTGCCCCTAGTGAATTCGGCACATGGGCTCGACTCGCCCAGGTCTACGTTGCTTTGGAGGACTGGGAGAACGCACTGACGATACTCAATTCTTGTCCAATGTTCACATACCAGGATAAGGACGCACCGATAATGCCAGAACCAAAGGAGGTTCATCTCCCGATACTCCCTGAAACTCGGCTTGACGAAATTGATAGTGAACCAGAGTCCAGGTTCTCGGAACAGGTAGACCCAGGTTTGCTAAACGTCCGAGCAGCAAGCTACCGAGGTACCTTCAAACTAGCATATAAAATTCTCACCGAGATGACAGCGAAGATCGGCTGGGACCAGTTACTAAAGATACGCAGCTCAGTTTTTGTTATGGAGGACGAGTATCGGACCGACAGACAGGACGAGGCCTCACACGGTCCGCCCTCAAAGCGGAATCCTAGTACAGATGGGCTCCGTGGCTCACCAGAGCACTCTGTGAATGGTGATCATGAAGCAGAGGACGGAGAAGACAAGAAAGGCGAAAATGATTCCACCTCAGAGATGACTAATGGCGACGGCGATCAAACGGTGGAGAAGCCAACGCATACCATCGACCCCAGCGAGGTCAAGGCGGATGGTGATACTGTAAGAACGTATTCTCCCCCCACAATGAGGCAACCACTAATGACACTACAGACGGCAATTACCGACGAACACCTTTCTCGATTAAACAACAAGCGTCTATGTGAGAGATGGTTAGACAGTCTTTTCATGGTTCTTTACGAGGATCTTCGTGTCTACACTATTTGGAGAACCCAGATGGCTCAGTATCGAGCGCAGTCTATGCAGTACAAGAAGTCGGCTGAGGAGTGGGAGATCCTGGGCGCCTTGGCGGAACGCTTGCAACATCACGATGAGGCAGCCGAGGCATACAAGGCATGCCTTGCCGCACGATTCAGCCCCAAAGCACTGTCAGGTATCCTACGCGCCTTCCAGAAGAAACAGAACACCAGGGACACGGTAGCGGCTGTCATCCGGCTGGTGACCTGGCAATACCGATGGTACTCCGAGTTCTCGCCCGAGCTCCTTCACACGATACGAGTCCTCATTGAGGAGCAAGGCGCCGTCAAAGTACGATCGCACATTCAGTCAACGAGTTTGCCTCAAAATGTTCTCGACTTGACCCATCACTACGCTGCACTATGTGCAACTTTCCGGAGTAGTGGAACAGATGGCTAGATGTATCCTGACAGCAACGATGTAAGCATTATAAAATGGTGTCCTGTAATGCAGACTGGGCAGCAGGAGGCGATTGGCGTCAATCCTCTGGAGGTAAAAGACTCGCTGTTATACATAGCTCAATAATTATACAGAGAAATGGAGAGATTATTAGATACCCATCAGGATTCGGCCCCAAGACGATGCCCTTTGCGCAACATGCTCGGTTATTCTCTTGAACTTGATCACAGATGCCAGTTGGAAGATTGGTTCTTAGTGTTTAGGCAGGCAATGCCAGTTCATAAAACGCATACGTGGAGTATAACAAATCAATGTTGACGTCAAGAGTTTAAGAAGAAATTTTGTTTTTAATAAATTTAAATAAAAGAATAAAATAAAAGGCGAGGGAGGTAAATCCAACCTCACGAAGGTCTAATAATGGCGTCACCCAAGCAGTCTATCCGCTCACAGCCCGCAACACTTGTTGCGCATTCTTGTATAAATAGTACGAGCGTACCTGAGGCAGGAACTTAGCCGGTCATCGATGTGATAGTAATACTTGTAGAGCTATTTGGTGAGCTGCTGGGTGCTGTTGGCAAAATAACAGCTTGTTTAACTTGCGTGGCCTTTGTAAGTTGGGTGGTCTTGAACAAATAAACATGGGTTTCTCGGCCTTTAGGATTTACGCCAGACGAATTAGCAAACCAGAAGCTGATGTTTACACAAACAGTTTTCCCAGCCTTAAGACGGGAAATAATAATTCTTCGTTTGAATTTATTCGCCTCATTTTAGACATTGTTGCTTTGGCACTCGAAACTCAAATCTCGAAGGGAAGTCGACGTTTCGAATGGGTAGGTGATGTTGAAGTCGTATTGGACATTGA
The DNA here is from genome assembly GCA_023159155.1 of Ustulina deusta. Lineage (NCBI taxonomy): Eukaryota > Fungi > Ascomycota > Sordariomycetes > Xylariales > Xylariaceae > Ustulina > Ustulina deusta. Next base: position 827,001 of record JAJNNX010000004.1, on the reverse strand, counting down.
GGTACCGAGGTAGGTGCCTTCGGTATGCCTGTAATAAGCAGCTCCTTCGATCTGATTGGCCGAAGCTCCATCTCACCCGATGATGTCATCATGCCTTTTCACTACGAACTTGACATCGCGATAACACCTACAGCTTCATCATGATTTGCAGATCAAGCTCCAATTATATGGCTCTATAGATGTTTATTTACTCGAAACGGGAGGAAATAGTCGACAGCTTGCACGATGAGCGGCAGTTCACACGCCGATGTTATGTTGGTGAGTCTCCCTCGGCGCAATACCACATGCCCCATGAGTTACATGCAGTACTCGTCCCTTCACACAGATAGCTAACCAGCAACAGGCTGGCGCGGCGGCGGCGTTCACAGTCGACATGATGATATATCCCTTAGACACTCTTAAAACTCGCCAGCAAAGCCAGGATTTCCTAAAGACTTTCGCTGATCCTTCCATCAAGGCACGCCTGCCGTCCCGGCAGCTATTCAAGGGACTGTACCAGGGAATCGGTATCACTGTCGTTGCGACACTGCCGGCAGCAGTACGCCCTTCTTTGCATGCTCCTCCTGCTTGTTCCCCAGAGCCTCCAGGATGAAGTAAATCGTCACTACGGGGACTCAATAATAATAACACCTGGAATCTCACAGGGGACTTTCTTTACCGTGTACGAGGCTTCGAAGTCGTTTTTAGGCCGTCACACCTCTAATACTGGACTCCTCCCGCAGCCGCTCGTACATTCCAGTGCATCGGCCATTGCAGAATGCGCATCCTGTATCGTGCTGACGCCCGCCGAGGTCATCAAGCAGAACGCGCAGATGCTGCAACGGCGCGACAGCAGCCGCAGTTCCCCGCCTGGGAAATCTACCTCTCTACGAGCGTTTCGTCAGCTTGGCGGCGCCGACGCAGGGCGGAGGCTGCTCTCGGGCTACACGGCATTGGTGGCGCGGAATTTACCGTTCACCGCCATCCAATTCCCCATCTTCGAGTTCGTACGGGCGCGGATGTGGGGGCGGCGCCTAGCCGGGAGTGGCGGTTCCCGAATGTTCGGGACCAGCGAGACGCAGAGCCTCATTGAGACGGGCCTAGTGACGGGGATAAGCGCTGGGTTGGCTGGCAGTTTCGCGGCGGTGATTACGACGCCGATGGATGTTGTCAAGACGCGATTGATGCTTGCCGCGGGAAGCAAGGGGCGGGATGTTCAACAGGGCGCTCAGGAGCGAATAGGGAAGGCTGGGCTGGAGGGTGGTAAGCACCAGGCTAGGGGAGGCCTGGCGGTGGCGCGGGAAGTCCTTGCCGAGAAAGGGATCGCCGGGCTTTTTCGAGGTGCAACCATTCGATCTGTATGGACGGCCGTGGGAAGCGGCCTATATCTAGGCATGTACGAGGTCGCCAAGGCATGGCTCGCAAGAGGCAAAGAAGGCGATAAACCTAATTTCCCGTAGTGCAACAAACCACGCACTGCCGTATTGACACCCTTATCGAGGTGCAGAGCTCGTCTTTGTGAAACTGCTCGGCTCTAAAGACGTTGCACTCTGAATGGTGGTGGGATCACTCGCACTACCTAATTATCAGGCAAAATAGATCGGAACTGCAGTTATTAGCTTGAGGTTATCATTCTTCCACAATTGGTAGCTACAGGCGGGCGAGAAATCTGCCAATATATAGGAAAATTGATCCTGTGCAACCATGGGTAGAATGTTGTCTACGGTAGCTAGTTAGTATTTGGAGATAGTGCAAGGCGCACCAAACCGAACAACGCAGAGCCCATGGTGACTATTTAGAGAATACAATAGGTACTTTAGTGACCTTTTCAGATTTATATCACTACAAATTCAAATGGTGCATTAGGTTGAATGCTGATATCTCAGTATTTGTTCACAGGATACACTAGTAGAAAAAGAAACATGAGGATAGCCGGTAGGAATAGCAGGTAACTTACATATAAAGCCTGTTCCTGTTCTAAATATGTTCAAAAACACAAACAAACCAATTTATTGTCGTTGTTTTGTCCTGGGCACACCCAACAATTCTTGCCGTCTCCTAGCACACGGTGCCGATTTAAACTTGACAGAATGCTGGGCACGACACTTGTATTCCAACGAGCTGTGTACCATTCCCCAGAATACAATGAATGGTACGACCTAACAGGAAAGGGGAAACAGGGCCCGGCTGAACTGCAATAAGTACAGACCGGTCAGTGACTAGTGTATCACATAGTACCTAGGGCAGCACCAAGCTGAACAGGCCGCTGCATGCGGCCAGTTCTTAAAAAGGTTGACCAACGGTACTCTGGACGCCATCACAAGCGTATTGACCACCAATAAGATTGGCAATAACACCAGAAGAGGGCGCCGGCATCTCTCTCGAAGCAATCGGACGGAAAAACAAAGCTGAGTCCCGGACCTCGGTGGTCCGTGATGCCGGATATTGGTTATTGGATGGAGACGAACGCCCGGGCTAGCATCTACGTGTGTGCCGGTACCACGCGGAAAGGCGGCCCGTCTGCCGACAAGCTATACTAGCATTGGAAGCCATTAAAGATAAGGCTCTATCGGTGTAATTCAATCTGTCTGTCTGTCGCCATATTCGGAACCATGTGAGAGCAATAGTCTACGAACCCATTATCCAAGGATCTCTAATCCACAGGCCGCAGACCTTAAAAGAGCCTAATAGCTTGTGCGTAGATCAGCCAAAAACATTGTAATGAGTTTGTTGAGTTTTTATTTTTATTTTTATTCGACTCGTTTGTATGCGAGGCGAAGATCATCTGCGTGCCGCGCGCATCGCCGCGCGCATCGCCGCGCGGTTACGTTATGCCAGATTGCTAACATCTTATGTCTACAATATATGATAATAATATAGCCCACCATCCTACTTATTTGACTACAATAAGGAGGTACGACATTTCCCTTGCCAACCAGGATGGAACCTCGCGAAGATCAAATGCGCAACACAGCAGCTGTCACCATGTCATTGTAAACAGAAGGTAGCTATCTACGGTCCTGAGAATAGGAATGCATACCCGAACGTTATAACGCCAAAGGTGACACCCCGTGCCTAGTGTGTGTTTTGGCGAGGAAAAATTGTTGCTAACGTCTCATTCACGACTGGTTCAGGCTATTGTACAGCATGATGCTTCATCTTCCAAAGACACTTGCTACGTCACTGGATATGAGTGATTCTTGTGCCGTGGGGGTCAACGTGACGATAATAACGCTAGAAGAATGACATCTTAATCCACATATGTGACCGGTTTGTTCATTATGCGTGCCAGTCGGGCCTGATCGTCAGGGCTGCAAGTTTTCCAATTCGTCACCGAATTAATGTTCGTTATTAAGTAGGTAGTCTAGATGCTCAACGGCAGGTGATAACAGTCGGATACAACCATGTTGTGTGGGTATCCAGTGGGGTGTAAGGTGAGCCGCGGAGTTGTACTAGGGAGTGTGCGGTTCGCAATTACGACGATATGAAGAAATAGTCGATGCCAAATTGCCACTGACGGATAAACTGGGGAGCGAGGCCTCTGAGGCGGCCTCTGCGATCTTCGATAGAGGCGCAACAAACATATTGTTGTTAGCCTCCTTGGTATGACACGGGCAATCCGGATATTTGATCCTGATACCAGCAACAACGGCCAACATGCTGAGTATCGTCATCTAGATGCTCCCGTCTGGGTCCTGGCCCCGTTGGCCGGATCTTGCAGGGAAAAGATGTCAGATACTCTGCCGCTTGTCTGTGGTGTACAGTTGCACCTAGGTGTTTATTCTGGCTACTCCCCTTCCCGCCTGCGTGTCGACTTACTGGCTGTCGGCAGTATGCAGCTACTAGGTAGCAAAAGCGAACCACGGCTGGGACACCAAGGGCTCGAGAGGTTTTTTTAAGCCCCAAGCAGTACCCAAAAGTTCCGATGCCAAGAATGTGTCTGGTTCAATATTCGCTGCATGGAACCCACCTGCAAGTGGACATACGGCATACTACTGGGCGTACCAAAACGAGCATGCCAAAACCCGGCAGATCTTGCCTCATTGGAGGACCAGCGAGCAGTTGATGCTGGGATACAGCAGTTCTACGCTCATTGTAGAGAGTTCAGGACGCACGAGGCGTGATGATGCCCTGTTATATATGTACATGTATATGCACTGGCTGTTTGGACGAACAGGCATCAAATTGGATGGGGGAGGTTGGTACTCCAAAGCGAAGGACCACTCATAGGTCGCTTGTACAGCATATTGACAGAATGGCAATAGCTCGATCCAGATGTACTGTGCTGTCTGCCGCCTACTTACCTATCAATGCAGTGGCATCACCCTGCTTCGCGACCATCCACTGCTGCATAGACATAGATAGGGGTAACGAAGCCGAGGACGTTGCCCTTGCTTGCCGCTGGCTGATCGAGTGTTTCGCACTAGAGAATCCATCTCTGGTGGGCTAAATGTCGACGAATCCAGGGCCATCGCGCGTGGGCAGGCAATGTACACATATACACGATGGAGACTTCATAAGGCACGGTATCGTAGTCAAAGCTGGAACATGTAAAGCTGGAGATGGTACAGAGGCAGAGGAGATGGCAGCGCAAGAGCCAGGGTACCTGCACTAGGTACAGGGCGTCGGAAGCGCTAACCAACTGGGGTAGTTACCTAGGTTAGTGGAGCTCATGTTACCTGGGCCTACCCTACACTGTATCTAGGTCACGTGCCCCCATATCCCAGTGGCTGTGCAAGTTACAACGAAACGGTTGCTACCTAAGTTGGCATAGTAACGGAGAATAAGTTCACTTCCCTAGATGCCTATTAGAAATCACATAATACCTGAATGCAAAAATCTTTTTTTATGTTTTCTTTTACCATGTGGTTGTCCACTTGATGCTGACACTGCCTAACTCATACATTGAACCAGAGCAGGAACTGTATAAGCCGTATCGAGCTACCTATGTTGCACCAACGCCACACTAAAACATGTAGACATTTACGCTACTAAGTATAGGTACTTCATCCCTGATAGATAAACGCCTTTGTGCCCCATTATTATCCACCCCTTCACCTCGTCATCTTTTCTCTACAGTACACTAAATACATCAGCGCTTCGAGTTCCTCACATTATTCCTTGTCGCTCGTTCAAGTTCAACACAATCTTTGTAACGTCACGTCGCATCATGCCGGGTAGTGTATGCTTCACGCTGCATAGGCCTATTTATCTGGCTATTGACCGGCTCATCAAGATTATCTATCCCTAGTCCCTACAATTGGGACACACTCGCCATCGCGTCAGCCCAAAAGCTGCCGCACCCTGGTCGCAACAAACAGTTTGTTGGTGTGAAGATATTTGTCATTTCCCAGGCATCATAACATAATAGTGGCAATAGGGCGGCGAAGGCAAAAAAAAGGATAGAAGTCGGAAAGTCAGCAGCACAACCGCGGCGTCTGCAGAGCAAACCCACAATAGGGACTGCTAGCAAAATCGCTCTCTTGCACAGGGTGTACTGTAGAGTAGGTATAGTAGAGTAGGCACACTACTTTCTGTCCTATTCGTCCCATCTGTGCGTCTTCTCACCCAGCTATTTCCCCTTCGCTGTTGCTCTGTCCGCATAAATCATGGGTGGATGAGAGCCGTCGCCAATGACCATGGTAAGCGACCGGCCACTCCCGTCTCATCATCCACCACGCCAACTTGCCGCGCCTAAATCACGATCTCGTTAAGACAAGCCCCAGATTCCCTCTTAAGTACATATTGCGGACACATGTCTCTATCGTTCGTGAACCCGTCAGGAACCGTTTGCACTAGACCCTTGTCTCAGGTGGCTCGGAGGATACAGCCAAAGAGGCCCTTGATCGGTCATACTTGGCGATCCAACACACGAATGGATGCATGTGCAAATGTACCGCAACTAACCAAAGGCAAGGTACAATCCACCATGTTACTGTCGGTAGGTATTCCCTATCGCGAAGGCAGCCCTATTGCTGTCTAGACTCTGCTAGACCTACACCAAACCTACACTCGAGGCCGTGGGCGCATCATCTGCCCAATGTACCTTGTATACAGGCAGGCGGGTATCATCAGGTCATACTGTACCGGTACATACACGGTATACCTGGACATCGAGATAGGCACCCGTACACTGTAGTGTACCTAGCAGGCATTTCTGCGTACAGTACAGCACACATCCCTGATCAATTTCGCCGGCACGTTCCACCCCTTCCACCCCTTCCACCCCTTCCAGCTTATTCTTCCACTCCATACAACGCCCAGTGGCTGCGAGGCCGGGAAGCGAAGTAAGGGTAGGAAAGGGACGAGAGTGAGGCCGAAGAGGCAGGATAAAAAACAATGCCCACGGGATATACATGCGATGTTGCTGCTGGCCCTCTGACAGACACGTACTGCCCATGTATCGCGCTATGCACGGGAGACAAGTTGTGTACCACCCCCCTCGCTGCACGAACGAACCATCCAAGCAGCCTCAAAGCTCCATTCCTTGAATTCCGTTCCAGCGTGCATTTATTTATTAGTGTCCGGCTGGGCGCTAGGACCAAAAGAGTAGCCAAGTGGCTAGACGGAGTTGCTGCAAGAGAGAAAAAAAAACGCCCATTGCACCGACAGGTTGAGCTAACAGGAATCTCGGCCCAGGGTCGCGTCGAAACACCTCAAACATCGGACCACCACCACAATCGTTTTTCTTACCTCTCTGCTGTTGCGGCGCTGTGTTTCCCCCTTGGGATCCTATCCCCTGGCTCCTCTCGCGCACGCACGCACGTACGCACGTCTCGCTTGTCGCATACTCTACACTAGCTGGCCACCGGTCTAGGTACCGCACCGCTTGTCCCGGGGTTCTAGGGCCTGTCCGGTCCAGTCCCTGGTCCGCTGCGGGCTTCGTTACCTTTTCGCAGCAGCTGCTGCTACCTCGATTCTGCGTGCCCCTGCTGAGATCGAGCCCCCGTAGTAGTTCCAATTTAAAATCAAATCAAAATGGTAGAGGCACAGGAACAGCCACAGGCTCAACCTCAGCCTGAACCGGCCTCTGCCGTTGCTGAAGAACTAGCCCATGCCCTCCCACCAGTACAGTCCAAGTCCTGGCCAGAGCTTTCGTCACAACACTTGTCACAAGCTCCCCCAGGACAGGAAAAATCAAGAGAGGCACAGACCTGGGCTCCCACGCCGCCTGAGGCAGATACCAATGCCTCCCAACAGCAGGAGCGCATTCGTCAGTCCCCGAATCCTCAACCGCCCGATGCAGCTCGAGAGCCAGAAATAGATACCACACAAGAGTCGGAGAAGGAGCCATCGCAAGAGAAGGGACTGGAGGATCAGGGTTACCAACTACAACAGGATCACGTTTCGGATGGTCCGATTTCGACGTCGACGTCAACGTCAACACCACTTAACTCTTCGTCTGCCCTCGTGGCGGAGAAGAACACTGTCGCTACTGATCAATCTAAAGCCTTTACAACACCAACACCTCCATCAACATCCACAGACCCAAGCGCTATCTCTCAGGACCAGCGAAAGGCGCAGGACGACCAGCAGGAGAAGGACGGCGCCACCACGCCCTCGCCCGAAACGATGTCGCATAATCCACCCCATATACCTGGGACTTCTCGACAGCCTCTCCCTTATTCGACACCATCAGCGTACGCAACGGGTGGAATGAGTAATACGCACTATGGTTATGCAAATACGTCCCCTCAGATACACGATCCCTATAGAGCGAACCCTCATGCGGCGGCAAATAACACAATACCGCTACCGAGTATGCGCACGTTCGACCCGATGCAGCAACAATCCCAGCAACAACAACACATGGCTATGGCTATGCCCGTGTCGCCCGTGCCCCAAGTCCCAGGACAGCAGTCCTTGTATTATGGACAACAAGTCCCCATGAGCGGCATTGGAGGCAATCCGTATGCTAGCCTATCCCCAGATGCCATGGGTCAAAGATACGCTTTGCCTCCAGGCGGCCCGGGTGCGGTGCTGCAAGCTGGACGCCATAAGAAGGTAAGAAATCGCCATCCTTCTGTATGCCCTGTTCTATGATGGGGGTGGCCTAACCAGTAATGATTTCTTCTGGCTATAGGAGATCAAGCGTCGAACCAAAACGGGCTGCTTAACATGTCGCAAGCGGCGTATCAAGGTATGTGTTGATCATTCTTTACTTGGCCCATTCATCTGCACTGGGTAAAAGGGATGCAGCCGATTATGAACATAAGACGAGGAGAAAAGAAAGGTGCAAAGTTGAGGTTGGACAAGTGCAGTCCGAGCAAGGGATGTTGATTTGTGGTGTTGTGTCTAAAGTGGTCGCTCCTCACTTTCGCTTGGGGTTTCGCTTGAGAACAGGCTACTTGCACTAAGAAGCGAGCGAGCCAAATCTAGCGAGCCCAGATATAGCAAACATGCACCAACCCGTGGTCAGACAAAGCAAGGAACAAAAAAAAAAAAAAGGCTCTACACTAGCCCCAAATTGCGCCAAACCCTCACTCCCTGGCCATACCTATTAATGTTAATTGTCTAACCTAGCCCCATTTGGTGTTTCGTCATCCCTCTTGCGGCTGGCTGTACCTCCCCTCACCTTCTCCACACCCCATTTGAAGCTATCGACGACATCGTCTTCCTTCTTGTCGTCGTGCCATCGCAGGGCTACATTTCAACACACTCACCTCGTATAGGCTGTACCTCGTGCTCTAACAAACCGTGGTGCATCTAGTGCGACGAACTGCATCCAACTTGCAAGAACTGTCAAAAGTCCAAGCGCGAATGTCTTGGTTACGATCCCATTTTCAAGAATCAGCAACAGACCCAGCAACAGCAATCACCACAGCAATCACATCAATCTCAGACAAGCCAGCAGCCGCATCTCGCGACGAGCAACATCCACTCAGCACAAAATTCAGCCACCCCAACCTCTGCTTCCTCTACGTCTTCCATTCCTCACAGCGCACCCTCTGTACCCGCCTCTGCCTCTGTCTCTGCCTCCACCCCACTGACACCTAGCACTACCGCGTCCTATACGGCCGTACCATCAGGGATTTCCAGTGCTGCCGCTCCGTCGGCGCCGACCTACAGTCCGGGCCTGGCCTCTATAGGAAATTCAGTCTCAAACGTCAAGAGCGAAGGCCATCCCTACCATACGCTGGACCATTCTCTGGATAGTGTCCTGACAACCTCGAGTATGTCGACCTCCCATTTCCCAGCGACCACACCAATCATTCCCCATGTTGTTGATTATAGAGCCAAAGGGCCACCGCACCTCAGAGGGGGCGGTCCCTCTTTTGTTCCCTTGCATCCAACTTCCTCGCATACATCGCAGTCGCCATATATGGAACGAACCCCGGCTTACTCTGGTATCTCAGTACGCAAAATGAAGGTCCAAGAGCTTGTCGCCATCGGAAATGCTACCCTACCGCCTGTCGATGCTCCTTTAAGCCAAGAGAAGCTCGTCGAGGTTCACGATCTATATGAACAGGTCTACGCTCCAGGACTGGAAAAATTCTTCGAGACGGATTGGTACCTCAAGCCCTACGGGTCAAATGCTTTAGCATCTAACTCACGCGTGCAAGAAGTACTAGCGGCCTTTTTGCAATCATTATCCACTACTACTACTACTAACGATGTCGCTGGGATGGCGTACTCGGCAAATCTTGAGTTCCGTGTGGTTTGGGAGCTAGCTACCTTGGCATATTCAATCGAGTACAAGGTTAATATGGGTCATGGCCTTCCACCCACTGATGATGGCAACGAGGCGCGTAACCGAGTAGCTGTCTTCGAGACTTTGCTCGCAGGAGAGTTCCTCGACCATAATCCACTTCGGCCTCCTCTTGAAAGCCCTGACAATTCCATTTATCATCGAAACCGGGAGCTCAGGTTTTGGCATAGCCTGGCCGAATTTTTACTCATCAGAGATCAACCCAACATGGATGTTACGCCTCGAAGAGATCTCATACTCGCGCAGCTCCGCGAGCTGCTCGATGGGAGGGAGAATCGCGATGTTCTATACTCGCTAACTGTTATTCGAGCCTTTACGCATAAGTTTCCCCCGGATTTCGAGAGCACACTCCCTCCCCATCTAGACGAAAGCGACCCGAAGAGCAAGCTAGCTGTAGCTCGGAAGTTTATTCAAGACGAGGCACGCGTCACCGGGGGTACAACTAACGCCGTTCGACGTTTCTCCGAACTCGGTGTCAGAGCTTTCATCAACCCTGCATACAATATTGCTCGATAATAAGAGAACCCCACTGCCTGCAGCTAGCCGCAACCACTTTGTAGTAATATTTTCCTCGTCAATTGTTGCTTGTAACCTAGCTATGCTGCAGAAGTGGGTAAGTTCTCTACTAGATTTCACATCACTTCTGCTACGGTTTCAATGTTGAGTATGGCGGTTATCTGTTGTTCGCCTAGACTGGGCATTATAGACACTGGCCAACAGGGATTGGGAGACCTTGAATCTGAAGGGGTTATGATGGTAGGGATACTCGGATGATTTGGGTTTATGCGTCGGCGTTGCGGCAGGTCATAAAAGGGAGGCAGGTATTGTTTTTGATCATGTTCAGATATGATGTACGATTAGCATCGGAGATTGTTATGATCTGCCTCCATATATTGGAGGCTACACGGTAATGTGTTTTGGACCAGTATTTTGGCACATTACAACAACTGTTCAGTATCAGCTGAGCAGTGGGACGGTAGCACCGCACCGTGCGATCGAGTTACATGGATCATAGGCGACTCGACTCTTAAGCGCCAGCGCAGTCTCCTGGAGACTTAGTGTCAATCATAAATCTAAAGTAATACAATATTACCCGTCTTGGTCAGTGGTGATCTCATCCATCCATCCAGCGAATGTTGAAAGATAGTTTGTTTTCTGGATAGCAGATAGATATATACTATGAGTATGAGGGATTCGGTTTCTCGACTCAAATTCCACCGTTCCAGCAAGCCAGCCCAATTGGGACAGAGGATTTAAATCTGGACAGGTGTGGCGATGTACATATAACATGCCACTCGCTTGCATTTCAAATAGAATTCTTGGAGTCAAGAAAGCCACCTAAGAAAAAGGAACTAGGAACCCGTGGATGTAACCAGAATCGTGACCCGGATCTTTCCAAGCACTTTGTCATTCCAAAAACGATAGCGGGGCGAACCATTGATTCTGGGTAGTCAGCTATGTTACAAATAAAAACTTGCTCATCTCTTACTACTATTGCCCATGGGGAGGATTACAAGCATCACCATTGGCAGAGAATAGACTACGCTTCTCTCCCTATGTAACTCGAAGGGCTAGTCTCGAGGCTTTTTATCTACCATTGTGCATGAGTGTTAGATTTTCCGACATTCCTTTACCTTCGTTACCTTTGCGAACTAAGGCTACAGCGAGGTTACCGAATCCATGTTGACTTCTCTATCCCTTTTTTTTCTTCTTCTTCTTCTTCTTCTCTTTCGTTCTTATGCCAAGGACTAGGCAATGTACAATGCCAGCTAATCTAGAAGAAAACCCCCTTCTATCTTTCTGCACAATACTACTATACACATTCTTCCGCAACTTTTCTATCTATCCCCACGATACTTACTGTGCGTGACGAGTACCTAATGTTCTATGACTTTCTCTCTATAAATAATCACGGGGACAGCCTTCCATGCTTCCACTAGCTATACTAGTGATTCCTATAGAGCAGCCCTCGGACGGCCAGAATCTTGACCTACCTTAGCCTACCTACTATTTATTAATGTCTACATGTGATGGAACTCCAGAGAACCCCCAAACAGGAAACTAATAAAGAAGGGGGCCAGGCCTGGCTTGCAAGGCCACGAGTACGTATCCCCCCAACGTGCAATCCACGCGCCTGCCCATCCGTTTGCTGCTCAGCTTTTCGATCATTCCCTTCTTTTTCTTCTCCCTCTCCTCCCGCATCACGAGAGCAAATCAATTGCCAACGGTATAGCCTGGTGGCTGGGACTTGGCGCATATGCACCGGGATGCAGACCGACCTGGGCTTCCGGCTTCCGGCACAAAAGTGCGGGTAAGGAAAAGAAAAACAAATAAATAGAAAATAAAACAGGACACGATTGGGAGCTAAAGGAAGGAGAGCAAGAGAATGGATATCTAATTCCATTTCACACTGTCTTCTTTCTTCTTTTTTTTTTTTTTTTTTCCCCCGACTACCGGACTGCGAGGTTGGGTCTCAGCTATTAATCGTCTTTGCAGTTGCTTATCTGCACCTGAGGAGAAGCTGAAAAAAAAAAAAAAAAGGGCAACAGATAAAACATGCGTACAGCACAGCTGCGGCAGACCTGACGAATATTTCGGGGGGGGGTTTTTTTCCCTTTCCCCTGACAGGCATAAGCAAGCACCTATGAAGGGTTAGGCCGGTCTGACAGCCTTTATCTAATGTGTACCTATTCTTCTCAACCCCTGAACCTGTTTCCTAGCCTTTTTTGAAAGAAAACGGGAAACGCCAGCTCTCTCACCCCCCTCTTTCGCCCCCCGCCCCTCGACGATTGCTTTGCTTTTGCGCGTGTCAAGAGGTCTTCTGCATGCATGCTCGTCACGCATCCGTCTGTCTGTCTACATACATACATACATACATACATACCTCGTAGCTGCGTTTTGCTTCTGATAAGGGACGTAATTTAAACGTTCCAGAGAGTGGAATTTCTCCTCCGCTGCTGCGTGGTAGGGAACACGACATGAAGGCCACAGCTAGTCAGCCCTCGTACATGACTGGGGAACCGAGCCGAAGCTGGCTGAGACAGATGGAACACAATTACACTTCAGGTATCGATACTTACTGGAGATCAATTAGCCTAACGCTGCTGTGTGCCCATCAATGTTGATTCGGGCATCATGTGAGGTTGACTGAGTAAGGGGGTGATGAGAGCGTATACATGATATGTGGGAAGGTTTTTTTTTTTTTTTCTAACTTAATAGCTAATAATGGCTTACGTGGTTCCCCGCTGTACTGTAGAAAGGATGGTTGTTTGAAGGAGGCCCATCATATTTGCTTTTGTCTCTGTTCTCGGTCAGGGACGCCTCTCCTAGACTCGGAGAACAGACAGTACCATGGTGTGGCAACAATGGACGAGAATAACGTTATCGTCAACCAAGCTTTGGAAAACCTTCGTTTCTTTTCACTAATAATTATCTCCCTGCATGCCTGTTTAGTCGCTATTAGACGTAATTCTTTTCTAGTCCTGTTCGTTTCGTTTTCGTTGATACTACAATCGAGCGTGGAGAATCATAGTAACAATTATACTGCGAGCATAGTAGGCTATCGAAATAGTTTCGACGCTATTGATGCTTGCAATGTGGAAATCCGGATAACATTTGTCCTCTACGTCCGTGCTAGAACAATGTGTTACGGGACGAATGGAAGGATTACTTACAGCGTGGCTGTCTATCTAGTAAGCAGGGCTTGGAAGTTATCGATTCCTCGCGATCATCCGAGTATACCAAGGGTTGCCACGGCGCCTACACAAACGATAACGACCCAAATAGCTGTAGCAGTACTCTTACGGTAGCTAGGAGTAGAACAAGATATTTACACCAATCATGATTATCTTTACCAGGTTTTGGCTCATGATGCTGCCATGGGGATCTCGGGGGTCATTATCTTACCAAGGATCGCCATGCTCAGGCAATATCTCTTCCTCTAGATGGCCACATGGGACTCCGTAGACGAATGTTGCCAAAACATAACGTCGGGTATTTCCTCAAGGTGATTGAGATCCATGATTTGTTTTTAGTTAAACTATCTAGAAACATTAGGCTCATGGGAAAACATTTAGCAAGCTGAACAAACGTTGAATAGGAGACATGTTCACTGTTCCTAGCTATCTACGTAACTTCTGTCGCACATTCTTGTAGATAACTAACTCAAGTAGGTAATTCAACCTTGCTTTCCATCGCATTCTCGCGTGATCCGGGCCCCTTTCCTCCTATCTGCGATGTTATTTGCTGGTACAATCACATGTGATACCTTCCCCTGGTGGCTTACGAAGAGGCTTCATCATGAAACGAGAGCAGTAGTACAACGAGATGCATAACTAGGGCACCTATGGATAGTTAGAACCTCGATATCAACACCCTACAGGGTGACTTCTGGATAGATAAGGAGTGTGACATGTCTAGAAACACCGCGTGACTAGCTAGACACGAGTCCAGAGGGCGGGGATAACCGGAACGGTTTGATTTTCACGCATGGCTTCGGATTTGATACGTGGAATATCTTGTATAATAGAGTGTCCTCCCGAAAGGGTGTAGGACAAATAGTTCGGATTTGATAGATTTACACGCCACATTCCCCTGAGGAGGCTTGAAGACCTTATGTCTCCTCCGAGCGATACATATACTAACTAACTCACGGCGTAACCAGATGTTAGGGTGCATATATTGGGAATATATGTTGTTGCATAGGTACTGAGAAGTATACACTGTTGATCTCTGCTGTTACGATACTCCTCCCTGGAACAAAGGAAGGATATGTATGTAGATAGTCAAGGACTAACCTGCAAAAATGATTAGACCTTTCGCACAACAACGCAAATCTATGTATACCCCCATACCTAACTCATGAGTCCCTGACATCTGCTAGCAATACTCAAACACTCTCTTTTTTCTTCTGTTCGTCACATGACGATGGAGGTCTCGACAGCGAGGACAAGCTTATCTCTACACTATATAGAGCTTCGGAGATGAGAGGGCATTCATCAAGCATCTCAATAGCATTGTACGTATCAAATGACACGGTTGAATGGAAAGAATTAGCTGCGTATGAATAATTCGTAAGACACCTCCATCCAAGCAACATGGTCACTTTTTCTGTAACGATACCAATGTCTATAGAGCAACGAAGGCATCATGTATGTATATTGCTAGCAACAGAGCATTGTGGGATTTTCACAATATACCCACACATTTGATTCTGTAGCGAGATCAAGTTAACTTCTAATAAGATAACTAAACTTTACCTTAATAAATTACATTATACCCGAGGACCTTTCTTACACTCTATTAGACACGCCTATTTTCCCGGGACTCTAGAAGAGTCGAAGGGCATATATATGAATAGTTCTGGTCCTAGCAGTCAAGCCTTAGTCTTCATTCTACCTACAACATCAATGACCAGTTCAACATAATCACCTGGGATCAGCATATATATGGGTGAGGCGGCTTTATGGTGGCTACCAATGCCACTTGGTGAAAGAACATCTTAATTAACAAAATATGTAACAAAATATGGTTGTGCTCCCTCGTTAAAATCGATAATTTTCAATAGATGACTGGGGCAAGGAAATAGGTTGCAATGATAAGAAAACCCCGACCTTGAAGCAGGAATTGAGTGATGATGAGGTTTAGTTCTAAGGCGCCAGGTTTCAAAGCTCAGGAGTATACTGTACCTGTTTGAGATCAGTGCGTTGTTCGTTGAGCTATGTACTTCGGGCGGATAGTAGGACTACTACGAATATTTACGGCGTCGCAGAGGAATAGTAGGAGGCACCTACGGTATCAGAAGGAGAACATAAGATTGTACCATATGCCCATCACATGACTGCAATTGTATAATTTCGTATGAAAGCTAAGTAGCTTCTTCAGTTCCATTGAGACCCGGTTGACGGAGCCCTATACAGCTCTCTCCGTAGCTGTCGGTATCTGGTGACACATATCCTCCGTGTCTGCAGAAAATATCAAACGCTGAGGGGAATCATGCATTATAATAGCCAACGCCTTTTGTTGAAAAGTATGACCGGCCGGCCCCTTGTAACCTTTTTAACCCCCAGTCCCAATTTATGATACCTATGCCAGTTGATGCCTCATACTCATGCTTGTTGAAACAGAAAACACCCTTGCACACCTGGCAAAGGCCAGGCGCAACAAATTATTATGTACATTTAGTTTAGTATCGGTAGCTAAGAGAATGTCAGTAGTGTACGAGGATAAGGAGGCATATTAGGATGGTGGTAAACATACTGGTCAGCCTTGAAAGGACCCTCGGTAGGGAGGCTCAGGTACTCAGCCTGGACGTCAGTGAGCTTAGTGAGCTCGACATTGACGTGAGCCAAGTGCAGGGCAGCCACCTCCTCGTCGAGGATCTTAGGGAGGACGTAGACGCCGACAGGAAGCTTCTCCGTCTTGGCAAATGCAACATATTTCTTGCCGAAGGCAGTATCCTCAGCCTTGTACAACATGATCTGAGCAAGGACCTGGTTGCTGAAGGAGCAGGACATGACGAAAGAAGAGTGGCCAGTGGCACAACCGAGGTTGACAAGACGGCCCTCAGCTAGGAGGATAATGTGGCGGCCGCTGGACATGAGGAAGCGGTCGACCTGGGGCTTGATATTCTGGACGCTCTTGGCATTCGCCTTCAACCAGGCAACATCGATCTCAATATCGAAGTGGCCAATGTCTGACGCTGAGTTAGCTTATTACAATCTCTAGGCACGATTTGTTAGTCACTTACTGCAAACAATAGCATCGTTGGGCATGACCTCGAAGTGGTGTGAAACAAGGATATCACGGCAGCCAGTGGTGGTAACAAAGATTTGAGCTTGGGGAGCGGCCTTTTCCATGGTGGTGACCTGGAAGCCGGCCATGGCAGCCTGGAGGGCGTTGATGGGGTCAACCTCTGTGATGAGGACGCGGGCACCCATACCCTGAAGAGCCAGGGCACAACCCTTACCGACATCACCGAAGCCAGCAACGACGGCGATCTTGCCAGCGATCATGACATCAGTGGCGCGCTTGATACCGTCGATTAGAGACTCACGGCAACCGTAGAGGTTATCGAACTTGCTCTTGGTAACGCTGTCGTTGACGTTGATGGCGGGGACCAAAAGCTTCTTCTCCTTCAGCATGCGGTAAAGGTGGTGGACACCAGTAGTGGTCTCCTCGGAGACACCGTAGCAATCCTTGAGCATCTCAGGGTACTTGCTGTGAACGAGGGCAGTCAGGTCACCACCATCGTCGAGGATGAGGTTGAGCTTCTTGCCATCCTTGAAGGCAAGCAGCTGCTGTTCGAGGCACCAGTTGTACTCCTCCTCGGACTCGCCTTTCCAGGCAAAGACGGGGACGCCGGCAGCAGCAATGGCGGCAGCAGCGTGGTCTTGTGTGGAGAAGATGTTGCAAGAGGTCCAAGTGACCTCGGCACCGAGAGCGGTCAAAGTCTCGATCAGGACAGCGGTCTGGATGGTCATGTGCAGGCAACCAGCGATGCGGGCACCGGCAAGGGGCTGGTCATCAGCGTACTTCTTGCGGATGGACACCAGACCAGGCATCTCGTTCTCGGCTAACTCAATCTCCTTGCGGCCGAAGGCGGCGAGGGACAGGTCAGCGACCTTGAACTTAGAAGCAGGGGCGGCCATTTCTGTGTCAAAACGGTCAGTCCGGTGTCATTGCACCAACGGGGGCTTATTTTCGGTTCATTGGCACTTACTGTAGTGGTAAAGTGACAGCTGTGATGATCGAGGGGTATAACGCTAAGGAGAGGTCTGTGAGTTAGCAGCGAGATACTACAGGGCGGTTCATTGGATTTCACAAAGCAAGCATCTAACGGGAACTTACGCAAGGCGGAATATGAGGGCGAAAGAAATGTAAAAGAGGGAGAGAGAGAGGTCTGAGGGAAGTGAAACAGAAGAGGATTAAGAGGAAAAGAAGAAGAGAGGAGTGGTGGAAGTAGTAAGCACTGAGGGGCAGGATAAGACGATAAAGTCGGTCGTGGAGGATTTCCCACGCCGCAGAAAAATTTGGGACCGGCTCTGCCCCTCCATCGCCGTACACAGCGTCCCTGGACCCTAGCCGCTGGCTGGGTCCTGAACCCCACCGGCTCCTGGCCGATAGAGCTGCGAGACCCTCCAGAGCCCTCTTATTGCCCGCCGGGTTCCTACGGTGACTGGTTGGCCATTCGGGGCTGATTGGACAGCTGTCCCCGCTAGCTCCTTATCGGCCTAGCGCCTTAGATAGTGGCTTAGCGGATATGCCCCCTGCGCCTGGCAAGGCCCCTCTACCCCTCGCACTCGAAGCTGTCGGCAAATGTGACCAACGACCAAATGGTAGGACAACTACTTCCATAAGCTACGAAGTCGGGTTAATTCACTAATAATTTCTCGCGCATTGCTTACCTACGCGCAGTCATCGGAGTTTTAAGACTTTCCTGCTCGTGACTGTCTAAGACACCCGATCACTACGGGGGTAGCCGCCGGGTTTTGCGTCGACTATTGAACCAAGTTCCCTACCTGGACGGATAGGTCGGGTTGATCGGGCTAGTAAACCGTAAGAGCCAGTGCTGACTAGTTGAGAAGTGATCAGCCTCCAGACTAAAGGTCATTTACATTGGAGGTACCAGATAGGTACCTGCCTACCCGGCTGTGAGCTTGCTTTGAATCATGTCATGGCTATGTATGAAATGATTATCCAACTAAATAAGAATTTGAGCTTGTCCAAAGAACCCAATCCAACGAATATTCAGATACAGCGGCACAATGGAGGTTTACGGTTTCAGATTGAGCCGGTCACCGGTGTCACGGTGTGTACCGGTAGTGTAAGCCGGTTCGGACGGACCCCACTATCAGACTTGATATGATGTTGGTTGCATCCACACTGAGGAGGACTATGTGTACATGCTGCGAATTTGAAGCAAACCACCTATTTAGGTACGCCTAAAGAAGTAGGTAGCTGAAGCTGCCTGTTTTTTCACACTACTATTTGAATCAGTTTTCTGTCTTTCAAAGAACACCATTTCATACCTCGACATACGAACTTGAACGCGAAATAGGGCATATATTATCACCATATCTCAAAGCCTGATGGACATGATTTTGGAGCCTATATATTCAGAGCCGAGCTGTCACCCCGGGATTTGTGTAGTTGATTAACTAAATATTTACCAAAGGCTGTAGTCCTTTCATCATCAATGCCAACATCTCGTCCCCTCTTCGCTATTCGAGCTGTTGCGGCAGGCTTTTCTCGGCACCTTCGCCGTAATAGTAGCACATCGGCATGCTCTTATTACCCGTCTCATAAGAGTACGGGACGTGCGCCTGCTCTTATTTGTACCTGGCTCCGTGAGATGAAGATGCTGTGCCAAGTACATGGCTACTTTTCTATTGAACCCAAAAGAGCGCCCAATCGCCGAACGCCGTGCCAGATGCATGCCCACGGAAACATTCCGCTTTCCAATCAATGTCCTCATTCCGGCAGAAGGGTCCCCCTGACAGCGAACATCTTAGCACTAACGCACGCCGTAAATCCATCCACCTGTTTGCTGTACTGCTCTACCTGTTTAGCATTCAACATGCCCTCAAGGCGACTGGGTTCTTGTGGTAGCTTGAAGATGCGTTGCCATTCATCCTCAGCTAGAGGTTGTTGCTTGGCCGCAACTCGTGCCGCGTTTTCTGCTTTACGCTTTGTTTGCCATGCTGTGATCTTGGTCTGCTCTCGCGCTAATTGTCTCTGGTAGTATTGATAGTTGTTGAGTTCGGTGTAGTGTGACTCTATGCTGTCAAGTAGTAGGTCACATGTCTTCTCCAAAAAGGGATCTATCGAGAGCTCAAGAGTATCGGCTGAAGGATGAAGAGGCATCTGCATGGGATTAATTTGGAGGTCGGCAAGCGATGTAGGCATGGCCACGTCACCAGTTGTCGGCTTCGCGGGTAGTTGGTGGAGGAAAGAGGTGAGAAGGTGAGAATTATGCAGGCTGACTGGGAGTTCGGTGAAGATGTCTCTGAAGGAGAGTTTCGATTTTTGTAGGCTATTGTAAGTTAGTATTATAGCTTTCCAAAAGTTGGCAGTTGAGTCGAACCTCTCCGTGGTGAACTTGCCCTCCTTATATGCAGTCATGAAGGTAGGGGTCAGCTTGAAGGCGCGCAGGCTTAGAGCGCCCTGTGAGCTCCGGCTCACGTCGTGAACCAGGGCTACTGTCTTGTCGTTTTCACGCTGGTAGTGATATTGGTTCTCGATGAAGCCGAGGTTGACAAAGTTGCCCATTGTAGCGCTTGTGTACCAGCCAACATTGTTAGCATCCACGTTCACCTCCTTGAGGTGGCGAATCATCTCGTTCTGATAGGTTATGTTCGCCTTCGCCCGAGGTGCAGCCGCGGCCAGCGCGGAGGCGTCGTTCTGGTGGCTGCCCTCGACGTTGGCAACATCGGCGGTAGGGAAAGGGAACGAATTCGTAATGTCTAGAGCGCCATCCTGGTCCATGCCGACGATAGATCCGGTAGCTGTGGTTGGGAAACTGGTAGAGCAGTGCTTGGCAATTTTCATGACGA
Source organism: Ustulina deusta (assembly GCA_023159155.1). Taxonomy (NCBI): domain Eukaryota; kingdom Fungi; phylum Ascomycota; class Sordariomycetes; order Xylariales; family Xylariaceae; genus Ustulina; species Ustulina deusta. The sequence continues at coordinate 806,760 of JAJNNX010000004.1, read as the reverse complement.
CCTGAATAGGAAATCAACTGTCAGTATAAGAGGTTCGCGATCGAGGTGGAGGGGTGAGATGAGGGGCATAAGCGGTGGACGAACCAAAGCTTCTACCTGGACCGTCTTCAACGGCACATCTTTCGCAAAGTCGGCCATGGTTCCAGCGGGAGAGAGATACTCGAGATGTAGAACGTCTTGTCTGTCGTGTCTTGTCTGTCGTGGGCCGCGGTGTGGCTCGTACTCGGTGGATGACGAACGATCGCAAAGCGCGCGCTCGCTGGGATCTCAAATTTTTGTGGTTTCGGCGGGATGCAAATTGTGTGTGTTGGGGAGAAGCGGAGAGGACCGGCAGAAAAGGTATGAGGCTAGATCGCTACCGAGATAGGGAGGGAGGTAGGTAGCCCAGGTACCGAGTGCACGCCAAGCTGCAAGGAAATAAAGCGGAGAGAAGTGGAGATGATTACGTATTTACTGTGATAAGTAGATATCGTACACCTACACTATGTCTTCCAGGTAGGTACCTACCTATATGAAACTAGTGTAGCTACGAGCCTAATCGGCTGGCTCAGTCTTATGCCTGTCTTGGCACCCCTCCCTGGCGAGGTCGTGCGCGGGTAGGTACCATTTATTGCCTTAAGCCGCTGATGATGGCGGACGTATTATTTCCATACCAAGTACAGTTTCACAGTTTAGGCGTTGGCCTGTTCTCTTAAAACGAGACGTTCGATTTAACGAAGTATTTGTTGTCTAGACTCCGGCCGTCTTCTCCCCAACGCTTGCTGGGGCGTTGATCCAAAAAGCGAGGCGAATAAATCCCACTCTTGCCCTCGGGACCCCCCACGCCAAATGGAAGCTCGGGGGTGTTGTCATCTTCCATGTCATTTAGGCCACTAATAGACTCTTGCTGAAAGAGCCTCATCTTGACGTCGTCTCATCTTTCTATGTGATCCTCGCCGCCATCGTCTGCTTCCAATGCGGCCAAATATCGCCATGTCGTCCAGCTCTGAGCGTGCGCCCAAGCCTCGGGTCGTCGCGCAGCTGACGAATGGGACTATCAGGCTATCCCGGCCCCTGATTAGCTCTCTCCGCAAGCCTCTCCGCAAGACCCGGCTGGCCCTGTTCCTCGTACAGTCAGTCGGTACCGCCCTGCTCCTCGTCCCGTCCTCGTCTTCCACCTGGCCAGGTATCCTCTCTGCAGCGCTGTGCCCAGGCACGTTCTCCCTTCCTCCTCTCCGGCACGCCCTCAGCGCTGTGCTGTGCTACGCTAGTCTCGTCCAGCTTACTAGGGGATCACTCTGCATTGGGTAGAGGGAACCAGAGCTTCCGGTTTTTCGATCCGTTTCTATTATCATTCCGTCTCCTCTGCGCCTCCTGGCAATTAAACAACAGATGGTACTCGCTCTCTACATGCCCTGCGCTGAACGAGGGATCTGCTCTGCCAGCAAAACTTGCCAGCAAAATCCATGCGACGGTGTCACGATTCGCGTCTTTGTGCAACCCTGGTCGACTAAGCCCCATGAACATCCAACATGGATAGCTCTCCTCTCATTCGCCACGCCCACTGGTAAACGTCTATCTCCCTTGCTGGGTTTGCGCCCTCTATCAAACTACTTTGATGATAGCCCGCTCTATCGCATGCAGTAGCCTGGCCTAATGCTACCCTACCGGCTCATCACGCCCAGTCGGTGATCTCCCAGCTTTCCACATTGTCGCGGATGATAAGCCTATGCCGGTCAATCTTCCAATGGGAATAGAGGTCCCGAGCTGCCGTGGCTGCCCGTCGATGCGCGGGCCCGATGCCTCCTTTCCTTGCGTCTTCTTGCGATCTCCACACGCACGTTGCCAGATTTTTACCGTCCTTATCAGGGTTTCCAAACCAGTACCTAATATTCGTCAGTGCATGATGCGCATTGCCGGCGCAGAGAGTCACCTACTTGAGAAACCCGCCACTCGCCGTTGCTTCCGCATGTGCTGCCTTGTCCAAGGTCCCCAGGTCTTCGTATACCGTCGTCGGTGGAATTTGGGACCGGAACGCTACCACAAAAAACGAGCTTCCTTTCCAATTGTGTTCCTTCTGCCGTGCTAACAGTTTTACCTGCTCCATGACCTCTTCCCAGTTGAAGGTGTCGAGATATGGGGCAGTAGCATAATCAGGCCGGAGACACTTCAAGTGACCTAGCGCCTGCGCAAGGATCGCGTTTTCCGTGTCGAGACGCTTCAGGTCCAGCAGGTGTTCCCTTTCAGTGTAAGGTGACATAACGAACAGATCTTTAGCCTCATCTCGGGGAGTTTTTGAAGTCGCGACCCCCTGTATTGAAACAGTGCCTGTTGTCTTCCCGGCGTTGGCGGTGAGCGCTGGTCCCATGCTCTGCAGCGGTTCATGCTGGATAGCCATGGTCTCGCCTAAATCTGCAGAGACCCTTGCAGCTTGTGGAATGATACCGAGTTCGATAAGGCGCGCAGGGAGTCGCTAGATATGGTGTTGCGAGAGCAGCTTCCTCACAGGTCAATGACTATGAAATTGAGTGTGTGGCGGGTTGTATCCTTTGTCAGGCAGGGTGGGCTGGGTCCTGATATATATGCCTGTGGATTCGGATGCAGAAGAATCGGCATTACTCCAAGCGACTCTCGAGGACAACTTATACGGACTAGCTCCTACCCGGCATTGGTCTTTGTCACTGTTCCTGGGTGATTACGGAGTGATTTCTGCATTGATAAGGCCGTGTACCAGCAACGAGAAGCGCCGGTACCGCTTGGACAGTATGATATCTGCCTCCTAGGTAAAATGTTGCGCTATCGCGCCATCCTGCCAATTACTGATACCATAAACTCCCGTCATTAGTATGGGCCGCTTGAATAGGACGTCGACCTTTGTATCAAATCACACTAGTATTTCCCCAGACGCTAACATTGGGGTTAGTGTAACTACCCAGGTACCATCTTGTGTCGCGCAAACATTGCGGTGTATGATACGTGTCTAACTTTCCCAGCTAATAAAAGTCAAATTATCGTCGCATGAATGAGAGCTAGATAGGTAGTTCAACACCAACGTGGCCTCGGACCCGCCAACCCACCACCAGCGTTGAGTCAGCTAGCTTTGGATAAGACCACAGGATTATATCGGTTTGATTAACTTGAATGTTGAAGGGCAAGAGATTCCATTTGTTTCGGCTAGGATTAGCCCGACTTCACCAACATCACACTTTCGCACACCGCCAATCACGAGGGCCACAATGAACTCCAGACCAGCGAACATCTCCCTGGGGGGTTGATTTCCTCTAGGGAATCTCGGGCCCAAGGCATCAAGGCTCTGAGCTGTGCCTGCAATATAGCAAGCAACCTCGTTCAGCCATTCTGCAGACATCCGTCACCTATTTGGCGTAGTTCTATCATCTATCACAATAATTGTTTAGCGCTCTTTGAGTTCTTATTATCAGCAGCATATATCTTGTAGGCTGGATGCCACAATCTGTTACTGAGATTTTGCGTCCGAAACCGGTCCGTCTATGTTGCAGCCCGGTTGCAGCCACCTTGCTGCCGGAAAAAAGGAATCCCTGGCGGGTATCCGCCCGCAATGTTCCTCGATGAAGCCGAGGGAGCCAGCCAATGGTATGTTTTAATCCGTTTGATTGCGTAATGAGGGATGGTGGTGAGATGCTTGCGCCTTGGCAAAGACGGACAAGTTTAGCTCCCGTAGCTTGCCAACAACCTTTATTGTCTTCAGGTCTCACAAGTGTAGGTCAGGCAACGTATAATACTTAGTACTATGCTTCGTATACTACATAAATTTCAAAGAGCACGTAATCAGGTGTTGTTTCGTGGAATTGGCAAATTTATATCCTCATCTCTTGATTCATAAAAGATTAGAGATTGATAACTTTGAAGATTGTTTAGTCCCAAAATGCGTATGATTGGCTGCATAGAAGGATGTCCACTTATAGGGCACAGACTGCGGAAAGAAATATTATCATGATCAGGCACTTTAATCTCACACCTAGAGAAGGGAGGAAATGGTGACTGCGAGTAGATGCTTTTAGTGCACGATTAGGAGTCGGTTTATTGTATCGAGATGGTAAGCACCTTGCGAGTAAATGGCACATTCAATAGGTAATGAACGCACTTATGAGTCAAGCATCATCTCCCGGTATAATTCACTAAGATAGACCTACTGGGTATCTTATAAATATACCGGATATTATCAGCCTCAAGGTCGCTTAAGCTCAGAGCCATGTAAGCACGGGTGCCGACAGGATCTTCCGGTAGCTAATATGATATGAGTTATGTACCTATAGAACAGGGTAAGATGCATGTCATCATAATTTTGAACCGCATACATATAAAAGCCGCCAGAACTATTCCTTTCTTACTCATCCAATACAATATTGAGTTGAATCCAAAAGGGGTAATAATTTAGATACCAACAACGCCACATCGTCAAGTAACCTGGACCTAGGTTTATACGAACCACACCGCTGATTTTTGCTGAAACAGTCTTATAGACTAGCCCAACCTATATAATGAAATTTGCTGTTTTGCATGCAAATTCTTAGCTGGAAGTCTCAATTCGTATGACATAGAGAGCTATATTATAGCTACTTATACCTCTTTCCTTCTCTTTCTCCATTCTTTCAATTTCTTGGCTTCTACATTAAGCATAACATGTTGGGCTTGGCAATGATTGAGACTGCTTTATCTAGGATCAACTAAGAGGGTTTGTCTCTCACTACAATCCACTCAGCCATCCCTCCTTATCACCACCGTTACTCGAACGCTACCTCATCCCGTCTTGTGTCGGAAGATGGTCAAGCAAAACCCAGTAAATAATGAGTCAGCTGCGAGTATATGTGGGATTGGATCAAGATGGAAGTCACCTAAAGTTCTCAAGTTTGGAGTATGGAAAAATTCCCTCGCTCGTGAAGCCTGAAGATTAGGTTGGGTATCATTACTCGATATCAGCGCATAGCGGCGCTTCTTCGTATCTTCGGCACCCGTGCGCTCCCGCAACTTATTCCCAAAACGTCCTAGATTTATCTGCCGCCCAAGTCTTGATACCTCCGCAGCGCGATTCGGCTTTCGCTCGGCTGTCTCCACTCATTGATGACGATAATCGTACGAGACCAAACTACGCAGTGCCAACTATAGTATACATATTGGAAGAAGGTAGTTATAGTACAAAATTCAGCCGGGGTTTTATTCTTTGATGTGGAGAGATACCTAGGACTTTTTCGATTTGTTCAAGCTCCCCGGGCGTAGAAAAGTTTTGGGACTGAGGTAGGGCTTGAGCTGGAGTTGAAAAATCATTTTACCAATGTATATGTGAATCATCTCTTGAATACGGGTGTCGAATGTCTTCACTAATATTGCTGTATAATCAGGTACTTTAGATACAAAAAGTGAAGATATAACAAGGGCGTCCCCAGGTAAGGGCTCGGAGAATATACACCACTCAATTTAGCAATAATCTTCTAGGATGCCAAAGGTCCGTTACTCGTTTAGACCCATACGGATAAGGCGGGAATAATAAGGCTATATATATATATATATACCAAGTTACCTAACCCAGCCGAAGCCGAAGCCGGCTATGCCCTCTAAGCGCGACGACTTATTGTGTATAGTAGAAAAGCATCAATGTGGAAATAAAATGCCTTGGCTAGATGATGAGTTGCAGTGCTACATTTTCCCTAATAGGACTCGGGCGGCAGAGTCACTGGAGGGTAACTGATATCCAGAGGGAATTATATACAGCACTCTCATAAGAGTGATCCCATATACTTCGACCGACCAGCAACCCATAGGTGGTCCATTAGTGACCCATCTTCACTTTGGATAGAACCCCTCTGACAAAACTCTCAATAGTGACTCAACATTAGAAAGGCACATTATACTTTCTGAAACTTGATTTCGCCAAATGGTCCACCAATTACAAGTCTGTCTTTTTGGGGACTTGCAGAACCACCTGTAAGCTCGGAGTCGTTCCCTGTTGGTGCGCTGGTTGCAACTAATAATATTTCAAATATACATAGATACATGGCATACCCGAAATTGCTAACGAGTTTTGAAATGTCGTTTCTGTTTTTTTGCTAATTCACAACCTGTAAAAAAGCCACGTGGTCTATATGAGACGCACGATGAATCCATTAAGTTGATTAGGGAAATGCATACCTACATAAGCACCTTAGTAATATCGAGGGTTGCGGGCCGGGCTGGTGCGTTATCTGGCATAAAATTGGTTACAAAATGCACCACCTACTCTGGATACCCTTAGCCACCCAATAGTTGATTAATATCGTCTGCGGAAATAACTGGGCATTTTTTGGGTTTAATTATTAGTAATATTTGTTGCTTTCTTATTCTCAAGCTCCAACTAATACATCGTTAATGACCAAATCCTTTCTCAAGCTCATATAAACTTATGGCAAAGGCTGGCGTAACAACATATAACGCTCCAGTCTGCGGGTACCAGTGTGAATACTATCTACAAGGCGCTTGCTGGAGAGGTGTGCGGGTTTTTTGATAGCTATTCAAAACGGAAGAAGAAAAACCATGGACCGAGGAGCACACACATACGGTCTCTCCGATAGGTTCATATTCGGAATTCTATAGAGCATATACTTCTAGGAACAAGGACATTGGAGAGAGAGGTTGACGCCTTTTTAAGGCGAGAATAGAGCTCGAGGATGGGAAGAAGGATCCACATGCAGAAGCAATCAAGCACAGCCAACAATCCACAACTCAAAAATCCTGTCACGGACGGAGCTATGTTGAACCCAACCCCGAAGACTAGGATGAAGGTGGCACGGGTCAAAATTCCAACGAATGGGTTATATAAAAGCTGTCTCCCTATGTGAAGTTCATTGAAAGGGGTACAATCGGATTATAAGAAATCTATTGAAATGACAACAATGTTTATAAGTTTTGATATCTTTTTTTGCGATATCACTACAGCGACGGGTTTAATGTTTGCGCCTACCTGGGAGGCGATACACCAGAAAAGCCTCAATTTCGACGCGATATCTTGTAGAAAGTGATTGAGATAGTTTCAGCTAACATGGTATTATATAGAAAGGGCTCTTGATTAAAGTGCCTACGTAGCTAATCGAACATCTAGCGACCATTTACCTACAGCTACTCGCTTTAGCCAAAGCTATACACGGTCGTTGAACACAAAAGGAACAGCTTCGGATCTTCGAAACTATTTATATTTTTATGTAGTATTTATGCTTTGAGCCCTTTTGTAGTTGAAATTTGGTTCCTGGGTCCCCGAGTCCACTAAGCTTATGCTATGTGGCTCCATAGGAACATTTCCCATCTAGAATAAGATAAATATGCATCGCAACAGCACTTAAAACGTTACAGTCTCATACAGACTGCGGATACAAGAGTTGGTGCAATTTAGCGAATGCAATGGATACAGTGAAAATGGGGATCGCCTTCGTCGAGCAGAAGGTTGGAGAGGAGAGAGAGAGAGAGAGATGCCACCAAAATGTTACAGTGTACATATTCCGGGAAAGGTAATATAGTAAGTGCCACTAAGCGACAATATATGCCCTTGATATAGGCGCAAACTGATTTAGTATTTTAAATGGCCCATTAGTGTGATAAGGTCAGGTGACGCAATGATCGGGACTTATTGTATACAGGAGATAATTAATGTGTTGCCTTTAAAAATATCTGGAATAATGTCATTTCCATGTCTTAGAGTTGGTGCTGCCATACATCTTTGGGACAAACTAGGCATGTGCTTTCTGAAAGAAGATCATACCAAGGGAAGCAGGCTCTTTGAACAAAGGTGTGTCTATCTAACAGCTGTTACTCCTAGCAAGTAGATAGTTAGTAGTACAGACTTCACTTCACACACACACGCACACGCATCCACGCTTCAAGTCTTAGCCGGCACTTTAGCAGCGGGGTTGTCACATTATTATAGAAGTATCGGGATGCGTCGATACTGCTCGGGTATATACGTGTCCATATTATCATTATACCATCCATCAAGTCATTGGCTCTCGAATGCCTAACAGTGCAAGAAGATCTCGTGCACATTTCATGCAATACCCCACGTCTAGCTATCCCTAATTAAGCAATTGCATTCAGAAATTCTTACTCATCATCAAGTATACGGCTTGCTATACTTCCAAAAATGGGGACTTCAAATCTGTGCGACAAGTTAGACTTTGAATTTGAAATGTTGTGGCGCGAGTGGTAGATTAATTCCTCACCTATCGAGAGTATCGGCGTCCCGGTACGCATGAAGTGCGAGGAACCCCATCAGACCGAGATCTCCGAGTATGATGAGCCAGCTGAGGAATGTCGACCAGGAGAATAGGAGATGAACAACGAACAAGACAGTGAAGACGAGACTGGACTGCCATGCGTGAAATCTAGAGGTGTTGTATTAGCTTAGAGATTCCAAGCACCCAGGTATGATCACGCCTCTCGAAATTGCTTCATCTTCGCTCTCCTCATTGGAATGTAAAAGCCGTAAGGTTAAACTCAAAACAACATGTCACGTGTGATCTGTAAATAGGATGGTTTGGAACAGTACTCACCTAACGTAATCACTTTTTCTCTCTAGAATCAACAGGAGAATGGCGCCAAGGGGTGGTAGGCCGATATAAGCAAGCACGGCCTCGTAATCTAGCCGGATGCCCAGACTCGTGTCAAACTCGCTGACGAAGTCTCCGTTGCCGCCCAATCCTATTCCTCCCGCACCCGCACCCGCACCCGCGCCCACGCTGCCGCCGAATCCCTCTTCAGAAGCGTATCCTGCCTGCCACGAGCGCTGGGGCTGCGGATGTTGTAGCGGCGGTGGAGAGTATGCGGCAAAGTTGCGCTGGGACGGGCTGAAGGACCGCCTGTGATCCAGCGACGCGCGCGGCGAGGTGGTGCCTTCGCCGACAGGAGGAGAGAACGGCCGGTTATGCTCAGGTGGCGAGCTCTGGTATGGGGCGAAATCCATGGTGAAGCGTTGCTCTGTTGAGTCTCGCGGAGCCGTTGCTTGTGTGGTTGAGGGGCTCGGTTCGTTATCTGCTCATTGGATCTTGTGAGCAACAGAAAGCGTGGGTGAACTACGAGCCGTGTAGTAATGGCTTGCTGTTGCCGTAAATGGCCGGCTTCCAGCAACACAGGGCGGTGGACGAGGATGGGGGAATGACGCTGACAGTGTCGCGAGCTCTCAGCTTTGAGTTGAGAAATGCGATGTGCATTATGATTAGATAAAGAGGAAGCAAGCAGGCTCAGGCTGGAGCCGGGCTTGGCGCGAGGAGCTGTGGGCGGCTGTGTTAGTGATATGCAGGGTCTAGTTTAGCGCATTTAGATGTATTCTAAATACCTACATAGGTACATAAAGTATTTAGGTACATAGATACCTAGGGACAAGTATTTCAAGGCTCAATCGAAATACATCGAAGTACTTATCTAGACCAACCTGTCACTCGAGTTGGAGACAGTACCTACAGCCTGTACCTGTATTACCACGGAAATTATGCAAAGGGCGAGAACATCATACCTACATTTACTAACCGACGGCCGGAATTATCATATTCATATTACAGCCAACTTCCAAGGTTCTGCTCTGTTCTCAGATATTGTTCGGGTGAATTAAGGTACGACACAACAGCTATTACCGTGGGATTCATGTACATTGTTTGTTCTAGGTATACTATTAAACATCATTTTATAGCACATACAGATATAGAATAGCACACGCCTTCTACACGCTTGGCTTGTCTTATGCGTCGTCTTCCTTCTTGCCGCCGTTAGATTCTTCCTCCAACTGTGTCCGTCTCCCCTCGAGAGCCAGCCACAACCCCTTGCTGTGGCCCTCCAAAGCTGTCGTAAGACCGAGACCGGCATGGTGTAACAGGGAAACGAGCTGTGCCCGCAGTCCGTCGAGACCGCCCTCAATGCCACCAACCCAGTTGACTCCGGCATTGTCGAAAGCCTTGCCCTCTATCCTGCCTCCGATAAGGATTAACTTCTGGAATCCGCCCTGGGCAGCGGGATCGTGGTATCCGGGGTTCTTCCTTCGCGTGGGGGCAGGGAACGCGGGAGACGGCGAGAGGACCTTGAGTGCAGCTGCTAGGTGTGCGGGTGAAACCGAGGGGAAAGTCAGGGCGGCAATAGGCCCTGTGATCAAGGGGTTGATCTGTCCATAGGTCGACGAGTCGTCAACTGTAGCCTGCTTGATGGACTCGTAGGCTGTTTTGGACAGATCATGTGTGTATGCATTCGACTTTTCGGCCTGGCCCTCGGGTTTGAAGTATTCGATAATTTTGCAGGAGAGGTTAAATATGCGCGTGCGCAACACCTGCAACTCAATGCTAGATGAGATATCGACGGGGATGGTGCCATCAGGTCCAGCAACGGGAGATGGGACCTCTGCCAAGGCGGCACGCACCTCTCGTCGCACGGCGGCCCATTCTACAGCAGTGAGGTTGTTATGTTGGAAGAAGAGCATCAAAGGAGACGACCGCAGCATTGCCGTGTATGAGCGAAGAAGCTGAGTCTTTCTCAGCTCAGGCCGCCGGGCACTTGGGGGTTGCGTTGGAGGGATATAGTCGTCGGGTAACCTCAGAGCGCTGAGAGGTTGTGGGGAAGCTGCTGTTGCATACTGCCTCGAAGCGGCCGTCGTCGCATTCTGAGCAATGAGGGCTGGTATTCTCGTCGAGCTCGTCGTCGTTCGCTCGAGAGCTCGCCGCACGCTGCTGCGGGCAGAGCAAGTGAGCCGCGGCGGCATCCTGGGTAATTCTGTGGTCCCTAACTGACACTCCCTATTTTTCTTTTTCAGACCGCCTCTCCCTCAACCCTGGCGTCGTTATTGTCGTCGTCTTCAAACTGGTGAGGGTAGTCGTCGCTGCTCTCACTTGAGACTCCCGTTGGCCCGTCGCAAAGCTTGCATGAAAATTAATTGGACCGCGTGCTGGCTTCCAACCAGTATGGGGCAGGTCAGGCCAGGACAGGTCGGGTCTTGGATGCGATCGGCGGTCGGAGGTCGGAGGTTTCTGTCTCCAGTCTCAGGAAATCTGCCGCACCTCACCGCCTCAACTGATAGCTACATGTAGTAGGTACTGGCTACCCTACCAAGATAGGTACCTAGTGCAGGAACAATAAAGACCCCTCCAGGAGGTGCCTGGGTAGGTTAGTCCTCCAGCTACCCCTGCCCCTGCCCCTGCCCCTCCGTCCATCATCTACATGATGGCGGGGCAGCGAGATCATCACTCATCACCAACACTTTGGGGTTGCTCTCCTGCCACCTGAGTCACTGTAGCAAGGGATGGGTCTGCAGCTTACATTCCGATGCTCCCAGGCCAATTGAGTTGTTCTAGACATTCCCATGATTTCTCCTGACTTTGATTTACGTTTTCCAAGCCAGAGCTTTTCGTCGCAACTTGGAGACAGCTCGCAAGAAATTCGCTAAGACATTCTCTCCGATTCGCAGCTTTGACGGTATGGCCGCTCCGACGCAAGACCAGCAAGCTCTGGTCGATATCCGCCCCTTGCTACAACGTCTGTGGCCAGATCCCGAAAAGGAGAAGGTGACGGCCCACGAGATTGCTGAGGCGATCTCACTCATCTTCGTAAATAGGCTAAGCCCTGTTCAAACGGGCTCACTCCTGACAGCTCTCCATTTTACCGGCTGGGACCGTCGTGCTGATGTTTTGGCTGAAGCCTCGGCTGCCATGCGCCGCCATGCGGCAACAATCGACTTCCAGGGCTTGGAGAATGTGATATCGAAGGCGAGGCGGCCGGAGGGAAACTACCAAGGTGGGCTGGTGAGTTTGCCTTGAAAGCGTGAAGACGGCAAAGAGGGAAAGCCGGTGGGAGCGCTGAATAGGAGCCTGGAGATAGCGATGCTAACCTATCCCACAGTGCGACATCGTGGGCACAGGAGGCGACTCTCACCACACATTCAACATCTCCACCACATCTTCCATCCTTGGCTCGTCCTTGCTCCTTCTCGCGAAGCATGGCAACCGTGCATCGACCTCCAAGTCCGGCTCCGCCGATCTGCTCATGACCATGCAACCAAAGCCCGCCCAGCTTGCTCGCATTACCCCCGACACCATCTCTACTGTCTACCAGTCCACCAACTACGCCTTCCTGTTCGCTCCTGTCTTCCATCCCGGCATGAAGCATGTCGCATCCATCCGTAAAGAGCTTGGATGGCGCACTATCTTCAATCTCTTGGGCCCCTTGAGCAATCCCCTCGACGACGCCATTGAAGCACGGATGTTGGGCGTTGCGCGCGATGACCTAGGCCCCGTCTTCGCCGAGGCTTTACGGTTAGCCGGTGCTAAGAAAGGATTGGTTGTCTGTGGCCAAGAGCAACTTGACGAGATCTCGTGCGCCGGACCTACCCTCTGCTGGCAATTAGTCGGAAATGGCAGCGATGATAGCGTGCGGGTTCAGCATTTCTTAATCGAACCTAAGGACTTCGGGCTGAGTGCACACCCGCTCAACACTGTGTCCCCCGGCAAGGAACCCCATGAAAACGCAGAAATTCTGCGTCAGATCCTGCAGGGTGAACTGCCAGACGACGATCCTATCCTCGAGTTTGTGCTCATGAACACGGCGGCCCTGTTTGTTGTGTCAGGCATCTGCGAGGCTGACGCGAGTGCCATGGGCGCTGGCGATGACGGCAAGGTCATCACGGAGAGAGGGCCCGGAAACGGACGCTGGAAGGAGGGAGTCAGGAGGGCAAGGTGGACAATCAAGAGCGGCGAAGCTTGGAAACAGTGGAGTGCTTTCGCCCAAGTTACGAATACCTTGCCCATATAAGATCAGTTAGCATGTGGCGCATTAGAAAAAGAAAGAATGGGTCAATAAACTGACGATGGGATTTACAAAAAGACCACCAGTATGCTGATATTTTGATACCTATCTTTGTTGTAGCTTGCTTCACTACGCGAAACTCGGCGTGCCGCCATAGGTTTGGCGTAGTACTAGTCTGTTAGAGTGGGATACGATTGTCCTTTCCCCTTCCCATCGAGCGATCTGTCTTAAAACTGGATACTTGTCGTTCTTTTCTGCTTATTACCAGCCTCGGAGAATCTGTCGCGCACCAAAATGTCTCTCACAGCTTTCAAGGCTTCTTAGAACGCAGTAATTTCTATCTTCTCGTCAGCTTTATTAGATGTAATCTGAATCATCTAGGTTGGCGGGCGTAATTTATCGTAGTATGTGTGTATGGATAGTTGACTAGAGGGGATTGGTATATACTGCTCGGGTCTCGCTAGATATTCGTATATGATCAGTCTTGACTGCAATGTCCATCTGGCGTTTTTAGGTTAAGATATGGGAGGTGGCCTTGGTGTCAATGCTAAGACGAGACGAATGTTCCAGGATAACGTGTTGGGAATAGCTATAACATGGCACTCGATGGTGGTGGCGACAGAGAATCGTATAAACATGGCTAGGGGCAGTAGATGGTCTATAGCATGTTATCTTGAGTTGCACTGGAAGGCAATCATGTCTTCTTTATCTGCTGCTCGAGCACATCTGAGCAAGTATGACATGTGCTTGCAGCTAATGTCTATCCGCTGACAGATACCACCCCATCCTACCAAGGTCCCCGGAATGTACTCCGCTTAATGAACGCCTCTTCTTTTCCAAATCCCTTTCCCTCTGAAACGCCGATTAAGGTTTTGCCTTGACCCATACTCATCCTATCTAGATAGCACGCCACGAACAGTTCCCTTCAACGTCGGTTTGCCCTCGAAGACACGCTCACCAATGCCAGTATCGCCTCCACTTCCAACATCGAGCCATCGTGCTAGTAAATCGTTGCTCTCCTTGGGTTTGACACCGTCATCGCGTGTTCCCACCGTAATGTGTGCCACCTTGTTGACGCAAGTCCACTGGTCCCCCTGATTTAATAGCCGTACCACAATAGCCATTATACGATCGTCGAACACGACGCGCTCAAGCATAACATCGCACTCGCCTACCTTACCATCCGCGGACTGGCTCTCTGCTTCAAGGGCCGTGTAGCGCTGCCATAGTTCAGGATACTGTTTAGCGCCAACCTTATGCATGAGTGTGACGTGGAAAAGTGGTTGGATGCGTCGGGTCTGCTGGAGTTGCTTGTAAAATCGCTGCATCTGTGGATCAACACCCTTAAAGGCCGACTCCAGTGCCACATTGACCTCCTTAGCAGGAACTGAGATAGCCATATACTCGAGCAACTTCTTCTTCTTGGAGTCGTGGGATTGCTGAATCTCCTGCCGCTTTTGTTCCCTCTTGCTCGTGCGGTCAGGTATCGTGTGCTTTATGCTGGGTGAATAGTCCTCGATGGCACGCTTGACAGCCTCATCCATATCTTCCGCGCTGGGCATGTTCGGAATTAGCAACGGATATTTCTTGCGAAGTTCGGTGACCACTTTCTCAACATTGACACGACTTCCCTGGGTAGGGTCGAGGTCAATAACGAAGTCAAAGCCATCATCAGGCCTATTCTCCGGGTTGCAAGGCTGAAATCTGGATATGAAATTCTCCATGATGCCAATAACTTTATTTTTGTCTGATGCAGCTTGAATAGTTTGATGATTATCACCACGTTTCAGTACTCGCTCTCTTGTAACTCTTCTGACTTCATCAATGTCGCCATGAGCAAAATTTAGAGCAACGAGCCGGGCGCTCTTGTGCTGGATAAGGACATCCTTGATAATTTGTTCTCGCTCTCGACGTTCGGAGTTATTCCGGTCAGCAATAACGACCGGATGTTCCACCAAAAGTGACATAACGGCCTGAATCATCCTCGCGGGACGGCCCTTGCCTTGAATGTTGTCATTCTGAACGACACCCCAGCCGAATAGATGAGTTAAGGCTACGCCAACAGTAGTTTTCCCACATCCGATTGTTGCAATCGGTACAAGTACAACATCGCCAGACACGCTGGAGGTCTCATTTCCGAATGTATTCTCAAAATTTGCGGCGTCGGATCCTTTCATATGCTTGTGCGCGAGGAACCCGTCCCGAAGAGCGATAATGCCGTGATTCTGGTTATAAAGCTTGCTTAATTTCGGGTCTTTGGCCAAGCTTTGACGGGCATAAAGTAAATACTCCTCGGTAATTTTAGCGTGTTTTTTGAACTTGGGTGGCTTTCCAGCGATGAGGGCTTTGGTGCATTCCCGCCATTGTCGGTACATCAAATATGGCTCTTCGAACTTAAATTTGAAGAACCAGTCGTTGTATTGTCTCTGTTCCGCATCAGATGACAGTCCGCAGCGGACGACGAAGCCTTCAACGTCTCGACCCTCATGCGCACCAGATTCGGCAACCTGCTCTAGGAAATTCTTGACGGTTTCGACATCGTCAAAAGATTTCAGCCCGACTTTCCGGAAACCCCACTCGTCTGCAAATTGCTGCACTAGGTCGCTTGGATATGTCATGAACTCCGGAATGTTGATGTTGATACCGTGGAGATACAAGCCAGCCTTGTCAGGACCATAAGCCAGAATGTGTTCCTCGAAGTCATCGTCGCACAGTTCGGCAACCGCCGTGACATTTCTTCGCCGCAACTCCCGAGCAAATTCTTCTCTTGTTTTGCCAATGGTGGCTAACTGCTTGTCCACCCATCTCTCGCCGGCACTCGCATGGCTCACCTCGACATCACTCCGGTCTCCAGTTGAGTGCTTGCTGCAAACGAGTAGAGTCTCATCCTCCAAACCGCTGATAAAGATGATGCAACCGTTCTCTTTCAAAGTGAGCTCGTAAGGACCTCGTGTCTTGCGCCTGATGTTCTCCCACCTTGTGTCGAAAACCTCACCGATGTTGAAGAATTTATCGTAGCCTCTTACGGCGATCTCGTAGTCGTTGCGGCGATTCCTGGTAGTGAAGAGGCCGCGCGCATAGGTAGGTAGATTGGGTTTCTTGTAATCCCAATCTTGAAAGCGCCACGAGTCGACACTGATACCGTCTGGCGACCCGGCGACTTTGAAAGTCGTCTTTTTGACCTTGAATCCATTCTTTGCTTTGTTGCTCCCGTCGCTCAGAGCTCTAACAAGCTGCGAGTTCTGTTGAGCGTCCTGCTCACAGTAGGGGGCTTTGAGAGCTTTAGAAGGATCCATGACGAGCTGATGGCTGTGGGATGAACAGCCGGAGAAACAAGCGATCCCAGGCGGGAACCCGGGTCGCGAGGCCAGGCAAGCGTGACGAACTGTCGAACCCCGAACAACAAGTAGTCTAGTAGCAGCGCAAGATGCGCTGAATGTAGAACGAAGGAAGGAGCTGCGAGTGTAGTCGTAAGTCAGCCGGCAAGTCGTCCTCGCTACTAGGGAGAGGAGCTAGCTAGTGATGGTGAATGTGATGTGGGGGATATGGTTAGGGGAGGTAGGACGGGATAGTCTTGAGATGGGACGGAGTGAGGAGAGGTCAGAGAAATGTCTGTGTGTTGTTTTCGGTGTTTTGACGTCTCAGGACGTATTGGCAGTGCGAGACAGACAAGAGGAGATGAAGAAACGTGTTGCTTTCTGCGATTTATTGCTCAGGGTGTTTTGGAGGTGCAAGACACCAGTATATGAGTATCTGATGTCGTGGATGCGGGAGATAAACAGTGAGGGCTGGAACACAACTAGGAAATGATACTGACCTCTTGTTTAGGGAGCTTCTGGCTGCCCGCATGAGTCACTTGCACTATTGGACCAGTACATGTACTTAGTTAGGTAGGTATAGCCCAGGTAGTCCTAGTTGGACTAGGTACCTGCTTTCTGGTTCGGTAATGTAGGTAACAACAACCTGGGGAACTGTAGACGGACCCAAAAAAGACGAAGGAAAAAAAAAAAAGGCGAAATGACAAGGCACACGAATTGCTGATTATTTTGTTTGGCACAGCGCCCTAATTCTAATGAGGTAACAGTTCTCTGAGAACCCCACCAACTAACAAGATAAAATGCCCTACGGCAACCCTCCACCCCAGTTTGGCGGGGGTTTTGACCATGCGTCATACGGCAAACCCCTCCCCAGAAAAGATCCGCTGCGCCTCCTCAGCTTTTACCCCGAGCCCTTAACATTTGCATTCACGCGCGTCGTTTCATTAGGCAGCGCCTCTAGCTGACTTGTGCACCAATCTCCCTATCTAGGACCATCAGTATTTCTGAGGGCTATCATGCCTGCCAATCCTTTCCTTCTTGCTGCTGACAACAGCCCAGCCCTTCTACCCCTCCTTCGCGAACATCCGGCTATAGCCGCCCAGCAAGATGAGCACGGCTACTCTCTGATCCACGCCGTCGCCAGCTATAACCACCTGGATCTCCTACGTGCCCTTGTCCAAGAGTTCAAAGTCGATGTTAACTTACGAGACGAAGACGGCGAGACAGCCCTGTTCGTTGTTGAGACAGTCGATGCTGCTCAAGTCCTTGTGGAAGAACTCGGCGCTGAGCTCATGATTAAAGGGTCTGACGGCTATAGTGCCCGCCAAAAGATTGCCGAGGAAGGCGAATTCCCAGAAGTTGCTGAGTACCTCAAGCTCAAAGAAGCTGAGCGGGCCCGAGGCCTATCAAATGGGATTAATGGCGAACCTGCACAAGATGACAGCCATGTGTCACCCCTACCTGAAGGACTCAACATTTCTGTCGCCACCATCACTCCCGCCGAAGACAACGAGGATGAAGTCGATTCCGAGTTCAGGGAAAGGATAGGGGAGTTGGCTCAGCGTGGGGACTTTCATAGTGAAGAGGGCCAGGCTACACTCAGACAGCTTGTCCAAGACGCAGTCGCCAATGAAAACCTCGCAGACCGTAATGTCCGACCCCGTCAAGACTGAGCATAAGAGACATCTTCGGACCACGATCACAGATCAACGCACTCGCTCAGTCATGCCCCTTGATCTCCCAGAGAACGTACTCTCCTGGACTGCTTGGTGGCCTCATAATAGTGCAATCCGCGCCAAGCCCCATGGCACCCCGAGTGAATGGCATGGCGCTGAATGAGAACCATGCTTTTGGTGGAAGGGTTTTGATCAACTCCGCTAGGGTGTTTGCTGCCCATCCCGGTGGCATGAATCCCCGCCAACTAATCTTGCACAGCTGGCCCTCGTTGCTCTCGGAGGGATCGCCTGGTACCGCGTAGGTGGATAGGTAAGGGTCGATATTATCGCGAAGCTTCACTCGAGGACTCTCTAGACGGACAAGAGAGAGCCATTCGTAAACCTCGGTAGCGTACTCGCCTAGTTCTTGTCGGCTTTGGTCAGCAAGGACGGCCGAAGAAATCCCCAACGGAGGAATCTGCGTCACCATGTTCTGGACAAGTGCCGGATCTGATGTATATTTAGTTGGGTGGTGTTGGACAATAGGGTCTGGATTAGGGGCTGCTAGGCTTATGTCAGCAGCAGCTCTATTAATCAGGTGTAAATAAGGAACGCATACTCTTGGAGAGGTTGAAGAAAAGCCAGGTCATTGGCGCATTTAATGCATTCTTGCAAGCATATACTAGCCTGTCGAACCCTTTCTTTCCATGCAAGGCGGATGGACTTCGGAGATCGTATTCAACAACTTCGACACGGTTAGCTTCATTAAATTCTAACCCAGTCAATATGACTTACCCCATCTAGGTTGCAATCCCCTTGCTCCTTTGACGCCGTGAGGTTTCCCTACCAGACCAGCTCGTTCATAAGTCTCTTTATCAAGGTACATCACAAGTTTCCCTAGAGAAGTAGCCGCTGTTAGCGAATAGAGCAGATTACTAACAAGGCAAATAACTCGTACCATCTTTTATCGAAAAAACATTATTGATGGCAACTTTTCCCTCAGAGAGCATCATAATATTCCCTAATAGGTAAATATTAGCATCGAGACTCCAAGCAAGCAGAAGAGTAAAGAAGAATTGATAGTGCATACCAATCTTGATGTACTGTGTGAAGAAGTCACCTTCGAGCACTTGTCCAAGAGTCATGATCACTCGGTGGTAGCTCGGGATTTGTGCTGGATCATCAAGGATCCTTTCCTTGACGAGCTGTAACAGTTCTTCCGGTAAGACCAAGTCGATCTGGCTTGTGTGTTAGTGTTTTGTTGAATAGAAGCAGCAATGGATCCGAGCCTCGCACCTTGTGTACATAATCTTGCGACAACAACGTGCTCCACGGCTTAACTTTAGTTGGGAGCTGGTTGGTATCCGGGTAGCTCATTATTCCATACGTGATAAAGCATTTTGGGGTCTGATAGACGCTGGACTTTGGAAATGAAAACATGGCAGGCAGAACACTAAGCGCGCAGCTTTGCTTGGAATTTGGCAGTGTGGTTGTGAAGCTGTGATTGCAGCAATGTTTGAAGAGAAGAAATTAATCGCCTTCGTAAGACCACGCTCAGGTGTGAATATAGTGGAAACCTATGCGTCCTTGACTAAATTGTATAGCTGAATAATACCGGCTATTTAAGCCAATCTATATGAGATAAAAGAGTTTTTACATTCAACAAGAATAGCGCCATATTAAGCACTCGGCCATTTTCCTCATTAGCTCACGCCCCTGGTTTTTGGTCTCAACCACCAGACCTGCACAAACGTTCCACATTGTGCGAATGGCTCTTCTCACCCGCTCTCAGCCAATGCAGATTCAGACACAGATGGAGTTGTCTACACACACATCGGACATTGCGACTTCTCAAGTTCTGGACTTTTCGCACAGGCACCAAGGAATACTCGCCTGCCATGCAATACCTAATCCGATTCACGCAGTTACATGAGACGTTTCGTTTGGCAGAGATCAAGTCTCTTGCTATCTTAGCGAGAGTTGATGTAAAAATCATATCTTACAACGATGAAGTGAGTAAAAAGGGAGCTTCCGGCCGCCTCGGGGGGTTTATAGCTAGCATCCCTAACTAACTTTGCTCAGTCTCCGTTTTGTCTGGTCGAGTTTCCCTCTGAGATTGCTGCACGGACTGTTATTGAGCGCTCAATATTGGCACATAGTATCTATGAGCACTGGGGCACTGCCGACACACTCGATGAATTACATGCTACCATCAAAAGTGACACTGCCCATTTATGGCCACTTTATGCTAAGCCGTCTTTCAAGATCAGCATAGACTCCTATCGAGGGTCGCAGTCTCAAAGGCAGAAAGTCGCCCTCATCAACTCGTTTTCTTACCTTGCGTTTGAGGGTCCCATTGTCCTATCGTCGCCTGACCATGAGTTTACCCTCTTTGAAAAGTGGGCGTTTGAGCCCTTACCCGAGAATAAACCACTTTCACCTTTGCAGGTTCATTTTGGGAGACTGATTGCCCACAGCGCGAGGGACTTAATCAATACATTTAACTTGAAGAAGCGCGATTACATTAGTACGACTTCGATGGACTCTGAATTGGCCCTTGTTACTGCCAACATTGCTCTAGCTGGGCCTGGGAAGCTGTTTTATGACCCTTTCGTTGGCACCGGCAGCTTCCCAATTGCTTGTGCCCAGTTTGGCTCTCTGGTTTGGGGCAGCGATATTGACGGTCGGAGTATGCGAGGTTCAGGCGGCAAGAAGAGTCTCTTGGGCAACTTTCAACAGTATGGATTAGAGAAATTACTAGGCGGGGTTTTTGTGAGTGATCTCACAAACACCCCTGTACGCAGGGCTCGAATACTCGATGGGATATTGTGCGATCCGCCCTACGGAGTGAGAGAGGGCCTGAAAGTATTGGGTTGTAGGGACCCCGAAAAAGATGTGCGGAGTATTGAGAGGGGGAAGTTGATGTACCGGTAAGAAGTTATGCCCCTCGAATCGGCCCAACTCTTCAACTGACAGACAGCAGAGATCCAACGTTCATTCCACCCAAGAAACCATATAGCTTCCTAGCCATGTTAGATGACATACTCAATTTCGCCACGGACATGCTGGTTGATAATGGTCGGCTTTCTTTTTGGATGCCAACTGCGAACGATGAAGATCAGGAGATTGCTATTCCTACACACCCATGCCTAGAGACAGTTGTTGTATGCACACAAGTGTTTAACAAATGTGAGTTGTCGAATTCCTCGTACTCATAGTTCACAATCAACTCACAGATCACTAGGGTCGAGACGATTGATCACTTATCGACGGCTTCCCGACTCGGACGTAGATATGTCGGCATTGGCATTGAGGAAGAAACAAGCAGATCAAGCGAATGGTCGATCAGCAGATGATCTTAATCCCTTCCGCCGTCACTACTTTAGAGGATTCAAGTCAGAACAGGATGAGCTTGATGCTGTAGCATCTGAAACAAAGCAATTGCAAACATAGATATAAAATAATAACGAGGTTTTCCGTAATATTTGGGTTGTCTGGTCATAGCAACATTTCGTATATATACGTGCATTCAGACAAAGACTTTCGATAAGATCACGGGAGGAACACCAATAGTAAACCTGCCGAAATGTCGTGATATATAACCAAGCTGAGCATTATTCGTCAATCTTGTGCCGGACAACGGGCCCGAACATAGATCTTACATAGCTAGTCACGGTCAGATATCATCAGTCCTCTCTCTCTCTCCTCATGGTGTTCCAAGGGTCCATCACATAGCCTTTCGTGTTCACAGAGTACCTATCTAGGCACTGTCATCTCATACTGGAGACGGGTAAACCCACGTGGGCAGCGAGTGTCTTTCACGTTCAGATGACAAACTATGTCGGATTTTTGTTGTACGGCAGATCAAGCGCTTAAAGCACACCCTCGAAACTCTAAAAGCTTTGGTAGGAACTAAGCTTAGCATGCATCTGCAAGTAACCATTTTGCCCGACGTATCCGATGTACAGCGGCAATGCACGTTAATACAGTTCCAGAACTTGTCTTCCTACTGGGGTTGGCTATATTAGCTGACTCTGGCAGGAAAGACACACCACTCGTTCTTAGATAGCTTCACTCGACGAATCAGTGCCTATTTTTAAACTACTTAAAACCATGCATTAATAGGCATTTCTGTCGTTTCCACACGGTGCATATTGTAATTGACGTCACCCTATATGGAGAATGTCATGCCTTCGAAGTTGGTTGACGTTACACAACGGCAGCACTTGCAATCATATCGAAATAGGTGTATCCTCTGGGGACCTGGTCGTCGAGAGAGAGGCACACGGAGAGACAGAAACACAAGAGGGAAAAAAGAAGAATAAGCAGAAGAGAGAGACACGGAAAAAAAATGCGTAACGAAATGATCTACATTTATTACAGTTACTATTATAGAGGAGACCGCCTCCCGGCCATGCTCCAAATAAGCGTAAGATTGTCACTATTACCAAAGATGCTCATACAGCTCGTTAAAATAGGGTTGGCGGGATGGAGGATTGGCCGTTGAAGATAACCGTCGTCTTAATAAATCCTAACGAGGGAACGATCGCCTGCGAAGGGGGAACAAGCCGCATACCTTCAAGGATATAGGGCCTCGGGAAGCTGAAACGTGGACTGCAGAGAGCTAATACGTGTAGGTATCCAAGATGCTCTGTCTAGACCACCAACAACAACGCTAGCCGTGGGATGCAACTTTCTAGGCTGATCTAGACAACACTCTGGGTGGTAACCCTAGAAGACGTCGAACATGGCAGATGATTGATTGCGTTGGTACTTTCCATGCAGTGCAACATTCAGGCTGCGCCACGACGATAACACTGTGATCACTTTATTTTCGAGAAACATTCGATTCCCAATTCCGTGCAGAATTACTGGAACCAAGAACATCACGACATGAGGCATCGGATTTTAAGACAGCCTGCACCAATCTTCCCGTTAGCGACAGGCTCTGAGAGTAATGTGACTAGAATCTGGTCAGAAGTGATCCAGCCGAGCCGGTACAAAAAAGCAATTGTTGTCTGGGTGCTGACGTGAACATGTGAAGCATCGGGTGAATGGCACAACAAAACAACGTGTCTCTCTAGGCACCCAAGTAGCGTACCTACAGATACCAACTGTAGGTTCCAAGTTCTCCATCAACCTCCTACCTGGCGCTACGTTTGTGTACCTCCCCAGCTTGGAAGTATACTGTAGGTATTGTAGGTAGACTACTTGAGTGTGGGGTAATAACATGCGGTACCTAGCTAACTCAGATAGATCCCCTTATCACTGACTACCTACCTAGGCGGTCGCCTCCCGGTAACACGTCCCTATTGGAGCTTCCCAGTTCCAGGTCCTACATCCATATTAACCTACCCGTGCGATTGCATAGGTACTTACTTCCATACTTGCATCCATGCCTTATACCTTGTCGTATAGGCGAGCAAATCTCACCTCGATTCAAGTTTTGCCCTTTCAGGCTTTACTCTGTTACTCCTGAGTTGAGTGCTCAACTCGCCAAAAGCAAAGCAACTCTACTGAGTCTGGTCTCGGTCTACACTACTATATTCCCCAATCTTCCTGTTGTTGTCGGACACTACCGACTTTGCTCGACATCAACATCTGGTCCTCTCCTTAGTAATAGCCATCCTAATTCCTTCACCACATATTTCTCTTTTCTTTGTATCTCTTTGAAACGACAAAGCCCTGCTTGCGCGTCTCCCAGCTGCATTGTCGCGTTGACATCCGGCTCATCGCCGTGACCCATCCATCCACCTACCAAACTTAGCTATACTATACACTATACAGCATCTACCTACATTCGACCTCCACCAGCGCTATCACCGCTTGCATCTCTCCAAAACATCACCATGCCTACACCCTCCAGCAATACACCCCCTACCCCTCCTGATTTGCCACCCCGGACACATAGCTCCTCATGTCCCGAGGACGTTCACTCTCCCAGCAGTTGGCGCCCCGATGAAGATGGGCTAGAGATGAACGTGGACAGCGATGCAACGACGTCACCTGAAGCCATGAGCGCGCCCACCGCCGACATGGTCGAGCTGCTGACTGAGTCGCGATCCACCACAGAGTCTCCACGACCCGAATCGCAGAGCGGTACCGATAGCTCTGCCTCCGAGCCAATCGACGTAGATTCGCCAACACATAAACCGCCAGAAGAGTTGGGGGAAGTGCAGGGCGGTGCAATTGTGGCAGCTCCAGTGGAGCGACATCGCTCTCGATGCGACCTCGACACCTCAACGGCAGAACATGACAAACTCGACGACGATGACGCACGAATCCATATAAATCATGGCGAATATCAACCATCGATGGGTTTCGATTACTCTACTGTTCGGGTATGTGCACATGAATGCATTAGCGAAACTCAATTGAAAACAGACAGAACATGGCGCCTCTCGCTAATCGTCGCCTCCAGATATTTCCTATGTCTCCATCTTCCTTCTTACGGCCGGGGAGCAAATTCCATGGGACCCAGCAGTCCGAACGCCAGGTATACGATGTCCAGGTCGAAATTAAGTATGTTGATTTGCGCGAGTCATTCCTGTGTGGTTATCTCAAGATTCAAGGCAAGTTTCCAGCGCCATACTCCTCACAGCAGAGCTTGATAGCCGTTTCATATTGTTCAGCACAGTTTTGATTATCCAAACTAGAAACTATCTCGCTTGAACATCTGGATAGAATGTACTCACTAACCAGGCGAGTTTGGTACAGGCCTGACAGAAGATAATCCAACCCTAACGACCTACTTCGAGGGTGAGATCATCGGCAGCCGCTAT
Source organism: Ustulina deusta (assembly GCA_023159155.1). Taxonomy (NCBI): domain Eukaryota; kingdom Fungi; phylum Ascomycota; class Sordariomycetes; order Xylariales; family Xylariaceae; genus Ustulina; species Ustulina deusta. Next base: position 782,250 of record JAJNNX010000004.1, on the reverse strand, counting down.
GACTTCTTGACGAAACACGACGGCTGGGGCGCTACAGAGAAGATCGACTTGAACCACTGGGGCAAGTTCTCAGCCTTTCGACAGTATAGCAAGCAAGTGCGGAAGGGCGTCGCCGTAACAATACCCAACCTCGCACAGCGCGAAAACATCTTCATGCGCTGGAAGGAACACTTTTTGGTGCCCGACCATCGTGTCACCTCCATCAACGGTGCTAGTTTTGAAGGATTTTACTACATCTGCTTCAACCAGAAGGAGGGTTGTGTGAGCGGCATATATTTCCACTCCAAAAGCGAGAAGTAAGTACCCAGCCGTGTAGCATTTTCCGTGTATAAGTTAACCCTATTGGCCAAGCAGGTTCCAACAGTTAGAGCTCAAACATGTGGAGGATAGGGGCTGTTTCAGTGCCCTGGAATTCCGGTAATGAACTTGATAATTATCAATACGTACAACAACCACAACTAGTTAATGAGCGTGAGCATGGTTCTGGGAGGACACAGCCTTACCAGGAAATTGATCGGTTCGAGCATGGAAAGTAAATCAGAGACTTTATGTCATTCTTGCGAGCGGCAGACGAATAAGGTACGCATGGAAGGCATATAATCATTACGGCGAGGCAGATTCGGAACGGAAATCCAAACATATGGGCATAAGGCGTTTGGTTATCCCGAAGGCGCTTGAAGGCAGGGCAGAGCGACAGTTGATATAGCATTTTTACGAACAGCCACGTGGGGTATATTCCAGGCTTGGACAAAGAGAAATGGCCTAGTTCGTGTACATGAAACACCTAACCATCCGATTTCCACCACATATCCCCCCATACCTCATGAGATGGGCTTGATTTTGAAGTGAAGCGATGTCAAGCTGAATACCAGGGCCTTCAAGTCTTGCACTAGGTAATAAAAAACGCGGAGGCCTTCGGGATCAGCCGACTCGGTGACGTCGATTAATGAACCAATCTTGGCTGTCTGCGAGAGGGGTTTCCTCATATGTAAGCATCCATCTGTGTTACCAAAACTAATAGCAATTCGGTGATTCTTTCGCACCTCGAATGATATGTGCTCGTTTCCCAGCCGAATCTCCAATTCCTGACGCCCGTCCTTGTTCTTTTGCGGCCATTTCGAATCATCTTCCTTCATGATCTCGCTCGACTTCACTATGCGCCTGATCTCGTCGACCACTAGCGAACTGACGCACACTATTGAGATTCCCGAAAAGTTAGCGTATCTGGTCCCCCTAGAAGTACGGGTGGGCGAGCCAGAGGCAGTATCACGAGGTCGGAAGATGTTGTGACGAAGGGTATCGGGGGCACGCACTCTCTTTGCGGATGAGGCTGTCGTTTCGGTAGTTCGAATTGTTGGCATATCGGGCCACTGCGCTTCGTCCGTCGCCCACTACTCGGAAGTCGAACTCTGCGTATTCAATCAAGTTAGTTTGTCGCCCCCATGCATGTTGCTAGTGCTTCTGCCTGCCGCCACGCACTACGGATGGGTAAAATGCGTACCGAGGAATTCGTGGCCAAAACGACCTGAATGTCCGGAGCTGTAGTGTTCCGATATGTTAGTGGTGTTGCAGACCGGGGTTGTTGGGTGGGAGACTGAACATACTAGTAGCGTATGTAGAAGGGCTCACTGGATGAAGTCATGTTGGGTGGGGAGGTGGTGGTGATTCTTCGCGAATTGACGTGACGATTGCAGACACGTCGAGTTTGCAATGCCGTTGCTATTGTATTTGGGCGGGAGTTGAGATTAAATGAGATTGAAATGCTCATGAATGGAAGCAAGGCTCCTGCATTTCAGATTCAGATCTGCGAGCTCCATGGTACCTATAGGCCAACCAGCCGGGGTAGGTACAGTTGGCGGGGCAGAACAGGTATGTCTCTCTATTATCAGCTCTACAGGTTGGGGGGTGCAAGCAAGCCACACTTCCGATTTGATCAGCCTTACGTGTATGGGCCTGTGGTTCAACTACCATATCCATCCACGGAGATGATTGGCTCGCTAACCTAGTCGGAGAAGGAACAACCATCGGAGGAGAACCGCTGTCACCGAATTTGATTAGGTAACCTAGTACAAGGTAGCTTGAGCCACTGCACCGGCCCACACTTGACTCGGATCCATTAGCAGGTGAAGGCACCTAGCCTGGAAAGTGGCCCCACTTGCAGTTCAGGAGGGACAGATTTCTGTGTGGAATCTTTATGTATGTGCATGCTGGCTATGTCTATCGGGACAGCCTGGTCATGAATTGAGGGTCAACCCACGATTGAATACCTGCAACTGCTGCAACCACCGCTATTCCTACTACTCGCACCACCACCGGGACCACCCACAGTCGAGCGACCCCTGGGATGCATAGTCGCATTATACCTGACTGACCGACTACCTCTTGTCTATTGACGCCGTCCCTCTTTGCTCCCAGCCCAGCCCAACCCTGTCTCTGCATACCGCTTCCCTTCCGCCTGCGTTGTGTTGAGGGGGGAATATCGACCTCAATTCCTCTTGGCCGTTATAGTCGACTCTCCTCGCGCCCCATTTGTTTCGGACAGCCCCGATACCGATACTGACGAGGCGGTCGAGAGCCGCAGCAGCTGCCCACCATGACCACATTCCTCGAGAACGCATACAGCTTAGTCCATCAGGACAATGCTGCCGATGTCCCCTCTATGTCGGAGCTGCGCACGCAGCTGGAGAAGGGCACAGACGAGGCCAAGGTCGACACCATGAAGCGCATCTTGACCGTCATGTTAAACGGCGATCCCATGCCTCAGCTCCTCATGCACATTATTCGATTCGTCATGCCCTCGAAATCGAAGCACCTGAAGAAGCTGCTGTACTTTTACTACGAGATCTGCCCCAAGCTCGACGCCAGTGGAAAGCTGAAGCAAGAAATGATCCTTGTCTGGTGAGCATGACCATTCCAGGCGAGCACACATGCCTGGCCGCCGCTGACTAGCGATTGTGTAGCAATGGTATTCGGAATGATCTTCAGCACCCCAACGAGTACATCCGAGGAAACACGTTACGCTTCCTCTGTAAACTGCGAGAGCCCGAGCTGATCGAGCCTCTTTTATCGTCTGCGCGATCCTGTCTCGAGCATCGACATGCCTACGTGCGAAAGAATGCCGTCTTTGCCGTTGCCTCGATTCACCAACATTCGCCGTCCCTTATCCCAGACGCTTCGGATCTGATCGCCACTTTCCTTGATGGCGAGAGTGATGCAACTTGCAAGCGTAATGCTTTCGCTGCTCTATCAAGTATCGATCATGACAAGGCCCTCGCTTATCTAAGCAATGTATTTGAGGGCATCCCTAATGCAGAGGAATTGTTACAATTAGTCGAGCTCGAGTTCATCCGCAAAGACGCTATTCAGAACCAGCAGAACAAAGTAGGCCAACAAACCACAAAACAAGTTTAGTATCCAGCTGACATGAGAAGGCTCGGTATTTGAGGCTCATTTTTGACCTGTTAGAAGCTAACACTTCGACCGTCGTATACGAGGCTGCCTCATCCTTGACAATCCTCACTAGCAACCCCGTGGCCGTCAAGGCTGCTGCTGCCAAGTTCATCGAGCTCAGCATCAAAGAGGCAGACAACAATGTGAAGCTTATCGTACTTGATCGCGTAGATCAACTCCGCCAACGAAACGAGGGAGTCCTCGACGACCTCATTATGGAAATTCTCCGTGTTCTCTCGAGCCCCGATATCGACGTGCGACGGAAGGCTCTTGGAATCGCCTTGGAAATGGTGTCGAGCAAGAATGTTGAGGAAGTCATTTTGCTACTGAAAAAAGAACTCTCCAAGACTGTTGATCAAGAATATGAGAAGAACGCCGAGTACCGACAACTGCTGATTCAATCTATCCACCAATGCGCCATCAAATTCTCCGAGGTTGCGGCAAGCGTTGTTGATCTTCTAATGGATTTCATTGCAGACTTCAGCAATACATCCGCTGTTGATGTTATCAGCTTCGTAAAGGAGGTCGTCGAAAAGTTTCCCAAATTGCGACCCTCAATCGTCGCACGGCTGGTCGATACACTCAGCGAGGTCCGGGCAGGTAAGGTCTACCGCGGGATCGTCTGGATTGTTGGCGAGTACTCGCTTGAAGAAAATGACATTCGGGATGCGTGGAAAAAATTACGCGCAGGTCTGGGTGAGATACCGATTCTAGCGTCTGAGCAGCGTCTACTAGATAATGTCGATGGCCAAAATGAACAAGAACAGGAGCAGGTGAATGGTCACTCTAAACCCGCGCAGCCTTCCGGCTCACGGCGAGTTCTAGCGGACGGCACATACGCCACCGAGACGGCCCTGACGAGCGCGTCCGCGACTGCTGCAAGATTGGAGGCTGTCAAGGCGGCGCAAAAGCCCCCATTGCGGCAATTGATCCTTAATGGAGATTACTACTTGGCAACCGTCCTCTCTGCTACACTAACCAAGCTGGTTATGCGCCACTCTGAGATTTCTTCGGATAAGGCACGGACGAATGCCCTCAAAGCTGAAGCTATGCTGATCATGATCTCCATCATCCGTGTCGGGCAATCTCAATTCGTCAAAGCTCCCATTGATGAGGATTCCGTCGATAGAATTATGTCCTGTGTTCGGTCATTAGCCGAGTTCTCCGAGAATAAACAGCTCGAATCCGTCTTCCTGGACGATACCCGAAAGGCCTTCCGGGCTATGGTCCAGGTTGAGGAGAAGAAGCGAGCGGCAAAAGAGGCCTTCGAGAAGGCGAAGACAGCAATTCAAGTCGATGATGTTGTCCAAATTCGCCAGCTCTCAAAAAAGAACCACGGAGAAGGTGCAGACGAAATTGAATTAGATCTCGAAAGGGCGACCGGTGGTGAGGCTACGGCTGAGGACCTTACATCAAAACTCAGTCGTGTCGTCCAACTGACTGGTTTCTCTGACCCCGTTTACGCCGAGGCCTACGTCAAAGTACATCAATTTGATATTGTTTTGGATGTCCTCTTGGTAAACCAGACAACAGAGACTCTGCAGAACCTCTCAGTTGAATTTGCTACTCTAGGTGATCTCAAGGTTGTGGAGCGACCAACAACCCAGAATTTAGCCCCGCATGATTTCCACAATGTGCAGTGTACTATCAAGGTCTCATCGACCGACACTGGCGTCATCTTCGGCAATGTAGTATATGACGGTGCTCATAGCACCGACACTAATGTTGTCATTCTCAACGATCTTCATGTCGACGTTATGGATTATATTCAGCCGGCTACGTGTACGGAAACGCAGTTCCGAACAATGTGGACCGAGTTTGAATGGGAGAACAAGGTTAATATCAACAGCAAAGCTACATCTCTGCGCGAGTTCTTGCAGATGCTTATGGCTCGCACAAATATGAACTGTTTAACACCCGAGGCCAGCATGAAGGGCGATTGCCAGTTCTTAAGCGCGAACCTGTACGCCAGAAGTGTATTTGGTACGTGCCTCACGATATTATTAATTTCAACGGAGACGCTAACATGATGACAGGAGAGGATGCTCTAGCCAACTTGAGTATAGAAAAGGAAGGCGAGGACGGACCCATCACAGGCTTTGTTCGCATAAGAAGCAGGTCACAAGGCCTGGCCCTGAGTCTTGGATCGCTAAAGGGTTTAAACAAGATCAGAGCGGGTTCTTGAGTACCGCGAGTTCTCAGCTCCGAATATCAAATTTAGATGCAATGCAGAGCACTGCGGGCAGCAGAACGAATAATTGACTAAGCAAATATTGACGCAGACTAGTGTAGAGAGAGGGGTGTTGGGAAGAGGAAAAAGACTCGATGTCCAAGTGCGAGAGAGGTATGCTGAACTTTTAGGAGCTTGAGTCTTGACAGCATGGTCCAGAATAAAAAAAAGCGGGATGCTGGGCTAGCTCGGAGTAATCTAGACAATGCAAATCATTTTGACATATTTATTGCTTGGTCGTGATGCGGTAAATCAAGCCGTGCCTATGATCAGGGAATGCTCACTTACTCTATCGCTTTTTGGTATGTAGGGAGTGTAACTCCTCCAACTCGACGCCTCAAGTGGTTCTGGTAACTGACACACTCTTTACCAACCTAACACATATTAACAGGTCTGATTAAAACAAGGCTGGGGATATCTCATGCTCTGTTCAACAGTGTTCCCGTCCATCTATTCCTACTATAGCGCCGACAAGACAGGAAGGGGGTAAAGAAGAAGAAAAAAAAGGTGGCAAGAATTGTGATAAAAACGAGAAGAACGCTCCAAAAAGGTTAAGTGTCCTCGGTGAGGCTCGAACTCACGACCTTTGGATATCCCAATGTGTTACAATTGGGTCATACTAATATGAGACCAACGCTCTAGCCAACTGAGCCACGAAGACGAAATGTTCATAGAATCTGAGTAACTAATTCGGAAGTCACCATGTTAATGCTCGTGCGAAAGGTACCTACTCTGCATAGGTATATCCCTCTGCTTCAGTTATCTCCGTCATTGCTCAACACAGCGAATATATGCAGTCTTGTTAATTCTCTCTACTTTCATCCACCCCCCAGGGTTGCGTGAATTGTGAAGTTTACACTATTGCTTGTGACATTTGCTACTTTATTGCCCTGCGGTACCTAGTATGTAAAGTCGGGCATGTTTGGCCAAGCGGTGAGTGCAGAATGTGATTTCAAGTGGAAACCCATCGCCTAAGCCTAAGGTCGACTGGGGAACCAGCTGCATGATAAACAGGTTTTTTTTTCTCTCCAGTCTTCTCCTTCTTCTTCTTCTTCTTGAAGCAAAGCATTCCGTTTCAAGAAGGGAGGGAGATAGACAGATGGGTGGGGAAACACAAGATAGACAAGAAAATTCAGGAAACATGCCCTGCCTTGTAACCTGGCTAGGTCCCAGACAGCGGTTAGGCACTACACTACCAAGATCAGAGTCCCGGGCCGAGATTTCATTGGGTTTTGGTCGCGACATTGTTCACGAGCGATGTAGCCAAGGTCTGGTTACTGGAGGGGCTATGGTCAAAGGAAGGTTGTATGAGAGGTAGGGGTCGCTAAGGTAGAGTATGCTTTACACCTGAGGAGGGTAAAGGTGGAGGGAGGGTAGGTTACTTATGTTCATTGGACGTTTGAGGGCGATACTCACAAATCTGGAAGGGCTTGCATTGAATTCCGAACATGGCTTCCGTCTGGTTGTAACTCCTACTACATACCCAGTAGTAAGTACTTAGTAGATAGATACCTCGCACATTGGGCTGAGCAAGCGGATGTGGAGCCTGGGGAGGGGAAGGAGGGACCCATGCTTGTGTGTAATTATAATACGCATAGGTATCCAGACATCCAATGTATACTACCGGTAGGTACATGTAAATAGAGGCAGTACCTATCATCACGCTGGCTGCCGTTCCGCACACCATCAAAGCGAGGCCAGGTTTCTATACAAGTACACTATAGGTATCTCTTGTTTTCAATCACGATGCTGTATACAATGGCCTCATGTGTGCTGATTTTAGGGCGAACCTACACTACTCTTGCCACTCTCTAGTGGCCGCATTCCGATCTCCCCAGTTCAGATGTGCGCCTCTCCTTGATCCTCATCAACCCACAATTTCGGCATCGCGGTGAAGTGTAACGATCGAACGGGCAAGGGAGAAAAGTGAAAGTCGCTGGTGCTATCACCACCACGGGCTGTCGCGCTAGGAATAACGATCCAGACCGTTCCCATCCCTCAGGGTCCGGCGAGACCATCTCTGCACAGGGCGTGGTGGCGTCACAATCACAGTCTAAGTCATACTACCCCTCGACTAGCGGCATCTTCACGTACGACGCAGCACCCTCGCTGGTGGGTTATGGCGCGAGAAGCTGCCTTCTTCATCGTGCTTCATTCATGGAATTACATCAGACCGCAGCACACTCGACAGCCAGCTGCAACACTCCCGCTTAGGAATCCAGCCGAGTTGACTCACGCTGGCTATTGACCCCACTCCTCGAGCTTCGTCGACGGGCTAACCTGGCATAGCACAGAGGTCGCCATGATTGGCTGATGCCAGGCCGAGCAGATGCCATCTGGACGTCTCGCTACGAACGGCAAAAATCCCCGAGCTCCAACGACACACGAGAGGGAGGGGTTGTCGAACGATGGCACCAGACTGTGTCATGATCGTATAGCCTCGACGAGTTAGACCTGCGTCGAGGATTGCGGTCGAGTGAGTCTGCAACCAGGGCGTTAGGGCTGAAGGTGAAAGAGTAACCGTGGCGGCAGGTAAACTTAGGATGTTGCTCTAGACGTCTGTGGTTGCTTACCTACTCCGAAAGTTGTGCCTCGGCGTGCATTGAAGTGCAATCGACTCGGTAAACATTGCTTGGGGTATCTTGGCGTACTCGAGTTCCTCCTCACGAGTCAGGACACAACTATGGGTAGTGCTCCAGTCACACCTACAATCCTGTACAGAAACCGCTATCTCATGCTATCAGTTGACGATGCACTCGTACTCAGGCTGAATGCCGTTCTCAATAATTTTGAGGTCAATTGGCTAGAGACGTTTCGATGCCGCCTGGACCTCCCTCTCGGGGACGGGTCTAGTGTAAACAAAATGCCGCAGTCAAGCAAACCCGACGGTAGGCACTGCCCACGGTCCAATGTCTGGAGTGAGGGTGAGAGTGAGAGCGAGGGCATAGTGAGGGCGAGGGTGAGGAAGAGAGTGAGACTCGTTGAAACGGTTTTGACGCCTACCTATCCCGTTACCCCATGCATATCCCATATCCACCCCCATGCCGATCTAATGTCGTGCTAGGTAGCTCTCTGACTAAATTCGGTGAGCGTTGTTCGACAATGCAATGCAACGCAACGCTCTAACCTTGTTGCACTTGTTTGATGACTGCGTGAGTTGGCATCCTACACGAAATGCCTACCGGTACCTATCCTCAAAACACAATACCAACGGCTTCTCTGCATATCGATGGCACATCAATGGCACATCGTCGGATGCGGTCCTGACTGGCTTCTCCAGTCTCTTCCAGTCCATCAAGCATCTATGTATCTCCACGTACTTACACGTAGTCTACACAGCACCCACACTACTACGGTACATAAGGCACCTGCTCAAGTAGGTTAGAGATTCGACAGGCTGTGCTGCACTCCGCTGCACTCCGCGATCAGGCCAGGCTGGAGTCCCCCGCATCGTCGCATCATGCATATGCGCTAACCTCCCGCATGTTGCATCGTAAGAGCTCGACCCATGTTCGTTCACGTTGGCCCTCGTACCATTCGATGCCCAAACCCTTCCGTTATGCCGGAACGATACTGTACCAAGCCTGCCTAACCCGGGCACAAGAGCACTGGCTTTTGAGAATGTATGTATACATAGTGTAGTGTAGTGTATATATAGGCATCCTAGTAATCGCGGGAAATTTCATTTGTGAAAACGCGGGCACATGCACATATATACGTATACCACATCGGAAGTATTTCTATATCTAGCTTAGGTATAACACCTTCACACCCAAACCCTAAACCTTGATCCTCTCTCTTGACCTATTATCGATTTGAAATAGCCGATTGATACATCTCTACATCATCTCATCATCTTCTCTCGAAACTGATAACCCTACGTCCTCTTTGTCGTTCACGACAAAGAAACTTGAAGCTCGGGTGACAACGAATAACCCACCACACCGGTGACTTACACAGTTTGTACAATTGGCGGTATCATCACTGCCCAAGGAAACAGTATGCCCTCAAGCTCAACAACTCGTCCCTTCTCGACAACGTCTCAGGTGTATCCGGGCCATCTCCCGACACTGTACAAATCAGGTCGGATGGAGAAAAGATTGTGAGACGATCTGCCACATCTCCGTCACACGAACAGAAAAAGCTTACGAGTCTCTTGTGATAGTGCCACCGCAACTGCCGCCGTGGTAGGCATAGGTTAGTACTGTCGCCCTACGGACTAAGTCATCGACGTACAGTTAGACTAATACATTGTGCAAAAGGCTACGGCATGGCCAAATACAAAGAGTATCAGGAGCAGCAACAATATCAGAATGCTGAGGCCGAAGCGGCCAAGCGACGACGAAACGAGGCCATGATGAACGCCTATGCTGATCGATCGAGCCTAGCCGAGCTCGAGGCCGCGGTCCAGGCCTATGAGACGCACCGAAAGAGCTAGCCTATCGACGTGCTACCGATGCTCAGGGCATCTGATCATGGGCCTTCATTTTTTCTCAACTTATGGCCCACGGCGTTTTGGGGGGACAGCATAATAATGGTTTACGACTTAAACGACGAACAAAACAAAAAAAAAATCAAAAAATCCAGCGTGTGCTTCGAGCGGAACACCTAAACCCGATACCTTTTCAGACTCGCTTGAGCGTTCTGCCTCGTGCATCGGGAGCATTCACAAGAGATCCTTCTCTCCTCAATCCATCCTTCAAAATCCAACAACAGCATACCTCGGTTAACTTGAGCCTGTGGTGGTGTCGGCTTCGGAAAGATTGGGGGAAGTAGTCCCGGAATCTTACGGCAAATTATCGAGAATCGGACGATATTGAACATCCGACACGGGACGTACAAACCGGCGACGACCGGCTTCGCCGAATTAGCATTCAAACTTGCAGGAAATTACGCAACCCAATCAATCCTAGGGAGGCGATTAATTAAATTAAACATCGACATGGGTGGAAAAATAAAATATTCCAATCGATAGAATCCAGATCCTCGGCAATCCAATTCGGGTGCTGCGACTTTACGAGTGAAAAACCTACCTGCCTACCTACTTACCTAGACTCGGTACAAATATCCGGGAATTTAATTAATTCCACGACTTGAACGCGTCATTCGGTACATTTTATTTATAGTAACAAAAGTATAGCTGCATAACTCTCCTCTACCAGCACAGTAAAATATTCGATTTCTACAAGAGGAATAGACACCGGCGCAAGCCTTGAAATCGCCCGGGACCCGTAAAGTCTCCCGAGGCGGGTGTGCTAAGGTCAACTGCAAGAGCAATGCGTCCAACATGCCGGGATGCACCGCATTTAGCCATTTTTCATTTTTATGTGCTAGTAGAATCCCTTCCTCGACGTGCCTATAACTTATGTTACATGTATATATATATATATCTGTGTGTGTGGTGATTAATAGGCTAGGGATCTGAGTGACTGTTAATAGATACGGCTTGTTCCTAAGAATAACGATCGGTCATATATCAAAAAGCAAGTGAATTTAGGAAGAAACCTACCCCCCTTCCCCGAACACCAAGATCGCCGGTGTCTCGTAGATCGAGAGCCCTAGAGCCGGGATTTTTGCAGATATATTTATCCACTGGGTGGACCTCGTCTTACTTTTTTTCTCCGACAATACTGCATCATTATTCAAATCCATCCCTCCCGATCGATACCTTCCTATCGGTAAATGCTATTGTGACATCAACGGCGAGTACTCAACATGAAAGAGGCAGCTTTGGCGCTTCATTGATGCATGCGATGGTCCCCAATGGGAACACCTCCTGGAGTAAAGGGCTCCTGTTCTTCTTAACTAAGCTCCTTTGTTCCAACTCTGACGTCACGTAAACTCCGAATCAGCGATAGCATATCAATCTAGGTATTCAAGCGCAATGCTAGGAGGGATGTATAGGCATAGAAAGTACTCGTTGCATTGGAAGTGTGTATTTGAACATATACGATACACTCTACACTAGCCGCAATACCACTCGTCTGCGGTGTTGTAAAATCGACGCTACGGTTTGCAATGTGAAATTCTACTTAAGCAGAGGGCAGGGCACATTTAACACGGTACTTGCTAGTGGAACTGGCGTGCTAACTGTATTGCAGGATCTTAGCGATGAAACTAAGACGATGTAAGTTACTTGATCTTTGAAGCGCCTCGATTCTCCTGCCGAGAGACAGGTGAATTTCCCGAAACGCAAAACGTATTATTATTCACTCGAGTCGCTGAAACTTCGACACTTAGAATCAACTTCAAAATGTATCTACCTGTCGGATGTGCTGAAATGGCCACCTGAGATGTTATATAGTCTTGGTGGTTGAGTATGGTGTAGATAGGTGTATCTGGTATATATATGTATGTATTAAGTGACGAGCTCCATGTACAGTCCGTAACCGATATGTGGGTTGTTGAGTTATTCGAGTGGAGTAATAAGTAACATGATTGCCATGAGGTATGTGATGAGGTTAAACTATGTCACTGATGGTCTCTGAGACGTTGTCGTGTAAAAGGAAACATCTTTCTTCTCTCCCTCCCTCTCCCTCGCCCCTCTCTTTCTCTCTTTTGCTAAAGGCGGTACTGTATCGTGAAATGAGAAATGGAACAACGTAGTAAATTAGTAAATTTGGCAAGTTACAAATGGGGTTTGGACAAGATCCATTAGTTGTACACCTGCACGAGTATCGCTACCCCGGAAGATCAAGTAAGCATAACTCAGGAACCTCTGTTCCAACCCTCCTTACGAAAAAAATTCGTCCAGCTCAATACGCTGCTGCTCATCAGGGCCATCCAAAAGTCGACTTCCCGTGCCGAATCCTCTGATCTGGGCCTAGCACTCCACGAAGTAATGATGCCGCGGTGGTTGAGGGAGGTCGTCTGTTTTCGGTGAGCTCAATATTCGACGTCAGTTGCGAAGGCATCAGTGGCCATGTAACGCCCACGGATGTCTTCTACTGGATATGCTTTGAGGTCACCATCTGCTAAAAGAAAGCATTTGACCTGCTTGTGATTACTGTCCAATTTGCCTCCTGTGGATCTGACAAGATTTGCCGAGCGAATGATGAAAACCCTCCGATATGCCTTCATGCATTTGATACCAGCCGACACATTGCGGAGCGCCGTCGATGCAGGGTCTGAATTGTATGCCAAAACAAGGAGTTCGGTTATCTTACCCAGGACCCGGAGGACTGATGTGCTCGAAGCACGTAAACCATGTGACCCAAAACTAAGACAATGCGCGCCAATAGCACTGCCATTGTGATGAGCTGTGCTTGATACGACATTCCTTGAAGAGCAATTTCGACTTCGAAAGTTGTATAGTTGAAACCTTTTTGGCGGTTCAAGCGCACCACTGCCGCCCAAGAGCCGACGATTGAAGTCTGGTCGCTTGTAATAATCCATTCAAGACCACTCCGACAGCGCGCCAGAGGAGCTGAGTGCCCTGTCGCTACCGTATCTGGACAGACCATCATTTACTAAAAGGGCTGTTATCTATTCTAGAAAAAGCGTTCTATTCGATGTGCCAGGAACAACCTCATCCCAGGAAGTCGTGAGATTGTTGGCGTCGACCGGGCTGCCGTCAATTAGGACGGAACTCTGAAGACATCGTACTTTAAAGTTTATCATATTAGAAGTCAAAGGACTTGAAGGCTCCTTTAGTAGTGTCAGAGTTGTAAGCCAAGACTCATACAGCGTGATAGGGGACCAATATCCATCGTTTGGGGGACGGAAGTTGCTATATATTCCGATATTTGACAAGCCCCAAGACTCCCAGGGATCGCGATGATTAATATCGGATAAAGGCCGTTCAGCAGGCGGTTCACCGACTCGTCAGTCCGCCCACCTAGCATCAATGGAACATCCAACAACAATTCCTGAGCCACCATCATCATTTAGTCGAATGAGTAAATACCCCGTCTCTCCGCTCGCCTGAGCATCTCTATTGTTTCCATGGAGTATGGCAACACCTCTGCTACCCCATCGCTGACTTGGCGATTATGCGTGCAGCTTGAGACATTACTTTGCTGCGTTCTACACGACCACTATGTCGAATACGAGTCGCGCAATTCCCAGTGATGCGCCGGCGCCTGTTGGGATGACTCCTATCGAAGAAGACCACAGCATCAACAGGCACAATGAAGAGGCGCAACTACTTGTCACCGGGGGACTTGAATACTCCAGGCACGATGCCTTGCCGCTCCCGCAATCGAGCCGGCATGCCAGACTGGCCTGCTGGTCGAAAGCATTTGGAAAATCTCGGAGGCTGACGATTGAGCCTTGGTTCCCAGCACAATTTGCGATTACCTTTCCGGCTATCTTTGCTCACGTGGGCCTGGTAGATATCTGGCTCTCCTTCGGCAGCCTTCCACAACACGTCTACTCTTCCCGACCGTGTCTCCAAACTTGCTGAAAGGTTCTTGCCCGCGGCCTTTGTTGTCTTCGTTTTGTGTCGAACTCGCAGTACGAGAACATTGCGAGGTCTTGAGGTCCAGTTTGAGAAGACGATTTTCTGGCTCGGGAGATTCTGGACTGGTGCCCTATCAAACTACACCTTCAACTAGATTCCGATACAGCGTCTCACAGCTGACGACCGCGAGCAGCAACCCGGGGCCAAACCCGCCCCTGTTACCATAGTTATCATCTTGGTGATTGTAATTGTAACACAGCAAATCTACTGTTTCTTCTTAGAGCGTCGCTTACTGCGATATCTGGGGCTCTATGGCCTTTTTTTAGTTGGCCTGGTGGCCTGTTTCGTGGTACCAGGTGTTGATCTCCGTCTCCACTACTACATCTTCGCCTTACTTCTCTGCTTCCTGGTACGAGTGCTCAAACACGTTCTTCGCTGCTATACCAAGGTTTGCTCCTTGGCCATTTCGTTAATGGCGTTGCACGATGGGGCTTCGCGTCAATACTACAGACTCCCGAGGCGCTCCGCAGTGATGGCTTGCCACACACCGAAGTACCGTCAATTCACGAACCCATCATCTCCTCGATGTTGGACAAAGTTGCCATCTCCATTGCCTGGGCGATGGAGCCCTCTGCCATGTTTGACGCCATGATTGTCCTCGTTAACGAGGTTGGGTGATACCGCGGGAATTTCCGTGAGACCCCGTCAAGAAACTTCATTTGGGAATGACCAGCAGTTATGTTAGTGCCTGAGCACTTTTGTTTCGTGTTTATGCGAGAAGGTCGGACAACGTGCATACCACTAGTGCGCTTCCCACCCGCGTTATACTCAGGGAAAACTTCTGTGGGGCTGGACTGGTTTCTAATTATGATATCGTGGGTCTCGATCGAGACTCCAAACTCTGGATTGCAATGTTCGATTTATCCACGGTTTGCCTGATAGCTTTCAGTTCTGTTGTTGTTTGTGTAATTTGACGGAGAAATCGCGACATATGAAGTGAATGTAGATTGTCTCGTGAGGCGTGTAAGGTGGAAGAGATAACATTGAGAGAATGCAGTATAAACAAGGCGATGTCACTGTATCTGTAGAGTGGGCGTTCCACCTGATATCAAGCGGCTGCAATTTTGTACATATGGGGCATCTGGCATCTGCAGGATAGCAGTTGATGAAACAGCTATTTGTTTCCAATGCACTCTCCAGAAATATTTGAGTAATGAATGGATTGTTGATCCATAAACAAACAGAGCCTCCTCCCCCTCTCCTTCTGCCTCCCTCTTAGATTTTTACAAGAGCTATCCTCTCGTGTCATATGTCTTTTAGCTGTATCTACCACTTCTTCCAGTCTTAACAAACATTGATGATACCATGGCGGATACAAAACACACAAGGTAAGCATCTTCACGGCAGTCTCTAGGGCAACTTGGACTAATGTAGATACGACGATAGCAAGACTTATACTCTCCCATCGGGAGACAAGATGCCGGCCATCGGGCTGGGTACTTGGCAATCGCCCAAAAACCAGACGAGTATAGCCGTCAAGGCTGCCTTAGACGCCGGCTACCGTTACATCGACACGGCTTTTGCCTACGGTAATGAATCCGACGTAGGCGAGGGCGTGCGGGCTTCGGGGGTGCCTCGCGAAAAGATCTGGATTACCACCAAGCTGGACAACCGTTGGCATAAGCGAGTGGCCGAGGGCATCGACGCGTCTCTGAAAAACCTAGGCATGGAATATGTGGACCTGTATCTCATGCACTGGCCTAGCTCGACCCGGCCCCACGACCTCAAGAAGCACTACGACGACTGGAACTTCATTGATACCTGGCGCGAGATGCAGAAGCTGTTCGGCACGGGCAAGGTCCGCAACATCGGTGTATCCAATTTCGGCATCACCAACCTCGAGAGGCTGCTGAGCGATCCCTCTTGCCAGGTATGAGACCACTCACCCCGTGGATGACGGAGGAGAACCTCGAAGCTGACAATCGTTAGATCAAACCATCAGTCAACCAGATCGAGCTCCACCCCAATAACCCGTCACCAAAGCTCGTGGCCTACTGCAAGGAGAAGGACATCCACTGCACGGGCTACTCGTGCCTCGGCAGCACCAACTCGCCTCTCTATAAGGACCCGACACTGCTCGAGATCGCGGAGAAAAAGGGCAAGACACCGCAGCAGTGCCTCCTTCAATGGGGTGTGCAGAACGGCTGGGATGTGATTCCCAAGTCGGTGACCAAGGAGCGGATTGAGGCGAATTTCGCGCTAGACGGATGGGCTCTGACGGACGAGGAATTGGCTAAGCTGTGGGACCTTGAGGATCGCTTCAAGGTCTGTGGCGACGCTTGGCTTCCTGTTAAGGTTTTCTTCGGCGATGATGAGTAAGATGTCGGACTAGAATCGGTGTGACGTAGGCTACCATCGGCAAAATAAATAAATAAATGGATAGCTGATGGCAGCTTAATAGTAGTGTGACGTCGAGAGCTCGAGAGCCGGATCCGTCAGTGAGCATTATAGAGTCACGAAAGGTTCTCGTCATGTGTGGTATCTTTCTATCTATCTCATAATTTCCCCCTGGATGCTTCTTCTTCTAGCACTGCTGCAATATTCGCTCTCAGCCTCGCGGCCAGCTCAATCGCCTCGTCATCGTCCAGGTCTTCTCGTTGGCCACGGCCGAACATGGTGAAGCTCTCGCGGAATTTACCGCTCGCGCGAATCTCGGGCCGCGGTATGAGATGATAATGGACGTGATTTACGACCTGCGCCGCGGCAGCGCCATTGTTCTGCACGACATTCCAGTCGTAGACGCCCGTCGTCTGCGAGAGGGCTTTGGAGAGGATGCGCAAGTAGGAGCCTAGCTGGGCAGCCTCTTCGGGCGATACGTCAGAGAGTTTCGGTTTATGCGAGCGCGGACACAGCAGCAGGTGTCCGTGGGATAGGGGCATTATGTCGAGGAAGGCCATGAGCATTGGCGTGGACAGCACCACGAAGGAGGCCGGGGCAAGCTTGGACGGGTCGAGCTCAGGCGAGTCGGGGGCAGGGGGGTGTTCAGGAGGGAAGGCCGCGTACGTTTGCGCGATGCTGCAGAACGGACACGAGTTGTCTGATGGGAGCACCGTGGGATCGAAGGGGGGCTCTGCCATGATTGCCTTGGTCGGTATTCTTGAACGACTGCTACAGAAGGGGATGATGATATGTGCGTTTTGCTCGGAATCTCAGCTCTATAAACAATGTGAATCCGAGGGGTTAGATTAGGTACATGGGAATCATGGCTGTACATATGCAATGGGTATAAAAGAGAGTGTTGCATGGGAATTTGCAAATGGCGTTTGTGCCAAACGAATGATGCCTATCGAGCGAAATACAAGATATCGTAGATAATTCGCTGAAGAAGGGAGGATAGAAGCTCTAGCTTCCGCGAACCAAACAGCGAGGTTCTTCGCTTTAGCACTTTCGCAGCGTATTCCCGTTTGGGTTTAGTGCCGCCTTTTTTATCGGAGGGGGTGACGACGTACTAAGGAGTGTCAATTTTTCGCTGGCAGCAACATCGTGGTTCAGAATACTGATGGACAATATCAACATTGGCTCCATGACGGCTGTTTGCCTCGTTCCTTGCATCTAGATACCCTAATCTCCGGAAAGCTCGGCTTGGCTGGCTTGCTCCGTGATCCTCAAATTACCCAAGAATCTACATTTGTTCCATAGATTTGATAGCCTATCCCCTATCCCTTCGTGTCCCTCGTTGTCGTTCTTCTTGGGCTATTTGCCGTACCATGTTGATACCTTGGAGTTCCCTGCGTATATCGTTGAAACTGTGTTTTCACCCATATATCCCTTCTTCATTTAGTCGATGCCTGCAAGCTTAATTTTGCTAGATAGATCGTTGGCGGCAGGCTCCTGAGACATACAGCAGGGCCAGGACTCCCCTTTCCATTCTCTCCCACGGGAAACATCAGACTCGCTTGAATTTACGCCTGTGAGGCTACAATCTCTTGCAGCATCTAGATAATCGCCAGTTCTCTTAGGCGTGCTTATCAGTTCTACAATGCATTTCACCTGCCTGCGCCATCCGGTCACGCCATTGCCCCAGTGCTAGTTGAGGTACTCCGGGATAAGGTTGTGGAGGTAGCGAGAGGCGTTTGGGGAGGCGATGTTGGACAGTAGAGTGTCGAGGTAGGCGGTTCGACGAGGTTCTCGCAATAGGGGCACCTCCTCTATCACAAATAATATATCTGTTAAATAACAAACTAATACTTGTGTAGGACATTAATGTTTAAATAACGAAAAATGTACGGATTTCCCCCATAATCATAGGTTACTAAGCTTAGTTTAATAGAATTATCACAATCTTAACAATTGGTCAATGTTTTATTTTCATTATTTCCTAAGTTTATGACTTTATTTTAAAAGACCTGTAAAACCTCGGCGTTACCGGAAAACCAGCGGTACGGTTGTATGAGGAGAATCGTAGATCGAAGACTGGGCGAAGCCAGGAAGCTCTGGGGCAAGTTTAGGTAAGTACTTGCATTTATCTACTTGTATGCGGTGAATATACTAGACTAGATGAAACTGACGTCTTGGGGCCCTGTCACCATTTAAATGATGATTATGTCCTTGGGGTTTTCGTCCCAGCGGTAATCAAAAGCAGAACCGACGTATATCCCACATCTGTGATAGATACCCTTCCGTCCTAGCACTTCGCCAAGAATGAGGACGATTTCGAACGTCTGGCGTCTAGTTCCTGGGCGTCTTCCCTCTCTCAGTATTCGCACGTAGGTCCTATCACTTGGAGCTGGGATGCCCGTCGTTAAATCCGGATAGACTGTATCACCCCAGCAGGAAGACATATCAACAGAGGGGTGCTCGCCTTTCCAGTTAGCTCCATATATGACGCTTCCACTTATTTGTAGCCTTCTCGGGTCTTCTTCTTCGTCTTCACCATCACCTATGAATGTCATCTGCGCCTGGGATATGTATCCCCATGCGCCAAGCAAGGCGACGGGCCCATCTACGGAGCCCCATGACCAAGTAGGTGCTCTTGCTGATCTCTTGAGCACCGGCGACTGGACAAACCAGGAAAATGTTGACGGAATGCCCGCCACGGCCCCGAAACTAGTCGTCATGGTTAAAATTTTTCCAACCTCGTCGGCGATTCCCTGAAAAGCGTAGAGTCGATCGTTCGGATCTGTCATACTTCGAGACGAGTACTCCTTCAGCATATTATTCCATTGAAATGCCAACTCATTCTGATCGTCTGTCTCATTCCGGTGTGTAAGGTAACTAAGTAAGTTCTTCCTGAACCAGCAAGGACGGTAAGAAGAGTAGCTCACAAGACTACGGTTCTCCGGTAACGACGTGTGCTCGTATTTATTACAAGCAACTAGGACCTCTACTTTTGAGAATATGATCCTGCGGCGAGGCAATTCCGTTTCTTGAAAAGTCCAGGCTCGTTTGTCTAGGGGGTGCTGCGGCTCGAATTTCAGGAATACCGGTGCGAAGGTCATGTTTGCAGTAACATTGCCATTCCCATCGCTGCTCGGCATGGAAAACTGAAAATCGAAACTCGGGTAGGAGAATTCGCGTTCGGGCCGTAGAAACCCTTGGGTATGTGCGGCTGCACTCCCTACCGAGATAACCGCTGTCGCATTCTCGTAGATATATGACATTTTCTTGATCTCTTGTAACTTTTCCTTGTCATCATCCTGTACAATGCATAATGCATCAACCCAGAGGTACCGGAATCCAAGCCGTTTGGTGGTTTCGAGAGCATCGCGTATTGTCTGACCGAGTTCACCTACGGGGATAGCTTCCTGCAGAGTATTTACATTTGCTTTTAGAGCCACTACTCGCTGAGAAGAACCCCAACAGTAGCTGAGGCAAAGATACCTGGGGGGGATCCCATGGTCAGGAGACACGGCCACCAATCGCGCTTGCATGTCTGTCTTGTTGACATCGCCACCGGGATTGACATCTATGAATCGCAAGGGCAGGGGTGAGGAAGTGCCGGGCTGCTTGCATTCTTCGTGTGTGGTTTCGCACGTCTTCAGCCACGAGCGGATATTTGAAAAGACGGCGTCACTAGCGACGTCCGTACCCAAAGGACGCAGAGGGCTTATTGATGAAGCGGGATCATCTATTCACTTGCACATGAGACATACGTAGGCCTGCAACACCGAGGGATGGGGACGTCTCACCTTCTCTTGCCAAGAGGCACATAGTACCAAGCCCAGTGATACTCCGTGCGTTGACTTCAAGGTAGACCGTGACGTGTCCAAATTCACCAGCGCGCTCAAACCTTCGCCTGTGCCACCGCAACCATACAGGATAGGACGGATCGTCAACTTTGTCAGTGGCTGAGTCTCTTATCACAACACATAGTGGACACGGCATAATACTGGATGCTTGGTCGAGGATATCTTGGAATCGACCATGTTTGAATCCCCCGAGGACTCCATCCTCGAGATCGAGCTGCTGAATTCCGTTATATGTTGCCAATTCCTCACAGCGATTGCATAACTTGGTAACCGGATCCATTGTAAAGCGATTATTTTTGCTTATTCTGGCTGGCTACCTCGGCGATGTAGAGTAGGTTATAACGAGAGAAACATGGTAGACAGAAAGGACAGGATGCTAGAAAGCAGCCGTGTCGTCTGCTGACTTACCTAGCTGAAATGTGTAACGTATCTTCAGCTCATTCGCTATGATCCTATCGTACCGAGATTGACTACAATTCAAATAGGAAACCCCACGTTTCTATTTAGGCGTTAGCGCGGAAGCCTGAAAACCCAAGGCCTCTCGCATTAAGTATAGTTAATCTGTTGGTTTAATACTAATTATGCCTTACGAAGATCAATGTTAGGAAAGTGTTTTACTAGTCAACACCTGAGGTATAATATCAAAATAGACACTCATGTCTCATCCTCAACCACGATAGAAGAACCAACTAAGCATGACAAGAAGAAAATGGAAATAAGTAAAGCTAAAAATTCGTAATCGGCGGGACAAAGAAACTACATGCAAGGAAGGCTACTTTCTTTCATGCTGTGCTCAACTGCGAGCACAATCTGACCGAGTTTATAGCTTAACTCATGAATCGGCATTATAGACCAACAGTTGCGTTTTGGCCGCTCAGTCAATGTATCGAGATATCCTCTCACAATAAAATGGTTATTTTATAATAAACCAATATAAACAAGCAATCCTAGAGAATCAATAATTGCTTTTTGTCTGGTGAAGTGTATACAAGAAGTTACATCCAGCCCAGGTAAACTTTCCCATTACAATACAGGGTACTTGCTGATTGGTGGGCGTCTACAGGGGTATGCAGGGCAGCCAATACCTAGACACTACACGTAGGTACCTACTGGGGGTGACGATGTTAGTGTGCACTATATGTCCAGAACCGGGAAGGGAGAGCTCAAGTCCCTACCTAATTTCATGCCACCTCTAACCGCTTTTTTTCTTTGAATCAACGAACCATCAATCAATAGTGAAACCAACCCCTCCATACAACCAATCATCAGTATCACCAAATCCATCGGCAGCGCAAACGAGAAACATCAATCTACATCCATACACGTCCGCCCACCACCGACCAAGAGAGACATATCTTCCGCGCCACGCACCATGTCGCGCGAAGCCTACCAGATCCCCACGAGCCAGGGCAACGCCCCGGGCGCCGGCGGGGCCACCCTGACCCGCACGTTCGACCTCGAGGGCGCCACGATGAACTACATCTGCGGCGACTGCGGCTTCAAGTTCGCGCTGAGGAGGAGCGACACCATCCGTTGCAAAGAGTGCGGCTGCCGCATCCTCTACAAGGAACGGACCAAGAGGTAAATACGCCCGAAGACGCGATACCGGCGAGCATGTAACAAGCAGGCAGGCAGGCAGGTAGGCAGGCAGACCGCGTTCATGGGGCTAACGGTGAAGCAGAATGGTGCAGTTCGAGGCGCGGTAGACGAGATCCGTGCTGTTTTACGCATATGAGCGGCTCGGGAGGCTTCATCTAGAAGATGCATTTACAGGAGATGGCCCGCGCGGGAAATGGCACGGATGGAGAACCCAGATTGATAATGATCACACGCTGGAGGAAAGAAAGCATCGTAATGGGAGTTGGGAGTTTCACGGCGATTGAAGACTATTTTATTTATCCAGAACCCCCAAAAATAACAAATCAGAATTGGTATCATTGCGCCATCTATGCGACCGAAGAACTCCACGACTTGTCCTGCCTTATGTCCTGTTTCCGAAAACCCCCTTCATAAATAATCTCATTTCATCTACTGCCGTTGTGAATGAAGGTACTTGGCGAAACTGGCGTCATCCATCGTTGAGTCCTGGTTTGCCTCCATGGCTGCTGCGTACCTCTGTTGTAGTCCTTCGCGGTCATATTCGTCATCGACGTCTGCGTAATCGTCATCGTCCTCATCATTGCTCGAGACATCCGCATCGTCGTTATTGGCAGTCTTGGGTGCTGGTGTGCCGCTGGCTTCGCCCATGGACATGCCTTTCATCATCTTATCCAACTCCTTCTGTCTTATCTTACGCTTCTGTTCATCCCTCTCTTTTCGTTTCCGTTCCAACTCCGGCAGGTAATCTTTGTTGAACTCTTCTGCTTTTTCTTGGACGGCGGCAAAAAACTCGTCGACACCTTGTCCGGTCATGGACGAGACCCCGACGACACTGAGGTGGGCATAGAACTCCTCTAGCATCGAGCTCATGGAGTTGAGAAGACTTCCCATATAGCCACTACCCGCACCTTCCCCCTCAACGCCGCCAAAAGCGTTGCCCGCCTCATCTTGTGCCAAAGCCTGCTGGAATGCATCATAATCTGTCATCCATTCTTTTGCGAAGCTCGCGTCCTTGACGTCCGTTTTATTGAAGACTAAGATCATGGGTAGCTTAGTCTTGTAGAGGATTGAACAAGCGTAGAGCATGTTACTCATAAAGGTACTGGTCGAAGCCGTTCGAGGCGTGTCGATAACATAAGCGATGACTGTAGGGAAGGAAGATGCGAGGGATTCGAGGAGAATTTGTCCAGATGCGGACCACACGAAGACTTCAATCTGCCCAGCTGAGGACCTGTCAGTCGCGTGGAAGGCCTAGACACAGATGAAGGGGAGACCTACGCGTGTCGACTATTATGTGCTTAATGGGCTTCTTGTCCGGCTTCTCCGGGTCCGGGGCGGCGCGCTTCTCCAGGAGACCCAGGATCTGGTCCACTTTGGTGGCAAAGAGGTTAAGCGACGTCAAGATGCCGCCGTTGGGGCCGAGGTTGTACTGCCTCATCACCTCCTTGTAGTTGACGGAATCGCGGATGTCGATATTGCTTTCGAAGGGGACATTCAATACGGCGGGGTCGAGGTTGATGACATAAGGGGGCTCTTTTTTCGCATGCAGATGTGCGTTGATGCGTTGCATGAAGGTTGTTTTGCCAGACCCTGCCATGCCGACGCAGACGATAGTGACGGGCGGGTGGGCCGCCGCCGCGGATGACGACACGGTTGCTTCAGAAGCCATCGTTGTTGAGACCTGAGATAATGCGGCAGTCGACTGCTGTGGCTACAAATTAGATCTGGAGTCGGAAGGAAGCTCTTGGTTGGGTGGGTTGCGATGTTGATTCGGACGAAAAGTATTTGGCCTTTTTTTTGCAGCTACATAGACAGAAAGCTACCCACATTGCGGGGTGTGGGGGGAGGGGTAGGTACCGGTAGGCATCTCTCCATCGGCCTTCTTCTCGTCGCGGTCCCAATGTGCGACCACCTATATTTATCTCTCAGGAAAAGCATCGATTATTGACTAAATACGTGGCCATCTAACAATGTGCACTAGTTTTGAATACATACCCCAGTTCATCTACATACTTGTAAAATCAAACCTTCTAAGAGCCTGTTGGTGTGTTCTTGTTCGCCATACCTAAGGTAGTAGGTCATGATATCCTAAGGAGCATCACCTTAGGTACCGCCTTTCAGGTACTTAGAATCGGCATACCTCTTACCATCGCAATTGTCTTATGCGGGGTAGGTCTCGAATAAATATCTTGTGCAGGTAGGTATTCTAAAAAGAACTTTGTTTATGGTTCCTGCAGTTGATTTTGGTAGTCAAGTTATTTGGAAGTATGATAACCCCGACGTTTGTCGCTAATTATGAGTTTGACATCACTATCTTGGCAAATTAAAGCAGCTATAAAGGGTGGAAATACCTAAGGTACCCCAAGCAAGATCCGCCTACAGTGGAGACTCAGCCCTATAAAACTTGTCCAGGCTAAGAAGCAAATAAACCTTGACGGTCCCTGTATTCAACAGTTCTCCTAGACTTAAAAGAGTATCCATGGGCTACCGATCAGTTTGAGAGATTATGTTAATACCGCAATAGGATACATCAAGTGGATAGGAAGAAATCTTGGTGTCCGAAATACGATGAATGTACATCAAGTTGAGAGTTTGATTGTGCTTCGAGCAGTTCTGTATCATGAGACTAAGCGAGTACCCTAGACGCTCTTCCAAGGCGAAATCAAGAACAAAGCAAGCATGAATGGCGGGCTGACTCTGATGGAACCACTCAAGCCTCTACAAGCTCGTCAAGATTACCTTGTTCTCTACCTAGATAGATTGCGCCGTTCGGCCTTCCCCACCTATTACCCGCGCATTCGCGTTAGCAATTTCAATCGCAGTCTTGAAGATCGCACTCCTAGTATTTAGATCAAGACATGTCAACAATACTCAGATTTCCGATCTGTGAGGCTACAATCAATGTTGTCTACCCTCCCTTATACACCCTTTCGATGAGTTGGCAGAAGAAGGCCATCAGTGAACTAAGGACGGCTTTGTATAGTGTTACATGTCGGTACATGGGGGGGAGTATATGTCTACTACAGTCAATCTTGATGAGCCTGGCTGCATTTGAGCAATGTTTGATTAGGTCATCAAACCTTTGGAGAGGCTGTTGGCACATGCTAAATTCGCATAGAATCCTGCCATCATGGCTGGGTATTGTAGATGGTTTTCTCACCATGAGCCAAATGTAGAACAGTATTGTTAGAGCATAATGTAATCGTTTATCTAATCTGTCTCTTCACTGTTGGTGAATACCTACTGCTCGACGAGTCAAACCTAACATGTAGCATTCAGCTCAGGCAATGATGTTTCGACCCATTACCTAATACTTACCATCTTATAGCAGCACATTGGTGCCAAAGGGACTACAAAATAGTAACAATCACATCACGCAAAGACCAAGAGGAATCCTTAAGGTGAGGTGGCCGAAATCTCTCAATTATCTCGCCCTGCCTAGGGCTCTGGCCGGGGTTGTCGACGTTCTCCTCCGCTAGGGGCAGAGAAAAACCGTCTTCTTCCCTGGATTCTTAATACTAGCTAATCATCGAGACAAGACTAGATCAGATCATCCATTTTTCACATCATCCTCCATTCTCACTTCCCATCTCCCATTCCAGTCTTCTATCCTCCTCCTCGCGTGAAAAAGTTGGACAGAAAGAAAGAAAAGATGAAGAGACGGTCATGAAAAATTTCGTTGATGCCAGCTCTAGCGCCGGCGGAACCATGCCAAGGGATTGCTCGTGTAGGGATGTACACCAACATGCAGGCTATTTGTTTTCTTCGTTGTACAATCTTGACTTGTTGTGTTTCTCTCCACGAGGGAAAGTAACACGAATAGACCTGCATGGAGGGCACTTTTTTTTTTCTGGTTTGAAAATTTTTCCCTTGTTTTTGTTGTTCTTGACACATAAGAGATGGAGTTGGCAGCGAAGAGGCGCGCCAGCCTGTGGTCACATTCGTCCTCCCCGCTTGCCTACGGCGAAGGTGATTGTCGTTCGTATTCCTTCCCATCCTAGTAACAATCTGGTATCAAGAACGCTGCCCTAATGCCCATCATGTATTCGAATGGGTCTTCGTCGTGTTGAGAAAAAATAGCAAATGCAGTGTAAAAGACAAATTTGCCAATTCTGAGTGGTGAAAGCCCTTTCTTCCCTCTCCGCCGCGTCGTCGGGCTATGATATGCAGCTCAGCTTTTTAGATCAGCTCACTTGGTAAAAGCTCTCTCGCGAAGAGAAAGCTTTCCCCATGGAATTCTGTCTATGATAGTTCCGGGCCTAGTCCGAGCAGAGTAGACGGAAAGGCCTCCTGGGCTATGTTTATGGAGTTGCGATGTTGGGGTCATTAGAAGTCGGAGAGCCGAGGGATGAGTTGGGTTGAGAATCATGTACGTCCATACCCTGCCACCCTCCTCGAACGCTCAGGTTCATCAAAAAAAGTGGTCGGCCAAACCTCGGTGAAGAAGTGGAGTGTCTGCTGCAACTGCATGTAGTAGGCTCTCCCAAATGGTGTTTCCAATCTGACGAGCTGAGATGTCTGGGAGAGCTGAATAACCGGGAAGAAACTAAAAACAATGAACAAACGCCAAGTCACCACACCCGTAACAAAATCCGTTTCTTCGCCAAAGCACGCAAAACATTTAGGGTTCTCCATTAAAAACACAATCCAGAAGTGACCAAATGTTCCGTGGTCTCATACGTTTTGCCCTTCAGATCGTCTTGGGCGTGTGAGAGTTGGTCATGTCAACGACATCGTCGAGATGGTTGCACATGGCCACGAAGAGGTCGAAGAAGAGCTTGCCGCCCTTTTCCATCTCAGCTTGCATGGTTCCGCTCCTCTTGAATGTCTTACGACATCGGATGATCAGAGCGAGATAGTGAGCGCGGAGCCGCGAGTCCGTGTCAGGCGTGTTGTCGTAGGCGTACTGGGCTGACCGGAGGATCGTGCCGACATCGATTCCACTCTGCAGGCCCTGCTTCCGGAGAGACAGGCGCTTGAGCTCCTCGAGTCCGAATCGCTCGGCGGCACAGTACAGGACGGTGTCTCGTAGAAGGTATTGGTCTACGCTCGGCACGTACATGGTGGCCTCGACGGCTCCGCGGCCGCCTCGGGGGTTATTAGGGTCGGAAGGGTCCGGGGATCGCACAGCGTCCTCGAGCTCCCAAGAGTTGTGGTGCTTGTTGTGCAGCAAGCGGGGGTAGTAGTCACCCTTGTAGAGGTATTCGAGCACGGCCGAGAAGATCTCAGGCTCTTCGTCTGGGAGTGAAATCCTCTTATTCTGCGCATCGAGGTATTGGTCGCGGCAGACGCGCTCAAAGAACGGCGACTGGCACAGAACCTCCTCGTGCGCCGCAAACAGCCGCCCTTCATGCCCAACCATCAGGGTGACGATTGGGGAGGTGAGGGTCCTCTTCACCGGGAGAGTGTCCTCGAGCGACTGCTGCAGTTTCGACAGCTTCTGGGGATCGCGAGTTGTAATGTTGGACTTCTTCAGCCTCGCCGACTTGTCGACTCGGTCCGAAGATCGAAACGAGCGCTTGAACATGTTGGCGGTTGTTGATCGGAGGTGCAGAAGAAATCGAGACAACGTGTAATTCGCGATGACAAATTCAGGAAAAGCAAACAACAAAATGATGCTTCTCCTTGAGGTTGTGTGAATTGACTAGAGAGCGACGAAAAGAACGTGGAGGGGTTGTCTATAGGATTTGACGATTCCGCAGACGAAAAGAGTGTATGAAAAAAATGAGTGTGTAGAGAGAGAGTTGTGAAAACACGGGCCCGGGCGGTGTATCCCAGATCAATTCGAGAGAACAAGCGAATGTCTCTAGAGATATCCTTATATTGCTTTGCGACCCTTGACGGTGGTGGTGGGGGAGGGAGAACGAAAGAAAGGGGGTAGAATTGAGGGGGGGGTGTCCTGGATATTTATACTCTTCCTGGGCACCTAACTTGATAGATACAGGCATCCATTGCGTACATACGGTATGTAAGTACCTATCTCAGCCTGCTTGGCTGGGCGTAACTAGGATGTTGGATGCTAGAATTTGGTTGGGCTGATGCAATGCACCTCAAGGCGGGCTAAAGATAGACAAGTGGTGGACAGTAGGGTGGTGTAGTGTGGTGTGCCCACTTAGGTATCTACTAGTCTACTAGTAGATAGGTACAAGGTAGCCTAAGGGGGGTTGAATGCTCACCGGAGCCTGGGGTTGCACTACGCATAGGTACTGCCGGCAACCATGACGACAGCGCGACAACACTCCAGCAACAACCACTGCTGAGCCAGGGCTGCACTCCATCCATCATCTTACACTACCACACCACACTACCTACCAAGTAGGTTAGGCTCATGGGTCTCTATGGATTGGGTCGGGTTATGCACCTGGTCTCAACAGGTCTCAGATCGTCAGCACACAAGTCAACGGTACCGGTATATACCGTACTATATGCAGAGCCTGCACTGCAATAGGTGTACATAATACTCTCGTGAATACCTGTGCGATAGCGAGAAAACTCATGACAATATACGATGCAGTTCGCACACATGGCACACACGTCGGCCGGTTGGCTTGGAGATAGACAGCTCTCTCTGTCTGGTTGAACGCAACATGATTGGGCAAACGGCCATGCGAGATGCCAGCGTCTGTATGACACACCGCGTGGAGCTACCTACATGCGGGATTGAGTTGCATTCGGAATAAAGAGGCTGTGGCCAACGCAACGAAGCGAATTAGAAATACGAATTGGTGTGTACCGATGGAGGACATACCTAGTACATCCATCTGAACAAACTCAAACATGTGCTGAGTTAAGCGAATAGCGAGGGAAGGACGCCGTGACGTTCCGTAGCCTAAGGCTGATTCGTGGCATTGAATGAATGGGTGACCCCGGGATATACTTGCTATCTAGGTCAGGTGCCTTGGCAGACTTAAATCAGAATGATGCTCATACGTTGCGAGGGCTACGAACGAAACACGCCGTCTCATTACTATCATCTCTAGATAAGAGGAGTAAAATTAACAGGTGTTGTCAACATCGGGCTAATGGCTTACAAAGCCACCAAGATGCTGGTGAGTTGGTCAGCTTCGGAACAGGTGTAGTACGATGTGCAGCATTAACGTGTGGGACACATGGCAAAATTAAGGACTGCCAAAGATGGCTGCTAGGTAAGTGGCGAATGACGCGAAGACTGGCGTATACTACCAAGATGTGCGAATGCCGATGAGTTGGTTAACCATGTGGAGGAGCGTGTGTGCATGGATGTTCTCAGGCACACATTTGACCTCCAGCACACGATCTATACCGGGTGCTAGTTTAGATACGGCTTAGGGCATCGGGAGCTAATCGCGACCCAAGAGATCAGGTGAGACAAGCAGGGGTCACCTTGTTGGACAGCAGAGGGGACTCGTTTTGATGAACAATTTGATCAGGCCAAAAACAGGGCTTCCTTTCTGCCTGACCTTGGTCACGTTCCAGGTGTGAGTTCCGAGGTAAAGGAAGAGCGGATCTTTCGAAGACACTAGAGCAATCTGAATACATCGTATCAACACTTCATCTAGGAAAACGTGCGAGCTATTCGAAGGACACCTTGACAGTTCACCACTTCAATCTCACCTGGCACTGCACCGAGGTTCAAAAAATCGCCACCGAAGCCGCGAGGAGAATTTGGAATGCACTTCGGCCATTCGACCTGCCATACCATTGGCTTCGTGATGCAACTGAGTGTCCTGTGCCGCCCGAGGCATACCTCATCACCTAACTCGTCAAGTGGGTCGATTGTGAACAGACTGTTTCAATAACGTATAGCGACCCTTAGTACGGCACAAATCACCATACTTGTTTCGCATTTCATCAGGGTCGCTCGCATGCAAAATAGGTGACGGACTCGTCTCCCATCGTTTTAAGCCCATCGTCGTGTGCTCATTAACGCGGCGCCTAGCGGGAGGCCGTTATCGATTCTCTCATCGCAATGAGGCCGTAGATATATGTGAATACTTTTTAAGCCATCAGCATCGCTCGCACGGGCAAGAGCAACTCCAGCTGGGTTGAAAAAAAACTTACCAATAGGGGAGGCAACAGTGAAGCCCGCCGCCGCCGCAACCGCAGCCCCGGTAGAATCGCCCATGAGTTTGGGGTCTAAGAAGAACAAGCCCCAGTGACCTGTTGCGAGTTTGCCAATGCCAGCCCAAGCAAGATACAGACCACTTGCAACCAGGGTGCCAGCGACATGTCCTACGACCGGCTATTCCCATCAGCATGTCAGCTCAAGATTCCCAGACACCAATCTCCGAGCACATTGACTCACACTTTGGCGACGAATGCTGTTGAGGAAAACCATCTCGACGAAAGCTATAATGGCCGTAATGCTCCAAATATTGAGGATGCTGAACGCCTTGATATCATCTTCTTCGAACAATCCTTTGTCTGCACCAGTATTAGTACCCGCCCGATTCTTCTGAAGCAGCGGCTGTAAATGCCACAAAGAAACCCCAGAAGTTAAGAGTATTGCTTACTAGGGTCATAGAAGATACCGGTGCTATTGCCGGAATTATGATGGTGGTGAGGGAATCCGGGAGATATGAATCCACCATGACCAGCGGGTACAAGGACAGCCCAGTACAGTAGCGTATTGAGCAGAGTGAAGACATGGGAAACCGTATAGAACATGCTGAAGCTGATTCGCTCGGCAGTACTCGGCTGATCGGGTGGTGAGAAGGCTCGAGCGATGCGAGATGAGCCTTGCGGCTCGTCATCCGGTTCTTGATTACTCCGCTGAAAAGTATGCACACCAGTCCACGTCTATCATATCATTTCAATCAGGCTCGAGAAAACTACCAAATCGAGACGTGTCTGGAAAACGGTAACTTACCAAGGTTAACAGATGGTATGTCCACTGCATGACAAAGGCAACGGTGGAAAACTGGAATGGGATGCGCCAACCATTGTGATCGTCCTCGCTCTCAAGTTTGTACTTGAGGGCCACCCCCGCCACCGAGGTCAAGTAAGAGGCTAGAACCGTTCGGATACTGAAAAGAAGCCTCTGATTAATGATCCGCCAAGGCGAGTGGCATGCTCTCAAGGTAATTGGCTACACACGGTCAGGCGCCTTATACCATCAGGCGCTTTCTTTGGGGGCTTACATGGCTGTCTCCCTGAGGTGCTGATGTCTGTTCTCTGGAGGACTGTGGCAGGAGAGGCGTCGTGTCTGTCGGTGGCATTTTGGAGGTAATATTGTGGTGTAATTTGACGAATAGGGCAGGGAGAGCCGGTTTGGGAATGTAGGTTCAAGAATAAGGACTCAGTAGGTCATATAGCAGGGTATTGTTGTTGCGAAAGATAATGTAGACTGTGGAATGTTCAAACGAGGACGGCGAGATGAAAGCTGAGCGAGACGAAACAAACGAGCCGACCTGCGATTACAACAGAAGCAGCAGCAAAACAAAAAACTGCTGGAAGGTGATACTATAGTACCCGTGAGTGACAACTGCCAGAGCCGTTAGCCGTGTACTAACTCGTAGCAAGCACGATCCAAGCCCTACAATTCATAAGACAGGAGGTGACTTGACACCTACCTCAGTTGACCTTCAGGCGTAGTTATATGTTCAGCGTGTCTGTGCCCTGCCACTTTTATGGCTCTCAGGGGAAATTCTGATCACAAGTAGTTAGTTGATCATCCCACATGCTCGGCTTCACAGCAAGCTATATGGGCTACGGCAAAAACGCAATAAAGCGAATCCTAATCTTAACTACCAGGCTCTAGACCTATTTCATTTTGAAAGGGATAGCCTTTTCTCGTTGTCTTTTTCTAAGAATAAAAGCAAAGAAAAGAAAAGACAACAACATTAATAACTGATAAAGAAGAAATTCATGGACTTCTTAATGGACTTACTAGATATTCCTCTCGTGGGATGAAACTCTCAAGCTGTCATAAATGAGTGCATGATCTATGCCGACTGAACCTACTGTGGCTGCAATGCTGAATGATTCGACTGGAGTGTAGCCGCCAGAGAATGGGAAGGCAGCAGACAGGAATAACATGTTGAATCATAACTTTTATACAAATGAACGTGGCGGTTAAAGATGCATAGCTCCTCCTGACCCTGATTTCCCGAATCGCTTATACATGGCGAAAGCTTTTATAACCCAGAGAGGGATACACACGCCCTTCGTCCTCTAAATTCCCTGCTGTCTAGATCCAATGTAAACTAACCCGACGGATGGCATGCTTATATCTCTACAACCCAAGCGAAAATCTCGGCATCCTAGAGTGTCGAGATTGCCTTCACGACTACTCTATCACATAACTTGTTGACGGTGTACCTAAATACCTTAAATACTAATAATGTAGGAGAGGGAGGAGGGTACCTAGGTAGAGGTAAATTCTCAATGTGGCTTAGCCTACGAACACTCAGTGGCTGAGATAGACCCTACACACTGTAACAATGCACTGTACACACTTTGGTGAACAACCTGTCATTATCTTTTGGTCCTGAAGGGATGAAGCAGAATACAGAACACGTCCTAGCTAGCCCAAACCACTCATCTACTCACCGCGGCCAGCAGAGGCTCTTGACAGACTGCGGCCACATTCCCTATTGCTAACTAATTACCACATTGACCAATTGTCAAGTGGCCAGTCATGTTGTCAAGCCTCCAGAACCCGCGGCAAGCAGCTGCGCAGCTGCTCAACTTCGCCCTCATGATGTCCACAGCTTTCATGGTACGTGCGGCTGCTCTCCTGGCCATCAGCACTCGTGCATCGGTGGGCGAAATGGCATTTCCAGTATCCGCGGCTAACTCATTGCGCAACACACAGATGTGGAAGGGCCTCTCTCTCGCCGCCGACTCGCCGTCCCCCATCGTCGTCGTCCTCTCGGGATCAATGGAGCCTGCTTTCCAACGTGGCGACCTGTTGTTCCTCTGGAACCGCAATCTGATAGCCGAGACAGACGTCGGCGAGGTCGTGGTGTACAACGTCAGGGGCAAGGAAATACCCATCGTCCACCGCGTCGTGCGCAAGTTTGGTACGGGGGCGCACTCGAAGCTGCTGACCAAGGGCGACAACAACGCTGCAGACGACACCGAGCTCTACGCCCGCGGCCAGGACTACCTCGACAGGAGCGACATCATCGGGAGCGTCGTCGGCTACATACCATTTGTCGGCTACGTCACTATTATGTTTGGCGAACACCCGTGGCTGAAGACCGTCATGTTTGGGATAATGGGCTTGTTAGTGGTGTTGCAGCGAGAATAAAGAATTGATTGGAAGCGCTTTGTTTCGTCCCGATCCATGATTGCAGAAGTTTTTCAGTGCGCGTACCCTTCACCTTGACTTGCGTCTTCAGCGAAGACGGCTGCAGTCCCACGCAAGTCAGATTTGAGTCAGGTGTCATTTGCCATGCTTGTTTCCCGGCCTTTTTCTAACATGTATGCCCATAACAGAAGTGTGTTAGTCCCATGGAGACCGTTGCAGTCCTACATTGGGCCGGCCTAGCAGCTGATCCTTTGTTTGTGAATGAGAGCTTCGTTTTATTTTGCGGCAGGGGTTGGAACTCTGGAACGGTGTAATATTGTAAGTCCCCTACTGAAAAACAAAAGCTCTGTTTTACTTCACAGCAGGTGTTGGGACTTCCGGACGCTGTAGTACATCAAGGCCCCTGTTTGAGAGCAAGAGCGCAAGTCGACTAGGAATATAAATATCAGGCAAGACTACGCCCAAATTCTGACCTCTTGCAGTTCGCTACTTTGCTACAAACAGCTGCCTTCTAACAAATCACAACACAATGACTCCACGAACTCGAGACTCGCTTATCTTTAATGTTCCAGCCAGGCAAATTGATAGCGAGGATCCCCGCTTTCTGTGGTCGCTGAAGCAAGAAAAAGTGTTTTCACGTTATATCCAAAACCACTTGGATACATATTGGAAGCCTGGCAACCTAGAAATTCTCTTGCAGCGGTTAGATCTAGATGGTTATGATGCGATTAGAACCGACAGGGGTGAACATGTTCACAACATAATAGTTAAAAAGGTTTACGCAAAGATGATGAGAATGAGACGAAAGGCGGGTCTCCGTGTGCCAGACCCGTCCACGAACGCAAACAGTGGCCCTGCCGCGAACAAAAAAAGCACGAAGACAGACAGCCCTGCCGCAAAGGCAAACAGTGGCCCTGGAAATCAATTT
The DNA here is from genome assembly GCA_023159155.1 of Ustulina deusta. Taxonomy (NCBI): domain Eukaryota; kingdom Fungi; phylum Ascomycota; class Sordariomycetes; order Xylariales; family Xylariaceae; genus Ustulina; species Ustulina deusta. Next base: position 748,161 of record JAJNNX010000004.1, on the reverse strand, counting down.
CTCGCCGGGTACAATATAAATATCATAGATCCTAGTGATGAGGAGGATGGCGAGTGATGGCTCGGTCGAAGCTAGATTAGTTTCTAGATTTGCCTTTTCACAATGTAGGCGACGTAAAAGGCCTTCCCACTTCATTCGAGTATGGATAGTTAATACTGAGAAATAAAATACTCCACATTTTCATCCTATTTCACTAAGATGATATTTTCTAACTTTGCAGTTCGCGGACCTTAGAGAAGCCCCTAAAATCCAAAGACAGCCCCAACAACTCTGATGGAGCCGCGCTGGGAATATAAATCGATAGAACATATTCGCGTTGCATGGGCTGGCTACAACTCGTTAAGAACTGTCGCGAAGGGTGGCTCCTGAAGTAGATTAGCCTCATTTGCCGCTGCCAATATTGCTTCCCCTGGGAAAGAAACAATACAGAATTCACTATCTCTGAAGGCCTTTCTTGATTAGATCTTGCTCTATTATTATTATTATTATTATTATTATTATTATTATTATTATTATTATTATTATTATTATTATTATTATTATTATTATTATTATTATTATTATTATTATTATTATTATTATTATTATTATTATTATTATTATTATTATTATTATTATTATTATTATTATTATTATTATTATTATTATTATTATTATTATTATTATTATTATTATTAGCTAAGGAGCTGCTAGTATTAGGTACAGGAGCTGTCGAAGCACATAGTGGCCGTATGTAAAGCTGTCATGTATCGGTACCTTGTAGCAATGTCAGGATCTCGCTGCAGAAACTCAGGTAAGGATATACTGTAGATACATGCCGTCGCGTGAGAATCACGGGTTCTTCCCACGAGGAACCTCTACTAACAATATATAAAACGCTTTCCTTGTTGTGTAGGAAGCGGTGCTGTGACCAGTAGCCCTTGAGACTTCGGCGTGACTCTTCCAGGGATGTTGGACTTCGTTTCTCTTCTAAATTCGACCTAGCCCTTTTTGAAAATGAAAACAGATGGTTATGGTATATCATATGGCATGCCAAGGTCCATTCATGACAAGAGGGTCGCGCTCAACCCTCCATCAACTTACCATTCCCCCATCACCACAAACCACCCACTAACGTTAGAATTTAACACTTTCAAAATGCCCAGCAATATCCACCGAGCGACCAAAAAAGATCTATTATCGGCAGGTATCGACTTAAAAATATCATTGTAGATACTAAAGTTTTCCATGTCTTGGACTAGAGTGATGATGAATGAGGCGGACATGTTCCCGGACTATATCCATCTACTCCCCCTGGAGGATAAAATGATACGCCAAACTTAGACGAAGCTTAACATAGGTGGTTTAGAAATGTTAAGAAGATTAGCCGCAAGCAGCTCGGAGATCTCACTCGGCGATATGTGCAAGGCAAGATCACGGGCATGTGCCTCAAGCTCTCTGCCGGAAGACGGTTTTCAGGAGCGAGCGGCATGTCCAAAACGGCGTCCAAGCCCTCGATCCATCATCAAGTGAAGGGAATAGGGATAGTGCACTCCGTAAATCTCCACCGGTGGAACGAAACAATGGTAGGATTGCCGAGAATGTACGGCACGCTGGTGGTAATATCGCCCCCCCCCAGCTGACCGGGCACTATTTCTTCACTCGCTTCAGTCTACGGTTAGGCATTTTTCTTTCGTTTAATCAAAATATAAGGAAGTGAGAAAATAGATTAGAAGAGAGGATCAAAACGTAGAAATAGGGAAATGAATAAGGGAAAAGTGCGATACGGGGTGTATTACAAAGTGGTGCAACCACCATGTATACTCCATATACCTGTGCCAACTAATAATAATATCGTGTCTAGTTGTAAATATTTAGATAAGCCCGAGTCCCATCTAGCTTGTGAAATTGTAATGTCAAAAACTCGTTTCTAAGAGATGTTTCCTCTTGATTCACGATGCTAGCGATTTAAGCCTAGATATACGCTCCTAGGAGGTTCTTAACTGTCAATTATCTCACAAATGCGAGTTCTCATTTCACTGGCAACCAATAAACACATTACGTAGGTAGGCAGTACACCGAAGATACGCAAGTCGATTTCCGAAGCTTGAAGCTTGATTCACGAATAAAACCACTCGTGCGAGTTTAGTACGCTTCTCCTTCTCCATCATCATAGCCATCGCCATCGCCATCGTCATATCCATCATCTTCATAATCATCCTCGTATTCGTAAACTACTGGAGGTGGCTCCTCTTCTTCCATGTCCTCGTCTTGTTCTTCATCGACGGCCTTTGGAGGATTCTTCTCGACTGAAGGTTTGGGGCTCTCATGATGATGGGAAGGTGTTCCAGCATCTGATACACTAGCCGCGCCAGAGGTTATGTGACTAGCAGACTCACTCTCCATGCGAGAAACGACAGAGCCTGGACCACGTTTCTTGCTGCTCCCAAATAGACTAGCAATGGCATCGTAATTGATTCTCTTCGACACCGTATTCCGCTTTTTCATTACGTCAATAGCCGCTTCGCCAGGAGTGGAAGCCGGAGTCAGTTGGCCTTCGCCGATTCGTGGCTTCTTGACACGGTTACGTTTTCGCTTTGGAGGCCCTAGATCTTCCATCTGTTGTCGATACGCCTTCTCTTGCTGTTTCCGCACCCAATCTTTATTCGCGTTTAACCAGATTTCCTCTTTGATAAGCACCTCCTCTGGGTCGAGCTCGCAGAATTGTACTTCTGGATCATCAGCAAATTCATCTTCACCAATGATTTCATCCATTTTCAACTCTTTCTGGGGAAGCAATGAGCGTGCCCATTCGGCTTTGATGTGAGCAAGATGCGCCGCTGTTGCTAGAGCTTTACTGTGCGCAGAACTATGAGGGTCGTTGATCACCTCATTAATCTGGTTCTCTAGTTCTGCTTCGTCACGCTCCCACTCCTCGTCAAACTTAAGGGACTCTTCTTCCGGTCCCTGTTTGTTGCGCCGACCCTTCTTGGATTGCGCCTGTGTATCTTCTTCTTCGTTGATCTCGTTGCTTTCATCTCCATTACCGACGTCAGAGGAACCGTAGATCTCGACTAGCTCGTCTATGGCTTGACTACTCGTGGGGTCTTCCGCATTTAGACCCTCAACAACATCCTTTGCTCGTTTAGGAGCTGGTTTGGGAACCTGCGTAGGGTCAAAAGGAACTACTGTTTCTCTACTTTCAGTGTTGTCAAAGGATCTCGGTAGGAACTCTGCGACTTGGCGTAATTTTGAAAGGTCTGGAGGTGGAACTGGTCTTGGTGGCGGCGGCATACTTGCACTGGCAGATGAAACCCGTCTTGATGGATCCGATTCGCCGTTTGCTTGGTCCAACTCGTCACCATCAGTATCCCCCAGTGTTCGTTTTCGCTTTCTTCCACTAGCCTCTTTTTCTTTCTCCGTCTTCTCTTTCCACTCGTCACTTTGTTTGTAGAAAGAAGGTGGGTCATGGCGTGATTCGAGGAATTCTTGGTTTAAGAAATTCTCGATAGAAAGATTGCTGCTTTCAGTGACAGTGAATTCGTCCAAACGTTGTTCAATCGTGTGCGTTGTGACCTTGACGACATAAACAATCTCTCTCACGGTCCGCCGGAAATTCCACATACGGGCGGCCATCAAGAGACAAGCTCCACAGATACCTGAAGGACGGCGTCCCATGACCATCCAATCCCGGCCCATTCGTTGACAAAGTCTTGTCGCATCGGCGGCGATTTTATTGGTGAACTCACCGAAGTCTAGCTTTTCGGCAAAGCGCATCATTAGATCTTCAGGTATGATTGATCTCACATTGTTATTTTGGAAGGAGTAAATGCTACTCAAATCCTTGAAGACGTGGCCAAGCTCGTAGACATTAATCTAGCAAAGATAGGTTAGCTTACGTTCGGATTGACATCCGTGGCAATGCTCACTTACATGAACGAGTTCGGCGAAATCAATGAGCATAATGTCACACTTATCTTCTCTACGGCAAGCTGCATAGAGACAGACCGGAACTACCTTGTCCATGCCGCGACCTTGTAGCCAGTTCTCATTGAGAACGAGCTTGAAAATCATGATGGCGGACTCAATAGCGCTTTCGGTGATGTTTCTCAACCGTGACTTAAATCCCCACATCATATTTTTAGCTATAGCCGGGGGTTAGGAATCGAAAAAAGGGGGAATGGCCGAATATAAAACTCACCTTCACGGATCGTTTTTTCACGGTTGTCCCCAACCAGCCCTCCAAGTCGTCGAACTCCCGGAGCCATGTTCCGAGTTGTGCCCTGGTCAGCAGCTACATAGCTGCCCTGAACAATGGCAGCGCCCGAAGAAGTTTCACCGAACATCACCTCGGCAACAATGTTGGAGCTGTCGATTTCACGACCACAAGACGAACAGAAGCCATCGGTGACAGGGGCTGAAGGATTGGGACATCGGGGATTTGGGCATGATGAACGATCTTTGTTGGTAGGACGGTGTGCCGAAGGGGTGGAGGAAGCGGGTTCAGAGCTCATGGCTCGTTCGTTCTCCATCCGGTTCCTGTTTAGGACTTCTTTGATACGATCGCTGGACCCGGCTCCCTTGGGACGGATCTGGAAGCCCTTGGGGCCTCTAGCAGAAGGCCTGGCGGGCTTGATGAAAGAAGACATGGTTGTCAGTAATGATTTTATTACGATGTAGTAAGTGTCTGGGGGTGATGGTTGTGGACATGTATGCAGATCCGGGTTGAGATGTTGGCTGAGGCAGACATATCAGATGGGAGGGCCTGCGCGTAAGTGGATAGCTAGTGAAGCTAGGTAGATCCATAGAGAAGGACTCTTTTATCCTTTACAGAACAGGCCAAGTGACGTCCATATCCGCTCCCGAGAGGCAGGTGGATGATACACCGTGACGATAGACGGCAACAACCTGACTCTATGAGTCAACTGATGATGCACCAACGTATCCAATGATACTACCTATAAGTCCGGCGATGTCTTATAGATGTAAGTGAGATATGAGGTGTGGACGAATGGGAACCTGGGGCTGGAGGATATACTCGTGAGGAAATTCGAGAAACGAGCGCGGTTCTGAATGGTGTGGGGAGGGTTGAAGTGGGGAGGAAGAGAGGAAAATGGTCGAGTGGTAATGGCAGTGGCTTGGGAAAACAGCGCTGCATTGACGGTCCACACGTCGCTAAATCTTTAGCGTGGGGTCGCAGCTCTGTACTTAACATGCCCTGAGGGGACAGTTCGAGTACGAGTGTCGGTTCCTTTTTCTGAAGGTTTGACTGTCAGGTACCTCGCTTCACCTCGATGAATTTTCAATAGTCTAAATTGCCTACATATACTGGACAGTATATTGTAATTATGGTAACTGATATATCTATTATATTTGATGGTATCTAAGTATTACTATTACCTGTGTAACCTGAACTAAGTGGTATGTATCTAAGTACATTCAATCAGGTATTAATCGCGATAGATGCATATCTAAATCATAAGAGGTGCAATAGCTGAAGCCCTGTCCTGTCATTTGCGACCAGAAGCTTGTTCTATTGATTTACCATCATCACCCATCAGGTAAAGCTTGGAGTCGCCTCGCTTTTGACGCCATGGATGGCCTTGACGAGTTCGAAAAGACACTTGCAGTCGAGAAAGCCGAAAGAGAACGAGATGCACGGAATTCAGCCGAGAAAAATAACCGTAAACATCGACATCATCATCACCACAGACGCGACCACTCTACAGACAGAGCTCGCGATCGCGACCGTCGAGGACATCATCGCTCACGTGGAGAAGATGAGTATGGAGAAGATGGCCACAGACACAAACGATCTCGCCACTCAAAAGACGATGACCGCCAAGATCGGGACCGCCGCAAGGAACGCCATCGACGAGATCATCGCAACGAGCGGGAGGCCGGCCACGATTCAAGCCAGGAAATTCGGTTGAAAAGCTCTGATGCTAAAGAAGATTTACCCCTGCCAGACGAGGAAATGGCGGCCGAGGACTACGAAGAGCCCCCTCGCTCTCCACCTCTTACCAGAGACTCGTGGATGACAGCTCCCTCCGCCCTCGACATCGACTACACACAGAAGGGCTCAAAACTATCCAAACCATCGCCGCCCAAGGAAGAGCCAAAGAGAACAATACACGCAAGAGAGATCAATGCAACCCACTTGCACGACTTGAACGATGGCAAGACAGGCGATGAGCTTGAACTGCCCGCCAAGCATGAGGTTAACTACACCTTTGGGGACAGTGGATCGCTATCAAGAATGACAAAGTTGAAGGGTATTTACAGTATGGCCGAAAGGACTGGTCGTAGCGTGGATGAAGTTGCATTGGATCGATACGGAAACCTACGTGGCTTTGACGATGCTCGCGAGGAGAGGGTCGAGTTAGACAGGCGTAAAGTCTATGGGGAAGGTTATGTTGGCAAAGAAAAACCTAGCGGCGAGCTGTTCCAAGAGAGAAAACTTGCTGCGGGAGTGCATGAGAAGCGACAAGTCTCACCACGACCTACGGAACTAGACCAGGGCACAGTTATCCCTGACGATGCTATCTCCCACCAGCCGACACAACTCGACCAGACAGCTTTAAATCGATTGAAAGCCCAAATGATGAAGGCAAAACTGAGGAAGGCGCCGGATGCCGCTAAACTCGAAGCTGAGTACAATCAGGCTGTGGCCACATTTGCGGCTAAGGGTCCTGAAGCTGTGGTTCTGAATGTGATGCAGAATCGCATGATGGCAGGAACACGAGCTGAGGCTAAGATTGTCGACACCAAACGAGGCCGAGACAGAGGATTAGTAGAACAGAACGACGATATGACGATAGAAGACATGGTCCGAGAAGAGAGGCGCACACGAGGACAGGCCGGGGGCGAAGGACTTCGACTTGCCGAACGTATCGCCAAAGACGGCAAATTCGACAACGATCTCGAGTATATGGACGAGAACGCAGAGAAGTTAGCAAAGCGCGTGCAGAAGTCAGAGCTGAATCTCAAGAACGCTGCTGTCAACGAATTCCAGAAGATCAACAAGATACTCGATAATTGTCAACTTTGTCACCACGAAGATCGCAATCTACCCCCCGTGGCGCCCGTGATCTCGTTAGGCACACGGGTATACCTGACACTACCAACAGAGCCAGAGTTGAGCGAAGGCGGGGCCGTCATTGTCCCTATCCAGCACAGGACCAACTTACTCGAATGTGATGACGATGAATGGGAGGAGATACGAAATTTTATGAAGTGCCTCACCCGCTTATACCATGACCAAGGGAGAGAGGTCGTGTTCTACGAAAATGCCGCAGCTCCACAGAGACATATGCATGCTGCGATGCAGGCGATACCTATCCCGTATGAACTAGGAGATACAGCACCGGCTTTCTTTAAAGAGGCGATGCTCTCAGCAGATGAAGAGTGGTCGCAGCACAAGAAGATCATTGACACAGGCGCGCGAGCGCGTGATGGGCTCGGCAAACTAGCATTTAGGCGGTCTATCGCTAAAGAGATGCCATACTTCCACGCCTGGTTCACCCTGGATGGTGGCCTTGGCCATGTGGTTGAAGACTCCAGTCGATGGCCGCGGGGGGATTTATTTGCTAGAGAAATCCTGGGCGGCATGGTAGACGCGGAGCCGGACGTGATCAAAAGACAAGGTCGGTGGCACAGGTCAGACAGTAGGGTCGATGGATTCAAGAAGCGGTGGAGGAAGTTTGACTGGACAAGAGTCCTTTCTGATGGCTAAAAACAGACTAATGTGTCCTAGACTCACGGTCAGAGACATTGTAAAGTGACCGACCACGTGGTGGGGGTAGTCTATCGTTAAATAGATCCTACTTCTCTCCTTAACAGGAAGTGAGTGAAGCGTAGGGTTAACTACAAGTATCAGGTACACATGAGCGTTGTTTGTCTTGTTTGTACATGGGCGGTAGGTATTATTGGTGGCCACCCTGAATACATGTATCATACAGTATGCCGCCGCTCTGAAACCGATATGGTCTTGTTTTACAGCTAACAAAGAGGACAGCACAAGATGATATATTTTGATCTCGTACTTAAGGGACAGAGATACCTGGTTATACCTGCTCTTCTAACAGCACTCTCGACGCGAAGTACCTGGGTAAGCCTCCGTGCACCATTTAGACATTACCTCCAAAGGGATACATCTAGTCTACCTAGGGTAAGAAATATCCTGGGCATGTAGGTACTCATTACCTAGCATACACACTACAAAAGCTGCGTACGCCTGTTTGATAGCAATGCTACCTACATAGGTTAACTTGGTCTTTGTTTCCCATTACAAACAGTCCTGGTTAATAAGGTAGTAGCACCTCCACATACAGTCACTTGAGAGAAGTCCTGTCCGTTTTTGTTTAGGTTCAAATGCCTTCACTATAGAAAGTGTTATATATAGTAGGTTTTATAACTAAACAAATTGCAAAACAGTATATTATATTCAAAGAGAGGTTGTCTTTTAGACAATAAATTTATTTTATTTTTTACTTATGAATTAGGGCATAAATTGTATTTTGTAGAATGAAGATATTTCGGCCTTGGAAAAACGCGGACGAGGTTTTTTCTTTTTTGAGCCACTGTATTTAAGTTGATAGTCCATAGCTCGGCAGGTACCTGGATACACCAACAGTCCGGGAGAGGGCACCGCATACCCAAAGCGGAACGTGGGGTGGGAAGAAAGAGAAGCTGATAGGCTGACAGAGCTATATCTTTTAGGTAAAGGGCTTCCAAGCTCTCGCCCGCCGGCTGCAGGTTTCCACAGGAGTCGGGAGCACCATGCCCCATCAAAGGCTGCCTAGGTAGGTATAGTACTAGATAGGTAAGTAAGGTAGGCACCTCTCGTCTGAGACCCGGATGGTTTGCTGAAGCAAAGAAGGTGCCACAGTCAGCGGTCTCCTCGTTCTATGCCCCCCCAACAACCCCACCCCATTCACCCCCCGTGTGGACATGATATCATTCATCTACATTGGTTTCAAGCAAGTATATACGAGCCAGGTCTTTCATAGATTCTCTAGTAAACCTGGTTTGCCTGACAGACCCAACCCCAAAACAAACAAAGAAGCCCTTCATTTCAAAATTTCCGCGAGGACGAAATAGAAGCTGAAGCTACCTAGAGCTGCTCATCGTTCCTGGTCTATCCACCACCTCTTCACTTGATATCATCTACACCTCCCAATAGCAACCTGAGCTGAGCAGTGACTTGAGCACCATGGCCGCTTCGCAGAAACGGATAACAAAGGTATGCATGCACCACACATCGTCCCCATCACAAGCCCCCCTCCCCGTCTCGACCTTCGCAGAACACAGAGAGAGAGAGAAGCTGACGCCTCGGCACCCAACAGGAGCTCCAGGAGTGCACGGAGTCGCCGCCGCAAGGGATGACAGTGAGCCTGCCGTCCGAGGCCGACCTGAGCAAGTGGGAGGTCGTGCTCGCGGGGCCGCAGGGCACGCCCTACGCGGGCGGCGTGTACAACATCACGGTGACGCTGCCGCCCGACTACCCCTTCAAGGCGCCGCAGGTGAACTTCGCGACGCGCATCTACCACCCCAACGTGACCAACGACAGCCTCGGCAACATCTGCCTCGGCGTGCTCAAGGCCGAGAACTGGAAGCCCGCCAGCCGCGTCCGCGCCGTCCTCGAGGCTGTGCGCCAGCTCCTCGTCGAGCCCAACCCCGAAGACCCCCTCGAGACCCGCATCGCCGACGAGTACAAGAACAACCGCCCCGAGTTCGACAAGAACGTCAAGAGCTACGTCGCCCGCTACGCCAAAGGCCCCTCTTCCAAATAATAATAATAATACCCTCCAAGGCCTTCGGATCGGATCGGGTCGGATCGGAATGCGGCTTCGTTGGAACCCCCGCCCCCCAATTCCCCCCCGGCGCTGTGCGCCGTGTCTTCTTCTTCTTCCCCTCCATATCGCCATTCGGAGAGAGCTTGGACTCCAACGGGGAGAGAAACAAACATCCACCAACACCCTACAGCTGGATTCAGCTAGGCAAAAAAAAAAAAAAAAAAAAAAACCCCCCGGACAAACGGCACGGAGAGCATAAGTAAGGCGAAGACGAAAGAAAATCAGGTCTCTTGAGTATTTAGTTCTGGTTGGCATTCACGGTGAGAAGGCGGTACAAACTTTGAGCAAGGTTGTGATGATGATAGGGGAAACAGGGAAATCATCATTTACACCATTGCCGGAGTGAAGGTTAAGGCCCATCACAGTTTATTGTCAAGCTCAGCAGAGCAATAGTCTTCCACAAGAAATATCTCAGGGGCCCGGGGGGATCTGCGGGTGGTTCTGACCCTCATTAGTCAGTCATATATGAGGAAAGGGACCAGACAGTCTGATCGGCATTTTTCGTCAATAGGCTCTAACTGAAGCATGTGATATAGCTGAAAGGAAGCCTACATAACAAGTCAGTCACCCACCCAATACGGCTTAGAAATCGGTAGAACTAGGGTTTAGCTCGCTTTTTGCTAAATGATCCATATACACATGCTAATTGAAATGTATTTGATGCCCCCCCAACGCCTTGCACCGTTGAGAATGCAGATGCTTATGCTAGTGCCCCTTCCGTTATGACCAGGTGCGAGATGCTTTCACGTATGCCTCCATACATGTTTTGGGCAGTCCGTCATGCGGTACTCCCTCTCTATGCATGCCAATGCAGCCAGTATAATCGTACTGGTTCCCCCCTTCTTGGGTTTCGTCTGTCCACCATGATGGTTCTCCAACCCAATCTCCATAATTAATACAATACTCTCAAAGAGTCGTATATCTTCGCTCGAGGGCTAACCTCCTGAGCCTTGTCCATGAATTAATGTGTCATTGGCACAACCGTGCCATAAATCTGGGTTTCTGTCAAGCCTTTCTTTGCCGCCCTATTTTTCTTTTTTTTTTACCAGTGATCATCACATCGTTATGCGTTATTAAAAAAGAAAAGAAAAACAAAGAACAAAAAAAACCCCCAAAAAATAGTAGCATCATATGATCGTGCCACTGAACCGAGGAAGAGCAGGCGTATTCGGGTCATGATGTCAACTGGTCGAGTCCAGGTTGATACAAGTAACCCATGAATCGTCATAAATCGCCATGTCGATACCTAAGATACCGGACCCTGGAGTTGATGGCGGGCAAGGAATCATGTTGCAAAGCTAGGTTGGTTTCGGTCTCTGGGCTTTCGTTTGAATAATGTACCTTTCCTTCCCACGTCAGTATCCACAGATACAATCGATTCACCTGAAGCGAGCCGGTCTTTCTCCGCCTTGACGTATTTCCGTCGTTCCAGACGCTTTTGCTCGATAATCTCCTGGCTAAGGTGTCCAAACCCATTACGCCGCTTATAACACGCCTCCATCAGGCCGTTAACATCGATGATTTTCCTAGGTATGGTCTGCACGACCTGAAATATTTCCATCGGATCTCCCACTTTCTTTATTTCGGACTCGCCGAGTTTGAAGATGGTCAGTGCAATACGAAATAACGTCTTGGAGCCTTCGTAAAAGAAGACATCCCACACGCGCAGAGTGGTTTCGATCGGTAACGTTCCGATGAAGCAACTCATAAACCAGGCTGTCATGCAGAGAGTAATTGGGGGGAGACGAGTCGTCAACTCGGCACGTTGTCTATGGCGTCGACTTTTGGGTCGTGCGACATCCGTGCCATCCAGCTCACCACCGATCTTAGCCCATACATTAGGCATTGTATCTCGAATCGATGCCATCAGCACACCCAAGTCAACGTTCGCCCCTTCGAGACTCATCTCGTGCGTGCCCGGGAGGTAGACTCTTGTAATGATGTTGAGTAACCAGAATGCTTGCTCTTCAGATTCGACAAAGAGTAGTAACAGACCAGCCAGGAAGTTAAGAGACTGGCAATAGCCAATACGGGGATTGTAGATGGAGAAGGCATAGAGCACGCGGCGCAAGGAAGAAATCATGGCTGTTTCGCCTGGGACTGCAGCATTGTTCGCTGAGCTTGTCACCGTCTGCTGACTGTTGCGTGCCGAAGCCTTGTCCTGATCTAGCGTGCTAGGGGTCGCTGATGAGCGGAATCTAATGTTATCCGGGAATGTACGATGCAAGTCGCGTTCGATAGCCTCAGCATCCACCTCTTTCACCTCGCAATCTAGGAGTTCACCGTACAATCCTGCGTGTTTGGCCACGATAGCAGGACCACCAGCATAGTAAAACCAGGCAGCACCTCTCCAATCTGGAGGGATGCCCTTTCGAATAAACCGCTTGGTCTTAGCGGAACCGGGGGGGAAACGGTTAGGAGAATCTGTCATGAGCCCGTTCTCTTTCAAGAAGACATTCCATTTCTTCCGCCGGCGGGCGAGGTACTTGGAATAACCCCTGTCCCATCGATCATACTCTTCACTTGTAATGTACTGGTTGCTTTTTTTGAAGCCATATCGATCGCGCTCGTCTTCTCCAGTAGTTGTCAGATTCGTCTCGTGGCGGACTGGGGGTGATGGAGTGAAATTTTCGAGTGGGCTGGGTTGGGTGGCCTCGAATGTGTCAGAGCCTTCCTTCTGTAGTGCGGCGGTCTCGGACCCTGTAGGTTCATGGTTGGAGATGCGAAAAATAGCAGCCGAGTCGCGTATGTTGGGATCATCGTTCCCAAAGACGGAAGGTGGTGATGAAAGGGTGGCAGCGACCTCAGCCACGATATCCAATTCTACAGTCCTTTCCTTGCTTGACTCAGATATCGCCGTAGGTGGAGGCGACCCGTTTGAATCGTTATCTTCTGGCGCTGAATCATCGTCAAATCCCTTATCGTAGAGCCCCAGTACATCGTCTACGCTGAGGCTGTCATCAACGTTCCCATAGATAGATGTCACAGAGCTGCTCTTTGTCAGTACACTACTCCTCTCGGTTGTTAATGTTCCTTGGGCAGTTGAGGCAGAAAGCTGGGACCGGAAACTGGACCTAAGCTCATCGTTTGGTAGCGACGCCATGCGTGGAATAGGGTCACGAGTGGAGCTAGGCCCGCTACTCTCAGCCCGGGTGTAGGAGACGGGTAGGCGGATTGGTGGGGTAAGAGGCTGCCGAACTCTACCGCGCGGACTATCTCGGTTATGAGAATCATGGGACGGCCTGACAGCGAGAGAAGCGAATGTAGAAACAGACTTGTTGGAGGAAACGGATGGACCTCGAGATCGAGGCCAAGGGCTTGCAAAAGAGTTGGTGGGATCGCGTTGGCCAGAATCGGGTTGAGGTTGCGTAGGGGACCGCAGTCGAGGACCGTCGTGAAATGATTGCTTGATACTCGGAACACGAGGCCGGGAGAAGTTTTCAACGAGCATAGGGGTTTCGGTAGCGTTCGGCCTAGCTAAAGGCAGGGCGGGGATCTCGTCTATCGTCTCGGAGGTTACTGAATCGATGCTTCGATGTGGCTCCTTCACCACATAGGACAACTCGTTGGCAAAATTGACGGCCACCGGTGAGCTGGGGGCGGACGTCGTCGCTTGGTTATAGGCGGCATCAAAGGTCTTGGGGAGAGAATCCCACCGTGAAGAGACAGACGGCGAGGGCAGTTGCGGAGATGGGGTGGAAGTGTCTCTCATATAACCTGCACGTGAACGTGGGTCGCGGATCAAGTTATTCGGAACGTGTGCTGACGTTGTGGAGATCGGAGACTGGTAGTGGCGCTGGTCATATGGACTTCCACCAGCATGCTGTCTGTGGGCTGGGTGCGTATACGAGGAATAAGGCAGGGAAGGGGAAGGCAGAGTAGGGCTCCTCTGCTGGATGTGTTTCGGATTCCAATCCCGAGTCACAGAATGCCCGGTTTCGCTGGAGTTCAAGCTGTGCTCTCGTCGAGGAAAGCGGACGGGCCCACCTCGTGAGGTCGGCGCTCCACCATCGCCAAGATCTGTAATATGGGTATCGACGCGTGCGCTAGGATGTTGTTTTGAGAGACTCGAAGGCTCGCCATTCACGGGCTGAACAACGGCCATTGTCCCTTTAGACGGGCGTTCGGAGCCGCTTTGCTCTTATTGTATGTATATCCCAGTCCAACTGCCTTATTTGATGGTTGTGGCGCGCGCGACGCCGGCTGTTGAGGTTATCAGAGACGCGGAAGCGTGGTGGTATTCTTTAACTAGACTCGATATCGTGGTGTGCAGGAAGTAGGATCCGCTCTTTAGGTCGCAACTGACAGCTCAACCCGACGCTCGGGACTGTTCGATCGTAGGTTCGCAACGTACAAAATGGCATCGAATGTCTCGAAAGGTGGGCGAATAGAGGGGGCGGAGGAAGGTGGGATTCTCAGCAGAGGTCAGGGACCGTCCATACTCTTAATGATGGCTGAGAGAGAGAGGGTAGACACGATATATTGGACTGGGACGGACGTCTGGACAAGGCATAGACGAATAGACGAGTCGATGTATGTCTCAGCCTAGGACTTGGGCTTGCAGCAAGCGGTTTGAGACAGGAAATGACAAAAGCACTGAATGGGGCGAGATGAGGCCATCCGGTGGTTGGTCAGAAGACCTCAACACGAGGGGGACAAACGAACAAATGCATAAACGAATGCGCAGCTGAACGAGTAATGCACGTAGATGCAGGCAAAGCGGAGGAAGAATGCAGGTAAAATGTCGAGGTACAGAAAGTAGAGAGCGGAAGAAATGCGCGAGAGTGGTCAGGAGTGGTTCCTTGGTAAGTCGATGCCGCGGGTGCCACTGCGACGTGCGGCGGTCTTGACACACGATCGGATGGATCTGTGGCGTCGACCAAAAGAGGGAAACGAGTGGAAAGAAGTGAAGCCACAAAACAAAAACACCCGATGTCTGCCGCGGCAGGTAGTAGTAGGTCGTATAAAGTGATCACAGGGCAAGGACGAAGCAGGAGGAGAGGGAAAAAAGACAACGGTCGAGTTAGGTCGGAACAAACAGCAGGGATGGGGGACAAGAAGTTGATCAAGTTACAGCAGATCATCGGTATTAGATCATACGGCATACAACCAACTGACCTGGTGCAGGTTACCTACTACTTACAATACTTTGTAACTGCCTGCGTGCCTGTTTGCCTGCTTCGACCAATCATCAATGACCAATCTCTCTACCGCCAGCCGGACATGCCGTCCTATGTAATGGATTAATGACTTGGGTGCAACGGTTTTTTGTTTTTTTTCTTCATTCTCCGTTCTCTGCTCAGGCACTGTTTCGCCCAAATAGGGCACTTAAGGGGGGGACCCAGTCCTCACTAGGGCCATGCCGGGCAGCTCCTTGCCGTGCGAAAGCCTCCTTACATACCTAATTGTTTACACTAGTAGTGTGTAGGTAAGTACCAAGCCTGAGGTCTCCCAAGAAAAGCTAGACATTTACACTCGTACAAGAGCTGACTCCACTGCACTTTTATGCAGGGTACAACATATTAGGTAACATTCAACTGCTATACCCCGTTGATGGCAGGTATCTAGTAAGTATCTAGATACCTGCTGAGAGTGCCGTTAGGCCTATATATAGTACAACAACTACTACTACTTGCATACGTTGAGGTACGCTGAGGTTGAAGACCTGGACAGGCAACCTTTGTTAACAATTTAGTATTCTTATTCTTTTGTTCCCGATCCCTGCTGTGGTCTCTTCTACTGATCCACTTATTCTGTCTCTACTCTGCTAGGTACTATTTGCTATCTGTCTGGAACAAGATGGTCTGCAGCACCTTATGTAGGTATCATACTACATATACTAGTATGTAGAACTCTAATTCAGGGGTTGGACCTGCACCTGCAGGTAACATTGACGGCTGCAGGCGGTCTCTACATTACCATGTAAGGTCTGAGAGAACCCAGGGGGGTCCCGAGTCTCATACGGGGCTATTACTTACCAATACGGGATACCTACAGTACTGTCGTCTGTACATTGCGAGTTGTACACTGAAATCGACAGCATACTACTATGAGGTACCATGTAAGTTGCGTAACACACATTGATGTTTCGTAGGTATACGCACTACCTATCGAGGGCGTACGAAAGAAAGATCCGATGCTCGTACCACACATACACTTGCTATCTGTCACAACTCACTACCATCTTTGGTAGGCAGGATTCATTGTTAGGATAAGAGAATTACATATCCAGCGACGGTATCAAACCAGGTACGCCTTGGAATTATCAACTTCTCATCAGCTGGAAAGGCAGGCACAGCGCGACCAACTGCCGCAGCATGTTCTTCTCCCTTCTCCCACTCCACTGCGCGCTGCCTAGTGTACCTCCCATGCCGCAAAAGGTCCCGTATACTAGGTATGCTAAAATCCATCGCGCATGCTAGTGATGGTGTGCTACTAGTACCGAGGTACTGCATACTTATATATGTACTTCAGATGTAAAATTCGACTGCGGGCATGCACAAGTCAGTTCCAACCAGGTGGGCGCGGACCACAAACTAGGAGTCCGGTCCGCTGCTTGGCAGGATAACATCGAGTCTAGACTGTCTTGATTGGCCAATTCCCTTGGGTGACACACCGAAGAGGAAAATAATTAGAAAGGACGCTTTCAGGAGTCAGACTATCCATCATGAATCCCGGAAATTTATTGTTGATGACGCGCTTCATCAGCATCCCAGATATCTGATGGTAAGACAGCGCGTGTTTCTCGCCCTTACATATGCTGTACACCACTCGACGTCATTGCTTTCGCTAGCTTTCGCCTACCTTGTCGGTTCTTATGGGGTCTCGGAGTGTAATGATGAGATTTATTATTACAGGGACGCTCAGTGTTGCGCCATTTATCTAGTCTTCAGCATGTACAGGAATCATCCTGGCTATAAGATACCTCTAATCGGATTGCATATTATGATCACTAATGCCTCTACATGAGAGCGACTACTTGGGTACCTAATGTAGTCGAAAAGGCGTGTTGGCGAGTTACTGGACGTCGTTTAGCACAGCAGAGCCAATTGTCTGGCTGGGACTGTGTTGGAGGACCCTTGCATGCACGAAATAGGTGCCTTGCTCGGGCTGTTCCTGACCTACATATATACCTATACCGTACCGACTCCACAGTGCACACACTAGGTATTACCTACATATGTACCCTAAGACATAGGAGGTAGGTGTATGTCACAGTACAGGATACACTACAGCCGTGCGACACGAAGATAGATGCAGCTCCAGAGTACCCGTCACAGACCAGGCACCGCCTTTCCATTCCAAATCCGCCCAAGTGAAATCTCACGTTCTATCGTCAACGGTAATTTCCCCAGGTTCCCGAGAGAAGCAAGAGAGCATTTTTCCCGGGCCGAGCTAAAGCTCGTCAACCGTTGCTTGTGTACCATCTACTGTAGGTACGATTACACTAGTTGGCTCGTTTTCCTTCTCCCTTCGGCTTTTATCCTGTCTAGTTGTGACCGGACCTATTCAGAGACATCTCGGCGCACACTTGTCTCGGGTGTGAAATATAAGCCGTCCTGAATAATAAAGTAGGTAGGTGGGTTATCGATTTTTGCGAGCGTCTTGTCGCGCAGAGGGAGTGCCGACAGGGTTGCTACAGGTATGCCATCGCAAGCTGTACAGACATGGTTTACTGTACAGCCTCTGCAAAGAAAACGCAACACTAGAATCGGGTGCTCGTTGTTAAGACCGCGATGAGACCAGCCCATATTGCAGTCGACCACGACGCAACTATCCCAGAAGGGAAGAAGACACCTTCCCACTTGTCCGCCACGGTAGCACACGATGGATAGATATCTCACCACCAATTGAAGCCTCCATTCATCCCGCCGACGGGTGTCCTGATACACTCCCAAGAGGTACCATAATAGATGTAGTTGCAGCACGGTCGGTTCTACAAACTCAAACGCCGCAAATCCAATTCTGCCATGCGCTACAGTGTTCTTCTTGCTGAAGTGCCACGATACGAGAAACACCAGAGAGCTGCCTGTCTACCCTCTCAAAAAGAGCTTTGTATCGACAGCATGGCGACGCAACACTTAGAGCCCCAACCCTGTCTCCAATGGTTTTATTTCAGACAGCACTAAACCTCGCAGGCTCAGGGGGTAGACAAATCAGTTGTTGCGGTTTTGCAGATCGACGAGAACGGCCAGCTTCACGTTTTCTGCCTATTTTTCTATCATTTCGAATTGCTTGTCATAGGCACCGGCTTGGAGCAAATGGTCAGCTTCGGGGAGCATGCATTCCCCAGGACAGCCAGCATGTCAACAACTATTAATCTTAGCATAGTCGCACGTCGAGCGTGACAATTTCTATTGGATACTCACCCGGCCAGTTTTCTCTTCCCGAGCTTCCTCTACACTAGGCTCGAGAGCATCCCAAGACAAAGGCTGCAGTGTGCGAACTCGGGGAAGGATGATTCCACAGTCCGGGCCGTCTTGGACATGACCAGGGCAAGCTTGGAAGCACACAACCCCCAAGCCAGAAGAACTTTGAACTGGCTAGGGGAGCTCGGACCTCTTCAAAGACCGACAAAGACAAAAGACACCACAGACAGGGGTATAGCTGGAGATGGAGACACCGTGGTGCACTGGAGCACAGCGTAACTGTACAGTACTTATGCCGTACATACCGTGCTACACTCCGACCAACCAGCGGCCCTCCCTCCTGGCCCTGTCTTTTTTTTAGACTGGCGCCTGTTGGAGCTCCCCCTCTATACTACTTTCGAGAAGTCAAGGCCCAGCGGGTCCCGATCGCAGCAGCTCTCGACTTAGCCTACTCCTTCAAGGGGTGGTCCATCCATCCATCCATCCCATCCATCCACATGTAGGGCAGAATGGAGAATGGTAGGTAATGCGAGGTACCGCCCCATTGCTCGCAGTGCTCGAAGTGACATCGAGTACAACATGGCTGATGGCTTTCGGCATTCCTTGGTCGGTGCCTTGGTGTCTGGCATCCCGTTCCAACAACAGTCGAACTTAACTATAGATTTGCGGGTCAGAATGACGCCTGCTTGTGGCTCCCTCTCACTTACACGCGGTTCACACTCCCACCCGCACCCTCCTCCCTCCTCCGCCTCCTCTTGTCCTTCTCCTCGAGCTTTCTGCGACGCTCACCCCGGGGCTGCTCCAGCCTTCTTTCTCCCTCTGGCCCACGGGGCTACCGGATGAACGTTACTGGACGGTAGGTCTAATAAGCAACCAGGCCAGATAGGCAAAGCCAAAGCCAAAAGCAAGCTGTAGAGCCCTCTAAGCTTTCCTTCCGCGCCCACTCACCCATCTGCTTGACCTCCCCCGCCCCTTTCTCCTTTCCTCCCTCCCTCCTCGCTTTCAATTCCTTGATGCGCCTGGTCCCCCCCAGCCCCAGCTCGACCTACCCAGCTTACCGATCGTACTCCCCCCACTGTCCCCTACTCCCTCTCCCCCAGCCAGCAGCCTTCCCAGGCGCGACAGCTAAAAAATCCCCCCTACTTCCCCAGCTCCCACCCATTTCTCTTCCCTCTGCCCATCTTCTTTACCTTTCATTTTGCATTTGCTAGTCCCAATTGTTTCCATCCATCTCTTGTCACATCGAGTGACCTAGCTCCGCCAACCCAACATCCCTTGTTTTCGAAAGCCACACCAAAATGAGTGCCCGTAAAAGGAAGCAGGAAGAGGAGGAAGAAGAGCTCGTTGCGCTCCCAAGTGATGAGAGCGAGGAGGAAGAGGAGTAGTAAGTCTCGCAGTCCTCTCGTACCTTCTTCAACTATCAATACGATCCTTGGTTCGCCCAAAATCAGGCAGTTGTATTCTTCTTCGCATGTGATGCTTCCATACGCGCCGACGCCGCCTCAATAGAACACTCAGCGTTTTGTTACTACGTGTTCGCAGTTTCCCCAGTGATCTTCGCAGGAAACGGCAACAAAACAATCCGCTAATGAGCTGCTTGTTAGCATATCAGATGAAGAAGAAGAGGAAGATGACGGTGACGACGACGATGCAGAGGAGGATGAGGAGGAATACGATGACGAAGGCGAGCCAGAAGTGAAGAATGGGGTAAACCGTGAGTCTGATTAGTCCTTCGCTCCCTCTCCTTTCCTTCAAGTAACGCACTATTACAACATCCTTAGCCCAAACTTCCAGTTCTCATTATCTCTTACTGACATTCTAGTTCTTTTTAGATGAAGCTCCCCCCAAGAAGAAGCAGAAGACGACAAGTGCTCCAAACGACTCCGCTCCCGCCGTCAACAACGGCGAGGGGGACGAGGACGAGGAGTTGGACGAGGAGGAAGTTGAAGCAGCGCTCGGCGAGGAAGATGAGGAAGAAGATGGTGCCGAGGAGGATGAATGGGACGAGGATGCCGATGAGTCAATCTCCAAAGTCAAGGTCGGAGTTGATGTCCCTGTCGGTGGTAAGAACACCGTCGCAACCGTCGTTGCCGATGGTGATGACGAGGAGGATTGATGCGGCCACCAGGCCCTTATCATCTAACCCATATCGTTGCTGTCACTGCGACTGCCCTCGTCCCCATCTCTTGTTCAGCCTCCTATTGTTGAACCTCATTCCCATCTAGTCGGTAGATTATTATCTTCTGCGGTTCTATGCTGTGCTAGGATCAGGGGAATAGACGATTTCCTTTGAAAAACGATTAGATACAGAGGCAGACAAATTCCCGAAGGACGTTCGTCTATAGTAGAGCAGGAATATCACTGCGCCCCCTGTACACTCGAGATTCCGTCAACACGAGGTAATTTTATTACGAAGTTAAGTGACCCATGATGCTCTTTCGAAACGACTTCAAAACTAGCCAAGGACTGATCTGAGAGTCGCGCGAGGGTCATCACTTTTGAAATAGCAAGGGATGATGCTAGAGGAAAACCGAGGAAAAGTAAGACAAGGTAGGAAGATTCTACTTGATTGCCCATGTTCGTGGATAGCGAGCTTGAACTTCACTAAGAACCCCCCCACAAACCCCACGCTTCTTGCAACCTCGTCTCCCTTGACAAGTGTCAGAGCACTTCCGGTTGGCTGCTCATACGGCCACAACCCACGATTGCGGCCCAACTAGGTTCAGCGCTGTTGTCGGGCCTTTGAAGCCAGATTCATGGTTAGCGATTGAACGTCAGACGAATCAGCGTGAGGTGTCGCGTGTAGTTTCTCCTCCCCTTCGACTGCTGGAGTCGCTGCAGCATTCCATACAATACTTTGAGAGCCGCCGCGTCGGGGTTTGTACTGCACGTCCTGCGGCAATCGTGTCGTTATGTATCGTCAGGGTAGGGTAAGTGGCGATGGACACACTGGAAGAGCGCATGTGTTCGAACCGTTGGCTCTCAATTGCGCGCGCTTCGTCGTAGCATATGGAGGCGGGCATATATATCTGCGTATGTACGGCTGTGCGGTTTATGTCTATTCGTCATCCGCCCATGGGCGAGTGAGGCCGCTTGCTTATAATACGGCTGAACTATATTCGCTGTTGTCTGGCTGGGTTAGGAATCTAGTTGTCTTGTTTGTTATCGAATACTAGATAGTGAGTCTCCGCACGAGTTGGACCGCTGAGAAATTACCAAGGCCGAGGTGGTTTTCGAGACAGTGACGGTTTCGAGGCCACTGCTACCTCGCTTCTTCTGCGTCCCACGAATCAACATACGGCTTCCTCGCTAGAAGAGGATTGATATTGCCGTGCAATAAGATAATATATATATATATATATATATAGTCTGCATGTAGTGGACTCTAGACACTCCCTACACTTTCTTGTTGCGTGGTGCCCTTTCTGACTTTCTTAGAGTAATCTAACACTACGAAGACGGAACCAGCGAGTTCACGTACACCTCGATATTGGCGTACCCAGAGCTGCTGATCTCCATGGCGTCGCTGGCGTCCTGGGGATCCAGCCCGTTGGCCTGTTCCCACGCGTCCGGGATCCCGTCGCCGTCCGTGTCGGTGGGCTTCGCGCCGCCCGCGATGTACCCCGGCCCGTACATGGGGCTCGCCGTCTCGTCGCTGACCAGCTGGCCCGTCTTGCCCCAGCTCCGCACCTCGGCCACGAGGGTGTCATCGACGCCGTCCCGCGACGGGTACGTGGTCCCGACGTTGGCGAGCACGTACGTCACCGCGTCCTGCGGACTGCGCAGCGTCGTCGGGCCGGGGTAGTCGAACTGCGTCGACACGATGTCCATGTCGCTGTAGCAGGTCGTCTTGACGCAGAGCGCGGTGCCGTCGAGGACGCCGTTTCGGTCCGAGTCGTAGAAATTGTTGGACACGTCTAATTGAAGCGAGTTAGATCAGACCATGTTTTTCATTGCTAGGTCACCGGGGGACCGCATCAGGGAGACTGACACCCGTGGAAGTTGGCGTTGCCTCGCGTGAAGGCCGTGACGCTTGTGCTGGGGCCCGAGATGAAATAGTTGTTGATGACATTCGCATAGCTTTGCCCGTCGCTGTCGCCGGCGATGTAGCCGCCGCCGCCGCCCCAGTTGTAAACAATCTGGTACAAGAGGTCAGGAAATAGCACGCTCTCAGATGTTCGTTGCGGGTCAATCTTACGTTGTTCTGGAAGTCGTTTACGCCCTTGACTTTGGGGTTGCGCGTCTTGTTATCGATGTACAAGTTCCGGAAGAGACTGACGCCACCATCAGTCTGCATCAGCCCACCGCAGCTATGTGTGTCTAATCCCTGGCCGATGATCGAGTCCTGGATCGTTACATTCGTGACATCCCCGTTAATAGAGAAGGTCTCGTCACGGCCCCAGGTGACGGAGACGTGGTCAAAGATCATGTTCTGGCCGTCGGCGATGGTTATGCCGTCTTTGCCCGAGTCGCCCGACTTACCCATGCGGAAGCGCATGTAGCGGACGATGGCCTCGTTGGCGTTGGACCATGACAGCCCGTTTCCGTACACTGTTATCCCGTCCCCCGGTGCCGTCTGCCCGGCGATGTAGACGTTCTCTGTAAGAATCCAGATGTCAAAATTGAACGCCCATGGCAGGTATTTTGGTTCATTTTAGGGACTCCGGGCGCATGTAAAAGCATACAAAAGCAGAAGCCTTGCTGTAGATGGGATAGAATACTCGAAAATGCCTACTGGAGACAACCACACGGTCGGTGATGTTGATTGTGCCTCCCACATCGAAGACCACAATGCGATTAGCTTGAGAGACCGCGTCTCGGAACGAACCCGTGCCTTCATCGCTTTACCTCAGGTGCGGTCAGCTTTTATACTTGTAGAATTTCCCGCCCCAAAACGGGTTGCACAACATACTTCAGATTTGTTACGTGGTAGACGCTACCGGTCCGCCCACCAATGGCATTGCGTCCGAAGCCTTCGGCTCCGGGAAATGCGAGTAGTCCGGACACCTGAGGGACGAGCGCCAACAATGACGCTGAAGTGAGACGTTGTAGCCAACCCATTTTACGAAGACGGCGAAGAACTTATCAAGAAAGACAAAGTAAGAGCGACACCTCGTCACAAGAGATGTCGGATGCCATCATGGAGCTTCGAATATAAAGAAGGCAGAATACGACGTGAATTGTCTCCAGAACCCCGGTCCAGGATCTTGATGCCGATCGCTGTTTGATGGAAAAACCAAACACAGATACCTGCCACCGCCGGGGCGCCAAGGATTGGTTTGGGGAGAATGGAGTGTGGTATTCCGAAGACAGCCTATGGCAGCAGGATTTCCCCGAGTACTCTGTTCGAACCACACAGTCCATTGCTGTGGATAGATGCCCTTGCTATTGAACGCGGACGTAGAGCCGAGGCGTTAATTGGGCCTTCGGGCAGTGTCTCGTTTCGCACTACCCAGGTAAGCATCACGATATTCCGTACCGAACGCAATACGTGATATAGCAACAACCCAACAACAGTTTCGATTCACCCGTCAAGTGAGGAGAAAGGCCATCTCTAGTAATACAGGAGCAAGAATTGTATAATGATGATTTTCCTTTCAAACAATATGTTTACCATTCAGTCTGCATACAGCATGCCGGCCTCAGAGCTAACCACATCCTCACCACCGCCAAATCCAAAGAGACAAAAACAAACCATAATATTCTCATATCAAGACCAAAGCGTGTCTTAGCCGAGGCCTTGTTGTGGTAGTCAAGAAAAGTCCCATTGTGGGGGGGCTCTAAGACCAATGTTACAGCGGCAAAACTTGACCATGCATGCATGGATTAACATTTTCCAGCTTCAAGGTATATATATATAGTATCTGCGAAGTTCTTGCACCTGTAACCAGCTCTCCGGTACTATGTTTTAATCGCACGGTAGTATCAATATGAATTCTGCTAGGATGGCTGCGAGTCAACAAAGGGCAGAGCCCATACACCCAGAGATCATCTGCAATACTTTAATAATAGCAACGGGTCTCGTATTATCTCTGTTGCTACCTAGTTAATGGTGTTAAATTATCAGTCGAACTTTTTTTTTTATACCCCTCCCATTCAAAAAAAGGTCTTGGTCAGCCTCGCACCGCGGACTCCCAACAAAAACATTCGCCCGCATTCTCGACGTCCTCGCCCGTAGCAAGCACTACCAACACCATGACACAGTCGCCAATTAACTTCACCTATTCATTGGTACTCAATGAAATGAGGGTCATCGGGTCGTGGGCTTAAGGTGTGTGCTAATGAAGGGTCGGCGTACAAGTGACCGGTATTGTATTGGTGGCGCAGAAGATAGAGAATACTGGAAGATCATGTTTCACTTGTTTTCAGCTAGCTGCGCGTCTGAAGCACACGAGACAGCTGATGGTGGTGACCCAACTCAGCTGCTCTTATATGGGATCGTCTCTTGTTTGTGATCCATCGATGAGAGCTTTAGCCCTCCTCAGCATCCATATTATCACGGCGTCGCTTAGTAGCACTCTGGCCTAACCGGCGGCCGCTCAAAACAGAGCCTCTGTTCCCTCGATCGTCCATCAACGTCTTCATCTCGTTTCGAGCATGTCTTTGTGCTTCCTCTGTCCGCTCACGGTAAACCATGACTTCATCACGCTCACTTGGGAATTCACTGCAGTACTGTGAGTCAGCTCGCGCTACTTTAGGCGTCGCAATTTTCGAGTGTTCCAGAGCCGTGAAAAGCTCCCAGATATGATTTTAACCTGAAAAGGTGCCTTGATATTTTGAAAAGAAAGGAACAAATGACTCTGAAGACACTCACGGAAGCTTGAAGCCCAACGCCGCTTCGATTCTTTTGTAGACTTCGAGGTCATACTGGGTGATAAGTGAAATCGCCTGCCCCGACTTTCCCGCTCTCGCGGTTCGACCGACCCTGAATAAATTAGCAAGACTGCATTGCATAATCTTGAATGGAGTCTTTACCTGTGGATATAAGTTTTACTGTCGCCAGGGACTGTGATGGATGATGTTAATTATACTTTTCACACCTGAATTTGATCAAGGTTCAAGGGTATGCGGAATGTTCTGCTTCTGACAACGAAAATAGGGGAAATAAATGCTACTAACGGTCATAATTCAAGACAATCGAGACGTCTGTAATGTCGAGACCTCTGGCTGTACATATCTTGTCAGAATCGGCAAATACATCAGCTAGCATCGTGTTTTGTACCTGCGACATCTGTGGCAACCAAAATATCTCTCGCGTTACTTTTGAATTTGTTGAGCGCCCCTAGGCGAGCAGACTGCGATAATTGTCCTATATCGAGTTAGTATAAAATGGAGAGCGTATGTAGAGTGCATGGAAAAGTAAAGTGAAACATTTGGAAAATGAAGCCACAGAAAAGGAACAAATGACATACCATGAAGAGGAATGCCTTTGAAGCCCAGCTGTCTAATCATAATAGAGATCCGCTGTACCTCGAACACTGTTCTTGCGAAGATAATGGTACTTCTCCCTTTAAATTCGGAGAGCAAAGATATGAGATAGAAATCCTTCAAGGCATGTGGTATGAATAACTTGGGGAATTGAAAGTTAGTCATCATTATAACGATTTTAAAGGCTTGATAGAGAAGCTAGGAGTGAGCTGCTCTCTTCGCATTAGTTTGAAAAAGTGCAACGAAACATACGTAGAACTAAACGAATAAGGAGTTAGCGAACGGAATCGAGACCAAGACCCAAATGGAGGGTAAACTGAGAGGTCAACTCACCTGTTTTAGTGTTGATACTGTCTGATATTTGTTAGACGACACCGAAACACGAACGGGATCCCGCAAAGAAGCCCGCTGCAACGATTCCACCTGGACAGTATTGGTCAATGAGATGCTTTGCATGGCTGGGGAATAAAGTTACACACTTTTGAGCTCATCGTCGCAGAAAAGAGAAAAGTTCGTCCTGGGCAAATCAGGAGTCAGCAATTCAGACAGCCTGAAACCTGCCAACAGAGGATGTAAAAGTTTTAGAATACGCACTCTCCCTTGGTATGAACTTTAGCAATTTTTCTAATACTGGACCAAAGTCCATGTCAAGTAGTCTGTCGGCTTCATCTATGACTAGGTATTTAAGAGAATTCAGCTTAAAGCCTTTCGTCTTCTCGAGGTGGTCCAAGAGCCTCCCAGGTGTGGCGACAATGACGTGCGGCTTCTTTCCCAGGGCAATTGCTTGTGCCACCATATCGAGGCTTTTCAAATGCATCGTCAGTAGAATGTCTCTAGGTAGAACCCCTTTAGGGGGTTTCATAGCTCATGGGGCATAGATCTAGCCAGGATAACAAGACCAAAAGTCGCCTCAACCACTTACCCTCCGACAATGGTGCAGCTTCGGACAGAAATCGTGGCTCCGAGAGCATCGACCTGTTGGCCAATCTGCTGTGCCAACTCGCGGGTGGGCGCCAGGATCAAGGCGTAGAGAGGCGAAGGACGCTCGAGGAGCGATTGCAAGATGGGGAGTACGAAGGCGGCCGCTGTCGAAGACGGGTCAGTGAGGATGCGGAAATAAGAGGAGACGGAGGATGCCGTACTCTTGCCGGAGCCAGTCTCTGCTAGACCAATGATATCCTTCCCAGCAAGGGCTTCGGGAATGGACTTCTCTTGGATAGGCGTAGCATGTATATAGTTCAAAGAAGCGCAGGCATCGCAAAGGCTGTCGATGAGACCCTGACACACCAGGACGACGTTAGCTTGGGGAGGGCGAATCCAGAAGCAAGAGTACAATCGCACCAATTCCTTGAACGTCTTTCGGGGCGCTTCGGCTTCGCCGGGGGCAGAGGATTCCTCAGCCAGCGTAGCTGATTCTGTGGAAGAGGAGGACGCCCGAGCGTGGGGAGCGTCATTGTCGCGATTGTCCTGGTCGCTCTCGGGCCGAGATACCCTTCGTTTCTTAGCCGAGGGCGCCATATCAGGTGAAATTTAGATCAAGTCGTCTTCGATGGTTCCGTGGGTTGTGTGGTTTGCTGTCGGGTGGCGCTTATGAGGAGCTGCAGAGCGTTCGGGTACAGAAAAGTGACGACCCACGCTGTGAAGACATCAAAATGTTCGATAAAATAAGACTTGGCTCTGATAGGTGTGGGGTAAACCGCCAAATCAAGATCAAGCTGCCTACATATACAGTGGCTGAAAAAAAGTTCCGTCCGGGTTTTTCCCAGGCCGGTTATTTTCATTACACAAAGTACAATTTGTGCCCTAATTCATGAGTAAAAAATAAATAAAAGGGATTTTCTAAATATTTTTAATTTAATTTTTGTGTAATTTATTTAGTTTGAACACCTGTTATAACTATTCAATGAACCTCAACAACGAATGAACGGGACTTTTTCAAATGACTGTACACAAATCTTACGGACTTCGCCAAGCTTTCATGTGAATGTGCACAGCAATGCCCGCTAAAAAGGCTGCATGCAGGTGGTTTCCACTGTGGGGTTATCTTATCATTATCTCAACCTTATTTTTTCCCCCAGGTACTATTCTTCCAGCTACTTAAGTCTTTGTGACAACAACTCGGAAGCTCCTCATCTACCACGGTTCAAAGATAACTTTGAACAGCGCTTCTTCTTCCGTGCGGACCCGAGAACCGCTGCCAATACCAATTCGATTGGAGACATCCCATTCCGACAATGGCGAAACAGCGCACCAAAAAGCGCACCCATGTCGGCGCCACCAATCCCAAACACCAGGCGCCTCCGACAGGTCGTTCTGCCGTCCTAGACCCCAAGAGCATGGTCATTCGCATTGGCGCTGGCGAGGTCGGTTCGAGTGTCAGTCAACTAGCTAAAGATGTCCGCCAAGTGATGGAACCGGGCACCGCAAGCCGCTTGAAGGAGCGCCGGGCAAACCGGTTGAGAGACTATGTCACTATGACTGGGCCCTTGGGTGTCACTCACCTCCTGCTCTTCTCGCGATCCGACTCTGGCAACACGAACCTCCGAGTCGCCACCACCCCGAGAGGCCCGACACTGCATTTCCGAGTCGAGAAGTATTCTCTGTGCAAAGACGTGCGCCGAGCCCAGAGGCATCCGAGAGGCGGCGGCAAGGAGTACGCTACGCCTCCATTGGTACGAAGATAGAAGGCTTACTTTTTCCCCTGACGGTTACTAACCTGCCAATTATTTCCACTGCAGCTCATTATGAATAATATTTCTACTCCCGGGGCAGATGCTCACTCTACAGTTCCTAAACACCTCGAAACACTTACGACGACCGTTTTCCAATCTATGTTCCCCCGCATAAACCCACAGACGACTCCCCTTAAATCAATACGGCGGGTACTCATGATAAATAGGGAACTAGCCGCCGACAAGGATGATGGCTCGTTCGTCCTGAATTTCCGACACTATGCCATAACCACCAAAGCTGCCGGTATCTCCAGACCGCTTCGAAGGCTTAATGCCGCCGAGAAGATCCTTACCGGCAAAAATGGCCGGAAAGGAGGTGTGCCAAATCTAGGAAAACTCGAGGATATTGCCGATTTCATGATCGGCGGCGAGAACGGAGAGGGGTACATGACAGATGCCACGAGTGGGAGTGAAATGGATACTGATGCCGAGGTTGAGGTATTGGAGGATGCGCCTCGGAAAATCTCTACCAAGGTTCGTGCTGCGCATGAAAATGGTGACCATCACGCCGCAGATGATGAAAGAGTGGAGCGGCGCCGAGTTAAACTGGTTGAACTCGGCCCGCGTATGAAGTTACGCATGACAAAGGTCGAAGAAGGTCTTTGCTCTGGAAAGGTCATGTGGCATGAGCACATCCACAAATCTAGACAAGAGATGCAAGAACTTGACAAACGATGGGAGACGAGGGCAAAAGAAAAAGAAGCCAGGAGAAGGGAGCAAAAGGCTAATGTAGAGAAGAAACGGAAAGAACAAGCAGCTAATGGAGCAAAAGGTGGCGCAAAAGGTGACGACGATGAGAATGATGAGTTGAATGGTAATAACAGCGATCTCTTCGAGGAGATGATGGAAGAAGATGAGCTAGACAGTGAAGGACTGGCTGGAGATGGCGAAGAGGCCCTCAATGAGGAAATGGATGACGATGAATGGGAAGATGAGAGAGCAGAGATTGCTGGTTCATAAACGAATATACCTATGTCAACGACGCCAAACTTGATCCTTATCTATTTCGATATTTACAACTCTGCCCATCTTGGAACGTGCATACTTCCATCTACGTTGATGCCTTTGGAATATTCCCATCGAACAAACAACACTAGGAAGACTAGTATGCTAGTGAAATGGTAGCGCGCTGTCCCCCTCGCAGAAATGGTTCGCATGACTACACCGATGGACCTTGCGCCATCCCTTCACTCGATCACGCCACGGATTATCTATTATAAAGCGCTTGGTGTGGCGTTACGAGTTTTTACCTCCCAGGGAGGACATTTGAAACGACAAGGAATGCAACCAAAGCATAGACCATAGTACTGATTAACGAGACACATTTCGCATCGAGGGAATGGCGAGATAGGTAAATCGCCGTTGAGGGATCAATATGCCATCAATAAAGGAATGTCGACTCTGGGCTGTCTCAAAACAGCGACTACCAAGTTAGCCAGACCTTTCTTCTGGTGACCTTCTTGTCGATCACGATGCCACACTCCTTTCCCGCCCGTGTTGTCTGTCCAAGATTTCGTCCAAACAAGTCACCAACGGCGGACGAACATGGGCCTTGACATATACTGGACCGGACTGCTAGTCCTAGTCCCCATCGTCGCCCTCGTCGCCGGCCACAAGACCATCCTGTCATCGCTGCGAGGGACGTCGTCCACGGAGAAGCGAGAGCCCGACCCCCTCGACGACGAGGCCCGGGACTTCCAGTGGACCTTCCTGCGCGTGTACCTCCTCGTCATCGGGTCCGAATGGCTCCAGGTAAGCAAGCAAGCAAGCCAGCCGGCGGCCCGCAGGGAGATGGAGGAAAAGCTCCATTCGCCCAATTTTTTCTTCATCACTCGCGCATTCACTCACTCACTCACTCACTCACTCACTCACTCACGCGCAAATTTTCATTCTAGAACCCGTTCATGTACTCCCTCTTCCGGACCGAGAAGACGCTGGACGAGGCCACGGTGGCCACACTCTACAGCAGCACCTACGTCGCGGCGGCCGTCTCGGCCCTCTTCGCCGGCCACCTCACGGACCGGTTCGGCCGCCGGCGCGCGTGTCTGGCGTTCTGCGGCATCCACTCGCTCGCCGCCGTGTCCGTGTGCTTCGACGAGCTGCCCGTCTTGATCCTCGGGCGGGTGCTGGGCGGCGTCGCGCTCACGCTGCTCTGGACCGCCTTCGAGAGCTGGCTCATCGCCGAGTACAACGAGCGCGGGTTCGCGCGGAGCGGGCTGTCGCTGACCTCCTTGTTTGGCATCATGACTACGTCTAAGTGCATCACGGCTATCTTCGCTGGCGGTGAGTTGATTCTCGGAAACGGTTTTCTAATTTCTGTCCCGTGACTTCCGGAGTACAAAGGCTCGTGATTTGGGCGAAACCATATCCTAGAAGATCCCCGTGGTTGAAAAAGCCCCCGTGTATCGCGCTCAAAATGGTGGTGACTAACCCGCGAGTGTCGTAGTCTTGGGTCATTGCGTTGTTTTGGCTTTGGGGTCCAAGATTCACCCTTTCATACTTGGTGTGGTAAGGGGCTTTCCTAACTTGGCGAAGACGGGCATTGCTTGGGGCTATTGTCATACTAATAATAAACACTAGGCTCTGGACTTGTCGGCTGCGATCTTGATGATCAGGACATGGAAGGAAAATTGGGGGACCAACTCGATTGTTGATGCGGACACAGAAGGCGACAAGGCCGCCGAAGCACAGGAACACCTACCATCACATCAGGCGGTGGGATCGCTGTGGGACTTACGAGTGTGGGCTATGAGTTTTGTGACATGTTGTTTCGACGGCACCATCTTTCTGTTCATGTTCTTCTGGCCGGAAACGCTCCAAGACGCCCATAACAGAGAACACCCGGAACAGAAAGATACCATCCCGCACGGCGTTATCTTCGCCTCGTTCATGGCAATAATGGTCCTTGGCGCGCTGTCTTTCAACCTGGCGGCTGCGGACCCGCGCGGTCGCCACCAGGGGTCGGCGAGATACGCCCTGACTCCGACGCAGCTCCTCATGGGGGCTCTGGTAACCAGTGCTATTTGCTTCTCGACCGCAGCATTCGTCCGAGAAGAAGCAGGACTGTTCGTTTCCTTCTTGTTGTTGGAGGTCTGCAACGGCATTTACGTCCCGAGCGTTGCGTATCACCGCGGCACCATCGTCGCTGACGAAGCGAGGGCCCGCGTATACAGCCTCATGAATATCCCCCTGTTTGTGTTCGTTATCATCGCGCTCCAGACGGCGAACGGGACCAGTGGTGAGTTCACTCGAGAGCTAACCAAACACGGAGATGCTAATTGCGTAGACCCAGGAGGCCGCTGGCAGCCTGTGTTCCTCATTTGTGCGGCGCTGCTCCTTGTTGCAGCGCTAGTGACTTCGCTCTATCTTCACGCTGGGAAAAGAAGCCCGAAAGGATTTGTGGAGATACCTAGTCGAGACTTGGCAGTTCTTGATCGCTTTCCTTCCGTGGATGTGGTATGGGCGGAATTAGATCCGGTTGTCCACGAGGATGTTGTTCGAGCAGAGGCGAGCGGCTGATTCCGGGGGCGATAGGTCGGTTGTTACTGTAAATCCATTCTGGATACCCATACTGCTGGTGCGTTTCTTCCACGCCCATTGAAGCTAGAGCGGGTATTGCCTAGCTCTTTGAGGGCTTGTTGGTCGGATCGTTTCATTCGCATGTGTGGTACACAATTAGCCGTAACATGATGATAGTTCCATTACCCAATTACGAGTCTGTTACATCTCTATAATTGAGCGGTCCAAGAGCTATCAGGCGTGATCGGTTTCGACTTGACATAGGTAACGTGAGGGAGGCATGGTTCTCATCACTGATCTGCTGTTGACCTGGCTCCTGGTCCATTGGGTGCCTACCAGCAGCAATACCTGCGGCCTTCTTCAGCTGAACAGCCATGACTTAAGTACAAGGGTGATATTAGAACTTAGTAGATCTTGGCAGACGCACAACACCGTTTCACACGTGCTGTTGAGCCATTCCGGGCAGGTGCCTGGAAAGCCAATCCGACTTGGCCGACGCGGACCTCGGCTGGTTGCGGCACGACCAATGCAATGCTACCCAAGAGTTGCAGTGATCTTCCAATTCGGCAGCCTAGGTACCTAGTTCTCCAACAGGCCGGAACCACCAAAGGTTGGCAGGCGCTCTCTCGAGTTGAGATAGACTCTAGTATAGATATATTCAAAATGATACTCGAAACAATTACACTACGAGTTGCATCTACCTAATCGGCCATCAACTGGGCACATGAGCTCTTCTGGCATTGAACTACCTATATAAGTACCTACATATGTACCTACGCATCAGAGGTGCCCGTGAGGCCAGAACGGGCGACGAGATACTTTAGGTTTCTGAGTAGTAAAATGACAGTATGGTATCCAATTGTCTCTTGCAGATGAAAGGCTAGACTATCATAACAAGGGCTGCGGGCAGTATCTCGCTAAATTGAGAGAAAGGTGTCGTTTACTAGTTAGTTCATTGAACCTGGGAGTTAGTTCTGAACACCTGGGGTAACAAGGTCTGTCGCCGTTGTTGGCTTACATTTATAGCACACAAGCACGGAGGTCATACAAATTAGGATACACTAGACGACTGATAAGGTCCCGTCCAAGCACTACATGTGTACAAAGTAGGTAGTGTCCACTAGCCTCTCATTGGGCGGGCGTTTTTGGATAAGCTTTTTTTCTCTTTCCTTTCCCCTCGAAGGCGCCTCGAAAGACAAAAGCCACGGGAATATCTGAC
Organism: Ustulina deusta; assembly: GCA_023159155.1. NCBI lineage: Eukaryota > Fungi > Ascomycota > Sordariomycetes > Xylariales > Xylariaceae > Ustulina > Ustulina deusta. The sequence goes on along the minus strand of JAJNNX010000004.1, from coordinate 715,058 downwards.
CGACGTAATATGCACTAGATGGCCATGGCGATATTTGCCATGGATAATTAAATTACCGTATCATACTATCTTGACTAGGCCACCTGATAGCGTAAGATAAAATAAATTTGCTAAGCAGGATGAGCCAAACAGCTTTTAATAGTACAGATTATCATTGGTCCGATCATACTAGAGTTCTGGTCTGAAACGATTTGGGGAGCCTCGACCTCGTCTATATATTGATACAACACACACACACTAGTCTACACTTACTGTAAATGTATAGGATGAAGCACTCGAGAAATGGAGTATCATCTGGTTTGGGCAAAGACGAGTCGCCAAGGGAGTGACCAATGCAAACTAGGGTAGCTTTTCTACATACTTAGTGTAGGCAATGTTGGCTCTCGTCAGCTGGGACTGGGAGGCGGGGGATGATTGGTGTTGCACGTGAGGTACCCTATGGTACACTAGCAAACACTTCTAGAACACCAAGGAGCACAAGGGCCTCTGAGGCTTTTCGATGTCGAGGTAGTATTTCTAGTTGTGGACAGAAGAGTGAAGACTGAAGCTGTGGGGTAGGCGACCCTAGGCTGGGCGAGGTGAGAGACGTGGAAATCCGGAGACATTTGGTCTCGCTTCCGAGTGCCGCACTCATCATATCTGTGTATTCTTCTCTTGCTGTTGTATTTGGCTCCAGGGCCAAGCATTTTCGTTGCCCTGTGGGCGCTCGTCTAGCTGTTCACTACACTACCCGGGACAGACACACTCCTGTCATGGTATGCGTAGGTACAGTAGTGCCATAAGCACAGTACTGGAGAGGACCAGGATGGTCCTCATAGTACATACAGATACTGCCCGTGGAGCAAAATCCTGGCGATTTTGACATCGTTATCTCTGGGCGTTGTCGAATGAGATACGAGAATCGCAGAGCGGAGGAGGGCGGAGTCGAGGGCTTGGCATGTATCATGATCCCCTGCGCGCCGTGTCTCGAGGAATGCTGTCAGGACTGGCTGGATTTGGCCGAGGCCGGTGTTACCGGCACCACTTTCTTTTTGCCACTGCAGTACACCAGTATGGTGTTGTTCCCGCCTGTTGTTTCAGTGCCTATATGTACAGAGCAGATCGAGGCACATGATGCGATGTCTTGGTGTTGCAGACAGGAGGGTAGTGCAGCAGTATGTATGCGTAGTGTACACTCTGCTAGGTATTATACCTACCACGCCCGCGAGCGGAGCTGCCCTGTTGAATACGGGCTGGTTTTTTGGTTGTTATGCAGCCTACCTTGTTTAAGGCTTTCGATCTGCAACAGCTGACAGCAAATTCTCGACGACTGTTCCCGAGGTAGTGTACCTAGGTACCACGTATATGCTCCGTATTAGTGCGCCTAGGACTGAAGGCATACATACGCATAAGGTAGTGTAGGCATGGGTATATCGGTTGCTGGCCCGGCGCCACTGATAAGGTGGCTTGTAGGATACCTCATCCATGGCTGGACTGAACGCATCTTGACCACTCAGATGGCGATGGCCATATCAGCAAAGGTGTGGTGATCCCTGACGAGTCATAATGCTTCTTCCAAGACAATGGCTGGCGATTGAGTACATGTAAACCCGGTAAAACCTCCATGTTAGAAACATTGACCAAAAGTCTAATTGCCTTAACTCAGAGTCTTACCCCAAGCCTCTTTTCACGCTAAATTAGTGCACTGTAGTGTATCTTCGCTCTGATAAGGCGTCCTGTAATCTGTACCTGGGCACGTACTACCGAGATCAGTGGTCACTGCTTGCTGTGAAGGCAGCAAGATAGCACTTAGGTACGATGAGTACTTCGGTAGGTAGCGGGTAAAGTAGCAACAGCCCACAGCGGTGTTCCGCAGGTTTTCTGGTGTTGGTAGGTAGTGGACGCATATTGGCACTATCGGGTAGTGTACCGCAGGATACCTCTGTGTGCACGTCGGACCCCAGACGGCCAAACCCATCCAGATGTGTCCTATCGGATTCGGCGAGGTCCACACGGCGGCGCTAGCCAGGCCTACACACCAAAGGTCCTTCCGCTTCCAGAAGGATACCCATGCTGGCCCCATACCTTAGCGTGCTCTCTTTTTTTCACTATCCAGACGAGGTAGCGCAGTGTACCAAGAGATAGGACCACACGATCACCAGCGGCGAGATGAATGAGTGGGAGAGATGGGCATTGGTTAACAGCCCAATCAAGAAGCTCAGCTGGGTGGCCGCGATGTGGGAGTTCTTGGCATTGGTGCAAGTCGTTGCTATAATACTGCATCCGTCTCCTCTCCCGTGTGTGCAGGCGAAAGAGATCTTCAGCCCTCTCGGCCGCAACCTTTTCCTCTCTCTTCTCCTTCCTTTGTCTTGCTTCCCCGAAGACACTCCCCAGCTGGGTCAGTAGCGCTCAACAAGGCTTGCTGCACAATGAGTTCTTCGGACGAGAAGGCCCAGAGCCCCGGCGCCTTGCCGCCGACGGGTGAGCATCTCCATGAGCATCTCCATGAGCATCTCCACGAGCATGTTCATCATGGCGGTGCTGCTGCCGACCACGCCAACCACCCTCACGAGGTCGTGTATGCCGACATGACGCAGCAGGACCGGCCGCGGAGCTATGAGAAGTCCAGCGACTTCCCGGCCGTCGAGAAGGCGTCGCTTGCCACGGACGAGGAGATGGGCAATGTTGATCGGTCGCACGATTCGAACAACCCGGCGACACCCACCGGCTTTATCAAGACATGGTATCGCAAACTGAGGGCTCCCCTGCACATCTTCATTTGGCTGGTCTTTACTGCGTGAGTCCCAACTTGTCCTTCGTCGTTTTCGTTGACGACACGTCTCCCATTCGCCAAGGCGGTGAACTGACGCACATTGCGCTCTGCCCAATAGCTGGTGGATCTTCGGCCTCGTCAAGTATCGCAAGACCAAAAATTGGTTGATTCCCTTCTTGATTTACCTTGCGATAACGCTGCGCATCCTCACCCTCTGGATTCCCGTCAGCTACGCGTTCAAGCCCGTCAAGATCGTATGGCGTCATACGGTATTCAGGGTCTATGAGCTCATCCCCAAGTTCCTCCACCGGCCACTCGCTGCCGTTGGAACAGTCGGCGTCTTTCTTCTCGGCACCCTGGTCCCCGGTGAGTCGGGCGATAACACGAGACTCGGCCGCCTCCAGGCTCTTTTTGGTCTGGTTGTCCTACTCTTCGTCATGGCGGTAACCTCGAAGAAATTCTCTGCCATTCCCTGGCACACGGTCATTGGTAAGTCATGATGAAGCCCCCGCCTATCGGAATCGTCTAGTGCAATGTTAGTTAACATATGGCCTCAGGCGGTATGCTGACTCAGTTCATCGTCGCACTCTTCGTGCTACGCACACATGCTGGTTACGATATCTTCAGCTTTATTTCCGAACTCGCTCGTACTCTGCTAGGCTTCGCCAACCAGGGTGTTGTATTCTTAACTGACGCGACTGTACCCAAGCTACCTTGGTTCTTCGTGGGTGTCATTCCACCCATCATTTTCTTCGTTGCTCTAGTCGCTCTCCTATTCCACGTCGGGCTTATCCAGTGGTTCATCGGTAAATTCGCAATTTTCTTCTTCTGGACTCTGCGAGTGTCTGGAGGCGAGGCCGTCGTCGCATCAGCTACTCCCTTCATCGGCCAGGGTGAATCCGCCATGTTGATTCGCCCCTTCGTTCCATATCTCACCCTGGCTGAGTTACACCAGGTTATGACCTGTGGTTTTGCCACAATCGCTGGCTCTGTGCTTGTCGCTTATATCGGACTGGGACTAAATCCCCAGGCGCTTGTCTCGTCCTGCATTATGTCCATTCCCGCATCACTCGCTATCTCTAAGATGCGATACCCCGAGACGGAAGAGTCGCTCACCGCCGGAAAGGTGATTGTGCCAGAGAATGAAGAGGACAAGGCTGCCAACCCGTTGCATGCATTTGCCAACGGTGCCTGGCTGGGTCTCAAGATTGCGGGCATGATCATCGCCACGCTACTCTGTATCATTGCCTTTGTTGGTCTGATCAACGGTATCCTCACCTGGTGGGGTGGTTACTGGGGTATTTCGAACCCTGACCTGACACTCCAGTTCCTTCTTGGCTACATCTTCTACCCTGTCGCCTGGCTCCTGGGTGTACCTAAAGGCGAGCTCCTCCAGGTCGGTGAGCTTATTGGCCAAAAGATCATCATTAACGAATTTGCTGCCTTCATTGCCCTCACCACCGAGCCTCGTTACATGGCTCTGAGCCCTCGAGCGACCATCATTGCCACATATGCCTGCTGTGTAAGTTGGCCATTACGTAACCGAAAAATAAACAAGGGGCTAGAAACTAACGTAAGCACATTTAGGGTTTCGGCAACATCGGTTCTCTCGGAACACAAATTGGTGTCCTTTCCCAGATCGCCCCCAGTCGTGGTGGTGATGTCTCCAGGGTCGCCTTCTCGGCTCTGGTCGCTGGTGTTTTCTCTACCCTAAGCTCTGCAGCCGTTGCTGGTATGGTATATACTGAAGGAATTGGTCTGGCAAAGGTGGTATTGAATGCCTAAAGCGTGTGATTTAGTCAAACAAATTCCTAGGATAGAAGACGATGTAGATGTTCAATACTAATAATCTTGAAGTATATAAGCTCTCGAGTTGAAGCGATAGAAACATTTGAAGCATTGATCCTGTGGTTGAGCCTGCCTTCAAATAAATAAGATGAAAACCGGTATGGCGCTGGAGACCCGGCGCTAGAGCGCGGGAGACCTACGGCGTAGTGACTCACCATCAATCACGCAAGCCACCGACTCGCTTGTGTGACGCATTGGGCAAGTGAATGCGTTTCGCCGGGGTACAACCAACAATTACTTCCTAGAAGACTTTGAGGACCATACAGTTGCTAACGTTAGTTCCGAGTTCTACACTTACATGCTTCATTTATTTCGCCGAATATTCTGGGGCCGTCCCCCCTAAGAAGAGAGAAAAAAAAAACCATCTTATCTAGGTGCGCTGAAAGCGGCTGCCCTCAAGCTCGGTTACTACTGCACCTATCTATATCCCTGGAATATTTTTCTCCTACTCAGTCGTATCGCGCCTTGGGCGCCCGTTAGGGAAAGACACGATGCTCAGCAGCCGCAGACCAACAGCAAGAATAGGAAACCTAGCATACTTCGACCAATTTGCGAGAGTAAGCTCTCTAGATCTCAACGTGCATTCTCCTCGGTTGAATCCCACGGTTTCTCGAAGCAAACTCGGCAGTTTTTCCCAATACTAACACTAGCTTAGTCAAACTCAACTCTAATCACGCCGGGTGTTTCAACACACCACCACTGTGTTAGTGTTAGTTTCCTGCTTGGAGGCTCCCCTGATGCGAGATATTGCCGAGCATGACAAAACATCACAGTAGAATGAATACAAGAAATCAAGTTTCTATGGCCTCGGGGGTATAGTTATGTCTTATGCCCACAGGTGGGTATCAACCGCGACAATGGTCTTCCGAAGGATTAATGGCGACGCTCTCTTTCCGTCATTGTTCTCTCTAGCGCTTTGTAGTGCTACCTTCATCTTCAAAGCTCTCGGGCTATTCTTCAATTCTTTCGTATCGAGCTTAGACCTCAGTCTGGCAACCAGGAGGTCTCTTGCAGCCCGTGGTGACGCCAAGCAGAGTTCCTCTTCGAGCTTGGTCTAACTAATAGGTTTCCCATCACACAGTCCACTCACCAGAATTCCCATTTCGCTACGTGCTGGCAGTTGCTTGACATCAGATGATACCTCGCCTCCTATACACGGAGATAACTCTTTCCCGGCATGTGGAGAGATAGCTGGTCACTCATGAGGTCGTAACACAGCAGGTGCCGAAACCCCGGTTCACGACACATATAGCCCAGTGACTGACGCTATTCAAGCTCACACCTACCATACTTGGTCAGGAGGTGATAGGGAAGTCGCGATAAATCAAAATGGCCATTGTAATGGGCACCGTCGCTAGGATAACTAACTGCCCGCCGCCATATATCCGCATCATGCTTCAGGGATAGTAGAACATCGGCAATAGCCCTATGAGCTTCGCACTGAAAGAATAAAGGAACTTGTTTCTCTGCCGTATTGCTTCCGCCTTTTGTGCATATTGTTCTGCCCTTGTTTTGTCATTTCTAATATTCTTCAGAAGACAATCCAGGGGAGTCAAACGTCGTTGGGCATGGAATCATCATATATATAGCACAACAGAGATAGTCGGCTCTGGAATTTGGCGGTAATATCTTGTTTGATCCGTTAAAACAGCTACCTTATTAGCCAGTCAATTTTAATCGTATCTGCGGATTACTTACTCAATTGATAGCAACAAATAATTATATTCACCTTCGGCATAAATTTAAGCCTGCGTAACTTGTAGCCCCTGAGTTCTAAAAGAATGATTTCACTATGTTGGCTATATTACTATAGTATTAGGAAACGAAGGAGTCTCTAAGCTCATAAAATAATGTGATCGAGTGCTCAGCCGAGACCTAATGTATTGCATAAAAAAACCGCTGGTATGAGAGTATTGATACCACCTTGCCCCTTAGTAATTCAAATAACAATTTCCTTGTCTATAAACGCAATACACTTCTTGAAACACGTTCTCTTTCAGCTAGACAACATTATTGTTGTTTTTGAGTATAGAATAACCTATCTCCACCGTTTCCCGGCAGAAACAAGGTAACAAAGGGCTAAGGACAACGACCGCAACAAGAAAGAGGGAGAAAGGAGAAACCACAATCATTTCACAACAAAACAACACGAAATTTCAAACAACAAAGAGTAGGAAAATTTTCACCTTTCAGTTCCAAAATGCGCGACAAGAAGGAGGGTATTGACAGTGATAGTACAAACACTTCTGAGTCAAACGAACGAAATGACATTCGTGATGGCAAACGGCGCGAGAACGAGAACGAGAAGAGAGCCGGAGCTGCTAAGAAACCGTATCAATCTAAATTCCGAGAATGTTTTACTGATGACAGTGACATTACGAGCACTTCTGAGCCAGAAAAGCTGAAAGCTGACCCCGATAAACTGAAAGCCGAATCAGATCAACGAAAGGCGCTTCGTGGTGCGAAAAGGCGCGAGGAGGAGAGAAGGAAGAAGGCCGAGGTTGCCAAGAAACACCATGAAGCTCTATTCGGAATATCTTCGCGTGAGTAACCCTTGAGTTCCAAGCTAGTCTCTTACTAATCTCATATGCGAATGCTGTGAACAAAAGCAACTTTGGAGTTCTACAACTTATATTCACATCAAATTCAACTTGTGAACCAGTGAGACACTGTGGTTCAAAAAGGTAATCACTGATATTGGTCAAGTTAAGTCGTACCAACAAAATAATTAGGGAGGCGGGAGGGCAGAACATACCCGGGTAACGAATCCATCTCGTGACGTTGGCGTCTCGGGCACAGCCCAATAGGGGCTACTACGGTCCTTGCTCTTATTAACAATTTGAGATGGACATAAAATCTGGTTTTCAGGGTTATTTTCAACTTAATCCACAATAACTTTAGTACTCTCTGACTTCTTTTGTGCTACTGTATTTAAACTAATGTTCAAGACACATGATGGCAATCCTTATTGAGGGTTTCATGAACATTCTTCCCGTCGGGTGATATGTTGCTCAGAGTTTTGTTTTCTCCAGGACAACCAAGTAACCGGGTCTGAGTTCATGATAAGACGTGGCACTGAGCTTCACAATAATCAAGATTAAACTTTTTATTGCATAATTTTGAAAAGTAATATTTGGTGTATTACTGAGGGCGTTTGCAAATAGGGGCTCGCGTTTCGAACCATTGGCCGATCAGATCTTCCCGTATCCCGCGCTACTTGGAACGCTTGATTGTGCCGATGATGCGGCGGATGCCGAAGCGATATTCTTCCCGCTGAAGTATTGGAAGAAACTCTCATCCGTACCTGTGTAGCTTGTTGTGCTCCCATATGCATTGAGCTGGCAGGTACGGCCAAGATATGTTGAGCAAGCTTGGTTCGTGCTGGAATCTGGGCTGGTGAAGATCTGGCCTGCGACACTGCTTGTCTCGACCATGTCGCCTGCGTTCTGGAACACGTTTCCTTCCACAAGGACCTTCGCACCCGAGTCGATCTCAAAATCATGTCCACTACTTTGATACCAGTAGTTGTTAACAGCGTGTAGAAGAGTATTGCCTCCAACCTTGGGGGCACGACCCGATGTGTGAAGAATATAATTTCCCTTGAAGGTCACGAGGTCATTAGATCCGGTGAAATATAGATTCCAGTAATGATAGCCGTCGCAGGTAGCGGACCAGCTGGTCCTCCCATCAATGAAATTGTTGCTGATTGTTACTCGGTTAGAAGCGTCGCTCCCAAGCACAATATGTTGGCGGCCGATAAGTGAAGTCTAATAGGTATATTAGCTTGTGCTACTCCGATCGCGAATCGGAAAGGAAAACAAGTGCTCACCGTGACGTGGTCAATCCATACTAGATCAGTATTGTCCAGAGTGATGGCATCACCTCCCCATACATATTGAGGGTTGAGATTGGTGATCATAATATTCTGAATGATGATATTTGTTGCACCGCTGACAATTCTTAAGCCCTTACCAATGATGACACCGCTGCTGCCCTCACCGACAAGTGACTTGTTGCTCTTCACTATAACGCTCGAAGTCAGCCATAGTCATTGGGTATGATAGTGGGGGTTTGGCCAGCATGGGAAGTTTTTAGACATGATTTGGGTTCTAAAAAGAGCGCTGGTACTCCCAAGATGGCCAAAATAGGAGAAGTGACTCTTTGAATTAATTACCTGTGATGCCCAACACTGCAGCCTGGTCGTACGAGACTGAGACCGAGGGTGCATCTGGTTGGTAGTTCGTACACCAGTCATTCTGGTTGATAGCCGTCTGGCAAGCAGAATCGGTACCCCAGGGGGCGCAACCAGTGCCGCTAACCGTGCCCTCTGTGCCTCTGAAATCGAAAGTCTTGTTAAGAATAATAACTCGAGCAGAGCTATCACCTAGGTATGACACTAGCTCTTCAGTGGTGGTAGGATACTGCGTTACATTTGAGGTCAGTATTTATCATTAAGAGCCCTTTCTCCGTGTTCTGAAACGGGGGGAAGCTTATAGAGCATGATATTGGTTCTCAGGAGACCCTTTTCCCTCTAAAATTTGCCAAAGTAAGAGGAAATAGCTGCCGCAATTGCTTACCACTGGAGTAGCGCTTCCACCTCCAGTAACCCCCTTCGCAAAGCCCTCTGCTGAACCAGTAACACCCGCCGCATAGGCATACTCAACAAAGGCACAGGCCAAAAAAGCGAGAAATGGCGATCGCATGTTAATCTTCGGTGGGCTGGTGATGGTCAAGCCTGCGCCCTAAGAACGTGGTTGAGATCTTAGGCTCCTTCACACTATTTAAACTCATACCTAGAACTAGCCCTAAACAGCTTATGGCCACAAAACATCCAGTTTAAGCGCCGAATTGGGTTATAGAACCGCTTGCTTTCGTAATTTTACACTAGTTAGTGTAGGCGCTATGAACAATCGACATTACTAGGATCAATATATTCCAAGGACCGGAGGTGGCCATATTTTCCACCTATAGATTATAAACAGCGTTGTTCCCATAAATGAAGCTGACGTTTCGACACTGCTTAGTGAAACCGATTATACCCAAAAAGTGCGCGCAGAAGCCGGGGATACCTGGGCATCCCCGGCTTGTGATACTCCGCTTAGGAAAAACGCGGCCTACTAGTGGCTTCGTAGAATTCCCCAAGAAGTTTACTATTCTGCGGGTATGGTGGTAGCAAAAGCTTAGCGAATTATTCCGGTACACCACGACTTGGCATTATGTGGCATTCGTGGAACAATGCCACGAGAATGGTAGGTAGTGTAGGTAGTTCACATTCGGTCAAGGTGTCGGCGCTACGATCTCATTACGGCAGAGTCGCCGGTAAGGTGGGTCGCGGCACTTGACAATTAAGTCCGGTGACGGTGGACCAAATGTTCATGTAACTCTCAAGTCCTTCAAAGAGCCAGTATGAGTACTATCCGCTGTTGTTCTTAGGGGCTGGACTCAGCAATAGCCTCCCTTAACTTGTTCCAATGGTTGTCTTGATTGATGGGACGCCCCTGGGGTTTGTCCGGGATTCAAGTCGGCGGCTTAATAATAATACCTAGGTGTTTTCTTTTTTCATTGGTAAAATGGTTACGCGATTTCACTAGCGTACACTACATGGGGTGATAGCTGCATTGTTGAGGGGCACATCTCACACGCCATGAGTAGACACAAGGAAATCAATTACGACCAAAAGAACTAATTGATATTGAAGTAGGCAATGTGAGTAGGCCCAGTGATATAAGAGTCTTGCTCACTTTGCCCATATGCTAGGAGATAGGCCACATCTACACTTCCTAGCATAAATATCTAATTTTTTAATTGAGAAGTGAAACGATCAGAATAGAATGTAGCTTAATTTAGCGCAGTAGCTAGCTGGTAAAATTCTTTGTGATCTAGATAATATAGGAGGAGTTTTTATATTATTGGTAGGTATTGAACACATCCCAAGTTGTATACTTACCTACCTAAGCATACGCCACGACCTACACAAGTCCCGGGCCGGGTATGCAAAGGACGCCGGAGGTTTTCTGCGATGTATATATAGGCCTAGCCATACAGACTAACTTGCCCACATAGACTGACCGGCCTATATAGACCTAGCCACCCATACAGACTTAGCGATACCAATATGTGCCTCCCCCCCCACCTCCCCACCCCTTTCCCACCAGCCGTGCGCGAGCGACCGGCACTTCGCTCCCAGGGGTGGAAAGGGCTGCAGCCTTATATAGGTGGGTAGGTAGGCCTGTATAGCGACGTATATATGGGTGGATAGGTCAGTCTGTACCTAGCCATAAGTTTAAGTATTAAAAGGTAAGATGATACTTTTACAATATATAGTGGAAGTGTGTACCCAGCTACCAGCATTATCAGCCTCCCTGATTTCAATAGCCAAGATGTAGTGGCCAGGATGTGGGTTACCAACGTCACCACTACAATATACTTCGCTCTCAAGCATACTACAGTACAGCTGTTTTTAAAGAATAGACTATATTACGGCCGGTGGCGCTCAGTAGCTAAACCTTTCCTTAATTACTAGATCTCGTAGAGTATCTGCAATAACCTCCATCAACATCACATTGAAAGCATAGCCTCAGATGCAGCAATCCCACCAGGTACAGCTTCCTCGGAGGTGGACAAGGGCTCTTGGAGGACATCTTCAGTCGGGGGATGTTATCAAGTCTCCTTAGATTGTGCAATACCACCACGCTTACAGCGTAACCATACATACAAACAAGTAGCGGAAGCTACCTAAAACGATGTCAATCAATTATAACACTTTTTAATCAACAGCTATTGCGTCGAAGTCCTCTATAAAGCGTCATTCAGGAAGGTGTAGGTACGTAGCCAATCGATTAGCAAGTTAGTTAGCCAGTTTGCCGCACGGCGGCTGTCTAGGGCTTCAGAGGTTTGGCTACTAAGTGACCGGGCGGTTAGTTTAGCACGTGGTCTAACTACGAATTTAGCTGTGAAGTCTTTGACTTCGCGGAGAGAGAGAGAGAAAGTGCAATTCCGCTCCCGGCATGAGGGTGTCTCGAGTTTAAAAGACCTATAGGCAAATTTATCTATAAAAAGAAAGGCATTAGCATATTCTTAATGTAGCACGACTAGAACTCCCCGAGTTTAACGAAATAAACGGCGATGTAGACGAGTGTGTTCCTGTTAAATATAGGTAACTTGGTATATTTGCAATCATTCTTGTTTTACGCAATTGGACATTATTTAATGGCGTGTTATTTCTATCATATGATGGGCTGCGACATGGTGATCCGCAGGGGGTTGGCCACCTCAATCGTTCTGACTCGATGAACTTATAGTCTCATTAAGCTACCCAATCTGTCTCTTTGTCGATGATGATTCAGCTTCGAGGTGTTCCTTCGCAACCATACACGCTTCACGAGTTTCGCGTCCAAGAAGCCCCCGCGCCACTCGATCAGGCGTTTAATCAACAATTTCTACACTCTGGACTGTGTGTTCGAACTGTGAAACGCCATAAGGCGCACCAGGCCTGGACGCAATGACGACGGCAGTCTTTCCGTTTCGTGTGACATTATGCCGAACGCTGGCAAGAAAGTTGCCACCAGGAGGATCGCGAAAGGAGAAGGTCGTAACATTATCGTCGAATCTCCCGCCTAGTCGCTGAAGCTTCCCACTCGTTCTGCTTTCGGTTCTCGCGCATAAACCATCTGGACACTCGTCCATTGCATTCACAGCCTAAACAGGGCCATGTGCCCCTCGACCGTAGTCGAGCCTGAGTACTAAGTCAACACCAGCTCTTGGTGTCAGAGCCTAATAACGCCACGCACTCGAGATGCTACACGTAGCCACTCTGCATCATCCTCTTCTAGATTACAGTCTTCATTATACCCATCTTCCCCGATGATCTTCAACCCATTGCGCACGTTAGGCCGACCGACCCACACACTTTCCATCGTCTAAGCAACTAAGGAAAGTCGCTCTATCATTATGGACGACTAGCGCATCATTGTTAATTATTACGCGATCCTAGTTGGCATTGACGCCTACACGGACAGTCCCCGGAATAGTTGTGTGCGAGATGATCAGAAGACCAAGGAATGTCTCAAGAGCAAATTGGGCTTGGTAGATGTTCAAATTTTAACAGCAAGCAAGAGCCCTGATCCGAAGATAGTCGTGCCACTCGAAAAATCGGATCAGTGGCCAACATACTCTAATGTGACTTCGACTCTTGAAACGACCACGTCTCAAGCCAAGCATGGATGATTTATAAAAGGAAAGGTGCGGCGGGCGTGGAAGTGCATTGACGTGTGAGTGAAGGGTTCGGTGTAATATTCAAACACTCGATCAACCAATTCCGCCGGTAATGTACTAGTTCGTTTCTGCATATAATAAATAATGGATACGATCGTAGTTATAATTTAGAGGGACTCATAAAGTATCCGATGATATCAAAGAATCTGTTTCGTAAATTTAATGAAAGATAATACATGATTCCCCTGGCTCGATTTCCCGCCCTTCATTGAGTTAGGTGGCCAGCCGATGGTTATTTTAGAAGATCATTGGGCGTATTTCACGCCTTTCTGATCACCATTTTATGCAGCTCCTGCTTCACGAAGACGATCTACCACTGAAAACTCCCTTGCAAAGAAGCTTCTCGAGTATATCCAGCAGGACGCCAGGGTTCTGAAATGCCTCCCGGAGGGGTTTATTGACAAGTTCAAACTACTCGTGGAGATCCTGGAAGAGCCATCTACGTCGAAGCGGCTCTGGGAGGCTGCACGAACAAATACATACCCCTGGCGAAACCTATTTGGCACGTGGGTTAACAATTGTATTATTTACATAACGGGTATCGTGTACTGCCTCGCACGTCTAACTAGCATTTTCAAGTCTCAGGTGGATGCCAGATTCTGTTTACATCACTACTTGGACACAATACATCCCGAGCGTACAGTAAGATACGAATTATACTTGGAATAGTTATCCAGTTGCCGGCAAAGAAGTTTTTCCACAAGTTTACAAGGTATTACTAGTTCAGTGGTAGGGGTAGTGCCATCGTGGAGATGGGAGTGCAAGGGCAGCAACAGAAGAACGACTGAACATGGTCATGAGATCGGTTTGAAGGGCTGTGGGCCAAAAGGATATGGAGCGAGATAAGAAGTAGTTAACTTGGGGAGTTGGGTAGGATAATTAGTTCAGCAGGACGAGCACGATAGAATTAGAAAAGGCAAGACTTGTTGTGTTGGAGGTGCAGGTTTCCCAGATACTTGGCCGTTTATGATACCTTAATCTAGTCATGAATTGGAACATTCAGCAGAAGGGTCTCAATTAAAGAAACCCCTTCATAGCCATTGTAAACTTTGTTTCTCGGACCATGCGATGGCTGCAACGCTGGCAATTTTTCATGGACTTGCTATACTTCCTGTGTGATAATATTAGGAAGAAATGAGCAGCTTCGGGGAATCCATTCAGCTGTACTAGCGGCGAACGGATGGGTCACGGGCTGCGGCCAGGTGGGATTTCCTTTTCATTTACCTTACTATGTACCATGGTAGACGCTCTAGAACTACAGTATGCGACGTGACTTTAAGCCAATCATAAAATGCCGCGTTTGGATTGGGTCCATGGATCATAATAAAGCTAACTATATGGTGAACCGTTTATTATAACTGTGAGGTCATGAGAGGGGGGCAAGCCTGACGTTTAGTATTCTATATAAGTAGGTACAGAATTTAAGAGACAAAATAGAGGGCGGAGTTGCAGCCAAGATGGAATACTCGGCCACACAGTGACCTAGATTCTGGCTACAAGGAACAGATTCTGCCACGAAAGTCGCGGCGTAGCATGAGAATATTTTTCTATTGCTTTGTAATATGGAAAAGCCCGGTCATAGTAGGGACTGGCCGATCGAGGAATGGAATGGGGTATGTCTACGTCAGACCAGTAATATTTACCTCACAAATATGTTCCTGATTCTAGTTCTTATATCTCTACCGCAAAGTCCAACAGGGTCTGGCCAAGCTGACAGGAGTCAAAACGTTTCCATCAGTCTGTATCCCATGGAACTATTTCTCTCCATCCACCTTGGCTACGTACGCAACAAGGTCTAACAGGCGACGACTGTAGGCATACTCGTTGTCGTACCAGGAAACCAATTTAACAAAGTTATTGTTGAGGGAGATTCCGGCTTTGGCATCGAAGACAGACGAATGAGTATTGCCTACCAAGTCCTTCGACACGACCTGGTCTTCAGTGTAACCAAGAATACCTGAAGAGGTTAGCGCGTGACACCTGTCTTAGTGGCAAACCGGACGTACCCTTGAGAGGACCGTCTGCGGCCTCTTTGATGGTAGCTTTGATCTCGTCATATGAAGCACCCTTTTCAAGACGACAAGTCATGTCAACGACAGAGACGTTGGAAGTAGGGACGCGCAAAGAAATCCCCGTGAGTTTGCCATTGAGATCGGGAATAACCTTGCCCACAGCCTTGGCGGCGCCAGTGGTGCTCGGGATGATATTGGCGGCAGCAGCACGGCCACCTCGCCAATCTTTTGCGGACGGCCCATCAACGGTCTTTTGTGAAGCAGTATAGGCATGGACGGTAGTCATCAGACCTTCGATGATAGTGTATTTATCATGAATAACCTAATCAAGAAAACACTTCAGCAAGACAGGAACTATCAGTCACGATATATGAACAAGTAATTACTTTGGCAAGCGTGGCGAGGGCGTTCGTGGTACACGAGGCGTTTGATATGACGTCGACTTTACCATCATACGTGTTTTCATTCACTCCCATAACGTACATGGGGGCGTCAGCGGAAGGCGCAGAGATGATGACTTTCTCTACAAGATCTCAGATGTTAGAAATTACGACTTAATATGATGGAGCCCGGGCCCACGTATGGGCTTCCAGAAGCATGTGGGGGCAGACACTTTGCTAAAAATGGAAATAAAAGACTCGGGATTGCGTACTGGCACCACCCTGAAGATGAGGTTTGGCCTTGTCGGTGGTCGCGAAGACACCAGCAGATTCAATCACGTACTCGGCACCAGATTCCTTCCAGGGGATGGAAGCGGGGTCACGCTCCTGCGTGAATTTGACGAGCTTATCGTTGATGATGAGACCCTTGCCGTCAGCATCCACTGAGATAGTTCCCTTGAAAGTGCCGTGAACCGTATCGTACTTCAACATGTATTCGGCGTATTTAGTGTCGATGAAAGGGTCGTTGACTGCGACGACTTCGACATCTGGATGCTCGACGGCGTTACGCAAGACGATACGGCCGATACGGCCAAAGCCATTGATGCCGACCTGAACAACCATGTTTTCTAGTCGGATGAGGGGGTGCTAGGCTGGTAAAACAAAGGACAAAAACGGTGACAGTCGGAGTGAAATTAGATTTGAAGGAAACGAACAATTTATGAATTTGAGAGGTCTCGTAGCGTGTGTATACAATGGTGGGTTGCCGAGGGGAGACACCAAGCAAGGGAACCCGCGGTGCCTCAAACATACGACGCAGTTCTGTTTATTAAGCAGAAATGGTTCAATAACTTGAAAGTAAAGATTCGCCACTGCACTGCAAGGTGCTGCTGCATATAACAACGCAAGCAAGCGAGCCAATAGAAATCTTCCCATAAGTTCTGTATGTGGATTTAATTTGCTGCTGACCACCACATGTGCGTTATTTCCCTCCTTATTCGCAGTTTCCATGACCCGACACATCCAGTCCGTACTCCGTAGGCACATAACACGGGGTGTGTCGCATTGGCAGGATGAGTGACTGCTCTTGACGACATCGGAGGGAATTGCAGTCGGGAACGGACGACTACCTGTTGGGGTAGTTGTATGACTGGGATTGTGCATAGCCACTCATACTTAGTATGACTGCGTAGGCACGACAATACTTAATTGCCACAGTGATCACCTCACGTTATATCACCGCGAATAGGCATGATCAGAAGCCGCTTTTCTATAGCGGAGATGAGCGATGAACATGGATAGTGGCGTGTAGATGCCGTTTCAGCATGGGAGACTACAAGAGAGAAGACCAGAGAATGATATGAGTAATTGAGAATCATCTGTAGGTATTCTTCTGAATATTCTGATCTGGTCTTGTTCACCGCCAGCAACTACTTTTCACTTCCAATGGAATGGTGATGTAGGTGTCATGCCTTGCGAAATATATAAAAATTTAAATTCATTATTGTCAAAATATAATGGATAAGTGAATTATTATGCTAAATGGCATGAGGCCTCGGTCAAAGAGTCGCCGAGTTGGCGAACGCTGCGTATAATACTGGGTAATTATATTGCAGCAACAGGTGAAACGTCTATCTTTTGAACATAGAAAGTTGTATGTTGATCTGCTGTATCTTCTGGGAAAAAAAAATCGGGTCTCATTAATAGCGGCAGCCATCGTTCAGGCCGGAACTATTCTACATCGTCGTCCCAGACCTCGATGACCCTGTGTATGGCCCACGGACTAGTTCCAACTACTGTCTGTGTACATTATTTATCAGCTTCTTAGTCTTTTTATTCGTGGTATTGAGACCCGAGGGACTTGATCCAAAAACATGCAGACAAAGCCGATATACTTACACCGCCAGGCACATGATGTCCGCAGATGGTCATCCCCACCACTTCTACTCTGGAGCATCGCAATATATACCTGTCAAGAGGTGGTTATCCCAGAGTGAAGGTTGGTCACAAGTAGGTCGCAAGTAGGTCACTGGTAGATAGAAAGGTATAGGTAAGGGCTCAATAATATCATTGGTTCCTGACCTTCTTCTCCCAAGTATTTTGGGGAGAAGTAGGTCTTTATATAAATAGATCCTCGAATACAGACCCACATGGGTAGCTTCTACCCAATGGTGACCCTGGTCCCTAACAATACCAATATACCGTAATACACCTGTACCCCTAGCACCTTCCCTTCTAAATAATTTTTCTTAGCACCCACTGTTAGTGCACACACCTAATCTATAGCCATTTGTTTAACACCCCTACAAAAACAACCAAAATATTAAGGGGCCCTGCCCCTGTCCTAACATTTATAACAATTGTTATAGCTGTACGTGAGCTAACAATAGTTATAATGCTTTATTAAAACAATATTACATTATAAATAATAATTAATAAAATTTTTTTAATTTTAAAAAATTAACTAATATTATTATAGCTAGCAAAAAAAAAAAAAAATAGTTATAATATTAGTACTGCAGTAGGGCTGGTGCGCGCGTACAAAAGATAGGTCCTTAGTTATAGAATAGAACGCATTCTTAAAGACCTCGGAAATTATAGAACAAGAAGTATGAAAAATACGCGTTTTTATTTAAGGCTATAAAAGATTTTTTTTTTTATAAAATAGACAATAAATAATTATTATAAAATATTAAATAAGAATTAAAAATTTATTTTTATTAATTAATTATTGTGTTTTTATTTATATTTATAAATTAGATCTTGACCTAATATATATAAAAATTTATAAACTAAAAAATATAATCTAATATAAGAAAATTAAGTAAGTTTAGTTAGTTTAAATATATAATATACTAATTAGGAGCCCTGCTCTATTTTATTAGTATTTTTAATAAAACAATAAAAATTAATATTATTTAATGTTTTTTAAAGTATAATTTGCAATTAAAAACTAATATTTCTAACTAATATATCTAATATATAAAAACTAACTACTAATTATACTAATTAGTTATATTTTTTTTAATAAATCTTTATATAAAGCTAGACTTTTAATATAATTTAATAATATAATATAAAAATAACAAAAAACTAATTATAATAAAAATTAAATAAATATAAAATATTAATAAAACTATTGTTTTTAGAACAACTAACTATAAAAATACTAATAGTACTACACTACTTTTATTAAATCTATAAAAAATATATAAAACTTAACTATAGTTATATTAAAAAAGCTAATATATTTATTAAACTTAAATATATATAAACTTTTAATAAAGAACTTATAAAAATATTACGCTAATTATATATGTTTATATAGTAGTAAGAACTATAAAATATTAAACAAAAAAATATTATTAAAACTTAAAAACTATTGTTTTATTTTTAAAATATTTATTATTTTATTATTTTTATATATTAATAGTTCTAATTAGTAGCCTAGAATAAATAATCTAAACGTTCTAAAACAACCGCAAAATTTTGGGCTTTTTTTAATAAGGTTTATTTTAAATATTTTAATTATAAATATATTTATTTTTAATATTATACTAACTAATAATTAAACTAATAAATACTAGCTAGTTAGACTTTTAATATTTATATAATTAGTTTTTAGAAGTGCTATAGTTTTATATATTATTAGTTTATTTATTTTTAATTTTATATTTTGTTTTTAAAACTAATTTAATAAAAAGAATATAACTAAATAGTTTTATAAAATAAAAAGATTTTTTAAGTTATATAAACTTTTATAAACTAAATAAATTAATTAGTTATTATACTAAACAAAAATTATAATTAAAAAATATATAATTTAATATATTATTAGTTTTTATACTAATTAAAATTAAACTATTATAAGTTTAAAATAAAAATATAAAATAATTAATTTTAAGCAAACCTAATTATAAAAAAAATAATTTATTAAACTTTTTTTAAATACTAAAATAATTCTTTAAAATTATGCTTAATTTTTTTTTAAATATATAGCTTTAGTTAATAAACTTAGCTAAAAAATCCTTTTAATACTTAAAAAGTTTTATTTATATAACTTAGTTAAATTAATCCTTTTTAATTATTTTAGAAATATTTTTAATAAATATAGAATTACTAAAAATAACTTATAATAAAAAAAATATATTAATACTATAAATATTTTTAAATAATAAGCTAATTTAAAATCTTTTTTTTAGTTATAAATAATAATATTAAATTTTCTAAATAGTACTACTAGCTTAGAACTATTGCTAAATATTTTATTTTATTTTATTTAGCAAGCTATATAAATATAACTGTTCTAAGCTTTATTAGTTATTTTTTTAACCTAACTACTTATAACTACTCTTTTTATTATACCTTTAATAATCTATATATATATAGATCTAATAATTAAACAATTAATAGCTAAAATAAAAAGTTTTTTTATTTATAATATTTAAATAACCAAAACAATAACTAAAATAATATAATTACTAATTAATTAAAATTAATACTATACTTTTTTTAGTTAGATGTTCTATTAGAAGATTAGCTAGTAAAGCGGGTAGTAATATAAAAATAGCTAATTTAAAGCTTTTATTACTTAAATATAACAATTAAACTTTTAGGGGTATAACTAATTAGGCAGCTAGAATAATTTTAAAAACACTAGTAATAATTTATATAAATGCTAGTCTTATAAAGCTAAAGATTATATATAATAAAACTATAAATTAAAAAAAAAAGCAAAAAATTTTAGAGTTTTATATAAAAAATATAACTTTAAAGCTTAGTATATTAATTTATTATATATATTTTAGTATATTTGCTTGCTTATAGTTAACCTAAATAAAATATTAAAAATAAAAAATAAAAATAGATTTATTATAATTATTTAAGTAAATATTTTTTATTAGCTTTAGTAGTTTATAAAGCTTTATATAAATTTAACTATGTTTTAAAAGATCTAGATTTTGAAAACAAAACTTAATTATAAAACTTAAAACTTAGCAAAAATAGAAATATTTTAAATAACCTAGCTTAACTACTTGTTTTAATACTTAAATAACTAATTATAACTAATTAGTTTAATTTTAAAATAAAATTCTAAGTTAATTTAGTTTTTATAAAATAATAAAAGCTTAATATTTTAGCTAAAAAAAACTATTTAAAATTCTAATATAATAAATAGCAAAAATATTAAAATAAGCAAAAGTTTATAGTACTAAAAGCAATTAATTAAGTTGCTTTTTTAAACAATTTATTAGTGCTTATAATTCTAGACCCTATTAGTATATTTAATATGCAAGCTTATATAAAAGCTATAATAGCAAAAAAAAAAATACCTAAATAAAAAAAATAATATTATGCCTAAAACCTATAATATTACTTAACTTTATAAAATAATTAATGCTATAATAAATATAAATATTAATTAGCAAATATTTTTATTTATTTTAGGAATAAAAAAATGCTAGGTATTTTTTAATAAAATTAATAACTTATTTAAAACTAAAGTAAAGTTAATTTAGGAAAAGCTACTAAGTTTATTCCTTAATATATTAGAATTATTTATAGTATAAGCTTTTAAAATAAGACAAATATTAAGCAAAAAAATAATTAAATTAAATTAATTAAATAAACTTAAATTTAAAACAAATAATTAATAAATAACGTAGGACACAAGCTAATTGCTAACATAAGTCAATTGCCAACTTTTTTGCACCTTCGTACGTACAAGTCAAATAATTCAACTATAACACAAAAAATCAATTAGATCTAATCGGAAATATTGTTGCTAGATGTTTCTATAGCATTTTAACAAGTACGCAAGTTATACTTAGGCTTGCTATATGTTTTATATTATTATACATGCAATATACCCCTTTTTGTACAACAACTACTTTATTGCACTTTTTTTATTATTTGCTCTTTAATAGCCCGTTCGGTTTTAAAATCTTGTTCTTTTTATACAATAAATAATTTTTTATTCTATATATGTTTTTTTTTTATATAGCAGCGTTAGCTAAACATTTTATTTGTTATATAAAGTTTAATAACCTTTCTTTCTAATAATACAACCTTATATATAAGCAGCGTTGTACTTTTTATAATATAATTAATAGTATTTAAAATAGCACTTAGCAAGCTACTTTAATATTATATAACTTTATTTTTAATATATTTAGTTTATAATTATATATTAGTTGTATTATATAGAATTTTTAATTGCTAAAGAACTAAAGGTCCGTTAAATAATCTAAGAGATGTTTTAGTTAGCAATTGGACTTCGAGCTAAAAAAATACATGTTTTAGATTGTATAGCACTAATCTAGTACTTCTAAAACTTTTTTAAATATTAGATTTTATTATAAAAGCTTTATATATTTTATAAAACATAACAAAAAAATCTTTTTTAATAATATAAGTAATATATATTTATATTAAATTATTAATTTTTTTTATATACGAACGTTTTAATAAGCCAAAACAACCAATATTAAAAAGTTAAAGTTAGTACAATAAATAAACAAGCATATAAAAAATAATAATATTATAGTTTTTATAATATAGTTCGAAATTAATTAAATAATAGCTTTTATAGCTATTAAAGATTAATAAACAATAAATATTTTTTATATAACTAGCTATATATAAATTAAAATAATTAATCTAATCTAGACTTTGTTTATTTATTGTTTAGCTATTTTTTATAACTATAATTCTCTAGTTATATAATAGTTAGCTATTAGCATACTAAGACAAAAAGTAAGTTTTATTTGCTAAAATAATATATAGCAGAATTATATAGCTATACAAACTAATATTTTAAATAATAGTTAACTATTTATAATTGTTTAGCTAAATAGCTTTTAGTTGTTTGTGCCGGTTAGATATTGTTATAACTATTTCAGACAAGATTCGGCCTATTATAAAACTTATTTTATTAAAGTTATAAATATTTTTTTTTAAAATATTATATTTAGTTATTATATTTTATATAAACTTAAACTATTTATTATATATAACAGGATTTTTGCAAAAGATTTACTAATAATTAATTTTTTAATTAAAATATATTTTAAACATAAAATATTATTATACAAAATTTAAAGCCTAGTTAACGTTAACCTTAAGCGTATTATGTTTGTGTAGCAATTAATTAGTTATATTTTTAATACTACTTATCCAAAACAGAAAGAATTACAAAACTAAATTTATAATATATTATATAATAATATTTTTTTTAAGTTTAGTTAATTTTTAACGTTATATAATAAATATTTGTTAAGTTTGTTTGCTGGCTTGCTAATTGTAAAAAGTTATATAAAAAATATTATAGATTTGTGCTATACAATTAACAATTAATTTTTTGTTGCGATTAAAAGCTTCTAATATAAGCTGCAAATCTGCTTTGTTTTAAAAAAGTGCTATTATTGTTAGTTATAAAAATAGTAATTAAAAAAAAAGCGTACAAAAGTGCAAAAAAGTTGGCAATTGACTTGTGTTAGCAATTAGCTTGTGTCCTATGTTACTAGATATATTTATTTTAAAAATTAATAATATATATATAATACTATAAAAATCTATAGAAAAGATCTATAAAACTTTTTAAACAAATATATTTTTATAAAACATAAGAAATTATATAAAAACTATACTTAAAATTATAGTAAAAATTAAAAAATTATTAAAAAGCTTACTAATTATTAGACTTTTTAATACTAACGCTTAATTATATATTTTAGTAAAAAGTTATATTAAAAATAACTAATTTTTTATAATTAATACTTAAATAACTAAAAATATTTTTATAATTATATAAAAAAATTATTATTTAGCTAGTATAGATTGCTAGAAAATATATATAGGCTATTTTTATATATATAGTTTTAAATAAAGAAATAGTGCCACGCTTAGTCAAGTAAAGCTTCTACAGCTAGTTTATTAATACTATAGACAAAAACTCTAAGCTAAAAAAAAAAAGAAAAAGAAAGGAAAAAAGTTAAATTTTATAGGGTAGGTAGATATAGACTCTATATATATAGCTATAGAAATATAGGCTAGTCCGTACATAGATTTTTTATTTTATCGCCTTATAGGTCTAGAGTTTTTATAAGTTTTACTAAAATTGTACTAACTGTTATACTACCTTTTTCCAAAACCAAAAGTTTAAATATAGTTTTAATTTAAAATTACTAATAACAGCAAATTTATATAGCCTTTTTATAGCGTACTGCTTTATTATTATTTTTATAATTGCTTGCAAATTTGTTAGCTACTACTGCACGTATCTATTTTTATAATCTTATAAGGGGTCCGGAAGCTTTTTTATAAATTTTATAGAATTAGTCAAGCTTAACTAGTATGTTTTTAAAATTCTAAGCTATATACTAGGTATTATTAGGATTACAGCTTTTTTAAGCAACCTAGTATTGCAGTTTTTTGTTTTTTTTATATATTTTTAATTGTTTAACTTGTTTGATTTTAAATTCTGCTTTGTTATTAATATTTTTAGCTAGGGGTAGTAACTAAATTTGCTAAAATAAAAGGTTATTGCTTGCTTTTTGCAGTTGGTTAGCATAGAATAAGTTCTTTATTGTATAAAAGTTAGGCAAATCAAAAATATAGCTAAATTTTTGTTTTTTTAGGATTTCAAAGGGGCTAACTAATTATAAGTCTAATTTAGTAGTTAGTACTTGCGTTATAAAACCTTTCTTTTTTAAAAAGATTTTGTTTTTTATTTTAAAATTTATTAGATATTTTTTTTTATTAGTTTATAGCTTATATTGTTTTTATGCAAAAGTTGCAGCTTTGTATACTATTTTTTAAACGTTTTAGGTTTAATGGATTAACTTAAGTGCTTATTGTTTAGTGTTAGAATTTATAATTGCCTTACTAAGGTCTACTATTAAAAAGTTTTGTATATTTATTCTTATTGCTACTTTTAGTAGTAATGTATTAATTAATAAATATTATAAAGAATTATATATAAAGTTTAAAGCAAAAAAATAAATATTCTAGTTGTTTTAGTATTTATTAATATAGAAATAGAATTATTAATCTAGTTCCTAATTAGTTAATTTTATTGTTTTTTAGGTTTAAAGATAATAAGTACTATTAAAATAGTGCTTAATACTTATAAAATTATTAATTATTACTATAAACTTAGAAATAAATAGTTCTATATTATCTAATATTTATATATTTAGTATATCTAAAAATTTATATAAACTTTTGTAGTATTGTATAGTTAGTAACTTTGTAGTATTAGTTTTTTTATTAGGTAAAGTTGCGATTAAACGGCTAAACTTGTTTATAAATATTTATATATAGTTATAACCCCATTAGTTAGATAATATATTTTTACTATCTACTACTATGTGTTGCTATACTATAAATAGTATAAATAATAAATAAAAAAAACTAAAAGTTTTGTTTTGTAGTATTTTATTTTTTTTGTAGTTATAGCAATTATATATATACTATTTATAATTATGTCTTAAGTAAGGCTAGTAGTATTCTTGTTTTAATATTTTGATTGTTTTATATTAGCTTTAGTATATAATAATTAGAAGCATATAAACTTTTTAAATTAAAGCTATATAAAAAAAGATAGTTCTATTTAAGGTAATTTTAAGTATATATAGCTTTTTGTTTTTATTTTCTAGTTTTTATAGTTAGTTCTTTTATTTAATTAGGTTTATTAGGTTAGCTTTTCGGGAAGTATTAGGCAAAATGTCTATAATTAATATAGGATTTAATATTTTATTAGAAAGGACTAGTACTATTGTTTTTTTTTTAGCTTTTCTAGCTTTTATTATAAAAAGCTTTATTATTTTTTTTAATAAAATATTAGTTATTATGTTTTTTTGTTTTAGTTAGTACTAAAAAATAATATTAAAGTTTAATAAAAAGTTAGCCTAGCGGATTTATTATATTAATAAAATCTATTTATTTAAAAAGTATAATAAAGCTTAATAATTAGTTACTATAAAGAATTTAGTTCTTAGAAGTTTTAAGTAGTAGTATTCTAAAGTCTATATTATTACTAAAAGTTCCCGGTCTTAAATTAGGTAGGTTTGCTTAATTAGTATTATTATTTTAGAAAAATATTTTATAAGTTTTTAGGTTATATTTTCTTATTATTGCTAGATAATTTTTTTTGTTATATTATATAAAGTATTTGTTTTTACTTATATTAGTTAGCCGGGCCTAAAAAAAGCTAGAACTAGGGCTTTATATACTAATAGTTTTATATGTTCGAAAATTTGTTTTTGTTCTAGTCCTATTATAAATAGCTTATTTTTTTTTAGTAATTAATTTAAAAAAGCAGCTATTTTATTAGTATAGTAAATAAATATGCAAATATAGTTATAAAGCTTAAAAAACAACCAAATTGATTTAGTACTCTTAAAATTATTAAAGTTCTAATTTAGAATTGTTTAGATCTTAGTAGAGTTAATTTTAATTTTTATTCTAGCTTTTATAACTATTCTTAAGTAATTAATAATAGGCGTATTAAAACAAAACTTTTTAATATTTTTTTAGTATTTAGTTTAATATAAATAATAGATTATTTTTTTATAATAGGTCTAGTACTATTTTTTAGTTTTAAAATAAATTAGAATATTATTTGCGTAAACGCTTGCAAATTTATTTAGAAGTTTTTAGATTTATATGTTAATAAAAGCTTGCTATTATATAGGTCCTATTTTTAAACCAAATAGTAAGACTTTTTATTAAAATATTCCTTTATAGGTTTAGAAAAAAATAAAGTAGTATAATTCTAAGGTTAGTAGTAATTAATAAAAAGCTTTAATAATATTTAGTTTTATAAAACAGGTTATATTGCAATAATTAAATATAGTACTGCTAATATTTAGAGCTGGTATAATTTTATTTTTTAAATATATATTTTTTTATTAGTAATTAATCATAAATCTATGTTTGGTTAACCTAGGTTTAAGTATAAATAAAATAAATATAGTATTTAAGTTTATATTTTGTTTAATAAAGTCTATAGTTAGTAGTTTGTTTATAAACTCTTTTTCGAAAGGAATAAACTATATAAGTGTTTAATATTAGTAGGGTCCTAAAGCATATTTTTTACTATTAGGTTCTAGTACTATATTGAACTCTAGTTATAATAGTAGCAAAGTTTTAAATTTTTTTTTTAAAAAAAACCCTTCTAGGTATAATAGTTAAAAAAGTAAAAGATTTTATATTAATTTTATATATTTAAGGTTTTTTTTTTTTAGAAATAGGATAGGTTTATTATTAAAAGTCTTTTATAGTACTACTTGGTTGATTTAAGTTTATTTTTTTTATAAAATACTAATTATTTTTGAGTTTTTTTTAAGTAATTTAGTATTATTATTTTTGGTTATTATAAACTTAATTATAATAGGTTCCTATAAAGTTTTTTTAGTTAATTATTTCTACTTGTTCTAGTAAGGGTAGTTCTAAAAGTTTTGCAGAATTTTCTTAATAGTAGTTTGGTTTTTTTTTTTTTTAGAAGTTACTATATAGACTTTTTTTATTTTAGGTTTAAAAGTTCTAGGTTTTTTTTATATTTTTTTAGTCTTAGTTATATTTGGAATAATTATTTTAGTTCTAAAAAGTTATTTTAATATTTAATAATATTTTTTTAATGCTTAATTATATTAGTTGGTATTTTTTTATATTTCTAGGTCTATAATTTATTATTTGTAGTTAAGTAGTTCAACTATAATTATAGGAAAGAACTAAGCTAATAGAAATAAATTATTTAGCTAGATTAATTATTGTTTTTAAGTTTTTATTAGAATATTTTGTTTTGCTAACTATTTAATACTAATAATAATATTATAACTAAAGTTAATAATTTAAAACGTTTAATTTTTGAATTATTAATTATTAATTTTTATTATATATATTAAATATTTGTAGATTTTACTAATTACCTTGCTATAGTAGTTGCGGAATTTTTGAAATTTTGCTAAATAGACTATTTCTATTTTTAGCTGTTGTTTGACTTGTTATACAAATTTACGGCTAATTATTAAAAAGGTATAAGCTCTAGTATTATATAAAGCTAAAGTTTTTATTTTAATACTATTGATTTATAACTTAGTAAATATTTTAAAAATAATTGATTTGTTTTAGTTATATATTTTAGTTAAGGTGGGTAAAAGAACTAATAAAAAAATTTCTATTAGTTCTACTTGTTTTTTAAGTTAGATAAACTATTTAAGCTATTTTTGTTAAATGTTTTTTTTGCTGGCTAAACATCCGAAACTTTGGGTTTTTAGTTAGGGCAGTTAATTAATATATGCCTTTTTTTATTATAAATAAAGCAGGTTTTATTATTCTAATGGGCTTTTTTTTTTTTTGTAGTTAAGGCCTATTTTAATTGTTTTAAAGTAGATATTTTAAAACTTTTAAGGTTTGCTAAAGGTTAGTAGTTAGGTTTACTAAAAGCTTAATTACTTAAGTTTGATTTTTTTTTAGTTAAGTTTGTAGGTTTAGTTTGCTAGCAATTTTTATAAGCTTGTTTAGTATTATATATTAATTTAATAACTTTATTAGTAAATAATTTATAAAAAATGTTTAGATTTATAAAAGCTTTATATAAGTTTTTTTTTAAGTTTATATAAAAATGGTTTTATAGTTTATATTTTTATTATAATTCTATAAGTTAATACTTTTAGGCTAAGCTATTAAATATAAAAATAAACTTATTAATATTTTTATTTGCTTTATATATATAGGTTCTAAATGTTTTATAAGTAGTAGCTGTTTAGTTAGAATTATAGTAAGCTATTAATAAAGTTTGGATTATTTTTATAATATTATTAAATAGTTTTTTAGTTAAATAGAAGCGTATTTTTATAGATTTTTTGGTATATTTTTTTAATTGGCTTATAATATATTAAAGTTAGCTATTTTTAGTTCGGAAAATAGTAATATTTTTGTTTAATTTTTCTATTAGTTTATAAACCTAGTTATTAAATAGGTTTTTGTTTTTTACAAACTTGCTAGGATTAATTTTTTATATTTTAGCTTTTTTGGTATAAAAAGGGTTTAAAGCAGTTATAAGTAAACTAATAAGTTGAAAAATAGGCAAAGTAGCAAAGCTAGAAGGTTTAAAGTTAGTATTTCTAAATATATTTTTTATAGTTAAATTGTAATAGTTTTTTAAAAGCGCTAGGGTAAGCGTAGCAAAGGATTAGCGCTTTATTTTTTTTAATTATTAGAGAAGTTCTACTAGAACTAATATAAGATTATAAGCTTGTATAGCTCCGATATTTTCTGTTATATTTTTAAATATGTTACTTATATTAGGTTATTTTAGCTTTAGTTCAAATTTTGCTTTTTTAGATCTTAATTTTTTGTTTTTTTTAAGTTTTAATTTTTTGTTTTTTTTATATTTTAATGCTTTGTTTTTTTTTTTAAATATTAGTTTATTTAGAGTATTTGTAAAAAAGTTTAGTGCAAAATATTCTTTTTTTTTTATAGAGGTAAAGATTTTAGGATTATTTAAAAGTAATAGGCTAGTTATACTTTGTGACTAAAGTTGTTCTGATTGTTTAAGTGCCCGGGGTAGAATTGGGGTGTTTAAGGTTAGGTTTTTTATAGGTTGTTTGTCTTTGGGTGGCATAAGGGTCGAAGGTTTTATTATAGTTGTATTAAGGTTAAGTTTGTATTATAAGATATATAATTTTTAGTATTAGGCATATAACTAAAAAAAGGAAATTTATTTATGTTTTGCTAACTATAGCAAAATAAAAAATATATATTTTATTAAATGCTTATTAGCAAATAATTAGTAAGCTTAGAGTAGTGCTACGTTTAGTTAAATAAAGTTTTTATAGCTAGTTTATTAATATTATAGATAAAAACTCTAAGCTAAAAAAAAAAAGAAGGAGGAAGGAAAGAAGTTAGAGTTTATAAAATAGGTAGATATGGACTTTGTATGTGTGGCTGTAGAGGTATGGGCTGGTTTGTACGTAGACTTTTTATTTTATTGCCTTGTGGGTCTGGAGTTCTTATAGGTTTTGCTAAGACTGTACTGACCGTTATAAATAGTTGCTTTTTTGTTTCTAGAAATAAATTTTTTAAAAATTAAAAATTATATTTTCTATTTTAAAAATTTAGTTTTAATAGCTATATTTACTCTTAGTAATACGTATATTATTATTTCTGCAACTTTGCTTATTTAATTATGCCTCTATAACAAATTAGCAATTAAAGCTATAAAAAACTAATAGTTATAATTAGTTTTTAATTAATATTTAAATTTTATTTTTACTATATATTATTAAAATAACTTTTAACTTAGCACTAAACCTAAATAATAAAATTATATAAAAATATTTTTATAATATTAATTAGCTACTTATAAACTATATAAATTAAATACTAAAGCTAAATAATAATATTTTTTTTATAAATGCTTTATTAAATAATAAATTTTTAATAGTTTTTAGAACTATTATTTATAAAGCTATAAAAAAAGCAAAAAAAAAACAAAAGTCTTAAAGGCCAAACAAACAGTATTTTTTTTTTTTTTTTAATATTTATAATATATAAGCTTAAATTAAAAAAAGTCTACCTAGTTAATAACATAACATATAATAGTTCTATATTTCTAGGGTTAATTAATTAAAAAAAAAAAGCTTTAATAAAAATATATAATTAGCGCAAACCAAATAAAACATCCAAAAAAAAAGATTTATTTAAATATTTATTTACGTTTTATTATATAACCTAAAAGAACTTGATTAACTAAAAAACGCTTTTAAAAAATTAAAAAAAGTATAGAAATATTAGAATTTATTAATTAAAAAAACAAGCTTTTAGTTAAAGTGCTATATAAATATAAAATAGCTCTAGCTTAAGATTTTAGCAAAATTAAAAAAATATGTAATAAAATTATACTACTATATAAAATCTAAATAATACTATATAAAGTTTAGCAAATAAAAAGAATTTTTATTTTTATATTACTATAAAAAAAAGTACTAAATATATTTAAAACTTAACTTATAAATAATATATTAAAAAAAAATATAGTATATATTAAAATATATAGTTTATAATAATAATAAAAATAAAAAGCTTAAACTAATTAATTTTATTACTAAACTAAACATAGTTATAATTTAAAATATTTTTTTACTAAAAAGCTATAACAAATTTACTAAAAAATTTATTATATATAAAATCTTATTAATAATTAACTTTTTTTTTAAATATAATTAAATATTTTTGTTTTTTTTTAGTTAAGCATTAATAGCTTTTTTTATACTACTTAGAATTTTATAAATAATAATACTTTTTTAAAATATAATAAATTTAATAATTTATTTTTTTAAAATAGTTAGCCAAATATTATATAATATTATATTTAAAAAATATAAACTATTTTTTAATAATATAAAAATTAAAAAGTCTATTACTTGTTATAATAATTAAAAAGTTGCTTTTAATATATAATAATTTATTTTTAAATATATTAAAAATATTAATATAGTTTTGCTAAATTTTAAATTAGTAAGTACTACTACAAGCAGTATTAAAAGCAAATAGTATAAGCTAACAGTAATATTAGTTAGATATTTTTATAGAACTAATAACTATAAACTTATAAGAACTAAAATATTTAAAATTTTAAAATAAATAGTATATAGTAATATTATAGAAATAAAAGCTTTTTTAAAAATAAATAGTTATTATTAGATATAGGTAAAAATATATATTATAATAATATTTTTATTAATTATATTTTTTTAGTATAATATTAAGTTTGTTTAAAAAAATAATTAATAATAAGCAATAATAATACTATAATAAGTTCTAATAACTACTTTTTACTTAATTACTTTAGATTATAAAGCTAAAAAAATCTAGCTAAAAATTAATGTTTTAAAAAAAAGATAAAGTGCTATATTTTGTTAACTAATTAAAAATAAAATATATCTATCTAAATATAAGTTAAGAACTTAAAAAAAACTTAAATTAAATTATAATATAATAAAAAAAAAGTACCTAAAGGTTGTTAAAGCTTTTTATTAACTATAAAACTATTTATATAAGATTAGATTTTATTTAAAAATAAATATAAAAGTATTAATTATTTAGTTAAACAATAGATATTTTATATTATTTAGCATAGTTCTAACCTAATAAGTTGTTTTTATTAAAATGTTTAATTTTAAATTATATTATGTTTTTAAAAAAAAATATATAGTAATAAACAGATTATTATATAAATTAAAAAAACTATGAAATAAGTTAGATAATTAATAAAAAAAATATAAAAAATTTTATTAATTTTTAATTTTATATTATAATAGTTAAGCTAATAATTGCTTTAAATACTACTATTTTTTTTAAACTAGAGCAAAAATAATTAATATATTTATAAAAACTAGTAATATATCTTATTACTAAAAGTCTGCTTAATTGTTTTATAATAGTAATATAAAAAAGAATCTATAAAAATTGCTTTTAAAAAAAACAAAACTATTATACTAGATTTAATGTTATATTAATAATTTTAATAATTAAAAATATTTTTTTTAAAAAATTTATATATAACTAAAATATTAAAACTAAAACTTTATATATTATAAAATTACTACTTAATACTATTAAAAAAACTTATATAAAAATATTAAAAATGTTTTAAAAAGCTATAAGTTATATTAGTAAATATAGAACAAGCGATCCAAAAAAAATATTGCTATAATAAAACTAAAAATATATTTATAAGCTAAATTTTTAATATTTAATTTATACCTAATAATAATAAGTTTAAAGCAATTATTAAAGCTAGATATAAAATATTAGCTTATTTTAAAACAATACTACTTTAATTAGCTAATTTTAAAAATATTGCTTGATTTATTAAGCAATATATTATTTATTAGTATAGCATTTTTATTAAGATTAAATATAATAATAGTTCTAAAAATAAAAAAAAAGTTATAATAGCTAAAGTATAACTTAGATTTATAATAACTTATAATATAATATATTATTTTTAAAGCTAAAAATTTATTAAGTTAGGCTATAAAGCAGTTATTAGTAGCTTTAAAAAAATAATTTAAAAAATAAAAAAAAGCTAAACTAAACAATTTAATAAAATAATCTAAGCTAATAGAACTATTATTTAATATTATAGCTATAATATATATAAAATAGTTTATAGCTAATTATTAATTAGCAAAATATTTTTAATTATATATTTTTTTTAGTATATAAAGTATAGTACTTTAAAAAAAATATATATATATATAATTAAGGTCTAATATATTATTACTAAAAAAAAACACCAAGCTATAAAATAGGCTAATTAGTAATATGCTTATAAAGTTTGCTTTATAGCTTTAAAAAAAAAAACCTTGTTTTTATATTTAATATTTTATTAAATAATAATAAATCTTAAAGCACTAAACTTTTATATAAATAAAAAAGCCTATTTTTTATAGTATTTAAAAAAAAATAAAAAAAATAAAAAATAAAAGAGCTAAAAAAATATATAAAAATAAAAACTTATATATTAGATAGCTTATAACTATTTATTAAAAATAAAACTAAATATTAAAAACTAATTAACTTTATTACTAATAAATAAATAATAAGCTTACTAAAAAATAACTATTATAAAAAAGATATAAATAT
Source organism: Ustulina deusta (assembly GCA_023159155.1). Taxonomy (NCBI): domain Eukaryota; kingdom Fungi; phylum Ascomycota; class Sordariomycetes; order Xylariales; family Xylariaceae; genus Ustulina; species Ustulina deusta. The sequence continues at coordinate 682,134 of JAJNNX010000004.1, read as the reverse complement.
AGCTAAAATAGCTTTAATTAAAGCTATAATATAATTAAACAAAAACTAAATAAAACCTAAAATATAACTAAATATAACTAAAATATAACTAAAATAAACTTAAATATATTTAAATATAACTTAAAATATAGCTAGATATAATAAAATGGAGCAGGGCTCCTGATCGGCGTATCGCACACTCAAACCAACCAAACCTACCTGATCTTTCTATATTAGACTACGTTTTCCCGCTCGCAGATCTTCGTACGTATTAGGTCAAGATCTAATTCGTAATTATAAATAAAAACGCAATAATTAATTAATACAAACAAATTTTTAACTCCTATCTAGTATTCTGTAATAATTATCCGTTGTTTGTTTCCTGGAAAAAGAAGTCTTTTGTAGCCTCAAATAAAAAACGCGCGCTTCTTATACCTCTTGTCCCGTAATCTCCGAGGTCTCCGAGAATGCGTTCTACTCCATGACTAAGGACCTGTCTCCTGTACGCGCGCACCAGCCCTACTGCAATAGCTAGAATATAGCTTAAATAAACTATAATATAGCTTAAATAAGCTAAAAATATTAAAATATAAACAAAATAGTTAAAAAAAATTAAAAAATTATTAGTAATAAAGCTTTATTATATTAAATTAAAATTTTAATTGAAATAAACTTAAAAACTAAATATTTAAGTTTTAATAATTTATAATTAGAAAAAAAGTCTATTAATTAACAAGTAATATTTTTTTAAATTTAAAAACTAGGAAAATAAACACAACCAAAATCTATAAATCTAATATTATATATTATAATAATATTATCTTAATTAGTTTAAATTTATTATAAAATAATATTTATTATTTATATTTTTACTTTTTTTTATTATTCCTATGCTATTTTTTTATTTTTAAAAACCTGCTCTAAAATAGTAACCTTACTACTGCTTTATAAGCAGATTAACTAAAAATATATATAAAATAGCATATAATAATTTTTATTTAATTAGCTTAAATTAAGAATTTTTTTAGGCTGTTCCGTTTATTTAGATTTTTATTTTTATTTTTTTAAGTTACTACTATATATAAATAAGCATATTTAGTATTGCCTATATAATATTTGTAGTCCGGCTAGCTAACTAAATAAATATAATTATTATAAACACTAAATTATAAAAGATTTATTAATTTATATTTAAAGAATAGCTATATTCTAAAGTAACTATTATTTTTAGACTTTTAAAATTAATAAATATATAACTAATAAAAAATAGGATTAGAAATCCTAATTAACTAAATAAAAAATATTATTATTTATACTAAGCAATTAAATATTATAAAAAAATATTTACTAAATAAACTATTATAGTATAGCTTAATATAAAAAGATATAAGCTTACTAATAGATATTATAACTATTTTAAATATAGCTTTATTATTAAACACTATAAAAAATAAAAAATAAATATTCTAGCGTATATATTAACTAGTAGTATAGCTATTTAGAGCTTTAATAATAAAATAACAAAAAATCTAGTAATTATTATTAAATATTTCTGCTAGCTATATATAAAAGTTAAAAAAAAATATATAAAGTTTATTTGTTTATATTAATTAAAAAAGTTATAATATTTATTTTAATTATACTTAAAAGTTTTTTTTTAAATAATATATAATTTTGTTAGCTTACTAAAGTTCTTTAGTAATATTATATGTTTTAGAACTATAGTTCTAAAAAATATATATATTTAAAAAAAACATAGCTAAAATTATTAAAGCTATACTAGATTTTAACTAAAAATATATAATATACTGCAATTTAGTACTAAGTAATAGAAAAAATAATATAATCGTTGTTTTAGAAATATAATTTATATATTAATTAGCTTAATTAAAATATTTATTAGCTTTAGTATATATTGTTTTAATTAATATTTAATTATTAAAACTTTTTTTATAATTTAGTTTTTTTTTAATTAATTATAATAAAAAATTAAGATTATATAAGCTAGCTTAAAACAAGGGATTTTTATAATTAAAAAAAAAATTTAATTAAATTTTAGGTTTGTTAGCAATAAAATAATATAACTAAAAATAATATATAAGATTTAATATATATAATAATAAGTTAATTAATATAAAAGCTTTAAATATATTCTAATTAGTAATATTTGTTTTTTTTTAAATTAACTTATAAAATAATTAAAGCTTAAAGCTTTAACTACTTATTAGTAATCTAACTAAATATAGAGATATTTATATAATATTTAGTATAACTAATATAAAAATAATAATTATATAGCACACAAAAATAACTAAAAAAAACTAATATATATTTTTTGCTTTAAAACAAATAATTACTAAATATTATAAAAAATAATAAAAAATAAGGATATATATTATAATATATTATATATAAACTAATTATTATAGATCAAATAAATAAAGTTACAAATATAAAAAAGTATAAATATAAATATAGTCTATATAAAAAAATAAGTAAGTAAATTAAAAAAAGATAACTAACTTATATAAAACTAATAAATATTACTTTTTATAAAATAATATAAATAAAGGAACCCTAATTAGTACTTTTCTTTAATAATAATTTATATTAAAAAAAAACTAATAAAATTTTTGCAAAAAAGTAATATAAATTAACCAGACTTATACTAGCTTAACAGACCTTATATTTAGCTTTTAACTATTTATTTTCTAGCTAATATATTTTATATTATTAGTTCTTAAACTTTATTTATTAATATATAAACTATATATTTATTATATTTTATTTATATTTTTGATTATTAATAAACAGAACTAATACTTTGCTTTAATATTAAAGCTATTATATAATTAGTCTATTTTAGTATTATTACTTCGAATTATTATATTTAAAATATTGCTAAAAAGATTTAAAAAAAATATTTTTTTTTTAATAGTATTATTACTATTATATTATATAAGCTAATATAATATATATTATTAAATAAACTGCTATATATAAGTTATTATAATAAAAAACTACTATTTTATTTTTGCTAAAAATATAAAAATGCTTTATATAATTGCAAAGCTTTTCTAAATATTATAACTTAAGCTTTTTATAACTTGCTTAGACCTAAACTAATTAATATATTTTAAAAAATATAATAGTATTAGTAGCTAAATATATTAAAAGTTAGTATACTAATTATTATAATAATTAGTTATTTTGAACTATAGGTAATATTTAAAAATATTTTTATATAAATATTTTTTTAAATTTAAAACAAAATCTTTAATAAGAACTATTTTATTTTTTAATTTTTTAAAAAGCAGAATAGATCTATTAGTTTTATAGTATTTAAAACAATTAAAGCAACTAAAGCTAGATATACTTTTAATTATTAGTTTGTTATAATTTATAATATTAAATAAAAAATATTATATATTATAAATTTTATTAATAATAATATAATATTTAATATTTAATAAAATAATAGCTAGTATTATAGTTATTTCTATAGGACCTATATGTTTTTAGCCTTTTATAAGCCAAAGCTTTAGAAAAAAATAATAAATATTATAAATAAAAAACCTTATAATCTAAACAAAGATATATAAAATAATTTGTTAAAATATTATAAAAATTATATTATAGTTTATATAAAAAAGCTATTTCTAAATTTCTAGTTATAAATTTAATTAATTTAGCTAGCTTAGCTAATTTTTTAATAAAATTAATTAATTTTTTAGCTAATTATTTTATTTATTAATTTCTAACTTATAAAACTTTACCTAAAACATTATAAATATTTGCAAGATTTAATTATAAAAATATATAATTAGTATAACCTAAAATATAAAAATATTCTTTTATTATTATAGTGCTTAGCAGCTAATAGAATTAGAATTCCTATTAATATGCTTTTTTATAACAATTATTAATATATAAATAATAAATTTTTCAAAAAATAACTAATCTTTTTTTTTATTTCTAAAAATATTTAAATAACTAATAGCTTTAGTGTTTAGATTATTAATATAATAATTAAATAAAAATAATATACCTGGGCTAATACTATAAATATTAAAGTATAACTTATTATTTAGCTTTATAAGCTAAATATAAAAATAGTTTATAAATAATTATTTAAACTATTTAATTATTTTATAGTTTAATTTATAAAACTTAAAAAAATAGTTATAATTATATTAATTCTTAAAATTAAATAAGTAATACTTAATAAGTTTAAGTTTTTTTAAATAAGTAGCAACTAATTAAATTATTTTTTTGTTATAATTATTAATAAATAAAAACAAACTATTTATTTTATTAATTTAATTCTTAAATAAAATAAAAAATATTAATAATTTATTTATAATTGCTAAATATAAGCTTTTAAAAATATTATTAGTTAATAGACCTTAAAACTGCTTTTTAATATGTTTTTTTTGTTTTATATATATAGTTTTTTTATATATATTTAGAATAATTAGTAAAGCTATAGTTTAATATATATTATTTATATAGTATTACTTTTTAAATACTTAGGTATTTTTTTTAAAGATTTATAACCTAGTAGCTAAAAGTTAATATTTAATAACCTAATAATAAGTATTAAAATTATAAAAAATTGCTTAAATATTATTAAAAAAATAAAATTATATACTAGAATTAAAATTACTAAAATAAAGCGTTTTTTTTAATTAATACTACTTAAAATAAAAAAATAATTAGTAATTATTTTATTTTATAAAACTAATTAATTAATAAATAATAATATAAATATATAAAATATATTTTATAGATTTTTTTATAATAAATATTTTTATTTCCTAGTCTATTTATAAAAAAATAATCATTATTAGATTGCTTAAAAAGTTAATATAAAACTAATTAAAAAATACTTTAATAGCTATATTTAAGTTTAAAAAATTTAGTTAAAAATATAAATATTTTAATATATTTAATTTTAGTAAGTAATACTAACTTTTTTTTAGTAATAAAAAAGCTTAAGCTATAATTTATAAAAAATTTATTTACTAGTAAATTTTCTTTATATATTAAAAAAATAATATATATAGTAATATAAAAAATTATTCTATATTAAACTTTTTTACTAAATAAAAGTTTTAAAAAAAATATAATTTATAAATATATATAGTTAATTAAATAAATACTAAAGAACTTAAAAATTAAAAAGCTGCTTAAAAAGCGCTAAGTATACCAAAAAAATAAAAAGTTAAATTATTAAAAATAAACATAAAAACTAAAAAAGCTTAGCAATAAAGATCTAAAAAAAATAAATAACTAATTAGTTATAGTTTAGGTTAATTATTGTAGTCTAAAAATAAAAACTTAATAATTTAAAAAGTTTGTAGTAGGGCTAGTGCATATATATAAAAAATAAGTCTTTAGTTATAAAATAAAACATATTTTTAAAAACCTTAAAAATTACAAAACAAAAAGTATAAAAAGCGCACGTTTTTATTTAAAGCTATAAAAAACTTTTTTTTTATAAAGCAAACAATAAATAATTATTATAAAATACTAAATCAAAATTAAAAATTTATTTTTATTAATTAATTATTGCGTTTTTATTTATATTTATAAATTAGATCTTAACCTAATATATACAAAGATCTACAAGCTAAAAAACATAGTCCAATATAAAAAAATTAGGTAGGTTTAGTTAGTTTAAGTGTACGATACGCTAATTAGGAGCCCTGCTCTATTTCAGTACTTATTAATTTTATACTTGTTAGGTGGCCAGGGGGTACAATATTATACGTAACAAAGAGGTAAGATAAATAACTATATATATCGATCTATCTCTCTAACTATCCGTACGAAGGTAAGACCTTCGTACGGAGGATTCTCATATAGTAAGAGAATTCTATATATATATACCGCCTATATAATTGGACCAATTAGCTAATTGCTAGTATTATACAAATAGTCTTATATATAATCGGTAGTAGCTTTGTATATAGTTAATACTATTATTACAACACTAGCTCTTTTCTTTTTTAACTGCAGCGCACTTCTATATAACTACTAAAAAAAAAAAAAATTTTTAAACGCAAAAAAAATATAGACTATAATATACCGCCAATCTATAACTAATAAAATTATTTAATAATATATTAAATTACTATTTCTTTAAAAAGCCTTTTATAGTTTGCTTATTATATATAACTACTTTTTATACGCTATTTAAAAGTACTTAAAATTAAATAAAGCATAACATTTATAGCTATTATATATAAAACAAGCCGCTTTTATACTGTTTTTTTTTTTTTTTTCTTTTTTTTTTTTTTAAGCATACACACACATACACACATACATATACACACACACATACATATATATATATTATATATATACTTTAGCTATTATTCTAAAGTTATATTAATTTAGAAATAATAATTATTGCGTAACAATAGTAATAGCAATAATAATAATAGTAGTAGTAGTAATAGCATTAGTAGTAGTAGCACTACTACTACTACTACTACTACTACTATTACTATTATATATAAAGCTTTTTTGCTATTTTAAGTATTGTACTAATAGTAATCTAAGCAGTACTATTAGTAGTAGCAGTAATAATAGTAGTATATCTGCTACTACCCCTGCCTGCCTATATTTAGCGCTGCCTACCCTAGGTAGTGTTTTATAGTTTTAAAATTTTGTCTGTATAAAGAACAATAGCTACGTAGAGGTATATAGTTTCCTTATAGGGAGTTAAGCCTACTAGGCCTTTATATAGACTTTTTATATAAATATATATATATTTTTAATTTTTATTTTTATATAAATAATTCTTAGTATACTTAATAACTAATATGTTTTATTATATAATAAGATAAAAAAAGTACTATTATTACTACTTTATTTATTAATATTATATTTTAGGTATTATTATTAAATATTTTTATAAATATTTAAATTAAATTTATTTATTAAAAAAGCTATTTTTAGCTTATTTTAGTCTAAAGTTAAAAGGTAGTATTTTTGCCCTGTTTAAATAATTTATATAGCAGCGACTGCTACTACACTAAAGTATTATTCTTAATATATTATTAGGTTTTTAGTTTTTAAGGAGATATATATAGCGCTTGCGTCTAGCGCTTGCACGGAACACAATGCTCCAACTGCAGTTAGAAAAAAAAAAAAAATAGTTATACGTTAGCTCTTTAAAATATAAATAAATTTTTGTTATCTTTTTTGTGCTTTTTAATTTTTTTTAATATTTATATATAATATTTGCTTTTTTATATATAGCCTAATTATTAGCTATTTTTTATTATATAAATATATTTTTTATAATCTTTTAATAAATGTTTTAATTTATATAAGCAGCTTATTAATAAAAACTAAAGTTTTTAATATTTAGTTTAAAGTATACTTAATAAATATATTTGCTAGATTATTTTTACTATTAATCTATTATATTTAAAAAAAAAAACTTTTTTTATATAATTTCTAAAAAAAATATAATATTAATTATTAGTTATTTTTTTATTATTATTCCTAGTTTAACTAAACAATTATATAATAATTTTAAGTCTAAATATAAAATAGCAAATATTAAAAATAGGTTAAATATTTTTATAATTTTTTAAAAAGTTGTATAAAAAATAATAGTACTATTAAAACTATTTATTATATTATATAATTTGCTAGCGAAGAAGGACGGGGCAACTCGACACTAAAACAACTAAAAACAACAAAAACAAACTAGAGCGCCTGCTACTAGAAAACTGGTATGAATGCTATACGTCTAAAGTAAGTATTGCTCTGAGAAGTTCGAAGGCTTTTATAGCTATTCGAACCCCCTGAATACAGCCGAAGATCAGCCGGTTCGGGCCGCGGGCGGCCCGAATACGGCTAACAATTAACGTACAGCCACATTCGCAGCTGCCAGCGGGCCGCTAGCACCAGCCCTGCTGCAAACTTCCCTTATTCGAAGCCTTATTCTTTAGATGGCTTCAAATCCAAAAAATGCAGGGCTGAAAACACTAAAAAAGACAACACAACACAACACCTACTCGAACCCCTAGGCCTCAACGGCCTAAAAAAAAAAAAAAAAAAAAAAAAAAGAACCAGCCCTAACCCACTAGGCCACCAAGCCCTTAATGAGCCGATTGCTGAACCGGTCGCATATTCCAATAGACTTCCCTTAGTCCATAGCTTCTTCCCTTGGTCCGTATGCCCTCCAGTATACCCTCTGGCATAACCCCTTGGCATAACCCTTCAGCCCTTCAAATGCCCCATTCTCTCATATTCTTTTGATATATTCCTATATAAAACGTATGCAATTCTATCCAAACCTAATATATATAGCAGTATCTGCTAATATTTTGTATTAGAACCTAAATAAGTACTACAGTTAGCCACTACTTCGAACCTAAGCTAAATCTCTATACAAAAAGTTACGCTATAGCCCTTACTACTTTTTATACATATAAATCTTTATATAACTATAGTAACATTTTTTAATAATATATATATAGGTTAGAGTTTATAAAATAGGCCCTAATTAGCTTTATAAATAGATAAACTTTATAAATAATTCTAAAATTTATAAATATAAATATGTCCTTATATAAATTAGTATAAATAGCCGCTCGTACATAAAAAAAACTTGTTAATTAGTAGTGCAGTAATAATATATTAGCAATACTATATATATATATATAAAATAGCTAATTAGCACAGTAATAACGCATTAATTAATCAGCAGTACTATAATAACTATATAATATATATAATACAAATAAGTCCATATATAAAATAATATAAAAAGCTATTTATACGCAACTAAATAATTAATTAGTATAATAATAATAATTTGTTAATGCTATATTATATTTGTAGTAATAATAAACTAATTAGTAGTACAATATATATATATATAAAATAGCTAATTAGCGCAGCAATAATATATTAACTAATTAGCAGTACTATAATAACTATATAATATATATAATATAAACAAGTTCCCGTATAAATAATATAAAGAATTGTTTACATATAACTAAATAACTAATTAGCGCAGCAATAATAATTCGTTAGTACTATACTATATATGTAGCGCTATATATATATTGCTATATATATATATAAAACATAGAACATATAGATTATATAAGTGTGAGCAGATTGCTATACAAATTATATAAACAATTACTTATATACCTATATCTTTTATATAATATACTGATTAATTAGCACAACAAACAAATAAACTAATCAGTATTGCTATATATATAGCGCAGAATAGTATAGGGCTAATCAAAAAGCTTTTATATAAGTAATTAATATATAAACAGGTTTGTATAAAAAATTATATATATACTTGCTTATATATAAATAAAAACATAATAAACTCACTAATTAACAGCAAACGTAATATTTATAAAAGCATTTATCTATATAAAACAATATATAGACTTATTTATATATATATAAAACCGGAGTAAACTTGCTAATTAATAGCAAGTATAGCTAAAAATTATATAAAATATAATAAACTTACTAATTAATATATATATAATAAAATAGCTAAAAATCGCTAATCAATAGTAAACAAAGTATAATATATAAATATAAGCATATATATATATAAATTAATATAAGTGGCTGCTTATATATATATATATTAGCTAAATCGCTAATTAACCGTACATATAACAGTTAAACTAGCTAATTAACGTATATATAACTAAATTAACTAATTGGCAATATAGCAGTCTATTAATTAGCTAGCTAAACAATAGCTTCCTTTAGACTATAAATATAAAAGCATATTTATATATAAATTATATAAAGATCTGCTTGTATAGCTATTAAACAAAAAACTTATTAGTATAACTATTAGAACTAAGAGCTAAACAAAGGACTAGCTAATTAACAGTATAATAATTCGTTAATTAAAACTATAAATAAACGCTCCTTTATAAGCCACAAACATATTTATATACTACTAAATATAATAAGCTTAACTAATCAATAACCTAAAAGGTAATATAATATATAGCACTAATACTGCAATAAAAATAACGTTTTTAAAACAAAGCTTTAAAACAAAGTTTAAACAGCGCTTCTTTTAAACCATACATATTTGAGCTAACTCCTATATAAAACTTTATAAGTACTTGTTTGTATGGCAACTCGTATAAAAACTAGCTAATTAATAGTATAAAAGCTTAAAAATAACAAAAAATAACAAAAATACCAAATTTGCTAAAAACGCTAAAAATACTAAAAACGCTAAAAATGCTAAATAATAAAATTAACAAAGATAAAAATATATATATAGCTAATAAAAGCTTAAAATAAATATATAATAACTTAAAGCAAACCTTTTTATGGACTATAGCACTACAAGCATATTTATATACAAAATATATAGAAATCTATTTATAGAACTATTTATAACAAAGGATCTAGCTAACCGCTAATAAAACGCTAACTAAACAAAAAACTAAACAAAAAGCTTTTTAAAGCAATAGCTTTTTATAAATAATATATATATAAACAGGTTTATATATAAACTTATATAACAATTTATTTATATAATATTTAAATATAAACTTAGCTAATTAATATATAGCAGCAATATATATAGCTAGCTAATAAAGCAATTTAGCTAATTAATATAGTTAGCTATTAATTAGCTATTATAAACTTAAAACAAAAACTTTCCTAGAAGCTATATATTTATAAGCTAGTTTATATAATAACTTATATAAAACTTAGCTTATAAATATATTTAAATAAAGAACTTATAAAATAATTAATTAATTAACTAACTAACTAACTAATTAGCAGCATAAAATAAAAAACTTCTTTTAGATTAAAAAGCATATAAACATATTTATATATAAAATAATATATAGGTCTGCTCAAACAACTTTTTAACAAAAGGACTAACTAGTTGACTGATTGTTTTAGTAATATAACTACTTTAGCAATATAACTGACTCAGCAACATGTATAGCTAGCCAATAAAACAATAAGCCAATTAGGCTAATTAACGTATATTGCTAGCAATAAGCTAACAAAACTTAAAAAACAAAAGCAATTAGGCTAATTAATATATTATATATATAGCATACAAATATAAGCACGTTTATATATAAATTTATATAGCATATTACTTAAATAGATATATAAACATATAAACTAACTAATTAATATAAACTGGCCTAAATTAGCTAATTAATATATATAATTATCCTAGCTAACTAACTAGAGTGGCTACCTAGACTAACAAACCAAAGGCTTTCTATAAGTCGTATAACTACAAACAAGTTTATATACAAAATTATATAATAGGTTGTTCGTAGGTATATTTTAACAAAAAACTTAGCAGTAAATATATATAACTAAAGTAGCAAAGCTAATTAATACATATAACAGCCAAATTAGCTTGGTTAGTTATACGGACTAAGCTTAATTAGCTATTTAATATATATAGCTAACAAACTAGGCTTCCTAGAAAATATATAGCTATAAACAAACTTATATATAGATTTATATAAAGGGCTGCTCGTAGATATATTTATATAAAGCGTAGTTAATTAAGCTATATAAACTAAATTAGTCTTATAACTAGGTTAGTCTTTTAGCTAGGTTAATCTTTGTGCAGAACTAGCATTAAAACAATTAACAGGTTATAAACATATTCATATAATAATTTATATAAAAAGGCGTCAAACTATTAGTCTCCGATCATAAGTCGCGCTTCGAAAAGCAATAAATATTTGCAAGCATTATTACATATAAATTTATATAAGAAACTGCTCTATTATAGCCTTACCAAAAGAACACTATTAAAAAAAAACAGGGCAACTCAAGACTAAAACAACTAAAAACAACAAAAACAAACTAGAGCGCCTGCTACTAGAAAACTGGTATGAATGCTATACGTCTAAAGTAAGTATTGCTCTGAGAAGTTCGAAAGCTTTTATAGCTATTCGAACCCCCTGAATATAGCCAAAGATCAGCCGGTTCGGGCCGCGGGCGGCCCGAATACAGCTAACAATTGACGTACAGCCACATTCGCAGCTGCCAGCGGGCCGCTAGCACCAGCCCTGCTACACTAGCTAAAATATTTTATATAATTTGTTTATATTTATTTAAATTTTAGTATATAATATTTTTTTTAATTTTAAAGTTTAGATTTATTATATCTTTTATATAAATTTTAATTACTAGTATAATAATAAAACTAAACTAAAAAGTTATATTTATATTATTTATAAATAAGCTATTTATAAAAATAAATAGCTTTATATAATAAAAATCAAATAAAATAAATATAAGTTTTTAAGTTAAGTTATTTTATTATTATTTAATCTTTTTATTTAATACTTTAATATTATATAATTATAGCTTAATTATTTAAGTTATAACAGTAAAGTTATATATAACTTTTAGTTAGTATATATTACTAATATATATATTTTTAGGCTTATTAAAAAACATAAGCTTAAATAAACCTTTTTATATAAAGGTTAATCTTAGCTAAATCTTTAGTTTGGCTTTTTTAAGTTATTATAATATTATATTTATATAAAAAAATCTTCCTACTATTAAACTTAATTAAGTAAGTAAAAAATAAAGTTTTTTTTAGCTTTATATAAAGTTTTGCTTACTAAAGTTTTTTTTTTTATATATTAAAAAGTTTAACGTTATAAAGCTTAAAATATTATTTGTTTATATTTTAGTTATTCCAAAAATATTTAGGCTATTATATATAAATAATAAATATAGGTTATATATAAATATTTATATTTTAAGTTTTTTTTAGTAGTATTAATAATAAATTTTAAACTAGTATAGCTTAAATTCAGCTAGGCTATATAAAAATTATATAATTTATAAAATAGTTCTTAAAAAATATTTATCTTTTAGCTTTAAAAATAAACAAGCATAAATATTATATAATAACTTATTTTCTAACTAAACATAAGCTTAAGTAATATTTTTAAGCTTATATAATGCTTTAAAGTCATATATAAAAATAAGTCTAAAAGCTAAAATTAGCTATTAGTTTATCTATTAGATTATTAGCAATTAAATTAGAACTATATTTTTTTTAGCATTATTATACTTTTATATAATTAGCTTTAAATTTTTATATAGCTTAGTATTTTTATTTTTTATTTTTTATATAAAGCAAAATTCAAAAATATATTTTTTATATATATATTTAGGTTATATATAATAAATTTAAAAATATTTTATATAATAAGTTTATTAATTTTTATTATATTTAATTTTTTAAATAGTTTTTTAAAGGTTATAATAATCTTATTTATATAAAGCTTAGTTGCTAGCTTAAAAGCTTAATATTTTTTTATAATTAAAAAAGTTTATAATATTTAGGCATTATATAACAAGTATATAATAGGTTCTTTTTTTGGCTAGCTATATTTTTTTATATTATTATTAGCTATACTAGTTATATATTATTATTTTTTATATTTTTAGTTTAGGCATTTTTTATATAATAATATAGTTTAACTTATATATAGCAAAAATATATTAGCTTATTTATTAAAATAATAATTATATCTAATTTTTTAATTGTTTTAATTTTATATAAGCCTTTTTTTTTTTTTTTTTTTTTATATTAGGACTTTATTATAGAAAGGAAATATAAATATATTATATAAAAATAGTCTATTTTATTTTTTAATTATATGGTTGATTTTAACTTTTGTATAGTTTTTATGTAGCATTTTTATTATATTTTGACTAGCTGTTGCTTTTTATATAAAGGCTAAAAAAAAAATTTTTTTTTATTAATATATAGATATGCTCTAAAAATAAAAAAGATTAGTATAAAGCTGTTTAGTTTAGCTGTATTGTTTAACGTTTTAATTGCTATTTATAAAATTAATTTATTATTTGTTTATATATTAATTTTTTTTTAAAAATATTATATATATGTTTTAGCGGTCTATATGCTTGTTTTATTTTTCTGATTGCCTAGTATGCTTTAATAAGCATTTTATAGTATTATATATTTATTATTTTTATATATCTTTTAAATTTATTTAACAAAAAATTTATTTTTGGGTTATATATAATATTATTAGGAAATTTTTAATAAATATTAATTTAGCATTTATATAATACTTTTTATATATTTTGTATAGATATAAATTTTAAAAAAATAACTGCTTAAAATAATATTGCAATATTAATTATATATAATATATTTTAGTTCTTTATTTATATAATATTTATAACTATTTTATAGTTAAATTTATAATTATTTTTAATTATAAATTTAAAGTAGCGTAAAGCTTTGTTATATGTTTAGTAATAATAATAAAACTTTTAGATTTTTTTCAAAATTAGCTATTTAATTTTATATTTTATATAAATTAATATTCTATATAGTATTTTTATATAAAAGTACCTAAAATATTTATATAAACGTTATAGTTTAACTTTAGTAAAGTAGCTAGTTGTTTTATGCGGGTAAATATTAAAAAAAAGGTAGCCCTATTTATATATAACAAAAAGGGTGCTTTTGTTCTTTTATATAATAATATCTTTTGTATTATTAAAGTAGGCTTTTAAGCGGTTTATATCCTTTAGTAAAAATAAAAACAAAGTAAAAATATTTAATATATAAAAAATTATACAATTAATCTTATTATTAACTTTTATTATACTAATTAAAGTTATTATATAATTTTTACTAAAGCTTACTTTAGTTATTCTAAGCATTTATATAATTTTTATATTAAAGTTCTTTTATATATATGCTTTTACTTATAGCTTTTTTATAATTAAAAATTTTAAAATATTTATATTTTAGTACTTTATATAATACTAGTTATTTAATATAAATTAGTTTAAAAGCTAGTTTATTATTATTGCTTACATATTTTTTTAAGTTATATAATATATTATATTATATTTTTATTATATATATTAGAAATCTTTTTTATTATTATTATATAAGTCTAAATAACTTTTATATTTAACAAACTAAATAAAAAATTTTGCTAAAGTTGGTTCATTATTAAATATTATCTTATATTGAATGGGCTTTATACAATATATCGTACGTAAAACAAATAACACGCGTGGACAGAATATAATATATTATACTATATTATCTATATAGAAAAAAAAAAAAAAAGAATGTTTGTACAAAGCATAAGTTTTTTATATTTATATAAAAACTTATGCTATTGTACAAGCTAACATAACAAAAAAAAAATAAAGTCCTTTTTGTTTAGCCGAAGTTTAACTAACATCTATACAACAGCTAAACATAAACTTGCACTCTATACAAGTTATATAATAAGGTTATAACTAATGCTAGTTATTCTAATACTAGCTATTTTTTTTTTTAGTTATAACTGCCCGTTATATAAAAAAAATAAAAAAAAAAACAACTACGTAACTATCTAAATATATATACAAAAGTTTAACTACTAAAAAAGCAACTAGATTAATAATCTAGTCCATACGTATAGCTACTAAGTTAATAAATTATTTTTTTCTAATAAAGTTATATAATAATATTGCAAGGCTGCTACTTTAGCTATATAGTTAGTCAAAAACTATAAGCTAAACATTACTTAATAACTATTTAAATTAAAACTAAATATCTACTCCTGCCCTATACAACAATAAAGTTTGTAATTAGCTAGCTTATCCGGTTAGTAAGCCTTATATAAGCAATTACTAATTAAAAGCTCTTAAAATTGCTTATATTTAATTAACCAAACAAATCATTCGTATAAAAAAAAATTAATTAATTAAAAATTAGGTTAGCTCATATATAAAAGAACTTATATATAAAAAAGTGCTCAAGTCTTTTGTTGCTTTCTGTTCTTTTATTATTTTCTAAAATCTTCTGCTTTATACGTCTGCCTATCCTTATATACTATATATATATATATATTCATATAATAAACGCTATCTAGCTCTTTAGTAATAGTAGTTGTGCGCTAAAAATTATTAGCTAAAATAGTAATTATTATATAATATTACTGCTAATAAATAATCCTAATAATTATTAGCTTATTATAACGCTATATATTAATATATATATCTATTTTTTTATTATATATATATTTGTTTTAATATATTACTAATATTTTTACTTTTTATATATAAACTAATAAAGCTTAGGTTGCTATTATACCATTAGTTAACATATAAATCTAAGTGCTCGCTAATATGCTTTTTGCATATTTAATTACGCTTATCCTCCGCTAGAAGGGTTATTTTTGTATAGTTTTCATTTAGTTGCGCAGTACTACTATTGCTGCATATACAAAAAATGCTTGTATAGTACATAGTAATTACTTGTTCCATAGCTATTGCTAGATTATTAAGTTCTAAAATAATATTTATATAATATATGTTTAGCGTTCGTATAGCGCTTAGTACAATTATTATGTTTAAAAAAAAAGAGGTAAATTAATTATATAATAAAAAAAATAAGAAAAAAAAAATAAAAAAAAGTAGCATTTATGTTTGTTTTTCTTTTTAGAGTTAATTTATTATATATTACCTTTATACTTCTGACTCTTTTTTTTTTATAAATACTATAGTTATATATAATTTCCTACGTTCTATTAATAAACGTTTTTATTTGTATAGTTAATTTGTTTATTAATACAAAAGTTTCTAATGTTTAGTTCGGTATTTTTTTTATAAACGTATTAGCTAGATTATTTTTGCTATTAATTTATTGTATTTCGGAAATTTCTTATTTTTTATATAATTTTTTTAATAATATAATATTAATTATTAAATGTTTTTTTTATATAATACCAAGCTTAATAAAATAATTATATAACAATTTTAAATTAGAATATAAAACAGCTAAAATTAGAAGTAGTTATAACATAGTTATAATTTTTAAAAATATTGTACAAAAAGCAATAGTATTATTAAAACTATTAATTATGCTATATAATTTACTTATAAATATGCTCCTAGTTATTTTTTTGTATTTGTTTAAACTTTAGTATATAATATTTCCTTTAATCTTAAAGCTTAAATTTTTTTTTATATAATATTTAGTCCTTAATACAATTATAAATCTAAATTAAAAAGTTATATTTATATTGTTTATAAATAACCTATCTATAAAAATAAATAGTTTTATATAATATAAATCTATTAGTACAAAAGTTAAACTATAATTTTTATTATTTGTTTGCTACTAAATTCTTTAGTTCAAATTTTTAATATTGTATAGCTTAAAATATATAATTTAGGCAGCTATACATAAGTTGTACGCTGCCTTAGGTTAGCAAATATTACTAATATATATATTTTTTGTTTGTTATAAAATATATTGCTATATAAAATCAGTTATATAAAAATTAATCTAGTCTAGTTGGTTTGTTTAGCTTTTTTAAATTAAAATAATATTTTTTTCAGATAAAAATATAATTTGTCCGCTATTAAACTTTATAAAGTAACCTAGCTAAAATATCTTTTTTGGCTTTATATAAAACTTAGCTTATTACAATTTGTATTTTTTTTTTTTAAAAAGCCTAGCAATATAAAGCTAAACATATTGTTTATCTGTAGTCCAGTAATACTAAAGTTGTTTAAAAGTCCTTTAATAAAAAGTAGGCATAAGTTATATATAAAAATAGTTATACCAAACTTTTTATAGTAATACTAGTAATATATTTTAAACTAGTATAAACCCGATTTAGCAAATCTATATAAAGGTTGTATAATTTATAAAATTGTTTTATTAAAATATTTTAACTTTAGTTCGGACAGCAGTTATATAAAGATTTTTTTAGCTAATTTATCTTTTAATTATATATATACTTATATAATATTTTAAAGTTTGCTTAAAACATTAAAGTTACAAATTAAAAAAAGTCTTAGTATAAATAGTAGTTTTTAGCTTATTTGCTAGATTATTAGCAACTAAATAAGCACTATTTTTTTTTTAGTATTATTATAGCTTTATATAATAAATCGGAACTTTTTATATAGCTTAATTATTTTCTTTTTGATTTTTTGTATAAACTGGAACTTAAAAATATAAATATTGCTATATTTTATTAGATTATATTTTACAAATTAAAATATGCTTTATATAACAAAATTATTAATTTTAGTAGCGTTAAATTTTTTAAATAAAGCTCCAAATATATTAATAATACTATTTTTGTATAGCTTAACAGCTAGGGCATAGTTCTGTTTTTTTTTAAGGGTTAAAAACAGTTAACTAATCTATTATATAAAAGTTATACAAAATATTATAGCTTTTAAAAGTTGTTTATGTTTTTTTATATAACAAAAGCTTAAAAAAGTTATGTTTTGTTTTTTTTTTTAGTATATTTGTCCAAAATATTTTTTTTAGTTATATAATAATAAAGCTTAATTTATATCTACTTAAACTTAATTGGGCTATTTATTAAATTAATAATTATATTAGATCTTTTAATTAATTTAATTTTATATAGCCTATTTTAGCTTTTTTTTTTCTGCTATACTATTATTTCGTTATATAAGGGCAACAAAAATATATTATATAAAGCTAATCTGTTATGCTAGTTAATTATATAGTTAATTTTAACTTTTGTTCTTTTGTTACGTAATATTTTTATAGCTTTTTTAATTGCTTTAGCCCTTTGTACAATATTAAATAAAAAAAGTAAGTTTTAATTAACTCTAAAGTAAGCTTTAAAAATAAAAAGGGTTAATATAAGGCTGTTTGGCCTAGTAGTATTGTTTAGGGCTTTAACTACTATTTAAAAAATTAACTTGTTTTTTGTATAATTACTAATTTCGGCTTTTAATATATTGTATATATAACAGAAAAAGCTATATACCTTTTTAATTTTGCTAATCGCCCAGTATGCCTTAATAGGTATTGCATAGCACTAGGTGCCTATAATCCTTGCTTAGTTCTAAAATTTTTCAAACAAAAAGTTCGTACCTAGGTCATATATAATATAATTAAAAAATCCTTAATATATATTAATCTAGTACTTATATAATGCTTTTTAAGCATTTTATATAAATATTAATTTAAAAAAAGTTGCTGCTTAAAAAAATATAGCAGTATTAATAATATAAAAAACTTATTTATTGTTTATTTATATAGTATTAATTATAACTTTATAATTAAAATTATAATTGTTTTTAATTAAGAACTTGAATTATTAAAGTACTAGGTTATATAATTAATAGTAATAACAAAATTTCTAGATTTTTTCTAAAATTAAATAGTTAATATTATATTTTGCATAACTAAACATTATATATAGTCTTTCTATATAAAAATATTTAAATTAATAGTATAGTTGTTATAATTCTGTTTTAGTAAAGTATAGTCTAGCTTTATAAAAGCTTATATTAAAAAATAAGTATTTTTATTTATATATAATAGGAACAGTTTTTTTTTTTTTTATATAATAATATTCTTTATATTATTAAAGTAAGCTTATAAGCAGTTAGCATTTTTTAGCAAGAATAGGAATAGTATTAGGCTATCTAAAATATAGTATGTTATTATATTAAAGGAATTATCTATTTATATAGTGCTTATGGCAATAATTGTATTACTGCTACCAAACCTAATATTTGTACTGCCTAGGGTCCAATCTATTTTTGTATAAAGGTAAAGTTTAAAATAAGCTTTTAATTATATTTTTCCTACCGTTAAATAGTTCGAAACGCCTATATCCTAGAGTTCGCTTTAGTACTCTATATAATACTAATTGCTAAAAATAAACTAGTTAAACAGTATATCTGTTTTATAGTTCTAAATATTTTTTTTAGTTGTATAATAAATAAAAGCGCTATTTATACAGAATTGGGTTAATTAGTTACTAGATTTTTTGTTAAGTTTTTTGTTGTTTTTGTTTAATTTAAAATATTTTTTGCATTTTGTTAGAAATACTAAAAATTTGTTAGATATAAGAACGCTATTATTAATTATTTTATATAAGTTAAAATATTAGTTTTTTATATAAGCTTGTTTTTAGGGTATATATTTGGTTAACTAATAATTTTTTTTATAATATATAAAGCATTTCTTGTTTATATAATAATTTTGGCTGCTTTAGTCCTTTAATTGGTCTTTTTGTACGTCTGGCCTACCTAAAGGTCTAAAGTATTTATACTACTGGCTTTTCGTATAGTTCCTTTAATTATATTTCTTATTTATATAGTAGGCTTTATAGTCTTTTTATATAAAGTGCTTTAATAAATTATTTATTGTTATATAAATATATGTTTTAAAGTCTAAAAAAAAACCTTTGCACAAAAGCTTTTGAAATACAAATGCTATAACTAACTCTAGTACTTCTTAATATATTTATATAATAGTTATACTAAATTAGATTTCTCTTTAGTAGTTTATACTAAGTATTTTTTATATTTTTGCAAGCTTATTAATTATAATTTTTAGCACTTCGTGCAATACTAAATCTAAGTTTTTTTTTTTTATTTGTATAAATATAATTATAGTCTAGTTAGCCTAGTATTAGCTATAGTTCGTATTAATATTAAAGTAAGCATTTATTATATAATAAATTTTATTCCAAGTTTTATTAGATCTAATATAATAAATAAAAAAATCTTCTATATAACCCTCTAAAATAGTCAGAAATATAGCATAGTATTAGTTTTTTATAATTCTAAACTATTAATAAACATTTATAAACAGATATACCTTGTTATAGAATAAATTATATAGCTTACTTATATAGTTCTTTTTTTTTTTTTTTTTTTTCAAAAATTACGTACTTTTCTAGAAAGATTACTCTATTTTATATATTTTTTATAAAAAGTAGGTCTAAAAAAAGATTATTAGTTACTAGGTCTAGTGTTATATAAAAGTATGCCTATTATATAAGGGTCTAAAAAGGGTTATAAACAATAGAGTATTTGTATACTAGCTAGAAATTAGGTTTATAGCTTACCTTTATTATCTAATCATATATTAGTTTAAAAATATTCTAAAACTTAATAATAAGTTATATAAACTAGGTAGTATAGTCCTTAAAAGTATAGAATTATATGTTTTAAATAAAATTAGGCTATATAAGTTTTAAATATTTAATTTTTAGTTCTTGTTCTGATTATATAATAGGCCTAAAAGCTAAAGTAAGCTAAAGGGTAAAAGTAGGTTAAAAAGTAAGGGTAAGCTAAAGAAAAACAGGTTAAAATTATTAACTTAGTGTAGGAAAAACTAAGAGCTATTATATAAAAAGTAATAAAATAGGTTAAATAATTAAAAACTTAAAGGAACTTTTAGTTAGTTCAAATTTATTTCGTACAATTTAAGCAAAGTTTTTTGTATATATACTTAGGTCTATTCGTAGTTATACTTCTTTATATATAATAATATCGTAAAGTTTTATATAAACATTTATATAAAGTTTTCCGAAATATTCAAATATTTATTTTATAAAATCTTTTTTATATATTTTTTAAAATATTTATCCGTTATTAATTATATAATTATATTTTTTGATCTAATAAGCTATATATATATTAAACATTAGTTTTATTACATTATTTAAATTAATAGGTTTACTTTAGTATTAAAAATTAAATATTTTTTGTATATTCTTTAAGCTAACGTTAAATTTTTATATAATTTTTTCGTACGTAAATCGTAAGTATACTTTAGTAGCTTTTTATATATTATATAATATGCTTAATGCTATAATAAAAAAAAAAAATAGGTAAAAAAAAAAAAAAAGCTGTCTAGTTATTATGTAATAGTATAGTTAGGGGCAGCACAATTACGTACTATCTTTGTTTTTTTTGTATAGTACCCTTAATACTCCTTATAAAGGGTTAATACTTATATATTAAAAATTAGATCTTTGTTACTTTTTTTATAACAATTAAATATACTTAGGCATTTTGTAGTATAGAATATTCGCTTTATTTTGTATAGTACTACTAATGCTTTTTTATAAAAAAGTAGTGTTATATAATAAAGATTTCAAAGTATAATTTAGAGACCTATTCGTATAAGTTTAACTCTATTGTTACTTTTGCTAATCTATAGTACTTTTTTGCAATTCTTTCGAATACCTCTATAACTACTAATCAGTATTAAATAGGCTTTATATAATATATCATATATAAAATAAATAATGCACATAGATAGAATATAATATATTATACTATGTTATTTATATAAAAAAAAAAAAAAAAGAATGTTTATATAAAGTATAAATCTTTTATATTTATATAAAAGCTTACGCTATTATACAAGCTAACATAATAAAAAAGAAGTAAAGTCTCTTTTGTCCGGCCGAAATCCAGCTAACATCTATACAACAGCCAAACATGAACTCGTACT
Source organism: Ustulina deusta (assembly GCA_023159155.1). Taxonomy (NCBI): domain Eukaryota; kingdom Fungi; phylum Ascomycota; class Sordariomycetes; order Xylariales; family Xylariaceae; genus Ustulina; species Ustulina deusta. Next base: position 659,822 of record JAJNNX010000004.1, on the reverse strand, counting down.
CTATACAAGTTGTACAATAAAGTTATAACTAATACTAGTTATTCCAACATCTTATATATATTAAAATATTAGCTTTTTATATAAGCTTTTTTTTTTTAAAATATAGTTTATTAACTAATATTTTTTTTTTTAGCAAACAAAGTATTTTTTATTTATATAAACATTTTTTTAGAAATAAGTATTTATATAATTTTAGCTAAAGTATTATTTTTAGAAATTATAAAAATATTGTTTAGTACTTTTATATTATATAAAGTGGCAATTAGTATAGTTATATTGCTTGTTTATATAGTAGGTATTTTTTGCTTTTTATATAAAATATTTGTTTAATAGGTTACTTTTAATTTAAAAGCATAAATAAAGATTAAAAAAAAAACCTTTAAATATAAGTTTTTAAAAAATAAATACTATTTTAAATTTTGGCATACTTTTATATGTTTATATAACAATTATACTAAAGTATATTTTTTTTAAATATTTTGCTTTAAGTACTTTTTATATTTTTAATAGTTTATTAATTATAATCTTTAATATTTTATATAAAAAAAAGTTTTTTTTTTGTTTATATATTTATATAAAAGTAATATTAGTCTAGTTTATTTAATATTAGTTATAATTTATAACTATATTAAAATATAAATTTATAGTATTATATCTTTTTTTATATATATAATTAGAACTAATATAATATATATAATAATTTTTTATATAATTAATTAAAATAGCTAGAAATATTATATAAAACTATTCTTTTATAATTTTTATTTTGTAATAAAAGTTAACAAACTATTATATTTTGTTATAAAGCAAATTATATAGCTTTTTAGAATAGGTTTTTTTTTTTTACTAAGTTTTTAGAAATATTTAATATTTTGTTACTAAAATAATCTTATTTTAGATATTATATATAAATAAGATTTAAATATAAAATATAAATATTTTTATATTTAGTATTATATAAAACATTAATTATTTAAAAGTTTATAAAAAGTATTATAAAACTAGGTATTTTATTATATATTAGAAGTATGGCATATTTTTGGCTTATATAGCTAAGTTATTAATTAGTACAAAAAATGAGTAATATTTTATAATTAGAAATGTTTTTTAAAAATATATTTTTAATGTTTTATTATTATATAGTAATATATTGTTTTAAATTAAAGGTCTTTTTTAACTTTACATATAAAAATCTTTTTAAGATTATGCTTTAGTTTTAGAAATAAATACTATAGAACTATTTTTTTATATAGAAAAGTTCTTATTATTATAGTTTTAATTAAAAAATTGCTAATTTAAAATAAAAAATATTAGTAATGTTTAAAATTGTTATATAAAAAGTTAAAGTTTATATACTAGAATATATTTATTTTTTATAAATTATATAATATAGTTTTTTTTTTAAATATTTTGCTAGTTTTTAGTTTAAAATATTTTTTATATAAAATATATTATATGTTGGAATAACTGGCATTGGTTACAACCTTATTGTGTAACTTGTACGGAGTGCGAGTTTACGCTTAGCTTTCGTACGGATGTTAGCCGGACCTCGGCCGGACAAAAGGGACCTTACCTCCTTTTTGTTATGTTAGCTCGTACGATAGCGTAAGCTCTTATATAAATATAAAAAACTTATGCTTTATATAAACATTCTTTTTTTTTTTTTTTTTTATAGATAATATAATATATAATAGATTATATTTTGTTTATATATATTATTTGTTTGTTTTATATATAATATATTATATATAGCCTATTTAATATTAATTAATAGTTATAAAAATATTTGTATAATTATAGAAGTATTATAGATTAGCAAGAATAAAAACAAAGTTTAATTTGTAGCATTGATAGGTTTTTATATTGCACTTTAAATTTTTATTATATAATTATTTTATTTTTTCTAACGGAGCGTTAGAGTAATCGTATAAAATAAAGCAAATATTTTACTTTTTCTAATAAAGCATTAAAATATTTAATTGTTGTAAAAAAAAAAAAAATCCGAACTTCTGCTATATAATTATTTTACCTCTTTTAACGGAGCATTGGAGTAATATATAAAAAAAAAAAAAAAAATAGTATATAGTTATACTAACCCTAATTATATTGTTATATAATAGCTAAACAACTTTTTTATCTTTTTATTTTTATTTTTATTTATTCACTCTTATTCTATTTTACTATAGTATTAAGTATACTTTATAATATAGCTAAAACAGCTAAATTAAACGTTTTTATTATATATAAAAAACTTACTAAAAAATATAACATAAGTATAAAAAATATATAAAAATATTTTAATCTTAAGTACTAAAAAAAAAATATTAACTTAAGTACTACAATATAAAAAATGCTAAATATATAAATAGCCTTTTAGATCAAAAAATATATCTATTTATTAACCAACGTATAACTGTTTAAATAGGCATATAAAAAAAATTTTAAAAACTAGACAGAATAAAATTTTAAAAATATATATTATAATTTATATATAAAATTATTCTAGATTATCTAGCAATAAAGCGTGCAAGTACAAACAAATAAAAGATTATATTTAAAAAACCTTAAAACAATTGTACAAAATAAATCTAAAAATATAAAAAGTTTTCTAAAACTTTTAATTATTTAATTTACTTTTTTACCCCTTATATAATAACTTTTAGTTTTTTTTATACTAAACTAATAATTTTAATCTACTTTTTAGCCTACTTTTATACCCCGGCTTATATTAACTTTTTAGCTTATTATATAAACCGAACTAGAACTGCTTATTAAGCAACTAGAACTTATACGGCTTAAACCTATTTAAAACATATAATTCTAAACTCCTAAGAACTATACTGCTTTATTTATATAACTTATTATTAAGTTTTAAAATATTTCTAAACTTATATATAGTTATATAATAAAGGCAGGCTATAAGCTAAACTTTTAACTAGTATATAAATACCCTATTATTTATAACCCCTTTTAAACCCCTATATAATAGGCGTACTTTTGTACAATACTAAACCTTATACTAAATAACCTTTTTTTAGATCTACTTTTTATAAAAAATATATAAAACGGAATAATTCTTTTTAAAAAATATATAATTTTTTAAAAAATATAAAAAAAAAAAAAAAAACTATACGGGCCAACTATATAACCTACTCTATAATAAAGCATATTTATTTATAAATGCTTATTAAAAACTTAGTATTATAAAAAATCAATATTATATAATATTTCTAATAATCTTTAAAAGTTATATAAAAGATTTTTATATTTATTAAATCAAACCTAAAAAAACTTGGAATAAGATCTATTATATAATAAACGCTTATTTTAATACTAATATAAATTATAGCTAGTACTAGGCTAACTAGATTATAATTATTTTTATATAAATAAAAAAAAAAAACTTAAATTTAATACTGCATAAAGTACTAAAGCTTATAATTAATAAGCTTGCAAAAATATAATAAGTATTTAGTATAAATTATTAAAAAAAAATCTAATTTAGTATAACTATTATATAAATATATTAAAAAGTATTAAAACTAGTTATAGTTTTTATACTTTAAAAGCTAACAAACAAAAGTTTTTTTTTGAACTTTTAAGCATATATTTAAGTAGTAACTAATAATGTATTAAAAAACTTTGTATAAAAAAATAACAATATTTATTTTATAGACCGGAGATATAATTAAAGCAATTATATAAAAAGCTAATAATATAAATTTCTTAGATCTTTAAACAAACTAGGCATAAAGCGCTACAACCCAAAGGATTAGAATACCTAAAGCTATTATATAAATAAAAAATATTTTGTATACTATAAAAAAAAATGCTAGTTAATAAAGTATATTTCCTAAGAATAAGCTTGTATAAAAAACCAATATTTTAACTTGTACAAAATAATTAATAAAATAAAACTTATGTTTAAAAAGTTTTTAGTATACTTTACAAACTTTAAAAAATACTTAGAACTAGATAAAAGCAATAAAAATATTAAAAAAGAATTTAGGAACTAATTAATTTAATTTTTTATAAACAATACTTTTATTTATTATATAACTAGAAAGAATATTTAAAACTATAAAATAAACGTACTGTCTAACCAGTTTATTTTTAGTAACTAGTATTATACGGAATACTAAAACAAACTATAGAATATAGGTGTTTCGAACTACTTAATAATAAAAAAAGTATAGCTTAAAGCCTATTTTAGGATTCACTTTTGTATAAAAGTCAGCTGGACACCAGGTAGCGTTTATATTTGTTTTAGTAGCAATAATATAATTACTGCTATAGGTATTATATAAATAAAGAATTTATTTAGTATAACAATATATTATATCTTGGATAGCCTAACACTATTCTTATTTTTATTAAAGAACGCTAATTGTTTGTAAGCTTATTTTAATAATATAAAGAATGTTATTGTATAAAAAAACAGAAAGACTATTCTTGTTGTACGCAAATAAAAATATCTATTCTTTAATATAAGCCCCTATAAAGCCGGACTATATTTTACTAAAATAGAGTTATAACAATTATACTATTAATTTAAATACTTTTATATAAAAAAACTATATAAAATGCTTAGTTATATAAGATATAACATAGATTAATTAATTTTAGAAAAAATCTAAAAGTTTTATTATTACTGCTAATTGTATAACTAAGTATTTTAATAATTTAAGTTTTTGATTAAAAATAATTATAATTTTAATTATAAAGTTATAATTAATATTATATAAATAAAAAACAAACAAGTTTTATACGTAATTAATGTAGCTATATTATTTTAAGCTATAATTCTTTTTAAATTAATATTTGTATAAAATACTTAAAAAACGCTATATAAATATTAGATTAATATATACTAAGGACCTTTTAACTATATTATATATAACCTAGGTATAAATTTTATATCCGAAAAGTTTTAGAACTAAGCAAAAATTATAAGCACTTAGTACTATATAATGCTTATTAAAGCATACTAGGCAATTAGTAAGGTTAAAAGGGCATATGGACTACTCTATTATATATATAACATTCTAAAAGCAGAACTTAACCTTTGTATAAAAAACAAATTAGTCCTACAAATAGCAGTTAAAGCTTTAAATAATATAGCTAGACCAAATAGCCTTATACTAACCCTTCTTATTTTTAAAGCCTACCTTAGAATTAATCAAAATTTACCCCTTTTGTTTAATATTGTACAAAGAGCCGAAGCAATTAAAAAAGCTATAAAAATATTACGCAAAAAAAAAACTAAAGTTAAAATCAACTAAGCAATTAACTAGCGTAACAGCCCTACTTTATACAATATATTATTTTTATTTTTACGTAGTAAAGTACTAATATAGCGGAAAAAAAAAGGTTAGAATGGACTATATAAAATTAAATTAATTAAGGACTTTAATATAATTATTAATTTAATAAATAGCCCAATATGCTTTTATTAAACATAAGTTAAGCTTTATTACTATACAACTAAAAAAGATATTCTAAATAAATATACTAAAGAAAAAAATAAAATATAACCCCTTTAAGCCCCTATTATATAAAAAAAACGCAAACAACCTCTAAAAGCTATAATATTTTATATAACTTTTATATAATAGATTAGTCGACTGTTTCTAACCCTTAAAAAAGAACAGAACTATACTTTAGCTATTAAGCTATATAAAAATAGTATTATTAATATATTTAGAGCCCTATTTAAAAAATCTAATATTACTAAAATTAATAATTTTATTATATAAAGCATATTTTAATTTATAAAATATAATCTAATAAAATATAGCAATATTTATATTTTTAAGTCCTAGTTTATATAAAAAATCAAAAAAAAAACAACTAAGCTATACAAAAAGTTCTAACTTGTTATATAAAGCTATAACAATACTAAAAAAGAAATAGTACTTATTTAGTTGCTAATAATCTAGCAAATAAACCAAAAACTATTATTTGCACTAGGACTTTTTCTAATTTATAACTTTAACGCTTTAGGCAAACTTTAAAATATTACGCAAGTATATATATAATTAAAAAACAAATTAGCTAAAAAAATCTTTATATAATTGCTATCCGAACTAAAATTAAAATATTTTAATAAAACAATTCTATAAATTATATAACCTTTATATAGACTTGCTAAATCAAGTTTATACTAATTCAAAACATATTACTAGTACTACTATAAAAAACTTAGTATAATTATTTTTATATATAACCTATGTTTATTTTTTACTAAAGGACCTTTAAACAATTTTAGTATTACTAGATTATAAATAGATAATATATTTAGTTTTGTATTGCTAAGCTTTTTAAAAAAAAAAAATACAAATTATAGCAAGCCAAGTTTTATATAAAGCTAAAAAAAATATTTTAACTAGGTTACTTTATAAAATTTAATAGCAAATAAATTGTATTTTTGTCCAAAAAAAATATTATTTTAACTTAGAAAAGCTAAATAAACTAACTAGACCAGATTAACTTTTATATAACTAATTTTATATAGCAATATGTTTTATAACAAGCAAAAAATATATATATTAGTAATATTTATTAGCCCAAAACAATGTATAACTTATGTGTAGCTACCTAAGTTATATATTCTAAGCTGTATAATATTAAAAATTTGAACTAAAAAATCTAATAGTAAATAAATAATAAAAATTATGGCCTAACTTTTGTACTAATAGACCTATATTATATAAAACTGTTTATTTTTATAAATAGGTTATTTATAAACAATATAAATATAATTTTTTAACTTAGATTTATAATTGTATTAAAGATTAAACGTTATATAAAAGAAAATTTAAGCTTTAAAATTAAAAAAAATATTATATATTAGAATTCGAACAAATATAAAAAATAATAAAAAATATACTTATAAATAAATTATATAGCATGGTTAATAGTTTTAATAATATTATTACCCTTTATATAATACTTTTAAAAATCATAACTATACTATAACTACCCCTAATTCTAGCTATTTTATATTCTAATTTAAAGTTATCATATAATTGTTTTGTTAAGTTCGGCACTACATAGAAAAAACGCCTAATAATTAATATTATATTGTTAAAAAAATTATATAAAAAATAAAAAATTTCCGAAGTACAATAGATTAATAGTAAAAATAATCTAGCTAATATGTTTATAAAAAAAATATTAAACTAAGCTTTAAAAACTTTTATATTAACAAACAAGTTAACTATATAAATAAAAGCATTTATTAATAGAACGTAAGAAATCATATATAACTATAGTATTTATAAAAGAAAAAAAGTCAGAAGTATAAAAGCAATATATAATAAATTAACTCTAAAAAGAAAAACAAATATAAATATTACTCCTTTTTATTTTTCTTTTCCCCATTTTTTTTATTATATAACTAATTTATCTCCTTTTTTTCAAACGTAATAATTATACCAAGCGCTATACAAACGTTAAATATACATTATATAAGTATTACTTTAGAACTTAATAATCTAGTAATAGCTATAAAATAGGTAACTACTATGCACTATATAAATATTTTCTATATATATAGCAATAGTAGTACTGCGTAACTAGATAAAAACTATATAAAAATAATCTTTCTAATAAAAAATAAGCGTAATTAAATATGTAAAAAGTATATTAGTAAGCACCCGGATCTATATATTAACTAATAGTATAGCAGCAATTTAAGTTTTATTAGTTTATATATAAAAAGCAAAAAATGTTAGTAATATACTAAAACAAACATATATATAATAAAAAAACAAATATATATATTAATATATAGCGCTATAATAAGCTAACAATTGTTAGGATTATTTATTAGTAGTAATATTATATAATAGTTACTATTCTAGCTAATAATTCTTAGTCTATAACTATTATTACAAAAAAACTGGATAGTATTTATTATATAAATATATATATATATAATATATAAAAATAAACAAATATATAAAACAAAAAATTTTAGAAAACAACAAAAGAACAGAAAGCAACAGGAAACTTACGCACTTTTTTATATATAAGTCTTTTTATATATAAGCCAACCTAACTTCTAATTAGTTGATTTCTTTCTATATAAATAACCTGCCTAGTTAATTAAACATAAACAATTTTAAGGGCTTTTAATTAGTAACTACCTATACAAGGCCTACTAACCAGATAAACTAGCTAATTATAAACTTTGCTATTATATAAAGCAAGAACAAATATTTAGCTTTAATTCAAATAGTTACTAAGTAATGTTTGGCCTATAGTTTTTAACCAACTATATAGCTAAAGCAGCAACTTTGCAATATTATTGCATAACCTTATTAAAAAAAAATAATTTACTAATTTAGCAGCTATACATATAGATTAGATTACTAATCTAGTTATTTCTTTAGTAGTTAAACTTTTATATATATATTTAAGCAGTTATATAATTGTTTTTTTTTATTCTTTTTGTATAACAGGCAGTTATAACTAAAAAAAAAAAATAGCTAGTATTAGAATAACTAGCATTAGTTATAACTTTATTGTATAACTTGCACGGAGTACAAGTTTATACTTAGTTTTTGTATAGATGTTAGCTAGACTTCGGCCGGACAAAGGGGACTTTACCTCCCTTTTGTTATATTAGCTCGTATAATAGCGTGAGCTCTTACATAAATGTAAGAGATTTATGCTTCGTACGAATATTTTTTTTTTTTTTTTTTTACTTTATAAATAACATAATACATAATAGATTATATTTTGTCTATGCACATTATTTGTTTGTTTTATGTATAACATATTATATATAGCCCATTCAATATTATATATTTTTATAATAATCTTGCTATTAATTAATTATAACTTTTATAGTTTAGCTAATTTAATATTTTTTATTAATATTTTTTAAAAGTTTTTTAGTTTATATAAAGTTTAGCTATACTTAGTATATAAGTATATAGCCTATATATTAATTTTTTTTTTAGTTATTATATATATAAAAATTAATTATTTTTTATATAGTAGTTAAAAAAATGCTAGTATATTTAGCAATTTTTTTAGTTATAAATTTATATAAAAAATTGTTTAAAAACATTAAAGATTATTTTTTAAAAGCTTTAGTATTTTTATATGTTTATTTTTAATAGCTTTTATATAATTAGCTATTGTCCGATATATTTATAAATATAAAAAATAAAAATAAAAAAGTTTAATTATAATATAAACTTTTGTGTAGTTTATATAATAATAATCGGGGGATAGTATAGTTATATACTATTAATTGCACTTTTGTACGAAAGCCGAGCCAAAGTATAAACAAGTAATTAAATTTTTTTTTTTATTAGCTTACTACTAGAAGAACTAGAATATAATATAGAATATATAGTCTATATAACTAGGTTAGGATTTTGTTTTTATTTTTATTAATTTGTATTTTTTAGCCAAGAATACTAATTAGTATTGGGTAGCCAGGGGGTACAATATTATATATAATAAAGGGGTGAAATAAATAACTATATATATTGATCTATCTTTCTAACTATCCGGACAAAGGTAAGACCTTCGTACGGAGGATTCTTATATAATAAAAAAATTTTGCATATATATACCGCCCACACAATTGGACCAATCAGCCAATTGCTAGTGTTATATAAATAGTCTTGTACGTAGTTAGCAGTAGCTTTGTGCGTAGTCAACACTATTATTACAATAATACTTATAAAAAAACTTATTATTGCTTAAAAATAGTTATAACTTGCTAGAATATTTATTTTAGTCTATACTTAGCTAAAAAAAAAATTAGTATTTAAAACTTTAATTTTTATTTTTAATAAAATTAAACAAAAAAAAAACAACTAGTATACTATGCTTATAATAGTTACTAGATTACTAAATAATATAATTTTTTTTATTAAAACAAATAATATACTTATGTTTAAAAAATAGTAAAAGTTTTTTTAAACTACTTAAAAATAATTTTATTTTTAAAAGTATTACTTTTATATTATAGTATTACTAATTAATTTTTTCTTTTTAATATAAATATATCTAGTGCTTTTTTAAATAGTTTTTTTACTAATAAAAGCTTAGGCGCTAACTAAATAAACAATAGTTATATTATAATTCTAAAAAACTTTAAATTAGCTACTAACCTAATAAACAAAGCTTATTTTGCTTAAAATAAAATAATAAGTATTATTTTAAACAAAACATTAAATACTACTTTAAACAAAAAATAAAGTTTTTTAAAAAATATTAAGCTGTTTGCTAAAGTTCCTAAAAAGCAACAACCCTAAACAAAAGCCTAAACTTTTTATACTTTTTAAACTACTATTATTAAAAAGCTAGGTTTTGCTTTTTTAAATATGCTTAATATTTATTATATAGTTATAAGTTTTATTATTAAGCCCTAAAATAAAAAAATTTAATAACTTTTTTTAAACTATAAAATAAAAGTTAGCAAAATATATTTAGCTAATACTATTAAAACTTTTAAAAAATAATATAACTATATTATACCAAACTACTTAATATTTTTAATTATTTTAAATAATAAAAAGTAATATATCGAAATATTTATTTGCAAAAAAAATAAAAATATAAATAAAACTTAATTTTATTTTTATATATCTTTTAAAACAAAACTTGAAATAGATCAAAAATACTTAGCTAGTTTTTTTTAAAACTACTATTAAACCTTTTAAACTATATAAAGCTAATATATTATTATAGCTAATAAAAAAAAAGCCCTAAACTAAACAATATAACTTTAAGTATTAAAAGTAGTACTTAAATAAGTTCTATATTAGAAAAAACAAATATTTTAATTGTAATAATATTCTAAAGCTTAACCACATTATCTTTTGTAATAAATACCCTAAATATATAAACTACTATAGCTTAGCAATAGCTTTTTATAAAAACTGCTTAACAAAACTAATAAAAAAACAAAAGCATATTATATACTTTTTTAACAAAAAACTTACTAATATCCGCCTAGCAGGCAGCAAGCTATATTACTAAACATATTTAAAAAAATTCTAGAACGCCTAAACAACCTATATAAATAAAGCGCTAAAAACATAGGTACTAGTAGTACCCGCAGCTATAACGCCCGCCCTAACACTAAACTTTACTAGAATAACTAATAATAACCCATATTAAACACTAAACATAGAAATAAAGATAACCCTAACCCTAATTTCTAGCCTATTTATATTAAACAACCTAGCTAGGCTTAAAATAATTATTATTTTTTTAATATAAGACCTTAGTTTATAGCTAGACATAAAGCCAAATATATAACTTAAAACCGCAGCCTAGCAAAACAAAAAACTAACAATTAAGCATAAACAACAAAACAAAAGCTTTAGTAGTAACTCTATATAGCTAATAAACATAAATAAAAAAATAAAAAAAATAAAAACAACTCTATTTTATCCCTTTAATTTAGCTTATTAAATAAAATATCTAAGTTTAAGAAACGTTCTACCTATAGCAATACTTTATAAACTTAAATTATACCTATACTTATACTTTTAATATAGTTATAATAATACTTATAAAATAATAATGAAGCTAATAAACGCTTTAAGTATAGCTATAAAAACAATAAACCTATTGCTTTTTAAATTACATAAACTAATTATACTAAAGCTTTAAAAATAATAAATATATTTTTATAATTATATAACTAAAGCAATATAAATATTACTTTAATATAAGAACTATAGTATAAATAAAATAACAAAAACAAAATTATTAACTATTTATGTTTTATTTTATTTGTTCTCTAGAACAAGTAGAAAAAAAAAAAAAAAGCTTTAAATTATAATATATATCTAAAAAAAAAATTTTTTTAAAGCAAAACAAACTAAACTATAATTTATTAGAAATATTGTTTAAGTATTAATAAATAGTATTATAACTAAAAATATATATAAATAACTAAAAAAAGTTAATAGTATAAATATAACCTAAATTTTTATAAAATATATATTACTGCTAAAATATATTATTATATATAGAATAAGCTTTATACGATATATTGTATATAAAACAAATAATATGCGTAGACAGAATATAATGTATTATATTATATTATCTATATAGAAAAGAGAAAAAAAAGAATGTTTGTACAAAGCATAAGTTTTTTATATTTATATAAAAGCTTACGCTGTTATACGAGCTAATATAATAAAAAAGAAGTAAAGTCCTTTTTGTCCCGCTAAGGTCTAGCTAATATTTATATAATAGCCGAGCGTAAATTTATATTTTATACAAGTTATATAATAAGGTTATAACTAATACTAGTTATTTTAATACTAGCTATTTTTTTTTTTAGTTATAACTGCTTGTTATATAAAAAAAACAAAAAAAAGCAACTATATAACTGCTTAAATATATATATAAAAGTTTGACTACTAAAAAAATAACTAGATTAGTAATCTAGTTTATATATATAGCTGCTAGGTTAATAGATTATTTTTTTTTAATAAAGTTATATAACAATATTATAAAACTACTGTTTTAGCTATATAGTTAGTTGAGAACTATAAGCCAAATATTATTTGGTAACTATTTAAGTTAAAACTAAATATTTGCTTCTGCCCCGTATAACAGTAAGGTTTATAATTAGCTAGTTTATCTAGTTAGTGGGCTTTATACGGGCAGTTGCTAGTTAAAAGCCTTTAAGGTTGTTTATGTTTGGTTAACTAGGCAGGTTATTTATACGAAAAAAAATCAACTAATTAGAAGTTAGGTTAGCTTATATATAAGAAGGCTTATATATAAAAAGGTGCTTAAGTTTCTTATTGCTTTCTGTTTTTTTGTTGTTTTTTAAAATCTTTTGTATTATATATTGCTTTTATATTTTTGACTTTTTTTTATTTATTTTTTTTATTTATTTATACAAAAGTAATTATAGTCTAGTTGGCTTAGTACTAGCTATAATTTATATTAGTATTAAAGTAAGCATTTATTATGCAATAGATCTTATTCTAAATTTTCTTAGGTCTGATTTAGTAAATATAAAAATCTTCTATATAACTTTTAAAGATTGTTAGAAATATTACGTAATATTAATTTTTTATAATACCAAGTTTTTAATAAATATTTATAAATAAATATGCTTTGTTATAAAGTAGGTTATATAGTTGGCTGGTATAGTTTTTTTTTTTTTTTTTTTTTTTTTTAAAATTATATACTTTTTAGAAAAAATTATCCTGTTTTATACGTTTTTTATAAAAAGTAGATCTAAAAAAAGGTTATTTAGTATAAAGTCTAATATTATATAAAGGTATCCTTATTATATAAAGGTCTAAAAAGGGTTATAAATAATAGAGTATTTATATATTAGTTAAAAGTTTAGCTTATGGCCTGCCTTTATTATATAACTATATATAGGTTTAGGAGTATTCTAAAACTTAATAATAAGTTGTATAAATAGGGCAATGTGGTTTTTAGGAGTTTAAAATTGTATGTTTTAAATAGGTTTAGGCTATATAAGTTCTAGTTGCTTAATAAGCAGTTCTAGTTTAGTTTATACGATGGGCTGAGAGGTTAGTGTAAGCCGGGGTATAAAAGTAGGCTAAAAAGTAGGTTAAAGTTGTTAATTTAGTGTAGGGGAGACTAAAGGTTGTTATATAAGGGATAAAAAGGTAGGTTAAATAATTAGAAGTTTTAGAGGATTTTTTATATTTTTGGATTTATTTCGTACGATTGTTTCGAGGTTTTTTGGGTATAATTTTTTATTTGTTTATATTTGTACGCTTTATTGCTAGATGATCTAGAACAATTTTACGTATAGGTTATAATATATATTTTTAAAATTCTGTTCTGTTTAGTTTTCGAAATCCTTTTTATATGCTTGTTTAAACAGTTATACGTTAGTTAGCAAATAGATATATTTTTTGATCTAAAAAGCTATTTATATGTTTAATATCTTTTATATTACAGTACTTAGGTTAATATTTTTTCTTTAATATTTAAAGTTAAGATATTTTTGTATGTTTTTTATGCTTATATTATATTTTTTAGCAAGTTTTTTATATATAACAAAAATATCCGATTTGGCTGTTTTGGTTATATTGTAAAGTATATCTAATACTATAGTAAGATAGAATAGAAATAAATAAATAAAAATAAAAATAAAAAAGGTAAAAAAGTTATTTAGCTGTTATATAACGATATAATTAAGGTTAGTATAACTGTGTGCTATTTTTTTTTTTTTTATATGTTATTCCAATGCTTTATTAAAAGAAGTAAAATAATCGTACAGCAGAAGTTTGGATTTTTTTTTATTTTTATAACAATTAAATATTTTAATGCTCCGTTAAAAAAGGTAAAATATTTGTTTTATTTTGTATAATTATTCTAACGCTCCGTTAGAAGAGGTAAAATAATTATATAGTCAAGATTTAAGGTGCAATATAGAGACCTGTTAATGCTACAGGTTAAACTCTGTTTTTACTTTTATTAATTTATAGTGCTTTTTTGTAATTTTTTGAAATGTTTTTGCAACTACTAATTAGTATAAAATGGGCTTTATATAATATATTATATATAAAACAAATAACGCGTATAGATAGAATATAATATATTATATTATATTATCTATATAAAAAAGAGAAAAAAAAGAATGTTTATACAAAGTATGAGTTTTTTATATTTATATAAGAGCTTACGCTGTTGTATGAGCTAATATAACAAAGGGGAAGTAAGGTCCTTTTTGTCCGGCCGAGGTCCGGCTAACATCCGTACAACAGCCGAGCGTGAACTCGCACTCCGTGCGAGTTGCACAATAAGGTTGTAACCAATGCCAGTTATTCCAACATTATAAGCAATATAAACACTAAAAATATAGTTTAGCAGCTAGAAATAATTAGCTATTTAAATAGCAGCTAAAAAATCTTTTGCTAGGCTAACACTTATAACTTTGTTTATATAAGTAAAACAGGCGTTCTAACCTACTAGGATAGCAATATTTTTAATTTTATATTTCTAAATATATTTTTTGCTATAACTAAAATAAACAATACCTTATATTCTAACACTAACTATGCTATAATCTTTACTATTTTACTTATTAAAAAAAAGGTCCCCCTAAACTAGTTTTAAATAATAATCTTTTTTTTAAAAATACTTTTTTTTGCAAAAGCAATAAAAATAGGCAGCCTAGCTCTACCTACCCTAGGCCTAAACTTTACTAGCTTTAAACTAGATAACCTAGCCTAATAATTAGCAAACCTTATTAATAATATATTATAAGCTATAAGCAAAAAAACAACAAAACATAGGCTATAGCGCCCTATAATAAATACTAAAATATATAATAGCCCTAAACAAGTTTAAAGCAGTACAAAAGGCCTATAGTATTTTTTATATTATTAAAGCATATATTTTTAAAACAATTATATAAAAAACTAAAAAAGACTACTAGCAAAACCTTATTAATTAAGCCAAATTAAATATAAACTTATTTAAAATTTTAAGCTAGCGTAAACTTTAGCCTAACTTAAAATCTTTTTTTTTAAATATAAATAGTGTAATAATTAAAAATATAGCTAATAAAACCTAAGCTTTTAGAAATACCTTTTTTAGCTGCTTTTCTATAACTAATAACTTAGATTACAACTTTTAAAAAGTTTATATTATTTTTAGCAACTATTTATTTTAAAATACTTATATGTTTATAAAAAAACTAAAAATAGCTATTATTAAACTTAAAAATATTATTTTAAATATTAATATTTATTTAATTAGTTCAATTAAACTTATATAAAAATATATTAAAAAATATATTAAAAGTCTATTTAAAAGCTGCTTAAAAATAAGCTACTTTTTAGTAGTTTATAAAACTACAAAAATAGTAATTTTATACAAACTAAACAAAAAAAACTATATAAATATAAAGTTTTAATGTTTGGTTTTTTTTTATTATATTTTAAAAAAAGCTTTAAAAAACTTTTTACTAAAAAAATAGCTAAAATTTTACTAATATATAGTATTATTAGCTTATAGCAAATAAAAATATTACTAAAAAGATTAATAGTTAATCTGCTAGCTTGCCTAACCTATAATATTAAATATGCTTTAAAAAATAAACTAATAGCTATTTTAGTTACTATAAATATATAGAAAACTTTTAATATAGTATTAGCTAAATACTTATTGTTTTAAATAATTTAATAAAATTAAGCTTTAAAAATAATTAAGTTTATATATATATATTTTTTTAGCAAAAAAACTACTAGGATATAATTAAAAAACTATATTACTAAACTATTTTTATTAAAATGCGGACTTTTATAAAGGTTTCCTATTTTATTAGTTCTTTTTTTACTATATATAGCAGAAATATTACTTTTTAATATAAAAAAGCAATTTAGCTATACTAATAACTTAGCACTACTATATATTAGCCCTATATTTAAAAAAAAACATTAAATTAATAAAACAAAATGTTTTGTAAGTTCTATAATAAAGCATAAATAATAAAGTTAGCTTTAAAATAAAAAAAATAAAACTTATTTATTTTTTAAAGTTAAAAAAAAAACATACTAAAAATGTAGCTTTTTAGCTTTAATTACTATATATAGCAAACCTAAAGCTTAGTTAAGTAGCTAAAAGTTTAATTTAATAAAAGATTTATTTTTTGCGATTATATTAAATAATAAATAGTAGCTGTTTTAAATATAGCTTGCTATATTAAAAAGTTAACTAATATTATTTATAAACTATTAGCTGCAGTAATATATAAAGCTATTAATATATATATAATTCTAGTTATAATATTTAGGGCAAAAGTGTAATACTCTAGCTTTACTAAACTACTATTTAATAAAGCTTAGTTATATAGCTGCAATATTAGCATAAAAATCTAGGGTTACTTAAAAAATATTAATTATGTTTTAAAAACTACTATAAAAACAGTTCTTTTAATATAAAAAATTATATTTAATAAAATTTTCTATTGCAATTTAGGCCTACTTATAGCTAAAGTAGCGCTTAAGATCTACCGAACTAAAATAGCCTTTTAAATAAAAGCAATAAACCCCTAATACCTATTAGTTTTATAAATTATACTTATTTTTATTACTAAAAGAAAAAGCATAAAGAGCTTCTAAAAATCTAAAATAAAATTTTAAATAACTATAATAATATTACTAAACTTTTTAAAACTATAACTATTAATGCTCCGCTATACAAAAAGATTTATAAAATAAATTATAACAAATATAAAAAAACACGTTATAAAAGAATTTATTAAATAATATAACAATTTATTACTAATTTATATAGCTATTTTTTTAAATAGTTCTAAATTATAAAAAAAAGCTATAAAATATAGCTATACTATATATTATAATATTAAACTAATAGTTTAAAGCAAAAGTTATTTAAGTATTACAAAAGTTTTTAATAAAAAAGCTAAAAAAGCTAAATATAGCTTATAATATGCTATATAAATAGCTTAAAGGTATTTAATAAATATATATATTAATAATACTTTAATAATTTAAAAGCTATATAGCAAATTTATTAATAGCTTTTAGAACATATTTTTAAAATTTTAAGCTATAATAAATATAATAAATATATATATTTACTAAGTACTAGGCTATATAAATATTAAAAATAATAAAATAGCTAATAAACTAGCAAAAAAAAATATTAGTTTTTTTATATTTAATAATACTTTATTAACTTTTTTAAAAATTAAACACCTAGCTAAACTAGGTTTTTATAAACAGTTTATAAAATAATAAAAATTAATAGTACTTAATAAATATATATAGCTTAAATTTAAAGTATAATTTAACTATTTTAAAAAATTACTAAAAGCTATTAAATAAAAAATTTATAAAATCTTAATAATATGTTTTAAATATAATAATTTTAATTAATATTATAAAAAGTTTAATTATATTAATATTTATAACTATATATATAATAAAATTAAAACTTTTAAATATTTTATTTTTTGCTAAAAATTCTAAACTTTTAAAAAAAAATAGCTAAACTTAAGTTTACTATATTTTAAACCTAATATTACGCGTTAAGCAATCATAGAAAGCAAGGCTTTATTCCAAAAGCAAACTTTGTATTAGAATCTAAGTATATAAAAAAAAGGAAAGCTAATTTTATAAGGGTATGTTATAGGTTTTTTATATGTAGATTGGTAGAAAATATAGGCAACTATTAAGTAAGTGCTAGGTGCTAGCCAAATATAAATTATATAACTTAGGAATTAAAGATTGCGGTTTGTATAGCTTATGGGTTATAGCCACGCTACCGGCTATTAGTTACCATACTGTAACTACTCCCCTTACAAAAAAAAAAATTTGTCTATACATACTTAAACAAGTGCTTTCTAGCTAAAAAAAAAAGAAAATTTTAAATATTTACTTATTAATTTTGATCTAAGCTTTTATTTTATTATATTATTAAACAGATTTTTTTATATATAATATTAAAAAATTTTGTTATATTATAACTTAAGTATAAAGTTATTTTATATGTTTTTTTATTAAAACTTTTTTATATTTTTTAGCGTAGTTTTATTATTATTAAAATATGCTTTATTAAATTTATTATTTTTTATAGCTTCTAGCTATTTTTTTAATTTTATCAGCAGCCCTAATAATTTAGGGTTTTTATTATAGAAATTTTTTAGTATTTTTATATTATTTTTAAACCTTTTATTTTTTTTACTATAAACTTTTTTTTGCTTTTTAGCTTAATTATTTTATTTTTTAGGTTTTTCATTTTTTATTTTAGTAATAAGTTATTAAAATATTTTTATAATTTATTAGTATAATATTTGTTTATAGCTTATTAAAAAAAGAATATTTTAAATATAAAAGTATTACTAATATGTATTAAAATTTTAAATATTTATTGCATTATTAAATAGTTAAACTTGTTAAACAAGCGGTTTATTTTCTAACTTTGTTATTTTTTTAATATAAATATATAATCCTTTATATTAAAGTTAGGATCTTTATAGTTTTTATTAGCTTGCTATATTATATAATTTTATATATTTTACAAATATAACTTAGCTATATTAATAAACTCGACTATTTTTTTAGCCTTTTTTTGTACGTTCTCCCTTAGGGCTTTCTTTTGTACTAATAATTTGTTTATTTTTTTTGGCTATTTTGTTCTTTTAATTAAAATAGAACAGCATTAAAAATCTTATTTCTATTTTATAAAGCACTAAGCTTATAAATTTATATAGTAAAGCTGTTTATATATAATCTATAGTAAATATTTTTTTAGATTAATTATTCTAATAATAATTTATATAAAGTTTTAACTTTTAATTAAAATATTTATTTATAATTTTTATTTGTTTTACTATTTTATAATGTTTTATTAAAACTAAAATATAAATTATACTTATTAGTTTATATAGTTTATTTATAAATATAAATATAAACTATAGTTCTTTATTTAAAATAATTATTATAAATATTCTAAATATTTTAAAAAAGCCTTTATAATATATATAAGCTATATTTTTAAATATAGCTTATATTATATAAAAGATTATCTATGCTTGTTTGTTTAACTGGTTAATTATTATTAATATATTATTATAACTATATTAATCCTTAGGTATTTATTTAAAGTTTATTACTAAGTATTTTTATACTTTATTAAATATTAAAAGTAGGTATAACTTATTAAAGGTTTTATTTTTTAGTATTTTAGCTAGGTAGTATTTTTAGCTATTAATATTATTAAATAACTAGTTATTTTGTTTTTTCTTTCTAAAATATATAATTGACATTCCGTTATATATTTGTTTAATTAGTTATATATATAAATATATAATATCTAAAACAACTAATTTATTCTTAAAGATTATAAGTCCTTTTTTAATAACTTATAGGTTGTTTTTTATGCTTATTCTAGCTTTGTATTAGTAAATCTTTATACTAAGATCTATTCTATTTTTATATAAGATATAATCTATTAATTAAGCATTTTTTAGTTATTCTAAGTTAATATAAAGTTATATTTTATATAATATTATAATATTATTTTTTTAAAATAAAAAAATGTTGAATGGGCTATATATGATATATTGTACGTAAAACAAATAACGCGCGTAGACAAAATATAATGTATTGTACTATGTTATTTATAAAAAAAAGAAAAAAAAAAGAATATTTATATAAAGCATAAGTCTTTTATATTTATGTAAGAGCTCACGTTATTATATAAACTAATATAACAAAAAAGAAATAAGGTCCTTTTTATCCGGCCGAAGTCTAGCTAACATTTGTATAATAGCTAAACATAAATTTGCACTTTATACAAGTTATATAATAAGGTTATAACTAATGCTAGTTATTCTAACACTAGCTATTTTTTTTTTTAGTTATAACTGCTTATTATATAAAAAAAACAAAAAAAAGCAACTATATAACTACTTAAATATATATATAAAAATTTAACTACTAAAAAAGCAGCTAGGTTAGCAATCTAGTTTATATATATAGCTGCTAAATTAATAGATTATTTTTTTTTAATAAAGTTATATAATAATATTATAAAGCTGCTGCTTTAGCTATATAGTTAGTTAAAAACTATAGGCCAAATATTACTTAGTAACTATTTAAGTTAAAACTAAGTATTTGTTTTTGCTTTATATAATAATAAGGTTTATAATTAGCTAGCTTGTCTGGTTAGTAAGCTTTGTACGGGCAGTTACTAATTAAAGGCCTTTAAGGTTGTTTATGTTTAGTTAACTAGGTAGGTTATTTGTATAGAAGGAAGTTAACTAATTAGAAATCAGGTTAGTTTATATATAGGAGGACTTATATATAAAAAAGTGCTTAAGTCTTTTGTTACTTTTTGTTTTTTTATTATTTTTTAAAATTTTCTATTTTATATGTCTGCCTGTCCTTATATACTATATATATATTTATATAATAGACGCTATCTAGCTTTTTAGTAATAGTGGTTATATGCTAAGAATTATTAGCCAAGATAGCAACTATTATATAGTATTGCTACTAATAAACAATTCTAACAATTATTAGTTTATTATAGCGTTATATATTAATATATATGTTTGTTTTTTTGTTATATATACGTTTGTTTTGGTATATTGCTAATATTTTTACTTTTTGTATATAAATTAATAAAGCTTAAGTTGCTACTATATTATTAATTAATATATAGATCTAGGTGCTTGCTAATATATCTTTTATATATTTAATTATGTTTATTTTTTGCTAGAAAGGTTATTTTTGTATAGTTTTTATTTAGTTGCGCAGTACTACTATTGCTATATATATAAAGAATGCTTATATAGTGCGTAGTGGTTACTTATTCTATAGCTATTGCTAGATTATTAGGTTTTAGGGTAATGCTTGCGTAGCATATGTTTAGTGTTTGTATAGCGCTTAGTGCAATTATTACGTTTAAAAAGAAAGAAGTAAATTAGTTATATAATAAGGAAAATAAAAAAAGAAAAATAAAAAAGAGTAGCGTTTGTGTTTTTTTTTTTTTTGGAGTTAATTTATTATATATTGCTTTTATACTTCTGACTCTTTTTTTTTTATAAATACTATAGTTATATATGATTTTTTATGTTTTATTAATAAATGTTTTTATTTGTATAGTTAATTTGTTTGTTAATATAAAGGTTTTTAAAGTTTGGTTTAGTATTTTTTTTGTAAATATATTAGCTAGATTATTTTTACTATTAATTTATTATATTTTAGAGATTTTTTGTTTTTTATATAATTTTTTTAATAATATAATATTAATTATTAGGCGTTTTTTTTGCGTAATGCCAAGCTTAATAAAACAATCGTATAATAATTTTAAATTAGAACATAAAATAGCTAAAATTAAAAGTAGTTATAGTATAGTTATAATTTTTAAAAGTATTATATAAAAGGCAATAATATTATTAAAGCTATTAATTATGCTATATAATTTATTTATAAGTATATTTTTTATTACTTTTTTATATTTGCTTAAATTTTAGTATATAATATTTTTTTTAATCTTAAAGCTTAAATTTTTTTTTATATAATATTTAGTCCTTAATATGATTATAAATCTAAGTTAAAAAGTTATATTTATATTATTTATAAATAACCTATTTATAAAAATAAACAGCTTTATATAATATAAGTTTATTAATATAAAAGTTAGGCTATAATTCTTATTATCTGTTTATTACTAGATTTTTTAGTTTAAATTCTTAATATTATATAGCTTAGGATATATAACTTGGGTAGCTATATATAAGTTGTATGCTGCTTTAGGCTAGCAAATATTACTAATATATATATTTTTTGCTTATTATAAAACATATTACTATATAAAATCAGTTATATAAAAGTTAATCTAGTCTAGTTAGTTTGCTTAGCTTTTTTAAATTAAAATAATATTTCTTTTGGACAAAAGTATAATTTGTTTGCTTTTAAACTTTATAAAGTAACCTAGCTAAAATATTTTTTTTAGCTTTATATAAAACTTAGCTTGCTGCAATTTATATTTTTTTTTTTTAAAAAGCTTAATAATATAAAACTAAATATATTGTCTGTTTGCAATTTAGTAATACTAAAATCGTCCAAAGGTCTTTTAATAAAAAATAAATATAAATTATACGTAAAAATAGTTATACCAAGCTTTTTATAGTAATGCTAGTAATATATCTTAAATTAGTATAGATTTAATTTAGCAAGTTTATATAATAATTATATAATTTATAGAATTATTTTATTAAAATATTTTAACTTTAGTTCAGATAGCAGTTATATAAAGATTTTTTTGGCTAATTTATCTTTTGATTATATATATACTTACGTAATATTTCAAAGTTCGCCTAAAGCATTAAAGTTACAAATTAGAAAAAGTTCTAGTATAAATAGCAGTTTTTAGCTTATTTGCTGGATTATTAGTAACTAAATAAGCATTATTTTTTTTTTAGTATTGTTATAATTTTATATAATAAGTTAAGATTTTTTGTATAGCTTAGTTATTTTTTTTTTGATTTTTTGTATAAGCTAAGATTTAAAAATATAAATATTGCCATATTTTGTTAGATTATATCTCATAAATTAAAATATATTTTATATAATAAAATTATTAATTTTAGTAGCGTTAGATTTTTTAAATAGAGCTCCGGGTATATTAATAATGCTATTTTTGTATAGCTTAATAGCTAGGGCATAGTTTTGTTTTTTTTTAAGGGTTAGGAATAGTTAACTAATCTGTTATATAAAGGTTATATAAAATGTTATAGCCTTTAGGGGTTATTTATGTTTTTTTTATATAATAGGGGCTTAAAAGGGTTATGTTTTGTCTTTTTTTTTAATATATTTATCCAAAATATCTTTTTTGGTTGTATAGTAATAAAGCTTAACTTATGTTTAATAAAAGCATATTAAGCTATTTATTAAATTAATAATTATATTAAGGTTTTTAATTAATTTGATTTTATATAGTCTATTCTAGCTTTTTTTTTTTTGCTATACTATTATTTTGCTACATAAAAGTAACAAAAATATATTATATAAAGCTGGCTTGTTATGCTAGTTAATTGTATGGTTAATTTCAACTTTTGCTTTTTTATTATGTAATATTTTTATAGCTTTTTTAATTGCCTTAGCCCTTTGTATAATGTTAGGTAAAAAGGGTAAGTCCTGATTAATTTTAGGGTAGGCTCTAAAAATAAAAAGAGTTAGTATAAGGCTGTTTAGCCTAGTAGTATTATTTAAAGCTTTGACTGCTATTTAGAAAATTAACTTGTTTTTTATACAATTACTAATTTTAGCTTTTAGTATATTATATATATAGCAGAAAGGGCTATATATTTTTTTGATCTTGCTAATCGCTTAGTACGCCTTAATAAGCATTATATAGCACTAAGTACTTATAATCTTTATTTAGTTTTAAAATTCTTTAAATAAAAAATTTATATTTAGGTTATATATAATATAGTTAAAAAGTTCTTAATATATATTAATCTAGTACTTGTATAGCGCTTTTTAAGTGTTTTGTATAAATATTAATTTAAAAAAAGTTGCTATTTAAAAAAATATAGCAATATTAATAATATAAAAAACTTGCTTGTTGTCTATTTATATAACATTAATTATAACTTTATAATTAAAATTATAATTGTTCTTAATTAAGAACTTGAATTATTAAAGTGCTAGGTTATATAATTAATAATAATAATAGAATTTCTAGATTTTTTCTAAAATTAAATAGTTAATATTATATTTTATATAACTAAATATTATATATAGTCTTTTTATATAAAAATATCTAAATTAACAATATAATTATTGTAACTCTGTTTTAGTAAAATATAGTCTGGCTTTATAAAAGCTTATATTAAAAAATAAGTATTTTTATTTATATATAATAAGAACAGTCTTTTTGTTTTTTTATACAATAATATTCTTTATATTATTAAAGTAAACCTATAAATAATTAGCGTCTTTTAGCAAGAATAAGAATAGTGTTGGGCTATCCAAAATGTAATACGTTGTTGTACCAAGGGAATTATCTATTTGTACGGTGCCTATAGCAGTAATTATATTACTGCTGCTAAACCTAATATTTGTGCTGCCTGGGGTTCAGTCTATTTTTGTATAAGGGTGAAGTCTGAAATAGGCTTTTAATTGTGCTTTTTTTACTATTAAATAGTTTGAAACGCCCATATTTTAAAGTTTGCCTTAGTACTCCGTATAATACTAGTTGCTAAAAGTAAACTGGTTAGATAATATGTTTGTTTTATAGTTCTAGATATTTTTTTTAATTATATAATAAATAAAGATATTATTTATTAAAAATTAAATAAATTAGCTACCAAATTTTTTGTTAAATTTTTTGTTACTTTTGTTTAATTTTAAGTATTTTTTATATTCTATAAGGTATACCGAGAATTTTTTAAGTATAAGTTCTGCTTTATTAATTATTTCGTACAAATTAAAGTATTAATTTTTTATATAAACCTATTTTTAAGAAGTATGTTTGGTTAACTAATAACTTTTTTTATAATATATAAAGTATTTCTTGTTTATATAGTAGTTTTAGCCTTTTTAGTCTTTTTAGTAGTTTTGCTATATATTTAGCCTGCTTGATAATCTAGGAAATTTATATTATTAGTTTTTTATATAGTAACTTTAGTTATACTTTTTATTAGTAAAGTAAGTATTGTTATTTTTTTATATAAAGTTTTTTAGTACGTTATTTAACGCTATCTAAATATATGCTCGAAAATCCAAAAAAAAACTTTTGCTTGTTAGTTTCTAGAGTATAAAAGCTATAGCTAATTCTAGGACCCCTTGGCATACTTATATAATTATTATACTTAGCTAGATTTTTTTTTAATAATTTGTACTAAATATTTGTTATACTTTTAAAAGCTTGTTAATTATAAAATCTAATACTTTATACAATACTAGATCTAGGTATTTTTTATTTATTTATATAAATATAATTATAATCTAGTTAGCTTAGTACTAACTATAGTTTATATTAGTATTAAAATAAGTATTTATTATATAGTAAATTTTATATTAGGTTTTTTTAGGTCTAATCTAATATATAAAATAGTTTTTTATACGCTTTTTAAAAATTATTAGAAATATTACATAGTATTAGTCCTTTGTAATTCCGAATTGTTAGTATACATTTATAAACAGGCATACCTTGTTGTATAAAAAGTTGTATAGCTTGCTTATATAATTCTTTTTTTTTTTTTATATTTTTTAGAAAATTACATACTTTTTAAGAAAGATTATTCTGTTCTATATAATCCTTATAAAAAATAGGTCTAGGAATAAGTTGCTTATTATAAGGTCTAATATTATATAAAGGTATACTTATTGTAATAGGATCTAAAGAGAATTATAAATAATAGGGTATTTGTATATAGGTTAGAAGTTTGGTTTATGACCTGCCTTTATTGTATATTTATATATATATTTAGAAGTATTTTAAAACTTAATAGTAGATCGTACGGGTAGATAGGGGGTCTGATCCTTAGAGGTTTGGAATTGTATGTTTTTTAAAAATCTAGGCTGTATAGGTTCTGGTTGTCTGATCTCTAGTTCTGCTTCTGTTTGTACAATAAGTATAAGGGCTGGGGTATGCCGAAGTGTAAAAGTAGGCTAAGGAGTAGGCCGAAGTTGTTAATTTAGTATAAAAGAAACTAAGGGTTATTATACAATAGAAATAGAAGTAAATTAAACAACTAATAGTTTTAGAAAGTTTTTAATAAGTTCGAATTCTTTTTGTGCGATTTAAGCAAAGTTTTTTATATATATATTTAGGTTATTTTATAGCTATATTTTTTTATATATAATAGTTTTAGAAAGTTTTATATAAATATTTATATAAAATTATATAAAATGTTTAAGTTTTTATTTTACAAAATCTTTTTTATATGTTTTTTAAAATATTTATTTATTATTAATTATATAGTTATATTTCTTAATCTAAAAAGCTATATATATATTAAAAATTGTTTTTAATGCTATATTTAGATCGATTGGTTAGCTCTAATATTAAAAGTTAAATATATTTTTTGTGTTTTTAGGGTTAATATTAAGTTTTGAAGCAAGCTTGTTATATATAAATCGGAAATATGCTTTAGCAGCTTTTATAGTTTTATATAATAAGTATAATACTATAGTAAAAAATTAAAAAAAAAATATTATTTAACTATTATATAGTAGTATAGTTAGAAGTAATATAATTATATATTATTTTTGTCTTTTTTATATAATACTTTTAATATTTTTTATAAAAGGTTAATATTTATATATTAAAAATTAGATTTTTTTTACTTTTTTTATAATAAGTAAATATATTTAATAATTTGTAGTATAAAATATTTATTTTATTTTGTATAGTATTACTATTGCTATTTTATAGAAAAGTAATAATTATATAGTAAAGATTTTAAAGTGCAATATAAAGACCTATCCGAATAAGTTTAATTTTATTTTTATTTTTGCTAATCTATAGTATATTTTTACGATTTTTTTTAAAATGTTTTTGCAACTACTAATTAATATTAAATGGGCTATATACGATATATTATATATAAAACAAATAATACGCATAAATAGAATATAATATATTATATTATATTATTTATAAAGAAAAAAAGAAAAAAAAAATATTCGTACAAAGTATAAGTTTCTTATATTTATATAAAAGCTTATGCTATTGTACGAGCTAACATAACAAAAGGGAAATAAGGTCCCTTTTATCCGGCCGAAGTCCGGCTAATATCTGTACGACAGCCAAGCGTGAACTCGCACTCCGTGCAAGTTATACAATAAGGTTGTAACCAATGCCAGTTATTCCAACAAAAATATTATATATAGGTTTAAATAAAGTTATATATTTATACGCTTTTTTTTTTTTTTATATATTTATAGATCTTTTTATTTGCGGAATATTATATCTACTACTATATTTTTTTTTTTAGGTTAATAAGTAATTAAAAAGTTATATTTAAAAAATAAAAATATTTATCCGGCTTATTTTAAATTAAAATATTATTTTTTATTAAAATATTTTAATGCTTTATAGTCTATAAGAACTAAAAAATAATTATAGTTATTAATTAGTTCAGCTTATTATTTTTTAAATATTAGAACTACTACTAGTATTTTTTTATTATAAATACTATAGTTTAATTTAGTATTATATATAGTTTTGAAATAAAATATAATAAAGTATTATTTATTACTATATAACTAGAATATAGCTTTTATTGCTATACTATTAAAAATATTTATTTTTACTTTAATAGGTAGTTTATAATTAAAATACTTAAAAATAAAAGTTAATATAAGGACTTTTTTAATTTTTAAAAGACTTTTTTGTATTGTTTAATCTATTTAAATAATATTTTTTTATTATTAAATAATTAAAAAGAACTGCTGTTCTATTATAATCTTTTACAAATTTTTAATAAAAGTTATAAAAACCTAAAAAAGATTAAATTTCTTTTATAGTTATAAATACTTTTTAATTATATATTATAATAATTTTAGCTAAGTTAACCTATATATTTTTAGTACTAATAATATATTTAAAAAATTTAGTTTTAGTTATATAAAATTTTAACTTTTTAAAGTCCGCTTATAAGCTAGCGGATTATAATTAAATAAAAACTTTTTTTATATATACTGCAGTAGGGCTGGTGCGCATATACAAAAGACAAGTCTTTAGTTATAGAATAGAACGCATTCTTGGAAACTTTGGAAATTATAGAACAAGAGGTATAAAAAGCGCGCGTTTTTATTTAAGGCTATAAAAAACTTTTTTTTTATATAGTAAATAACGGATAATTATTACAAAATATTAGATAAAAGTTAGAAATTTGTTTTTATTAATTAATTATTGCGTTTTTATTTATAATTATGAATTAGATCTTGACCTAATACGTACGAAGATCTGCGAGCTAAAAAACGTAGTCTGATACGGACTAATTAAATAAGTTTAGTTAGTTTAAGTATATAATACGCTAATTAGGAGCTCTGCTTTATTTTATTAGTATTTTTAGTAAAACAACAAAAATTAATATTATTTAATGCTTTTTGGAGTATAACTTATAATTAAAAACTAATATTTTTAGCTAATATACCTAACATATAAAGACTAATTACTAATTATGCTAATTAGTTATATTTTTTTTTTAAATCTTTATATAAAGCTGGACTTTTAATATAATTTAATAATATAATATAAAAATAATAAAAAACTAACTATAACAAAAATTAAATAAATATAAAGTATTAATAAAACTATTATTTTTAGAATAACTAATTATAAAAATACTAATAGTACTACATTACTTTTATTAGATCTGCAAAAAAGATATAAAACTTAACTATAATTATATTAAAAAAGCTAATATATTTATTAAACTTAAATATATATAAGTTTTTAATAAAAAACTTATAAAAGTACTATACTAATTATATATATTTATATAGTAGTAAGAACTATAGAACATTAAACAAAAAAATATTATTAAAACTTAAAAATTATTGTTTTATTTCTAAAATATTTATTATTTTGTTACTTCTATATATTAATAGTTCTAATTAATAACTTAGAATAAATAACCTAAACGTTCTAAAATAACTATAAAACTTTGGGCTTTTTCTAATAAGGTTTATTTTAAACACTCTAATTATAAATATATTTATTTTTAATACTATATTAACTAATAATTAGACTAGTAAATATTAGCTAGTTAGACTTTTAATAATTATATAATTAGCTTTTAGAAACGCTATAGTTCTATATATTATTAGTTTATTTATTTCTAATTTTATATCTTGCCTTTAGAACTAATTTAATAAAAAGAATATAACTAAATAGCTTTGCAAAATAAAAAAACTTTTTAAATTATATAAATTTTTGCAAATCAAATAAATTAATTAATTATTATACTAAATAAAAACTATAATTAAAAAATATATAATTTAATATATTATTAGTTTTTATACTAATTAAGATTAAATTATTATAAGCTTAAAACAAAAATATAAAATAATTAATCTTAAGCAAACCTAATTATAAAAAAAACAATTTATTAAGCTTTTTTTAAATACTAAAACAACTTTTTAAAATTATGCTTAATTTTTTTTTTAAATATATAGTTTTAGTTAATAAACTTAGCTAAAAAATCTTTTTAATACCTAAAAAGTTTTATTTATATAACCTAGTTGAATTAATTTTTTTTAATTACTTTAGAAGTATTTTTAATAAATATAAAATTATTAAAAATAATTTATAATAAAAAGAATATATTAATACTATAAATATTTTTAAACAATAAGCCAATTTAGAATTTTTTTTTTAGCTATAAATAATAATATTAAGTTTTTTAAATAGTACTACTAGTTTAAAACTATTACTAAACATATCTTTTTACTTTATTTAGCAAGCTATATAAGTATAACTGTTCTAAGCTTTATTAGTTGCTCCTTTAACCTAGCTACTTATAATTATTCTTTTTATTATATCTTTAATAGTTTATATATATATAGACCTAGTAATTAAACAATTAATAGCTAAAATAAAAAGCCTTTTTATTTATAATACTTAAATAACTAAAGCAATAATTAAAACAATATAATTATTAATTAACTAGAATTAATATTATATTTTTTTTAGTTAAATATTTTATTAGAAGATTAGCTAGCAAAGCAAGCAATAATATAAAAATAGCTAATTTAGAGCTTTTGCCACTTAAGCATAACAATTAAACCTTTAGAAATATAATTAATTAAATAGCTAGAATAACTTTAGAAGTACTAGTAATAATCTGTATAAATATTAGTTTTATAGAACTAGAAATTATATATAACAAAGCTATAAATTAAAAAAAAAAACAAAAAATTTTAAATCTTTATATAAAGAATATAACTCTAAAGCTTAATATATTGGTTTATTATATATATTTTAGTATATTTGCTTGTTTATAATTAACCCGGATAAAATATTAAAAAAAAAATAAAAGTAGATTTATGTTTTTAGCCTTAATATAGATTTATTACAACTGTTTTAGTAAATATTTTTTAGTAGCTCTAGTAGCCTATAGGGCTTTATATAAATTTAATTACGTTTTAGAAAAGTTAAAATTTGAAAATAAAACTTGATTATAAAACCTAGAACTTAGCAAAAACAAAAATACTTCGAACAACTTAGCTTAATTACTTGTTTTAATATTTAAACAACTAACTATAACTAATTAGCCCAACCCTAAGGTAAAATTTTAAGCTAACTTAGTTTTTATAAAATAATAAAAGTTTAATATTCTAGCTAGAAAAAATTATTTAAAATTTTAATATAATAAATAGTAAAAATACTAAAATAAGCAAAAGTTTATAGTACTAAAAGCAATTAATTAAGTTGTTTTTTTAAATAATTTATTAGTACTTATAGTTCTAGATTTTATTAGTATATTTAATACATAAACTTATATAAAAGCTATAATAGCAAAAAAAAAACGCCTAAATAAAAAAAACAATATTATGCCTAAAACTTATAATATTACTTAACTTTATAAAATAACTAGCGCTACAATAAGTATAAGCACTAATCAATAAATACTTTTACTTGTTTTAAAAATAAAAAAATACTAAGTATTTTTTAATAAAATTAATAATTTATTTAAAGCTAAAATAGGGTTAATTTGGGGAAAGCTGCTAGGTTTATTTCTTAATGCGTTAGAATTATTTATAATATAGGCTTTTAAAATAGGATAGATATTAGGCAAAAAAACAATTAAATTAAATTAATTAAATAAACTTAAGTTTAAAATAAATAATTAATAAATGCTAGATATATTTATTTTAGAAGTTAATAATATATATATAACGCTACGAAAATCTATAAAAAAGGTTTATAAAACCTTTTAAACAAATATATTTTTATAAAATATAAAAAACTATATAAGAGCTATACCTAAAGTTATAGTAAGAATTAAAGAATTACTAAAAAGCTTACTAATTACTGGACTTTTTAATACTAGCGCTTAATTATATATTCTAGTAAAAAATTATATTAAAAATAATTAATTTTTTATAATTAATATTTAAGTAATTTAAAATAAATATTTTATTAAACTAGAAATACTCCTATAATTATATAAAAAAATTATTATTTAGCTAGTATAGATTGCTAGGAAATATATATAAGCTATTTCTATATATATAGTTCTAAATAAAGAAGTAGTTATTTTTCTGCTTCTAGGAATAAACTTTTTAAAAATTATAAACTATGTTTTTTATTTTAAAAATTTAGTTCTAATAGCTATATTTATTTTTAGTAATATGCGTATTATTACCCCTGTAACCCTGCCTATTTAATTATGCCCCTATAACAAATTAGCAATTAGAGCTACAAAAAACTAATAGCTATTTATATATAAAGAGCTGCTATAAATAGCTATAATTAGTTTTTAATCGATATTCGAATCTTATTTTTATTATGTGCTGCTAAAATAACTTTTAATTTAGCACTAAACCTAAATAATAAAATTACGCAGGAATATTTTTGTAATACTAATTAGTTACCTATAAACTATATAAACTAAATACTAAAGCTAAACAATAATACTTTTTTTATAAGTGCTTTATTAAATAGTAAATTTTTAATAGTTTTTAGAACTATTATTTATAAAGCTATAAAAAAAATAAAAAAAGCAAAAATCTTAAAAGCTAAACAAATAACATTTTTTATTTTTTTTATTTTAATATTTATAATATATAAGCTTAAATCAAAAAAAATCTACTTAGTTAATAATACAAAATATAATAGTTCTGTACTTCTAGGGTTAATTAATTAAAAAAAAAAAGCTTTAGTAAAAATATATAATTAGTATAAACTAAACAAAACATTTAAAAAAATTTTTTTATTTAAATATTTATTTATGTTTTGTTATATAACTTAAAAAAACTTAATTAATTAAAAAACGCTTTTAAAAAAGCAAAAAAAAACATAAAAATATTAAAACTTACTAATTAAAAAAAAAAGCTTTTAGTTAAAGTACTATATAAACATAAAATAGCTTTAGCTTAGGATTTTAGTAAGATCGGAAAAATATATAATAAAATTGCACTACTATATAAAATCCAGATAATATTACATAAAGCTTAGCAAGCAAAAAGAATTCCTATTTTTGTACTACTACAAAAAAAAGTATTAAATATACTTAAAACTTAACTTATAAACAATATATTAAAAAAAAAACATAGTATATATTAGAACATATAGTTTATAGTAAAAAAAAAATTAAAAAGCTTAGACTAATTAATTCTGCTACTAAACTAAACATAGTTATAATCTAAAATGCTTTTTTACTAAAAAACTGCAACAAATTTGCTAAAGAATTTGCTATATATAAAATCTTATTAGTAATTAACTTTTTTTCTAAATATAATTAGGTGCTTTTATTTTTTTTTAGTTAAGCACTAATAGTTTTTTTTATACTACTTGGAATTCTATAAATAACAATACTTCTTTAAAGCGTAACAAATTCGGTAGCTTACTTTTTTAGGGTAATTAGCTAAATATTATATAATATTATACCTAAAAAATACAAACTATTTTTTAATAATATAAAAGTTAAAAAGCTTATTATTTGTTATAATAATTAAAAAGTTGCCCCTAGCATATAGCAATTTATTTTTAAACATATTAAAAATATTAATATAGTTTTGCTAAATTTTGAATTAGCAAGTACTACTGCAAGCAGTATTAAAAGCAAATAATATAAACTAATAGTAATACTAGTCGGATACTTTTATAGAACTAATAGCTGTAAACCTATAAAAACCAAAGTATTTAAATTTTTAGAATAAATAGCATATAGTAATATTATAAAAATAAAAACTTTTTTAAAAATAAATAGTTATTATTAGATATAAATAAAAGCGTATGTTATAATAGTATTTTTATTAACTATACTTTTTTAGCATAATATTAAGTTTGTTTAAAGAAATAATCAAAAGCAAGCAATAATAATATTATAATAAGCTTTAATAACTATTTTTTGTTTAATTACCCTAGATTACAAAACTAAAAAAATCTAACTAAAAATTAACGTTTTAAAAAAAAGATAAAGTACTATACTTTATTAATTAATTAAAAATAGAATATACCCGTCTAAATATAAATTAAGAACTTAAAAAAGATTTAAATTAAATTATAATATAATAAAAAAAGAGTACTTAAAAGTTATTAAAGCTTTTTGCTAACTATAAAACTATTTATATAAGATCAGATTTTATTTAGAAATAGATATAAAAGTATTAATTGTCTAACTAAACAATAGATTTTTTATATTATTTGGCATAGTTCTAACCTAATAGGTTGTTTTTATTAAAATATTTGATTTTAAATTGCACTATATTTTTAAAAAAAAACATATAGTAGCAGACAGACTATTATATAAACTAAAAAAACTATTAAATAAGTTAAATAATTAATAAAAAAAAATATAAAAAATTTTATTAATTTCTAACTTTATATTATAATAGTTAAGCTAATAATTGCTTTAAATATTATTGCTCCCCTTAAACTAGAGCAAAAATAATCAATATATTTATAGGAGCTAGCAATATATCTTACTACCAGGAGTCTGCTTAATCGCTTTATAATAGCAATACAAAAAAAAATCTATAGAAATTAAGCCTTTTAATTTTTTATTTATAAAAATTGCCTTTAAAAAAAAACAAAACTACTATACTAGATCTAATATTATATTAATAACTTTAATAATTAAAAATGCTTTTTTTAAAAAAGCTATATATAACTAGAACATTAAAGCTAAAACTTTATATATTATAGAATTGCTGCCTAATACTACTAAAAAAACCTATACAAAAGTATTAAAAATGTTCTAAAAAACTATAAGTTATACTAATAAATATAAGACAGGCAATCTAAAAAAGAATACTACTATAATAAAGCTAAAAATATACTTATAAGCTAAATCTTTAATATTTAATTTATACCTAACAATAATAAGTTTAAAATAATTATTAAAGCTAAATATAAAACATTAGTTTACTTTAAAGCAATACTATTCTAATTAGCTAATTTTAAAAATATTACTTGATTTATTAAGCAATATATTATTTATTAGTACAACATTTCTATTCGGATCAAATATAACAATAGTTCTAAAAACAAAAAAAAAGTCATAATAGCTAAAGCACAACTTGGATTTATAGTAACCTATAGCGCAGTATATTACCCCTAAGGCTAAGGACTTATTAAGTCAGGCCATAAAGCAGTTACTAGCAGCCTCAAAAAGAACCATTACCCAACACTACAGCTATAGCGCATACAAAATAGTCTACGGCCGATTACTAGTTTTACTAATTAAAAACGTTATCTTAACATAGCGGATTATCAATTAGCAAAACACCTCTGATTATGCATCCTTTCTAGCATATAAAGTATAGCAATTCAGTAAAAAAAAAAAATATAGCTAAGGTCTAACGCATTATTACTAAAAAAAAACGCCAAGCTATAAAATGGGCTAATTAGCGATATACCTATAAAGTCCGCCCTATAGCTTAAAAAAAAAAAACCTTATTTTTATGTTTAATACCCCACTAAACAATAATAAATCTTAAAGCACTAAACTTCTATATAAATAAAAAAGCCTATTTTTTATAGTATCTAAAAAAAAAATAGGAAATATAAAATAAAAAAGCCAAAAAAACATACAAGAATAAAAACTTATATATTAGATAGCCTATAACTATTTGTTAAAAATAAAGCTAAATAGTAAAAACTAGTTAACCCTACTACTAACAAATAAACAACAAGCTTACTAAAAAACAACTGTTATAAAAAAATATAAATATAGCTAGAACAGCTCTAATTAAAGCTATAATATAACCAAACAAAAGCTAAACAAGGCCTAGAATATGCTACGCTCAGTTAAGTAAAGCTTCTATAGCTAGTTTATTAATACTATAAACAAAAACTCTAAGCTAAAGAAAAAAAAAAAAGAAAGAAAGGAAGTCAGAGTTTATAGGGTGGGTAAATATAGACTTTATATATATAGCTACAGAAGTATAGGCTAGTCTGTATATAGACTTTTTATTTTATTGCCCTATAAGTCTAAAATCCTTGCAAGTCTTGCCAAAACTATACTAACTGTTATATTACCCCTTTTTAAAACTAAAAGTTTAAATATAGTTTTAATTTAAGGTTACTAATAATAGCAGGTTTGTATAGCTTTTCTATAGCGTACTGCTTTATTATTATTTTTATAATTGCTTGCAAATTTGTTAGCTGCTATTGTATATATTTATTCCTATAGTTTTATAGGAAATCCGGAGGCTTTTTTATAAGTTTTATAGAATTGGTTAAGTTTAACTAATATATTTTTAAAATTTTAAGCTACATACTAAGTATTGTTAGGATTGCAGCTTTTTTAGGCAACCTAATATTATAGTTTTTTGTTTTTTTTATATATTTTTAATTATTTGATTTGTTTAACTTCAAATTCTGCTTTACTATTAATATTTTTGGCTAAAAGCAATAATTAAATTTGCTAAAATAAAAGGTTATTGCTTACTTTTTGCAATTAGTTAGTATAAAATAGATTTTTTATTATATAAAAGTTAAGCAAATCAAAAATATAGCTAAATTTTTGTTTTTTTAAGATTTTAAAAGGGCTAACTAATTGTAAGTCTAATCTAATAATTAGTACTTGCGTTATAAAACTTTTCTTTTTTAAAAAAACCTTATTTTTTATTTTAAAGTTTATTAAACGTTTTTTTTTGTTAGCTTATAGTTTATATTGTTTTTATACAAAAGTTGCAGTTTTATATGCCATTTTTTAAACATTTTAGGTTTAACAGATCAACTCGAGTACTTATTATTTAATATTAAAATTTATAACTGCTTTACTAAAGTTTATTATTAAAAAGTTTTATATGTTTATTTTTATTGCTACTTTTAGTAGTAATATATCGATTAATAAATGCTATAAAAAATTATATATAAAATCTAAAGTAAAAAAATAAATATTTTAGTTATTTTAATACTTATTAATATAAAAATAGAGTTATTAATCTAGTTCTTAATTAATTAATTCTATTATTCCCTAGGTTTAAAGATAATAAATATTGCTAAAGTAGTGCTTAGTACTTATAAAACTATTAATTATTGCCATAAACTTAAAAATAAATAGTTCTATATTATCTAATATCTATATATTTAATATATTTAAAAATCTATATAAATTTTTATAATATTATATAACTAATAACTTTGTAATATTAGTCTTTTTATTAAATAAAGTTGCGATTAAACAGCTAAACTTATCTATAAATATTTATATATAGTTATAACCCTATTAATTAGATAATATATCTTTATTATTTATTACTATATATTGCTATACTATAAATAGTATAAATAATAAATAAAAAAAGCTAGAAGTTTTGTTTTATAATATTTTATTTTTTTTATAGTTATAGCAATTATATATATATTATTTATAATTATATTTTAAGTAAAACTAGTAGTATTTTTGTTCTAATATTTTAATTATTTTATACTAGCTTTAGTATATAATAATTAGAAATATATAAGCTTTTTAAATTAAAGCTATATAAAAAGAAATAGTTCTATCTAAAATAACCTTAAATATATATAGCTTTTTGTTTTTATTTCCTAGTTTTTATAATTAGTTCTCCTATTTAATTAGGTCTATTAGGTTAGCTTTTTAAAAAATATTAAACAAAATATCTATAGTTAACATAGGACTTAATATTTTGTTAGAAAAAACTAGTACTATTGTTTTTTTTTTAGCTTTTTTAGCTTTTATTATAGGGAGCTCTACTATTTTTTTTAACAAAGCATTAGCTACTACGTTTTTTTATTTTAGTTAGTACTAAAAAGTAATATTAAAATTTAATAAAAAATTAGCCTAATAGATTTGTTATATTAATAAAATCTATTTATTTAAAAAATATAATAAAGCTTAATAATTAGTTACTATAAAGAATTTAGTTTTTAAAAGTTCTAAGTAGTAGTATTTTAAAATTTATACTACTACTAAAAGTTCCCAGTCTTAAATCAGGTAAACTTGCTTAATTAATATTATTATTTTAAAAAAATATTTTATAGGTTTTTAAGTTATATTTTCTTATTATTACTAGATAACTTTTTTTATTACATTATATAAAATATCTATTTTTACTTATATTAATTAGCTAGGCCTAAAAAAAGCTAAAACTAAAGCTTTATATACTAATAGTTTTATATATTCAAAAATTTATTTTTGTTCTAGCCCTATTATAAATAGCTTGTCCTTTTTTAATAGTTGATTTAAAAAAGCAGCTATTTTATTAATATAATAAATAAACATATAAACATAGTTATAAAGCCTAAAAAACAACCGAATTAATTTAGTACTTTTAAAATTATTAAAGTTTTAATTTAAAATTGCTTAAATTTTAGCAAAATTAATCTTAATCTTTACTTTAGCTTTTATAATTATTTCTAAGTAATTAATAATAAGTATATTAAAACAAAACTTTCTAATATTTTTTTAATACCCGGCTTAATATAAGCAATAAATTACTTTTTTGCAATAAGTCTAATACTATTTTTTAGTTTTAGAATAAATTAAAATATTATTTATATAAACGTTTGCAAATTTATTTAAAAATTTTTAGATTTATATATTAATAAAAGCCTATTACTATATAGGTCCTATTTTTAAACCAAATAGTAAGACTTTTTATTAAAATATTCCTTTATAAGTTTAGAAAAAGATAAAATAGCATAATTTTAAAGTTAGCAATAATTAATAAAAAGTTTTAATAATATCTAGCTTTACAAAACAAGTTATATTACAATAATTAAATATAATATTATTAATATTTAGAGCTAGCACAATTCTATTTTTTAAATATATATTTTTTTATTAGTAATTAATTATAAATTTATGTTTAATTAACCTAAGTTTAAATATAAACAAAACAAATATAACGTTTAGGTTTATATTTTGTTTAATAAAATCTATAGCTAATAGTTTATTTACAAACTTTTTTTTTAAAAAAATAAACTATATAAGTATTTAATATTAGTAAAGTTTTAAGGCATATTTTTTATTATTAAGTTCTAGTACTATATTAAACCCTAGTTATAATAGTAGCAAAGTTTTAGATTTCTTTTTTAAAAAAAACTTTTCTAAATATAATAGTTAAAAAAGCAAAAAACTTCGTACTAACTTTATATATTTAAAATTTTTTTTTTTTAAAAATAAAATAAGTTTACTATTAAAAATCTTTTATAGTACTATTTAGTTAATCTAAGTCTACTTTTTTTATAAAATACTAATTATTTTTAAGTTTTTTTTAAATAATTTAGTATTATTATTTTTAGTTATTACAAACTTAATTATAATAAGCTCTTATAAAGTCCTTTTAGCTAACTATTTCTATTTATTTTAATAAAAATAGTTCTAAAAGTTTTATAAAATTTTTTTAATAGCGGCTTAGTTTTTTTTTTTTTTAAGGATTACTATATAAACCTTTTTTGTTTTAGGTTTAAAAGTCCTAGGTTTTTTTTATATTTTTTTAGTTTTAATTATATTTAAAATAATTATTTTAGTTCTAAAAAGTTATTTTAATATTTAATAATATTTTTTTAATGTTTAATTATATTAGTTAGTATTTTTTTATATTTCTAAATTTATAATTTGTTATTTATAATTAAATAGTTTAACTATAATTATAAAAAAAAACTAAACTAATAAAAATAAATTATCTAGCTAGATTAACTATTGTTTTTAAATCTTTATTAGAACATTTTGTTTTATTAACTACTTAATATTAATAATAATATTATAACTAAAGTTAATAACTTAAAACGTTTAGTTCTTAAACTATTAATTATTAATTTTTATTATATATATTAAATATTTGCGGACTTTGCTAACTATTTTATTATAGTAGTTACAAAGTTTTTAAAGTTTTACTAAACGGACTACTTTTATTTTTAACTATTGTTTAATTTATTGCACAAATTTGCAGCTAATTATTAAAAAAATATAAGCTTTAGTATTATATAAAGCTAAAGTTTTTATTTTAATACTATTAATTTATAATTTAGCAAATATTTTAAAGGTAATTAATTTGTTTTAGCTATATATTTTAGTTAAAATAGGTAAAAGAACTAATAAAGAAATTTCTATTAGTTCTACTTGTTTTTTAAGTCAGATAAACTACCCGAGCTGTTTTTATTAAGTGCTTTTTTTACTAGCTAAATACCTAAGACCTTAGGTTTTTAGTTAAAGCAGTTAACTAATATATACTTTTTTTATTACAAATAAAGCAAGTTTTATTATCCTAATAGGCTTTTTTTTTTTTATAGTTAAGGCCTATTTTAACTATTTTAAAATAAATATTTTAGAACTTTTAAAGTTTGCTAAAAATTAGTAGTTAGGTTTGCTAAAAACTTAATTATTTAAGTTTGATCCCTTTTTAGTCAAGCTTACAAACTTAATTTATTAGCAATTTTTATAAGCTTGCTTAGCATTATATACTAATTTAATAATTTTATTAGTAAACAATTTATAAAAAATGTTTAAATCTATAAAAACTTTATATAAGTTTTTTTTTAAGTTTATATAAAAATAGTCCTATAGTTTATATTTTTATTATAATTCTATAAGTTAATATTTCTAAGCTAAACTATTAAATATAAAAATAAACTTATTAATATTTCTACCTGCTTTATATATATAAGCTTTAAATATTTTATAAACAATAATTGTTTAATTAAAATTATAATAAACTATTAATAAAACTTAGATTATTTTTATAATACTACTAAACAGTTTTTTGGTTAAATAAAAGCATGTTTTTATAGATTTTTTAGTACGTTTTTTTAATTAGCTTATAATATACTAAAGTTAACTATTTTTAGTTCGGAAAATAGTAATATTTTTGTTTAACTTTTTTACTAGTTTATAAACCTACTTATTAAATAAGTTTTTATTTCTTATAAACTTACTAGGATTAGTTCTTTATACTCTAGCTTTTTTAGTATAAAAAAGGTTTAAAGCAGTTATAAATAAGCTAATAAGTTAAAAAGCAGGCAGAGCAGCAAGGCCAAAAGGTTTAAAGTTAGTACTTCTAAATATACTTTCTATAGTTAAATTATAATAGTTTTTTAAAAGCGCTAGAGTAAATATAGCAGAGGATCGGCGCTTTATTTTTTTTAGTTATTAGAAAAGTTTTATTAGAACTAACGTAAAATCGCAAGCTTATATAGCTCCAATATTTTCCGCTATATTTCTAGATACATTACTTATACTAGGTTATTCTAGCTTTAGTTCAAATTCTGTTTTTTTAAGTCCTAATTTTTTGTTTTTTTTAAGTCTTAATTCTTTAATTTTTTTTTTAAATATTAGTTTACTTAAAGCGTTTATAAAAAAGTCTAATATAAAATATTTTTTTTTTTTTATAAAAATAAAAATTTTAAGATTGTTTAAAAGTAATAGGCTAGTTATATTTTATAACTAGAGTTGTTTTGATTATTTAAATACTTAAAGTAGAATTAAAATATTTAAAGTTAGGTTTTTTATAGATTGTTTGCTTTTAAGTAATATAAAAATTAAAAGTTTTATTATAGTTATATTAAAGTTAATTTTATATTATAAGATATATAATTTTTAGTATTAGGTATATAATTAAAAAAAGAAGTTTATTTATATTTCGCTAATTATAGCAAAATAAAAAATATATATTTTATTAAACGCTTATTAATAAATAATCGGTAAGCTTAGAGTAGTGCTACGCTTAATTAAGTAAAGCTTTTATAGCTAGTTTGTTAATACTATAAACAAAAACTTTAAGCTAAAAAAAAAAAGAAAAAAGAAAAAAGGAAATCAAAGTTTATAGGGTAGGTAGATATAGACTCTGTGTGTGTGGCTACAGAGGTATGGGCTAGTCCGTGCGTAGACCTTCTATCTTATCGCCCTATAGGTCTGGAGTCCTTGCAGGTCTCGCCAAGACTGTACTAACCGTTACAGAATATAGATAGATATAGCTAGAATATAGCTAAAATAAACTTAAATATATTCAAATATAACCTAAAATATAACTAAACATAGCTAAAATATAGCTTAAATAAACTATAATATAGCTTAAATAAGCTAAAAATATTAAAATATAAACAAAATAATTAAAAGAAATTAAAAAATTATTAGCAATAAAGCTTTGTTATATTAAATTAAGATTCTAATTAAAACTAGCTTAAAAACTAGATATTTAAGCTTTAATAATTTATAATTAAAAAAAAAGTCCATTAATTAGTAAGCAATATTTTTTTAAATTTAAAAACTAGGAAAATAAATATAACCAAAATCTATAAATCTAGTACTACGTGCTATAATAATATTGTTTTAATTAGCTTAAATTTACTATAAAGTAATACTTGCTACTTATACTTTTGTTTTTTTTTATTGTTCTTGCGCTACTTTCCTACCTTTAAGAACTTATTTGAAAATAGCAACCTTACTACTGCTTTATAGGCAGATTAACTAGAAAATATATAAAATAATATATAATAACTTCTATTTAATTAGCTTGAATTAAAAACTTTTTTGGGCTATTTTGCTTATTTAGATCTTTATTTTTATTTTTTTGGGTTATTGCTTATATAATATTTGTAGTCCGGCTAGCTAACTAAATAAATATAATTGCTATAAGCACTAGACTATAAAAGATTTGTTAACTTATACCTAAAGAATAGCT
The DNA here is from genome assembly GCA_023159155.1 of Ustulina deusta. Lineage (NCBI taxonomy): Eukaryota > Fungi > Ascomycota > Sordariomycetes > Xylariales > Xylariaceae > Ustulina > Ustulina deusta. The sequence goes on along the minus strand of JAJNNX010000004.1, from coordinate 617,520 downwards.
ATATTTTAAAGCAATTATTACTTTTAGATTTTTAGAATTAATAAATATATAACTAGTAAAAAATAAGATTAGAAGTTCCAGTTAACTAAACAGCAAGTGCTATTATTTGTGCCGGACAATTAAGTATTATAAAAGAATATTTGCTAAATGGACTACTATAGTATAGCTTAATATAAAAAAGTATAAGCTTGCTAGTAAATATTATAATTGCTTTAAATATAGCTTTATTATTAAATATTATAAAAAATAAAAAATAAATATTTTAGCATATATATTAACTAGTAGTATAGCTATTTAAAGCTTTAATAATAAAATAATAAAGAATTTAATAATTGCTATTAAATATTTCTACTAATTATATATAAAAATTAAAAAAAAAATATAAAGCTTATTTATTTGTACTAATTAAAAAAGTTATAATATTTATTTTAATTATACTTAAAAACTTTTTTTTAAATAGCATATAGCTTTATTAGTTTACTAAAGTCTTTTAGTAATACTATATGTTTTAGAACTATAGCTCTAAAAAAGTATATATTCGAAAAGAGCATAACTAGAATTATTAAAGCTATACTAAATCTTAACTAGGAATATATAATATGCTATAATTTAGCACTAAATAATAATAAAAATAGTATAATAGTTGTTTTAGAAATATAACTTATATATTAATTAGCTTAATTAAAGTATTTATTAGCTCTAATATACGCTGTTTTGATTGGTATTTGATTACTAAAGCTTTTTTTATAACCTAGCTTTTTTTTGATTAATTGCAATAGAAAATCGGGATTATATAGGCTAGCTTAAAACAAAGGATTTTTATAATTAAAAAGGAAAAATAATCGAGCGTTAGGCTTGCTAGTAGTAAAGTAGTACAGCTAAAAATAATATATAAGATTTAATATATATAGTAGCGGGTTAGTTAGTATAGGAGCTTTAAATATATTCTAATTAGTAATACTTGTTTTTTTTTAAATTGCTTAAATTTTTAGATTAATTTGCAAAATAATTAAAGCTTAAAGCTTTAATTGCTTGTTAGCGATTTAACTAAATATAAATATATTTATATAATACTTAGTATAGTTAATATAAAAATAATAATTATATAGCGGATAAAAACAACCAAAAAAAGCTAATATATGCTTTTTGCTTTAAAATAACTAATTATTAAATATTATAAAAAATAATAAAAAATAAAAATATATATTATAATATATTATATATAAACTAATTATTATAGATTAAATAAGTAGAATTAAAAGTATAAAAAAGTATAAATATAAATATAGTTTATATAAAAAAATAAGTAGGTAAGTTAAAAAAAGATAGCTAATCTATATAAAACTAATAAATACTATTTTTTATAAAGTAATATAAGTAAAGAAGCTTTAATTAGCACTTTTTTTTAATAATAATTTATATTAGAAAAGAACTAATAAAGTTTTTATAAAAAGGTAATATAAACTAACTAGACCTATACTAGCTTAGTAAACTTTATATTTAGCCCTTAACTACCTACTTTTTAGCTAATATACTTTATACTACTAATCCTTAGATTTTATTTATTAATATATAAATTATATACTTATTATATTCTATTTATATTTTTAATTATTAATAAATAGAACTAATACTTTGCTTTAATATTAAAGCTATTATATAATTAGCCTATTTTAGCATTATTACTTTAAATTACTACACTTAAAATATTTTAACTAACCTATTTAAAGTATTACTAAAGAAATTTAAAAAATATATATAACTTTTCTAATAATATTATTACTATTATACTATCCAAGCTAATATAATATATATTACTAAATAAACTGCTATATATAAATTATTATAGTAAAAAACTGCTACTCTACTTTTGCTAAAAACATAGAAATGCTTTATATAACCGCAAAACTCCCCTAAGCATTACAACTTAAGCCTTTTATAATTTGCTTGGACCTGAACTAATTAATATACTTTAAAAAGCATAACAGCATTAGTAGCTAAATATATTAAAAGTTAGTGTATTAATTACTACAATAATTAGTTATTTCGAACTATAAGTAATATTTAAAAGTATTTTTGTATAGATATTTTTTTAAGCTTAAAACAGAAGCTTTAATAAGAACTACTTTATTTTTTAATTTTTTAAAAAGTAGAATAGATCTATTAGTTTTATAGTATTTAGAACAATTAAAGCAACTAAAGCTAGGTATGCTCCTAATTATTAGTTTATTATAATTTATAATATTAAATAAAGAATACTATATATTATAAATTTTATTAATAATAATATAATAATTAATACTTACCGAAAAGTTTTTATTACCTTTAATTACGTTTAAGAATTATTATTTAATAGTTACTTGCCTAGACCTAAACTTATAGTATTAATCCTTAGTATTTAATAAAATAATGGCTAGCGCTATAATTATTTCTATAGAACCTATATGCTTTTAGCTTTTTATAAGCCGAAGCTTTAGGAAAAAATAATAAATATTATAAACGGAAAACCTTACAATTTAAACAAAAATATATAAAACAATTTATTAAAATATTATAAAAATTATATTGTAGTTTATATAAAAAAGCCAGTTTTAGATTTCTAGTTATAGATTTAATTTATTTAGCTAGCCTAGCTAATCTTTTAATAAAATTAGTTAATTTTCTAGCTAATTATTCCACTTATTAATTTTTAACTTATAAAACTTTACTTAAAGTATTATAAATATTTGTAAAATTTAATTATAAAAATATATAGTTAGTATAACCCAAAATATAAAAATATTCCTTTACTATTGTAATGCTTAGTAGCTAGTAAAATTAGGATTCTTATTAATACGCCTTTTTATAACAATTACTAATATATAAATAATAAATTTTTTAAAGAATAACTAATTTTTTTTTCTATTTCTAAAAATATTTAGATAACTAATAGCTTTAGTACCCAGATTATTAATATAATAATTAAATAGAAATAATATGTTTAAGCTAATGCTATAAATATTAGGGCATAACTTGCTATTTAGCTCTATAAACTAAACATAAAAATAGCTTATAAATAATTATTTGGACTATTTAATTATTTTATTGCTTAATTTGTAGGACTTAATAAAAAAATAGTTATAATTATATTAATTTTTAAAATTAAATAAGTAATACTTAGTAAGCTTAAGTTTTTTAAAGCAAGTAGTAACTAATTAAATTATTTTTTTATTATAATTATTAATAAACAAAAGTAAACTATTTACTTTATTAACTTAGTTCTTAGGCAAAATAAAAAATACTAATAATTTGTTTATAATTATTAAATATAAGCTTTTAAAAATATTATTAGTTAATAGATCTTAAAGCTACTTTTTAATATATTTTTTTTGTTTTATATATATAGCTTTTTTATATATACTTAAAATAATTAGTAAAGCTATAGTCTAGTATATATTATTTATATAGTATTATTTTTTAAATATTTAGGCATTCTTTTTAAAAATTTATAACTTAGTAGCTAAAAGTTAATATTTAATAACCTAGTAATAAATATTAAAGTTATAAAAAATTGCCTAAATATTATTAAAAAAATAAAATTATATATTAGGATTATAGTTATTAAAACAAAGTTTTTTTTTTAGTTAATATTACTTAAAACAAAAAAATAATTAGTAATTATTTTATTTTATAAAGCTAATTAGTTAATAAATAATAATATAACGTAGGACACAAGCTAATTGCTAACACAAGTCAATTGCCAACTTTTTTGCATTTTTGTATGTTTTTTTTTTAATTACCATTTTTATAACTAATAATAATAGTACCTTCTTGGAACAAAGCAGATTTGCAGCTTATATTAGAAGCTTTTAATTGCGACGAAAAATTAACTGTTAATTGTATAGCACAAATTTATAATGTTCTTTGTATGACCTTTTATAATTGGCGCGCCGGTAAACAAATTTAATAAATATTTATTATATAATATTAAAAATTAACCGAACTCGAAAAAAATATTATTATATAATATATTATAGATTTAGTTTTATAATTATTTCTGCTTTAAATAAATAGTATTAAAAATATAGCTAATTAACTATTATATAAACATAATATATTTAAAGTTAGTATTAACTAGGCTTTAAATTTTATATAATAATATTTTATGCTTAAAATATATTTTAATTAAAAAATTAATTACTAGCAAGTTTTTTATAAAAATTTTGTTATATATAATAAATAATTTAAGCTTGTATAAAATATAATAATTAAATATAGTATTTTAAAAAAAGATATTTATAATTTTAACAAAATAGGTTTTATAATGGGCCAAATCTTGTCCGAAATAGTTATAATAATATTTAACCGGTATAGATAACTAAGGGCTGTTTAACTAAGTAATTATAAATGGTTAATTATTATTTAAAGTGTTAGTTTGTATGGCTATGTAGTTCTGCTGTATATTATTTTAGTAGGCAAAACTTACTTTTTGTTTTAGTATGCTAATAGTTAACTATTGTATAACTAGAGAATTATAGTTATAAAAAATAGCTAGATAATAAATAAATAAGGTTTAGATTAGATTAATTATTTTAATTTATATATAGCTAGTTATATAAAAGGTATTTATTGCTTATTAATCTTTAATAGCTATAAAAGCTACTATTTAATTAATTTTAAACTATATTACAAAAATTATAATATTATTACTTTTTATATGCTTGCTTATTTGTTATACTAACTTTAACTTTTTAATATTAGTTGTTTTAGTTTATTAAAACATTTATATATAAAAAAAATCAATAATTTAATATGGATATATATTACTTATATTACTAAAAAAGATTTTTTTGTTATGTTTTATAAAATATATAAAGCTTTTATAATAAAATTTAATATTTAAGGAAGTTTTAGAAGCATTAGATTAGTGCTATATAATCTAAAATATATATTTTTTTAGCTCGAAGTCTAATTGTTAACTAAAATACTTCCTAGATCGTTTAATAAACTTTTGGTTTTTTAGTAATTAAAGATTTTATATAATATAACTAATATATAATTATAAACTAAATATATTAAAAATAAGGTTATATAATATTAAAGTAGTTTGTTAAGTGCTATTTTAAATATTATTAATTATATTATAAAAAATATAATATTGCTTATATATAAGGTTATATTATTAGAAAAAAAAATTGCTAAACTTTATATAGCAAATAAAATATTTAGCTAACGCTGCTATATAAAAAAAAAACATATATAGAATAAAAAGTTATTTATTATATAAAAAAAATAAGATTTTAAAACCGAACGGGCTATTAAAAAGCAGATAATAAAAAAAGTATAGTAAAGTAGTTGTTGTATAAAAAGGGGTATATTATATATATAACAATATAGAACATGTAGTAAGCCCGGGTATAACTTGCGTACTTATTAAAATGCTATAAAAATATTTAGTAATAATATTTCTAATTAGATCTAATTAATTTTTTGTGTTATAGTTGAATTATTTGACTTGTATATACGAAGGTGCAAAAAAGTTGGCAATTGACTTGTGTTAGCAATTAGCTTGTGTTCTATGTTAAGCATATAAAGTATATTTTATAGATTTTTTTTTTAAATTAAATTAGATTTTTTTATAATAAATATTTTTGCTTTTTAGTCTATTTATAAAAAAACAATAGTTGCTAGATCGCTTAAAAAATTAATATAAAACTAATTAAAAAATGTTCTAGTAGTTATACTTAAATCTAAAAAACTTAATTAAAAATATAAATATTTTAATATATTTAATTTTAGTAAGTAATACTAACTTTTTTTTAGTAATAAAAGAGCTTAAGCTATAATTTATAAAAGATTTGCTTGTTGGTAGATTTTTTTTATGTTTTAGAAAAATAATATATATAGCAGTATAAAAAGTTATTTTATACTAAACTTTCTTATTGGGTAAAAGTCCTAGAAAAAATATAATTTGCAAATATATATAGTTAATTAAGCAAATACTAAAAAACCCAAAGATTAAAAAGCTATTTAAAAAGTATTAAGTATATAAAAAAAATAAAAAGTTAAATTATTAAAAATAAATATAAAAACTAGGAAAATTTAGCAATAAAAATCTAAAAAAAAAAAATTATTAATTAGTTATAGTTTAAGTTAATTATTATAGTTTAAAAATAGAAACTTAATAACTTAGGAAGTTTATAGTAGGGCTAGTGCGCATGTATAAAAAATAGGTCTTTAGTTATAAAATAAAACATATTTTTAAAAACTTCGGAGATTATAAAACAAAAAATATAAAAAGCGCGCGTTTTTATTTAAAGCTACAAAAGATTTTTTTTTTATATAGCAGACAACGGACAATTATTATAAAATATTAAATAAAAGTTAGGAATTTGTTTTTATTAATTAATTATTATGTTTTTATTTATAATTATGAATTAGATCTTAACCTAATATGTATAAAGATCTGCAAGCCGGAAGACGTAGTCCGATACGGACCGATTAGGTAGGTTTGGTTAGTTTGAGTATGCGATACGCCGATCAGGAGCCCTGCTCCATTTCAATATTTAGTATTTTTTTAAATTATTAAAATAAATAAAAATATTATTTATATAAGCGCTGCAAAAATTATTTAAATAATTAAACAAAATATTATTAATATATTTTTAAAATATAAAAAAACTATTAATAAAACTAAACAAAAGAATATAATAATAGTATATGTTATAACAAATATAAAATATTATAAAATCTTTTTATTTTAGGTATACTTATATATAATAGAAAGCTTGCTTTATATTAATTTTAGTAAAAATTTTAGCTTTAAAAATATATAACAAGGTCTTTTTAATTAGTGGTAAAAAATACCTATTTTTTTTAATAATCTTGTTTAATTTATAATAATTTATATAAAAGTAGAGTCTATTATAGGGTTTTTTTATAAATAGAACAAAAAATACAAATAAGGTATTATTTAGTTTAATAAATCTTTTATATAAATTATTAATAAAGTATTTTTTTATAGTTTTTAATTTATTTAATAATATTTTATATAAAAAGCTATAATTTAAGTTTTTTAAAGATTTTATATTTATAAATTTTATTTTATGGTCTACTTATGGGCGGTAAAGCGGTAAGGTATTAAAATCTATTTTATTAAAAGTATAAAAAAGGTTATAGTATTTTAGAGGTATAAGTTCTAAGGCTTTTTTTTTTTTTTTTTTGTTTTTTTTTTTTAAAAATAGTTCTTTTTTGGACTTACGTTTTTTAATTACCTTATTTACTTAGTAAATACTAGCAATTTATATACTTTTATAAAAATTATTTTTTTAAACCATTTTTTTAAATATTATAATACTTACTATAATATACTATAGTTAATATTTATACTAACTAATATTATTATATTTTAGCTAATATATACTAGTAATATTAGATTACTAATAAAAAGATTTATATTTTTTAAACTTTTGCTTTTCATGTTCCCTTTTTATTTATTTTTTTTTTTGTAAATAGATTCGGGAGGAGGAAAAAAAATATTATATAGGTTTTTTTCTATTTTAACAATATTTTTTGTAGTCAGGTTACCTTTTTTTAGAATACTAATATAAAGTTATTATATAATATTATATGTTTGGTTGCACTAGTTTGTAGCTTGCTGTTATTTTTTTTAATATTTTATATCTTTTTTTAATTTTATATCTTTATATTATATATCTATTTAAAAAAAAATATAACATTTATTCCTTAGTGTTATTTATTATTAGGTTATATTTATAGTTAGGTTTAACTAATAAGTCTAGCAGAAATACTAATCTATTTTATTAATAGTTTGGTAAAATATTATAGGTTTAGAACTATAGTTTACTAAAAATAATATTATATTATATATTTAGTATAAATATTAAAATTTATTAAAAAATATAGCTTTAGATTTTTAAGTTAATTAATAATACTTGCCTAATTAATTATTAATTTTGCTATTATAATTTATTATAAAACATAGCAGTATTTCTATTATAGTAGGTTATAATTATTGCAGGACTTTTTTAGCAAAACAAATATTTATAAATATATATAGTCTAGCTCCTATATTTCTAAAAAAATTATAAGTTATTAAAAATAGTCTATTACTATTTATAGTACAAATATATAAAAAAAACTTTTTTTAAAAAACTTATTTATTATATTTTTTTTTTATAATCTAAAAACATACTTTCTAAATAAAAATCTATTTTACTTAAGGTTACTTTTTTAATAACTTAGTATAGTTTTTATTAGAACTATTTTTTAAGATAAGCATATTTAATTTACTATATTTTGTAAGTATAATATTTATTTAGGCTTTATAGTTAGCTGCTATACTAGCTTTTATTAAACAATTTTTTAATATATATTTTTATTGCTTATAATTAAAGCATTTTTTTTTTAAAATTAGCTTTTTTATTTTATTATTACTAATTTTAAAGCTTTAGACCACAGGTACTATATTGCTTTTTATACTTGCTTTACTTTTTCGGTTAATATTATTATTATTTTTTGCATTATTCTTAGCTATAGTAAAAGTCTGCTTTTTAGCCTTATAAGCTATGTTTTTCTTTTGGTTGCTAATATTTAGCTAATAAACAATTTAAATCATATATTTTATATAAGCATTAAAAATAATACTATTTTTTAAATATTTAAATATAGTCTTATTATAAAAGCAAATTAAAAGTTGATTTTTAAGTTTTTTTTTTTTTTTTTTATTAAAATATATTTTATTAGCAAGTTAAACAAAATTATTTTTAAACTTAGAAAACTTATCTAAAGACTTATTTTTAAAAAACAACTTTTTTTATTTTTTTTTTTAAATTTAGCAGTTTTATTAATATTATAATAATTGTTTTAGAAATAAATTAATAGTATTATAGAAGTTTTAATTTAATTTAGATAAATATTTTTAAAGTAAAACTATAAGTTTTTTATAGCTTTTTTTTTAAAATAGAACTTAATATTTATTATTTTTGTAGTATTATTAGTAAACTAATCCTTATTAATAAAAAAGCAGTTTTTTATACTTTTATACTATATTTTAAACTTAATTTTATTTTTTGTTATATTATTATAAAAAATAGTTATATATATTTAAATAGTTTTATAAAACTTTTTTTTATTTTGTTCTAAATATAAAATTAACTAGCGTTAAGCAATCAAATCTATTATGTACTAATTTATTTTTATTGTTTAATCTTATAAACTATTATATTAAATAATTATTATTTTAAGTTTGTTTAAAAATTAGTTAATAGTTTATTACTAATCTATTTATTAAAAAGTATTTATATAATAGGTCGAAAAATTAAAATTATTAAACTTAAACTTAATAAGTTATATTTAAAGATTTTTAATTAAAATCTTTTAACTAGTATTTTTATTAGCATTTAAGTTAACAAAATATTTGCTTTATTTAAAAAAGCTTATTATATTATTTTTAGTTTTTTATAATAATTTATATAGATCTAAAGCATATTAAACATTAGTAATTATTATAATGTTTTATAACTTAAACTTTTGTTATAAAGCTTTTAAATAATTTAAAACAGTATTAAAAATAGCTTAGTTTATAAATTTTTTAAATATAAGGATTGTTTGTTTTATTTCTAAAATAATCGCGCTAAAAAAAAAATAAGATTATTTTTTTTAATATAAGCTGCTATATATTAGTTAATTAAATTTATAGCTTTTTTATTAAATTTTTTTTGCTTATAATAATATTAGTAATTAATAAAAATAAGGTTAATAATAGCTTATTTAAATTTATTACTTACTTAAATAATAGTAAATTATTTATTTTTATTATTATTATATATTAAAATAGAGTTTTTTATTAAATTAAAACATACTTTTTTAAAAATTATTTAATAAAAAATATATTTTTTATAAGCTATATTTTCTATATAAGCACGCTTTTCTAAAGTTTATGCTATACTACTAAAACAAAAACTAAGTCCTAGCAAATAGTTTAGGGTTATAATAAGTAGTTATAATATATGCTATATATAAATTATTTAATTATTTAAGAAAATATTTAAAAGCAGTTCTAATATATTTTATAAAAGTAATACTTAAATTATTATATATTAAGCAATTCTAAAAGGCAAAGCTTTATTCCAAAAGCAAACTTTGTATTAGAATCTAAGTATAAAAAAAAAAAAAAAGCTAATTTTACAAAGGTATGTTGCAAGTTTTTTATAGGTGGATTGGTAGGAAGTATAAGCAGCTGTTAGGTAAGTGCTAGGTGCCGGCCAGGTATAAGTTATATGACCTAGGAATTAAAGATTGCGGTTTGTGTGGCTTGTGGGTTATAGCCACACTGCCGGCCACCAGCCACCATACTATAACTCCTAAAATATACCAATAAAAACTATTATTTAACCTAGCAAACTTTTATAAGCTTATAAAAACTATAAACTTTTATAATAATATATATTTTTAAAACTTTAATTAAAAGCTAAATAATTTTATAAATATATTTAATTTATTTAATATATTAACTAAAACTAATTATATTTAAAAAAAAAAATATTTAGTTTATAAGCTTTATTTATAATTATATTATTTTTGTTTAGTAATTAAAGCTAACTTAATATTACTAGGCTAGACTTTAGCTATTTAAACAAAAAAAAAATATAACTATTATTTTTATATATTTTTTTATATTTATTTTTAATTTTATAAGTTTATAGTTATATAATAAATATTAAGCATATTTAAAAAAATAAAATCTAGCTTTTTAATAATAATAATTTAAAAAATATAAAAAGTTTAAATTTTTATTTAAAATTATTATTTTTTAAGAATTTTAATAAATAGTTTAATATTTTTTAAGAATTTTAATAAATAGTTTAATATTTTTTAAGAATTTTAATAAATAGTTTAATATTTTTTAAAAAGTTTTATTTTTTATTTAAAGTATACTTAAAATATACTAATAATAAATATATATATATATATATATATATTTTTTTTTATATTTTTTATTACTAAAATTTTATAATTTTTAATATATAATACTTAATATTACAAAAACTATAGCATAAACTATAAAACAAATATTTAATAAAAAGCTAAAATAATTATAAGTAATACTATTATTAGATTTACTACTTTTATATAATAATTTTATATATATATAGATCTTAGCTTGTTTTTTTATAAAAAAACCAATTATAACTATATAGCGCCGAGCACAAACCTAAAAAGCAGAGCTAACAAAAGCGGTTTGACTATTACGCGTGCTTACGGGTTAGATTTGCAAAATATCTTGTATACTAGAGTGTTTTCCCGCGAGGTTGTAGGATAGATAGTTTAGGTAGCTTCGCACGCCGCAAGCCCCTAGGGAGGCATGAAGACATTAGGTCTTCCCCCGGCGTTAAATTCACCAAACCAAACCAAACCTGCACCCCTAGGCTTTCTGTGTTTATTTGAGCCCACACGGGTAAAACTATTGGCCGGAGCCCAGACAAACAAGATCATTGGCCGGAAGTCTGACTCATCATTGTTGGCCTAGAGTCCTCGTTTCCGTTGTCAGAGCCTTCCTGCGCTTAGTCTCTATCTTCGTCGTCGTCCTCAAAGCCTCGATGGATTGGGCCCTCGAAAAGACGTACGGGAGCCCGGATATCCCACTTTGGGGTAGTGCAGACCTTTCGCTAGGTTATTGGCTCAACGGTATACGGGCTCGCCGTTGTGACATCTTCGGACTAGTCGTCTTCGGACTCTGATTCTCCATTCTCCGCCTTTTCTGCAAGTTCTACAGCCTCTTGTACTCTGCGTTCCACTCTTGCGGCTTCTTCGGTGGAAAGTGGAATGGGATCTTCAAAGTCTTGTCCTTTGATCCAATTTTCAACGAGTCTCACGTCTGTAGTTTCATACTTCTGGGTAAGAAGTAGCAACATGCTTTGGCGGAGATAGGGGTCTGGTGTGGGGAACGGTGGCTTCGTAAAATACTTTGCCCAGACTTCTTTCCAGCCTGGCCTTTGGAGATCGCGTATTCTCACTAGCGTCATGATGAAGCGGAAGTAGAGCAATATCGACGCGGGCCGTGCGGCGTTGAGAAATTTCAGCTCTTTACCATCGAGCTCATGCCCTCTTGAAAAGCCACCATCTCTCCCTTGGCCCGAATATGGTGTGTTGGCGACACTCTTCTCAATGAGCTCTATTTTCCATCGGGTGATCTTAGGCGTCTCGTTGGGATCGACAGGCACGATGATCAAGAAGTGCTGATCGAACCAACTCTTAATTCGGCTCAATAGTAATAAAGCATTGCTCGGCTCCCGAAGCTCAGGACCTCTACTACCGAAACGTTCATCGCCGGCATCAGTGTGACGTAGGAAGAATGGGACGATGTGGGGGGCTTTAACGTCTTCCGAAACGTAATGCATCCCAGTTGCATGGCACCATGTCATTTTGTGTTCGGGAACTGGACCAGTTGCGCCGTAGTACTTTTCCACTTCCTCTCGCCACGTTTTCGGTCGCTTGTCCGCCCTGTCGAGCCCCCTGTAGAGGCCCAAAACAAAATTTCCGAGCATCGTTGCCCCTTCAGATCCTGGTTGGATAAGTGGAATAGAAAGAGGTGTGGCCATGGTTGTTATGCGAAATCGTGGTTGTTGTGCGAAATCGTGGTTGCTGCGCGAAATGATTCGAGTGAGGATGACGATCAATAATCAACAACACAAACAAGACCGTGTAGGGCTAAGGATATCCCTAAAATGGAAAGCTTTGCTGGCGAAGCTCCAGTTTTAGTACACTCTAGACTGCAGAATGGTTTGGTTGTATTGAAGTTGTAGAGGTGATGGAGGGGACCTAGTGTCCCAGCACTGTAGCTACTCCATATATACACACCCTAGGCCGTACCTGCCATTTCAACATTTTCGCTGTCAACAGCTTTGCGTATATTTTGACTCTGAATACAAGGCTAATTTACTAAGGTTTCTAATTAGGTACCAGGGGGACACACAACCCCCTTTCGACCACTTTCCCTAGTTTTTTAACACCTTCTCTGTCACAGAAAAAACGACGCTGTTTAATGCCGTGAAGGTATTAACGGTATATAGGGCTCATAACCACTCCCACGCGACATTCCCAAGATGACTTGAAGCTATTCAGAAGGCTTTAGGGTTTACAGTTACTACGGAGTGCGTAAGCTACAAACTCTGATTTAGAGTTGTAGTTAATTTATGATAGCAATTCTAACCAATAGATAAGCTGCAAACACTTTTCTGGCCAATCACAGACTTGCAGACAAATATAGAGTTTTGGGGGGTCCGGTAATGAGCTTCCCGTCAAGCTTTGCTTTCCAATTAGTCTGAGCTAGAGGCTCTACTGATGTATCAGTATAGGAAGGAATTACCCCACGAATGTCTGCTCCCGCCCAAAGAAAGTGGGTGGCGAGGCCAAAATGTTGTTGCATTGTCAATGGAGGGGTCTGTAGCGTAAGCCTGCCAGCTAAATACAGTACTCGCCTTACACCTTCCTTCCCATACCTTACACCCTGGGACCTGCCCACTCCCATATGTTGAATCTAAATATAGAGCTGAGTTTATGCTAGATAGTATAGTAGCGAAAGTTTACTCTGCATGTTTATGTGGTAATGTGCGAAGGTACGAAGGACAGTGCCCATACATTGTCAATTACTTCCATCTCTCCTACAACTTCACTTTTCACATCGCAATATAACAATGTATGATAATCCTTTAACGATTTTTATTGGGAAACTGTTTTTAAAAAAAATTCATGCCAAGTTCAGTTGTATGTAGCGAATAGAATACCTAGCATGTGGCCACCCGGCACATCTGATAACGCCCTACTACCGTTTCGACCGTGAGAGCTGGAACCCTCATAGGACCTCACTGGCCGACATTTTGAAACTCTCCTTCTTACTCCGATGCCAGTTAGGTCATGAGTTCTTGTCGTAGCGGTTCGACGACTTCGCGCCATATTCTGGCGACTGTAGCTTGTTGCTTTTCTCTGTTCGTCATGCCTGCATTATTAAAAGCTTCTTAAAAAATATTGCGTATCTAGCCCTCGATCGGCCCGTCTACTACAGCCTGTTTGATCATAATGCGCATCTAACGCTCGGCGTTTTCTAGAACCTACGTTTCGACTTAGTCCAAGTTCCTTTTGAGCATTTCCAAACGAATCCGCGTAGCTGTCTAGATGCTTCCTACACTACTTGCATTTCTCAGGTAATATGCTACGTCGTTGTGCCATGGCTTCTTCTCGTCAAAGTCTGGAAGTTCGGTGTCTTTCAACGACTGTAGGGAGTTTTTGGCTTCCGTGTTGCACCCAACGAAATTCTCCATGTCGCGAGGCTTCACTTCCATAAGGACTACATCCTCTTTCGAGTCAGATGCCACGTCTACGGGGCGGTTCGGTCGTGTAACACTCGCTTGAGATGCTGGCCGTATGGACACGCCGTGAGTATGTCCCGGTGCCACGCTTACCTCACGCCCCAAACTCACTGCTACTCTCAAGACTGAGCCGTCGGGTTCGACTGAATCTACATCCGCTCTATTCTCAAGCAAGACCTCCTCCAGACACTCGGTTTTATTTCCCATCGTGACACAGAATACCCCTCCAAATTCGTCGCATTCACATCCACTCCACCCAGTATGAGCATATTATTGGGATCCGCGCGTCCTGGCAGTATGATATAGTGAATTGACCGGTACCCATTTTGTTGGTAGATGCGTGGGCTTCTGCGACCGGGGGAACTGATCCAGCAGCGCCGAGGCGTCCGGCGTTGGCATGAAGACATGGGATTCCATGCCACCTATGGCGAACGGCCCGGCCGCGTTTTCGACGTAGAGCTTTTGGGCTTGAGCAAGTGCTTCGGGCTCCTGGCGCATTGGCGGTTCTACTGTAGTGACTCTATCTACAACCTCGTAGCTTAGCGCCGTCATCAGATGGCCTTGAAGATTCTTGCCGACTCCTCGAAGGTTGACGCGGACTGGAATCCCATGGCGATCGAGTAGTTGTTTGTCGTCGATGCCCGAGGAGCTATTCAATGTACATGACTATCACATAGACGCACTGTCTCGGCCTTTCGTTTATATACGAAATATCTCTTGAAGAGCTAGCCTTACCGGCACTCTGCGCTCCTTGGCACTATAGGGAGGGCTTTATACAACAACGTGCTTACTATAGCGCCCCGAACGTGTCGGGTATGGCGGTCCTAGAAGGAGTGGACACGGAATTATGATACGGCAAGCCTTTGAGGCTAGAAAATGGTTGTGCGCACTGGTAGCTCATGACATCTTTAAGAGTCCCATATAGGGAATTGGCCATAGGAGAAACGCTGCACGTAGGAGGGATATTATTATTCCCATCTGGTATTATATCATTGTCGTCAAGCTATCGGTAACGCGTTAATACACTTGAGGTCTTCTCCACAACCTAACCTACTGATTCCATTCATGTTACCTGTCTGCTGTGTATCTCTCTTGTCGGCTATTATACCAAGAGTCAACTCATGCCCCCACGATAAGACATTACTACATCTAAATCATGACGGCCACGAGGTTTCGTCAACTCGGTACACCAACTTCACTCCGCTCACCTGGCCGCGGCGCATCTCCTCCATACCCTCGAGACAACCCAGCAGCCCCCTTTGCCCGACCTTCTCAGGATGGGTCTTCAATTTCCCCTCAGCCCACAGCTTCTCCGCCATTGGAATCCATTTCCTAGCGAATTCGAGGTCTTCGGGTTGAGCGGGAAACCCCTCCGTCTCGAAGATGTAAAATTCCCCGGAAAGTGAATAGCCCAGGAAGAAAACGGATTCGACGTCGTCCCGCGGACAGTCGGTGCCTAGGAGGTTGCAGTAGATGAGGCCTTCCTCGCGATGAGCATCGGACTGTGGGGGAAAGGCGGCCGCGCAGATGGCGGCTGTGCTTGGCGTGCTCACGGTGTCGAGAACTTTGGTGATGGACCCGTGGCTTGCTTCGTAGATCTGCTGCCCTACATCCGGTATCCGCTATATGATCGTCAAGTCGAGTTTTAATTACATGCAGCCTCTAATGCAAGAGGTCGCCAGTCTAAAACGCGAGGGGGGAATGATAAGAAAAAAAAAAAAAAGATATTACATACGTAATCAAAGACCATATCGGCACCTCGATCCTTAACCAGGTCGAAGTGTTTCGGCGAGCAAGTCGTAATGACGTTCCAACCAGACCTATAAATAGCAGAATAAGCCATTAGCCAGGAGCCTATGCCCCGTATTTGAGTTTTCTCGTGTTGCCAAACAAAAACCCCAATAACCCCAAAGCAATAGAAGGCGGTTCTCACAATTTCGCAAGCCGGATGGCAACCGTCCCCGTCGCCGTGCTGCCTCCGTAGATCAACACCGTATTCCTCTTCTCGTCCCGATTCCCATCGGGGATGCTCCCAACACGGTCCGGAAACGGAAGGCCCAAGACCTTGTACAGCGCGTACCCGGCTGTCGCGAACCCGACGCCGACGGTGCACGCCGCCTCGAAGCTGACGCCGTCGGGGATCCGCACCTGCATGTCCGCCTTGACGGCGATGACGCGCGCGAAGGCGCCGTTCTCGGGGTTCGCGTCGTTGCCTGTTCCATCCATCAGATAGATGATACCGAGATTCGGCCGAGGATAAAGGTCCCCCGGGTCAAACTCTCAGGGGCGTAAAATATTGCTGTAGCGTACCTCCGTGCGCGAAGCCCGCAATGCGATCTCCCTTCTTGAAATCCTGCGTCACGGCCCTCCCGACCTCTTCCACGACCCCTGCGTAGTCACACCCGACCAGCGTGCCATTGTCGCCGGGTGCGTCGAGTGTTGTCCAGTCCGTCGGATTCAACGCGACGGCCACCGTGCGCACCAGGATGTAGTCATCTCGGAGCTGGGGGATTGGGATTGGCTTTAGCACGGCGTTGCCGGCACTTTCTCTGATTAGGCCGTAGTTCTGCATTATGAGTGAGCGTATCATGACATGTCCTTGCTAGATATTGTCACCTTCGGTTAAAAAAGTATAAATGATGGCACTCAAATACGATTTATAATACATACTGGTGAAAAGGTGACGATGGTTCTATGTGATGTTGCTTGATTTGTCAGCTGTCAGCGCCGTTGTGGATACGAGGATCGATCTTCATGCTGACCAACCCTCTTGCGACAACTAGTAGATAGATAGACCTTCTTTTCTTTCTTTTATTCTCCTTCCGCTCTTCTCCTCTAACCCCCCCCCCCCCCCCTCCTCTTTCAGCCCCCGAAATCCTTTTAGCGCGGTGTTAACGATGTTTAGATATAATTGCTGAAAGTGGGCAAAGCACGATCAAGGCCTCATCAACCCTCTGATATCTAAACGGCCCTGGTATGGTAGTCTCGAATTTAATGTAGTAGATCCGGGCCATGTGCTCTCCAGAGAGAACTAGAACACGAGGTAATGTAACTGGACACAAGATTCCTTTGAAGCAGACCCGACATTCACAGAGACTCGCCTTAAAAATTAACAGAGAGCGTAGAACACTCATTTATTCGTATCCACAGTACACATATATACCTAGGGGGCCCGGCTGTTGTATACCAGGACCCGCGCTTCAGAGTGTAACTGCTATTAGGCTACCTGAATAGTTGACAAGTTTCAGTTGACCCAGCGGCAAAGCACTGCTGCTTCGGATATACTGATCAAGTTTTGTTTTATAACACTTACCCTTTGCCCCTGTTTATTTTATGGACTCAGCGGTTTGTCGCCCCCTGGGGTCGAAGCCCCTTTAGAATTTGACATGCTGTATGGTGCCTAATAATCCATGATATTAATATCTCTCGCTAGTCCTTAGCGTTGTGGAGAGGGTGGTAATTGCTCATGAGAAAGAAAGTTGACATAGGTAAGACTCACCAAAACTTGCTTCGCGTTATAGATCCTCCATGCAAGATTTTTTATGCTTCCGTCGGCGGGGACGACTGCCGGGGCAAACTCGATACCAAACATCTGTCGAATGGCATAGACGATCCTCTTTGCGTATTTGCCGTCACGCTCAACATGACTACCCCATGGTTCCGTGGGTTTGCTGGGTGCAATATCGGGGTCTCGATCTAGGCAATTTTGCACGACTGGGAGCAGGGCTGATGCGATTGCATTCTGATAGCTTGCATGGGCATCGAATCCCACCGGCACATCCTCATCATCGAATCTTGCAACGTGAATCTCAAATGGCTGGGAGATTGACATCACATTATGACCACCGTCGTGGTGATATCGGATCTCGAAAACTCCCTGTGTCCACCATAGCTTGTCTCCTGAAAAGATCATCTCGCCCTGTACAAGATCGATCCCATCGGAACCCGAGCTTTGGACGGGGACATCCGATACGAGGATACCCTTATCGGCCGTAGTAGACTCGTATTGGCCAGAAATGGTTGGGATCCAACGACTTAAAGAAGAAACGTCAGTAACCTCCCTCGACCGGTTGTCAGCAACCATGTATAGTCCGATCCAATCTTTCTTGCCATGGTTGGAGGGCGCCGTCCACTTGACTTTGATAGGTGCACCATATTCGAAAATCAGTGTATTCAGATGGTTGGGGAATCTGCCGGCTGTTCCCTCCTTCCCACTAGATCTCTCTGTAAGTGCCGAGCCAGAGGAACTCTCTCCCTCAACAGTTACTGAATAATGTTTAGGATCATAAGTTTCCAGGTCGGGAGCAGATATAGCAATGCCAAGCCGAGCAGGGTATTTGTTAAAAAGCGCCGTAGTGTCTCTAACAATTGTCGAGACGCCGGCAGCTAGTTTCGGGCGAGCTGCGTCTAATATTTCCTCGACCAAATGGGAAGTCTGGTCCATGACTTGGTTCACGCTACTCTGCCATTCGACCACGTAAGGTGGAAGTGATCGCTTAATAAATCGTGTTAAGCCGGCTTCATCCCTGAGACTCTCGCCGTATATCTTCTGCATATGGGGTTGCTCGACAAACTCAAGGAATCCAATTGTGAGAAGATGGCTAATCAAGGCTAGGGCGAAGATTGCCTTGCTCCACGTAATCAGAGCAGCACCCCACAAACCTGCGGTACCGATGATCCTTTCGGGGTTGTTCAAGAAACGATAAATTGATGTGTAGTTAAGCTTCACACCACGCTCGAAAAAAAAGTCCCCGAAAAACCAGCCAAACTCGCCTAGCGATTCGTAGATGCTCACAGCGGTCCAGGCTTGCAGGGCGACGAGACTAGCGCCGACCACATGCAGTAGGAGAACGAAGCCATAGCTCCAGTCAACAGGAACCGAGTACATCTTCCAGCAGGCTGTAATAAATGAGGCGTAGCAAAGAACATGAGATATATGATACATCCCCTTCCATTGCCTCCAGGCCTCGTCTGTCGTGTCCCCAAACTTCAGGAAGTGGCGAGTCCACATTTTGTCTTCTGACTGGCGATGCAAAATTGAGCCTAAGCCAACAGAGTACCAAATTCGCCACACGAGTGCGTGCGTAACGAACAAGAACTGCCAGAAAGAAGTTTGCGGGGTCACCAGTGCTAGTATGGCGAGATACAGAAGCAATAGGCATGTTGAATAGTCGGTATTTCGAAACAAGTCGATATTTCGGAGGCCAAGTAGGTTGTGGATTTCCTTAGGCGAAGGTTGCTGAGGTGCGGATGAAGAATCTAGAGGCTCTTGTAAGGCACTTGTCTCGGGTGATTGTACGTGGTCATGGTCCCGACTTTCAACACGCTTTCGAGGTGCGGGAGGATTGTAAATCTTCTCGATATGTGGATTTTCGACCAGAACCAAGAAGGCGAACTGACACGCGTGGGCGAGGATAGAGATGAAAAGAACGGCGTAGCTTCCAGCCATCATAGAAATCCCGTAGTAGCCTGCGTAGCCGATGGAGTACATGGGATGCGGTGCCATTTCGAAAACGCCATCAAACGTCAATTCTTGGTCGACGAGAAAAAAGAAATCGCCCCAATACCATGCATAGTCTTTCACAACCCGAAGCGCATCGACCTTGACCCAAAAATTGAATACGACGATGGCGAGGCCCAGTACCCATCGACCCAGCGTCATAAGCAGATGTTCGCCTACCGGCGTGTGGGTGCACGCTATGGCGAAGAGGCCATATGACACGAAGTCACACAAAAGAATGAGATCGACGAACCGGCGGAAGAGCAACCAGGTGTTGTACTCGATAGGAGCGCTGTCGAAGTCAAACTCACTGTGGATCTCGGTCTCGGATTCACGTTTGAGCAGGTTGTATAACCAAGGGCGTGGATTCTTCCCAGTCGAAGGAAGCTCGAAGAGCTGCCATTTTTGAGCCCATGCAACAAGCGTATGGTCATTAGACTGCCAGCGTAGCAAAACGCCAATACCAACATTATAGGCGGCACGCCAAAAGAGATAGATAGCAGCAAATACGTACTTGCTCTGAGGTGACGGTAGAGCATACAACGCCAAAATGTGGGCGGCCAGTACAGTCAGTACGAAGATGTCGCCTACATTCTTGGGCTGTCTAGGATCAAGCATCTGTGGAATCCTATCGCGAGTAATTGGCACTACGAAGACTACAACATCATAGACGGCCGTGAATTAGCCCAACTTTCCCATCGGATCATATCGAGCATTCTCGCTACTTACCCCTTCCATCACGGGTTCGGCCATACGTCTTTTTGACCTCTGCAGTCCGGGACCCCTTGCCGTCTTTGTCATTTTGATGCGAGGACTCGTCGTTCCCCGCATGGGCGTGAGGGGAAGGGGTATTGCCGCCATTCTTCTCGTCGACCTGCCTGCGACGCAGCTCGGAAGCGGCAGGGTTCTGTCTATTGGCTGACGGATTCATGGTGATTGGCCCGACGTGGCTGTGCTGCAGAAGGATGGACAAATGTCAAGGCGAGATGACGAAATGTGTTGAACTTCGTCTGCCTGCTCGCAGCCGCGAGGCCGAATGTTGAATAAAGACAACGTAACAATAATTAATGGGGAGAACACCCCTTCTCGGATCGTGGAATAAGGGAAGAGAGAAAGGTGAGGAACCAAAGCACTGCTGTAGGGATACGTGAGTGATGACTCAGTTTTGGGTGTAGGGGAAAGACGGGGATTATTAGGTTCGGCATGTATTTATGTAGCTTAATTTAGGTTAATTCGGTGGGCGTCATTTCTAGGGTAAACGGTAAACTGTCTCGTGCTCAGTGCTGTCATTGTGGCATCTGCCGTGCTTCGGCGTAGGGGGTTGGGATTGGGTCTAGGATAACGTCAATGGGAATCACATGCCCACTAGGTCTTGTCCGTGCCAGTCCAGTCGTCTCGTTACCTAACGTGACCGGGTTATTGCCGCGGGCAGAGAGAGCGTAACCCGAGAGGGAAAAGCGGCGCCAAGGTAACCGGCTCAATGGGTTGAGCCCATGCTGGCTGCTATGCCGGTTGCAGCCACCTTATCCCGCTTATCGGACAGGAGCAATAGATAAAAGTGGGACAGACGTGACAGCGACAAATGGGCACCCCATATTTCCACACCCGAGGAATAGCCTCCATTATCTATCTCTACACAATCTCAAAGAGGTATGCACCACTTTGATTTACCTACCAGTAGTGTGCAGGTGCTATCGTGCTGTTGCACCGCCTAGCTCGGTAGTGCCTTTTCCTACTGTACGGTTGTCAAAGTATTTCGAACCACCTCCCTCTTGCGGACGAGCGTCTGGCCATAACCGAGGTGAAGTTGGTATGGTAGGGTCTAGCAGGTGTTCTAGTCGTCGACTTGTGGTCACTTTGTTGCTGGAAGAATAAAAGTTTCGACCAAACACCCGCATTGAGGATGAGGCATAGCATTATCCTATTGCGGCAAATTCAAGTTTAGAGCTATCCATATTTTTTTCGAGTTCCGTGTGCACTTTTTTGCTGTTAAATACACGCGCCTGATCTTAAGAGCGGACAACTGGGGGATGTGGCAGGATTCCAACCTCTATCGTCCTGGTATTCACATCGACGAGTGTGGTAGGTAATGACCCGGACATGTACGGTTATCACTCGCCCTTCACTGAAGTGCGGTGAAGCATATAAAAAAAACAGACATGTTTGACCGGTACATGTAGTGTCGACCATCTCGAAAAAAAAACCTAAACCCATGATTATTCATCTCGTATCATTATTTATCCGCTCACATCTATCTGACGTCCATGCCATGCAACTTATTGGGCCTTTTTCGCAAATTCTACACGTAGGATCAGATGTTTGAAACCATATCCGTCCATCTTCGCACAGGCCTTAACGGCATCGCCGCGGTCCGCGAAGCTGATGAAGGCGAAACCCTTAGCTAGACCAGTATCGCGATCCTTGGCGAGGAACACACGCGTGACGCGACCAAACCTTTCGAACATGTCGCGGAGTTCTCCCTCTTCGGCCATTTCGGATACCTGTAATCGCGTGCGTTAGTGGTCGGTTGCATACAGCGGACAGACCGCAGATATCGAAGGCTTAGAGATAGAAGATAAGCCGAAATGAACTCACATTAGTGACGCGCAGCGTTGCAAGATCGTCCCGTTCGCCGTACTTGCTACCGCCCATCCTCTCTCCTGCGGCACCACCAGCGCGATCTCCTCGGAGCGCAGGCGGAACATAACTGCCCTTCTTGTTGCCTACAGCACCACTCTGAGCGGCCGCGAGATCATCTCCCATACCGGCGGCGACATCAGCAGCGCCCTCTGCACCAACAGGGGCCATCGTGTCCTTGTAAGGGCAACGAGCTGTGAAATGTTCGCCGTTGCAGATACGGCACTTGACGGTTTTGTCCTTAAGCTGCTCTTTCATGGCGTTGGCGTTGGGGTCCTTAGCCTCATCCTTGGTATCCTTTCGCCAGTTGGTGCTGAGACGGAAGATGATGTTTTCGCCGACCGAGGTCGTGTCGGGCTGGGGACCGGCGCCGTCCTTCTCGGATAGGCCAAACTTGGCCCAGGTCTTGCGGTCGGCGACGCGGGGGTTCACAACCTCGCGGTGTGTCACCAGGCGGATACGGCGGGTTGTCTTCACCTTCTGGTTGTTATCGTTTAACCGGTATGTGATTGTGGTCTTGGTGCCGTCTTTGTTTTGGATCGTCTGCGGGGGAGGGAGTTCAACGGCGACCTCGTCGCCCTCGTCGTCGTCGGCCCAGTCTCTGTGCAGGCAGCACTTGGTGTCAGCATGAACGCAGTGGAGCATGGCTGGGTCGCAAATACACCTACCTAGGCTTTGTTGATGCCATGTTTATCTGTAGTGCGAATCTGGGCAACGGGTCCAAGGTCGGGCCTAGTATGACGGTATATGTTGATATTTTTGTCGTCAAATGTGATTTTTGCGATTGAGAAATAATTCTGAGGCAAACACAAGGCTGTGTGGGGCGAACAAGTTGCCCCGCGCATTATCTGTTTAATTCTTAAGTCCGATTGCGTAGTGCAATTCAGTGGGTATTTACTATGGAGATAACTATAGGTAAGGTTGGCGTGCAGGCGGCACCGTACCTACCTAGGTAGGTAGAGGGGTAACTTTAATAGGTACCTACTTAGACACTTGTCCCCTGTACCTTCGCGTCTCTTCAAGTTGTCTTGACCAAGCCGTCCCGCCACCAGCATAAGCCACCTAGTATATCATACACGCCGGCATAGCATCTATCGAATAGGGTGTCGGTCACGAAAAATACTTAATAATCGGAGCTAAACGCATTCGAAGAAAGATCATCGCTCCTATAAAATGTAAAACTGTGGAAGAATACGAAAGTAGAGCCCAGACAACCTTGATCTGGCTATGCTTGTTTGCATGCTGCCGGTAGTATACATTTCCAAATAGCCCGTTGTCAAAAACATCGTCCCATCGTGTAAACTCGTGATAATACCCCGCCATGCCAGTTCCATCGGTACAAACGCCCCCCGCTGGCTCCCAAACCAGATCAAGACCATCATACAAATCGTCATGAGCGTAATATACATGAAATGAAACATCGATGTTGATATAACAAAAGATAAATACTATGCACTGTCATGTCAAGCTTTTATGCTGTGTGTCCCGCCGAATATTTTCGGGGGAGAGGGGGAAGTGCGCAGCTTGGAGGTGGTGCTAGCGGTGGTCCCTCGTTCAATTGAGGCATACTCCTCCTAGCTGTAATAGACTTTTCTTGCAAGTCTATCGTGAGGGGTTGAGGAAGAGCTCGGAGCGACGGGGCGGACCGCTTTGGCGCACACGATGATTTGACCACGAGATTAGCCTTGTTGTCAGCCAGAGTCGGCCTCGCCTCATCCATATTGGTCGGCGAATAGGATAGGTTTTGAAAGGAACGACTTTCACTTAACAAACTAGATCTCTTGTACAATGAATCCTTGTTTAGCGAGATTCCTGAGAGCCTCCGTCGCGCGCTGTATGAATCAAGAGATGAAGCTGCCCTGGGCATATGCTCGTCCGTTCTAGTATCGTCCCCGCCGACACGTATATCGACTCCGGAGTTTGGGACGATTTGACTGTATGTATCACTAGTGGTTTCATTCATACTGTCTGGCCGAGAAGGCTGAATTTGAGCAGGGCGTCTAGGCAGATACAGCTGATTCAAAGTACTTTTCTCGGAAGAGCTGCCGAGAGCAGATGCTGCATATTTTGATTCAAGTGTACTGCTCTGGCAAGAGTCGACCGACCTTGATAATGAGTTTGGTGAACAGGGAGATCCTGGGGATGGCTGATCAATCACTATTGAAAGGGGCCTTGACATCAAAAGTGCTGTCGGTGGGGGTTTTCGTGATATTTTGCCGTTCCTATCATGTTCGATTGTTTGTGGGAGATAACTTAAGCCACTAGATACTGATGTGTTCAACGAAAATCGCTTGCTGGCCGCGTGAGGTATACTGAAATTTGGAACACTCGGTCCGTTTAGCTGCTCATTCTCATGACCCAGAGCTACAGTAGGATGAGCATATGGGCGGGAACTTTGTTCTATCGGTGCTTCGAATGATGAGATCAAAGTCTGCATTGATTGTCTCCGGTTCGCAATGGCTACAGCATTCGGCCGTAAACGGACTTCTGGCAGGCTTTGGAGAGGCAGCAAATCCTCCCCTTGACTAGAAAAACTCGCTCGGGTCGGGGAACAAGCCGGGGATGAGCCTTCTGAGGTGACCATCGTTCTCTGTCCAGAAGACATGTACGAGAATCGATGAGTGCTGCTACTGTCCCGCAAGTTATCAAGACGTTGACCGTCAGATGAGACCAAGCTAGCTGTCGGCGAACCATTATCGATTGTGTAAGTGGAAAGTCGGTGAGGAAGAGAAATAGCAAAACTACTTTCTGTAGGATCAATCAGAGAATTCTCTGGTATGTAAGAGAAGTCCCGTGGGATTATGCGCGAGAATCGATCACGATCCTTGACAACAATAGTCCTTTGACTATGTTGTGCTTTTAACTCGGAAGCTAGATCATCAGCTTCCACCTTCCCCGTCTCTGACATCCTCCTCTTGCCACCGTGAAATTCTATCTCTCTTCGGAGGATTGCCAACCAGTTATCCATACTTTCAGGGTTTTCAAAGACGAGCAACATATTGGAAACATGTCTGTTGTCCCTTATTGAAAGTTTTGGCCGACGAGACTTGGGGCTCACAAATGTGTTTCCGTCAGCATCCGTGGTTGAAGCTACCTGTAAAACCCAGTGTTTCCCAGGAATAAGATCACTGGCATAGGCGGCGGACGTTGGTGTCAGCTGCAAGATTTTTTCCGGTACACGATTAAAGGTACCTTCCGCGGCGTATTGGAGCAAGTATCCAGAAGTGACTAGGACAAATATTTTGCTCGTCCATTCCGACAAGTTCCTAAGACCAGCAAGCCTTTGCTTCTTCTTCAATGTATCGCCCTTGACTTTGAGATTGGAGTCATTACCGTACTCTGAGTTTCTCATGCCGGGCCCTTGAATAAATTCATTAGTCCTCGTCTCGCTGTACCGCGCAAGCGTTTCCACAGGGATACTGCAGACTGGTAAGGTCGCATGCTTTACTGCTTGCGGGTAAACTTGGAAGAGGGGGGGCGGGTTCCATGGCTTAGCCACAACTCGGCCGTGCAAGGGCATAGCTGGTTGAAGCCTATCTGTGCTAGAATTGCTTTGTGGTGAATACGGACTAACAAGGTTGGCAGGAGTCGAGCGCGGGTCGGCTGACGCTGGGCTAACAAGAGACGCCTCTGAGCGGGACGAATGTAGCCTATACGGCCAATTGCCGAAATCTGCCAGGGAAGCTCGGATGCCTGGAGGCCGTGATGTGATTCGTGAAGAAGGTTCCTCGACAACTTTGTCCGCCTTTCCAGCCTTTGTCCTAGTAAATATACCCCTTAACCCGATCTTTGACTCTCTTTTCATTGGCTTTTCAGCTCGAAGTGGTATTCTGTTCTCATTTTGAACAAAATCAATGTTAGGTGGTCGTGCTCGTCGTCGACTAATTGGCCGCTCATAGAGTGCATCTGAAGCGTTGCCTGAAGAGGTTTGAAGTTGTACTTCGCCCATTGCCATCGTTTGCAACTTGGGGGTTAATAGGTACCAGGGATACAGCTAAGCTTTTTGGCGTGTTCTAAGCTCGCGGATGCCGGGGGAGAACGAAGATTCGAAAGCGCGATGTGTTCA
Organism: Ustulina deusta; assembly: GCA_023159155.1. Classification (NCBI taxonomy): domain Eukaryota; kingdom Fungi; phylum Ascomycota; class Sordariomycetes; order Xylariales; family Xylariaceae; genus Ustulina; species Ustulina deusta. The sequence continues at coordinate 590,948 of JAJNNX010000004.1, read as the reverse complement.
GAGAAGAGCCGGGTTAACATGTGAAATCGAGAAAGCGGCTTCGAAATGAAACCACAGTCTCGACGGCGAAGTGAATAAAAGATTCAAGTAAAGTCAGGACGGGCGCGAAAATGAATGCTGGTCGAGAGAGCTGGCTTATAGTTAAATGAAGCAACAACAATAAGCAAACCACCTGCAGTGTTGCTGACTGTATTGTGTATGCAACCTTGGTTCTCAACTTGAAAGGGATAGTCGGGTCTTAGATCTCAGAAAACGAGATCGCCTCCCTTAATGAAAATTGGCTGCCGAACGCTCGGATACGCTACGGTAGAGCCGATCAAATAGAACAGAGTGGACTGTATTATATTCAAGCCGAGGTGGAACGATAGATTTTGAAGAGGTTGGAGGGGATGAAACATAGTCAGGCGGTGCTGCGGATGAGAGCGGAGAAAATACAGCGCTACGTGATGTATATAACGATCCGACTATTAAGAATGCTGGACCCTATTGCCGCGACAACATGATGGGTGATTGGCCAAGTGCGGCAAAGAAAGGGACCCAAGTTCGCGTTGGTAAGGTGAGAGATTAGAGAAAGGTCCTCGAATAGAGTGATGTGTACTGGGACAGAGTATGTATCATGATTGGAGGAGGTACATAAGGTAGTATCTATATGTATGCAGCGTGGAGACGGAGGGTGTTGGAGCAGTGGGAAGGGAGCTGCGGTACCGGGTAGTACAGCAGTGGATGGAGTGTGGAGTGAAGGGCTCTGTCTGAAGAACCCCCCTGCAGCAGTGACACAATCTGTCGGGGCCGGTCCGGGGATCCTTTAGCAGCTTCGCCAGGGATACAAGTGTAGGTGGTGTACCTAAGTGTATACTAAGAATCTGCTAAGAAGGGGCGGGACTCTCAGATGGGTGCTTCGCCCACTCGGTATATATATGTAAACATCACCTAAGTATGATTAATCGAGATCGCAACACAGGCGAAAGGTGTATTCGTAGCTCGACCACCTTTCGGGCACTACTCTACCAGCATGCATTGTATTTTTTTCCAACTACGTAGTTCATTTCTCTCTGTTGCACCACCTTGTCGATTAGGCGTTCAGCTTCCAGGTTGTCAGCCGAAAACACCATGTTTACTGATCTGTCCAGGGAAACTCCCAATTTAAGAACAACTTCTCCATCGTACAAAACGGGAGATAGGGCTTTTGTGTTTTTAGTTTAGGTACCTACTACTCCCGGAACTTATAATCAGAATTGCCAGGAGGTTGGGACCAATTTTCATGTATTTCGAAGGGTACCTTAGCAATCGGATACCTACTGGGACAGTATACCTGCCTCGTCTCCATATGTAGGCCACCCTGGCCACAATACATTCTCCTCAGTGGGCGCATGGAACCGCCACTCAAACATGAAGCGAGCTCCAATCTTGAGCCTCAGCCCAGGATGCCCATCGGCAGTCCAAGGCAACCGTACCGCATATGGAACTCTACCATTCACAAGACCGATATTAAATCGCACAACACCCAGTAACGCGCGTCATTGTGTCAGCGAACTGCTCCCTTTTGGGGTCTTCCCCTGCACTCCTGGCGGCAGTTGTACGTCTGTGTGTGTGCGTCGAGTTTCCCTTTTCTAGATATGGGTTTGCGTGTCAGCCATGCAACAACGTCCAATTATCATCAACTTCATTTTTTTCTCACCGGTTGTTACGTTTGATGCCGCTCAGGGGGGCTCTATCTAATCATATTTTGAATTGGTGCTAAGAACGCGTTCGCGTTGCCTCTAATCCCTGACCGGTCCGGCGAATCAACGACGTGCAGACACTAAACGTCATTCTCATATATTCCAGGGTAGTATTCATTGCCAGATATGTCGCGAGTAATTTGACGTAGGTAGGTAGGTCAGACTAAAGGCGGCAAGTTATTTTTTCTGATGATAGCTGTTGCTGGTCCAGCACGCTTTCCATATGTGCAATAGGTATAAAATCACAAGAGCCTCAGTTACGCTCGGATTCTTGTTATTAATTCCCATGTACCACTAGGCGACCACTGAGATGCTGGAGGCTCCAAGGGAACCTCATAGCTGAACGTCTGGTTTAGGCTGGGCGAGCAACCATAGTGATGCTCATCTCTTGGTATTGAGGTTGTGCGACGAGATGTTTTCCTTCTCATTGCAATGGTGACGATAGCCCACCAATAATGACGCAATACTAGTCAAATTTGGGAAATCTTTGCGAGGTCGCTGGTGCACACACAACCTGCGGGTGTCTGGAGGTCCGCAGTGGCAGGCAGGCCTGAACTACCTATTTAGAAATGAATTGTGGTGGGAAGCTCAATGAGCCGTTGAATAAGTTACCGGTAGAACCAAACTTCTTTAGCTACCCATCGCTGTCGAGTGTCACCCAATAAGCCGAGCATCTCTCATAACGTGAACTACCTATCCTCAGCTATTCGTCAACAAAAGCCATCCCATCTTATTTTTAGGTGTAAATCAAGTATCAGATTAAAACCCTTATTTTGCATACTTAACTCCCTACACTTACTTTCCCTTATACTTTTGTCTTCTCCTGAACAGCGATGGCATACTTGGTACACACTTTGGGACCTCCTGTTGTGTCCTGTTACACCGCCGGTATGCAACTGTCTGTCTCTCTTATCTGTCAAGTCGGTTCGGTTTATTGCCGGGATGCTTCACATAACAGGTGCTGTCCATGTGGTTAGCCATCATGGATGTTTGACAGTGCTGTCTTGTACGACAACAGCTACATGCTTCCTTTCGGGTTATTTCATCGATGACTACATTGCCAACTGCGCTTCATAGAGTAGCACTCACGAACCAGTTTGCGTGCACCACCATGCACGATCAACGAAGTGCAATCTACTAGTATCTTTACATCGAGGCCGTACCTACTCGCAGCGCTCCACGCCCAGTCTCAAGGCTACCTGCTGTATACTCGTACTACATCGGCGCCACCTCACTGCAGGTCTAGTGGCTTTCTGATACATACAGGCCTACCTACATATTGGTATACTACCTGTAGGTACAACACCACTGCGTGCGGTTCCTGCAGTAGTTCCGTGCGCTAGATTCCTCTGGCCTTCCAGAAAACCGGGCCAGCAGAAAAATATTTTTATGATTGGTGATGTCTGTCATGCCATCTCGCGACAGCCGGTTATACCGGCAACTGCTCTTCCGCTACTGTCTACACTAGTGCACACCACGCAATGCCTACAGTTGGTAATCTAAACGGATTTCTGTAGTATAGTGTACTTCGACTTAGTCCTCCACCACTGATCTACGTCAATCAATCACTTTACATTACACGAACACTACAATTAGAGGCTCAGCCCTCACATTTCTTTCCTTTTCAGGATCTATGCCCCTATAGAGTCGGTACCGAGTTGTGGAGCGCATTCCAATAAAAAATCGTTTCTCCGACTCTGCCCTATCAGGCGATCCTCTCGGCGCCACACTGTCCTAGGTTAGTGTACTGGGTATGCAGTCAGCTTTACCCCGGCATATGTTGCAGCTTACACTAGGTAGGCAGCGACCTAGTGTAGGTAGCCCATTTCCCGCGTCATATCGGTGTTTGGGCTGAGCCAGCAGCGGCTCTGTTGTTTATTCCCCTTGTTGGTCGATGTTCGGCAACTTGCAGCCCAAGATGACTCAATATGGACCCAAGGATATTGACGAGCATACAAATCCCAGCAGCTGATGGCAGACTGATGTGCTGTCGGCGTACCTCGCCAGCTCGCGTGCTGCGTGGGCACAGGGTTCAGGGCAATCCCTGGGCCTGTCTTGTCTGCCACGATAATTGTCGGGTTATGTGTATTTCGGGCCCAGTACTGCATAAGCGTCAGACTGACGGTATATCCAGATTGGGTGACGGGAGATATTATTGGTAATCTGCGGAGTAAATATTAATAGTAGTACTCGTATACCCAGTGTAGGGAGAGGTTGTGTCTCCGATAAAGTTGTACAGTACTATGTCTTCATTTTACGTTGTCAATCCATTGGACTCGAGCAGAGGTCGTACCAGTTGACCCGATATCTTGGTAAGACCCTTGTTACGCGCAACGTATAGTGCGTGGCCAATCCCCTGGTGTGCATACTGTGCGTATACCTGCCCACTGTAGACAGCTACGTAGTGCAGGTACGCTCATTCATTCGGCCGCTTCCAAATATGTTCAACCTCTCAGCCGCAGCAAAAATATCATAGTATAGATGAACGAAACCGGAGCAGAAGACCGTAGTTCTAGCCGTAAGGATTTGATGACAGTGGTATCGACTGCATAAGGAGTATACTTTTGGCATCACTATCTTGGGGAAAATTACCTATCGGAACCAATCGAAAACCTCGCGCGGAATGGAAATTCAATATCTCCCCGATTGTGGCTTGCGATCAGCCGCTTCCATCACACATTTCGGCGCCAAACATGCTTTCTCTCAGGCACGTGTCGCCTCCAGACGCATACGGTAGGTACACACGTAGGAAGGTAGTCTACACTACTAGTACCTGCCTAGGCATGCGTACCTACATACTTACATAGTACTTACTCCTAAGCCACTTGTAACATTACCCGAAATAGTTGCTTTTCCCGAAAAGCCAATGCGGCAAATGGTTTCTTTTCAGCTCACCATCTGTGAAGGGATCCCATTCGACGACATCTCTTCTCCAATCCACAGCCATGGCTGGAATACTGGACGCCGAAAGCCACCGCTTGGATTGTGGCGGGTGTGCAGGATGACCTGCATCATTTCGTTCCACTGAAAATAATCCCTTGCATCGTCAGGAACCGCAATCTCTCCCAATCCGGTCCACCTCGATCCCCAGCGACATGCAAATCACAGTTCGTTGAGGTAGGTGCAATAGGTTCAGACTCGTCGCCTAGGAATCAGGACAGTACAGGCCAAAAATCCCGTGGGCATTCAATTGTCAATCTCTATATTAGTGCATACTGCACTCCATGTCTCTGTCCCTAATATTATCAGTAATCCCAGCCGACTATACCGTCCCATGCGCATATCGTATAGGTAGTTCGTCTGATCCAAGTAAGATGTCAGCAGGCTTACTCGACACCTGCGGTCCTGCATTGCGGCCCGTCGAGCAACTTTTCTAGCTCCGTCAACGAAAGCCCAATGAGTTGAGACAGTCGCTTCTTGAGCTCGTCGACCGAGATCTCGCTGCGATCGTAGTTCCCGACGTCGTCGTCGTTGTTATTGTGGTGGTAGCGGTTGATGCCACTGCATCTTGTACATGGGATATCTTCATCTTCATCGTCTTCATTACCATAACGTACCCGCCGTAACTGTCGCGGGTTTCCCGGGTGTTTGCCTCCCGGGTGCTGCGGCCTCTGCCCTTGACCCTGGCCTGGTGAGACTGACGGTGGTCGTTGCTCTCGTTGAAATTGGCCTCCAGAAGCTCTACCCCGTGCCAACGGCGACGTCATTGCTCTATCCCTCTTTCGCGATACACTGACATCCACATCGTATCCCAGCACTGGCGATCCACTTAGTACAGGTCGTGGGATCTTCGTGGTCGGACTCCCGGGCGCAAATTTCCTAGGGCTGTATTCGCTTTTTCTCGGGCTCAGCTTCGTCTTCATTACTCTTGCTGTCGCCTTTAATGGTGGTGATAATAATAGCGGTGGTGATGTGTCTCCACTTCTTACCCGTAATTCTGTCTGAGTCATTGTTTTGTTCCCTTCATCCGTCGCAAATCTCGCTCTTGTTCTTGTGGCTTCTTGTTCTTTTAGATCACTCTTTACTGCTGACGAGAGATTAGGTGATGTTGGGTCTCTTGCCGTGGCCATCTTCGGGCAAATCGCGTCCTCCCCTGCTGTAGGCAACTCGAGCTCCGGATACATGCAACCGTCGTACTGCGGAATGCGGAACCAAGCACCAGGTCGTCGGTTCCAGATCCAGCCATCGCCGTGGCAGTGGAAGTCGGCGATGGCGGCCGTTGCATGCCGGGTTGACTGCGCTAGTGGCGTGTATAAACCGATTGTTCGCAATGCGACGCTGTTTCCGGTCAAGAACCTTGGGCGGACCAACTCCGTTGCTTTGTCGGGTGTGATCGACCAATTCGCTTCGGTGAATAAACGGGCAATACTGTAAGCCGAGAGGTTAGTCTACACTGCCTCGTCAGGAAAGAGTCGACGTAGACGTGAATGCATTAGGCTTTAATGAGAAACATAAGAGAAAGAAAGAAAGCACACGCACTAATCTACAGAAATAGAATAATGCGCGCGATACTTTGGTCTCATGCGATGGTGATCCCAGTTTAGCGCCTGTCGCCACGCAACACCGTCCGCAAAACTGAAGTCTTTTCGTAGTCTGGAAAGTTCGCGCACAGGAACTGGGATCCAGCCCCCAAATACAGCGGCGATGAAGCTATCACCAAGTTCCATCTCTAGATCGGCGCCGTAGAATGGCTCCCGCAGATCCCAGGTCAGGGAGCGACGGTCCTTCCAGTAGATGGCGTGGCCAAGCCTAGCATTAGGCACCTGTTAGCGAACGTCGTGAAATCGGGGCGGGAGTGCCATGTCCTAGCATCAATATCACGTACTCGTGCAACATGGTCACCGTTGCCATGAACGCAGTAAGCAGATATTCCTCGCCGCGGGCTTTCCCCTGGCGGCGTAACTCGGCCAAGCGGGCAGGGTACTCGGCCGTTACTAGAATTGTTAAGTTGCGGGAGCCCTTGTGTGGAGAGATGCTATCGAATTCCTCGATTGTCTCATATTTATCAATCTCGCTGAGAGGCAGGTCGCCTCTCGGGTGGCGACAAGTGTATCCGTTCCAGCCCCTCTGTTGAAATATGTCTTTATCTATTTGCCATTGTATCAATTTTGGAAAATCCTTTCGGAGTGTGTCCCGCGCGGTGCCCTTCCACTTGTTCTGCTTCTCTCGGGTCGCCAGGCATGCTTGATGATATCTGACAATTGAACGAGGGGTCGTATTCTTTTCATATGCGGGAATGGGTATAGAGGAGCCACCATGCTCTCTTCCTGGGTAGTTCTCGTCGAATATGTCGTCGATCAGGAAATCGGATACCCAGGGGAGCCCAACCGCTTCGAGAATTTTACTTGCTAGTAGAATAGGTTGCTCGAGTTCTGCCCGTAGTTCTGATTTGGTTTCAATCCAGTCGGTAAATATAGGATGAACCCTTCCTTTTAGATTAGGTTCCGTCGTGATCCCGGTTGCTATGCAGGTTTTTGTCAGAAATCTCTCTGTATTATCACACGCTACCGAGAGGTAATTATAGCAATTCAACTTACCTGTTGCACGGCATCTAATAAGTTCCTCCCTATCCCATTCCTTGGCCGTTGAGCCAGGTTGGGTAGCGACCCGATGGAACGTCTCTTTAATGGCACTGAACGCCATTATCAAGATATCGTGACATGATGCGAGGGATCTGTGCAAAGGCCAGAATGCAATATATATATCGAACGTCAATTGAAGGTTATTAACTTGACGCAGTGTTCAAACAAAGTCACATTCCAGTGTATCGAGCAATTCCTTTCTCCCTTGCCTGATCCGGCGAACTATGAATGTTTCTAATCCTGTCTCAGCCATATTTTCCCCTTCCATCTAGGTATATCACACTCATGCGGTGGTGTGTTCTTAACACCATTTAGGTTTCATACTCCATTCTGCGATCCCCTATGACGCCCCAAAACTCCTCGATAATCTCCTCCTGCCCGCTCGGCGCGCCACGAACAGCAAGGTACTTCCGAGAGTCAAGCTCGGGCTCCCAGACTCCAGGATTCCCGCCGGCCATGATACCGCCGGCTTCAGAAAGAATGGCCCAACCGGCGCAGACGTCCCAAGCCCAGCACCCACCTTCCCAATACAGATCGAGTTGGCCCGCCGCAACAGCACAAATGTTGAGCGCGGCGCTTCCCAAGCTACGCAAGGAGTGCACCATGGCGCCGCCATTCTCCTTCACTGCACATAGCTTCTTGAAGACCTCGGTCTTGACCTCGTAGTTCACGCCGTCACGGTGGCTTCCCCACTCGACACCGACGAGACTCTGATCCAATGCAACAAGAGGGATGGAGTTCTTCGCCAGCGGCAACTTACTCCTGCGCCCTTTGCCGCCTTCCAGGCCCCAGTTCGCGCCGACGGTCACGAATGCGCCTTGCCCGCGGATCGCACTGTACAATGTGTCCTGCCAGGGGTTGTAAACGACGCCGACGGCGGGTATGCGGCCGACAGCGAGGCCGAGCGAGATGCAGGCATTAGGGAATCCGTGTACGAAGTTCGTGGTGCCGTCGATGGGGTCTACGATGAAGGTAGGCGCCGCTGTGATTTGTATGCCCGGCTTGTACGTCTCCTCGCCCACGAAGGCGAATGTTGGGTAGGCGGCTGTGAGGCGCGAGGACACAAGCGTTTCTACCGCTTTGTCGGTTTCGGTGACAATGTCGACGGCTAGATGGTCAGCTTTAGTACGGACGTCGCCGGCTCAACCAAATGCATTTCAATTCGGCAGGGCTTATGCAAATCTGGCATGGGAGGGAAGCCATTGCGAATGACATCAAAACATGGAGGGGCAGGATGGCGGGGTATTTTTTTCCCCAGCTGAGCGTCGACTTACAGTTTAGCTTGGTCCCCTTGTCGATATCTGTGGGATTTGCCGCCAGCATCATGCGGCCGGCCTCATGGGCCACCGATATGAGGGTATCGTGGATTTCCTGTAAATTGAGGTCCGCCATTGCATCTGGGTGTCTGTCTCAATTTATGTGTCGATTTGAGGCTTGGAACAGTGGAAGCTCAGGTCGAAATAACGGTAGTGACAATGACCTCCGTAGTGGGGATTGACGGAGTTGCATGTGAACCAACCTTGCGCACATGTGGATTAAATTGTAATGTGTAATTGGTTCCTTTGATGAGGCCTGCCGAGAAGCTCTTCATTGTTACGGATTGGCCTTCGGGCTGGGACTTACATGGCCGAAGCGTAAAGCTATAATATAAGTTGCCAGGAACGCCTTCTCATGTTCATACCTTACTTAGCATTCTGCCTACCTAGGTACCTAAGTAGGTAAGCTATGGCGTCAATGTGAGTAAGTAGGTACCCTAGACAGGTAGGTACCTCGTGATTTGACTTGCTAATGAGACTCTGGAAGAGCTAGAACTACAGTGATGTGTAACCGCCGGCTCCCGCCGGCCTAGGGCTCATCTCGAGTGTTACCAGGTACGCGGCCCGCTATGGAGAGGTACCTTAGCGGAACTGACTTTCACACCCACCAGACTCACTCATATTGCATCTCATCTCATGCTAAGCAGGTGGTCACCGACCAGGTTAGCAGGGACGGTGTTCCAAAGGTGAGATATTCACACTATATCAAGACGCTTAGAATTGGGCTGTCAACTGCCAATACTAACAGGACGTTATTTAATTAAATCCACCTCAACTCTCTCTTACTTACTAAGTTACACCTCCCAACCACAAGCATGGCGACTAAGACGCCCCTGATCACGGTCCTGGGCTCCCTAAACATCGACCTGGTCTCCTACGTCTCGCACCACCCTCTGCCCGGCGAGACCATGACCTCCAACTCTTTCGCCGTGTCACCCGGCGGCAAGGGCGCAAACCAAGCCGTAGCCTGCGCCAAGCTCTCGCGGTCACGCGATCCCTCCCCATCCACATCCGCAGATGAGAGCGCACACATCCGGATGCTGGGCGCCGTGGGCGCCGACAGCTACGGCTCGCTCCTGAGATCGAACCTATCCTCTCACGGCGTCGACGTGTCCGGCGTCGTCTCCTCGCCCGAGCTCAAGACGGGCATCGCCATCATCGTCGTCGACGAGCCGACGGGGCAGAACCGCATCATATTATCGCCCGAGGCGAACCACAGTCTGCAGCCGTCCGACTTCGCCGCGCTGCCCGCCCCCAAGCCCGACCTGCTGATCATGCAGCTCGAGATACCGCTTGCCACGGTCCTGGCCGCGTTGCGCGCCGCGCGGCACGCTTCTGTCCCGGTGCTTCTGAACCCGGCGCCCGCGCAGCCTTTGCCGGACGACGCGTACGCGGGACTCGCGCATCTCGTCGTGAACGAGACCGAGGCCGCCGTGTTGGGCGGCGTGAGCGAGGCGGGTCTCGAGAGCGAGTCTGGTCTGGAGAGCGTGTCGAGGAAGTTCTTGGATCTCGGCGTGCAGAACGTCATCGTGACGCTCGGAGGTCGCGGCGTGTTTTACATGTCTGCCGCCGGTGCGAAGAAGGGTCTCGTGCCCGCCGAGAAGGCCAAGGTCGTTGATACGACAGCTGCGGGCGATACGTTTGTTGGGCAGTACGCCTTGGATGTCGTGGGTGCGGGAAGTGCAGGCGATTTCGATATCGAGGCTGCGGTGCACAAGGCGAATCGTGCAGCTGCTAAGACAGTTGAGAAACTGGGGGCGCAGGACTCGATTCCGTGGCGTGATGAGTTATAATGATTTAAAGATGGAGAGCACACCATGGGCTAAACAAGTAGAAAACAAACAACCGCTGTCAATCACGTAAAACGTGGTATTGCGCCACTCGGTCTATCACTAGAAATAAGGGAAAGCAATACAGCAAAGAACTCCTAAAATAGAAATCATTACTACACGGAAACCTTGTGTTAGTCTAGGTCTTTTGGCAATACTAGCAGGTATCCCTGTTCTAGTCGGCTGCTCATATAACATATAGGTGAGCGCTTGGGTTGTGTACATCACATGGTTATTTCATAATCACAAGACAATAGCATAAGGGAAAGATTCATCCAAAACAGACCTGGATACCTTCTAAGGCCTATTTAAATATTTTTTTCTAAACACAGCTTTCTCAGCTCAACACACCTGTGTTTTCCTCTCCACACCCCGTCCACTCTCACCACCATCCTGCAAGACTCCATCGCCCTTCTTTTCTACGTTCAGGAGGGACGTTCTCCTTGTTGAAAGTGCTAGATGACGGACCGCCCCAGGCTTCTCTGCCGCTAATATCGAGGTTCATCATCGACGGCACCAGACTCTTCAGACTGTCTGCGCCTATCGACCTCTTGTTACGTAAAGCTACGTCACGTATCAGCTCCCTTCCACGGTCCACGTCTGATTTTATTTTCATTGAACCCGTATTAATCGATGCCCTCCCTGAAACAGTTGGCGTGGCCGTGGCGGACAAGCTGCCAGCATTTCCAGTGCGCATATTTGGACGGCTCCGAGAGGTCCTGCGGCGCATTTCCGTCCATATCTTACGAGCGGGGTCCTCTCCTTGATCTAGTGACGAGGCTTGGAGACTAACTTGGCTCCGAGGCAGCCGGGTAAATGGGCTGGGTTCTGTTGCTATTTGGTAAGTAAGGGAATTTTCAGTTTTCGTGGTTTTTTTATTACTAGCAAGCGTAGCATTATTAGCTATGAGTGCTGAGTTGGTTTGACGAGATGTCTCCTCGGAAAGTATTTCGTTGGCGCGAAGGGGACCCCAATATGAAGCAACGATGCCAAATAGTGCACTTTCACTAGTGCTAGAATATGATGATCCCGAAGGCGAGTGTAAAACTTGTTTCTTAATGACACCTGTTACGGTTGTCTCAAGCTGGGTTTGCCAGTCCGTTGTCCCATCTGTTGGTGCTGGGTGGGTCGATGCAGGAAATCCGGAATGGTGGTACCGCAAGCGAACCTGAAGGTATTTAATGATAGCAGCCCCAAGCCTTCTCTCGAGATCAGCGATAAGTTCATTAGACTTTTGGGCCATAGCTCTGTCAGGTTGTCGCCACCTGTGATCTATTTGAATTTTTGCTAGTATCAACATACTAGAGCCAAGACCGAGACATCTGGGCTCGTGTAAGCATAGTAGTTATTAAATTGCAGGATATTAATCTCTCACCTCTTATTGTTGTCCTGTATAACTTTGACCACGGCAGTCTGTGGAACAGGTATGACATCGACCTGTAAGTTATAGAGAGATCCAAACCGAGACACGCTGCCTGCACGCAGAGGATTTGACAAAAGGAAGCTATTGCCAGACCGTGAATTCAGCATACCATTGGTATAGGGGTGAGAAAGTTGAGCAGAAATCTCTATAGCCGCCCACACCGTAGAGATGACATTGGTGGCTGTCTGCACCTCCGGTGTGATCGAAATACGTGGGACGAGAAGATGACAATCGTCGATATAGTCGGCCGATGTGTGGATGCTAGAGAATGAGGTGTCCATTTCCGCTGAACAGCGAGACTCGAAAGGCTCAAAGGTTGATGCCTTATCGACCAATCCTAAGCTTGATGACTGTCCAATTGATGACCCATCGGAGGATCCACTGCAGCTCCGTGAATCGTACCTGCGACGGGTGGTACCAGAGGAAGAAGTCCGCTGTCTAGAAAGCCATCGTCGCGGGGCTCGTGGCTTTGGTTGTTGTTGGGCTGCAGAAATGCAGTCGGGTTTTAGCTTAGGATCACTGATGTTGAAGGCAGATTCTGCGACCGGTGCACAGCATTGACGCTTCTTCATGACACTCAATGGCCGATCTGGACCGTAGTCGATGCTACCATTGCTTGTTTCTCTCTTCTCAGGAGAACGAAACTCTACGGTCTTGGTCCTCTTGATAATATGGAGCGGGGACGGGATATCGGATGTTAGGGTTTCGGACTTCCGGGTAGGTGGGTTTACTCTTGGCAATGAAACTGTTCTCATTTTGGCCGATGAAGGTGCTCTCAATTGTCACCGAGCTGCTGGCACAAGAGTTGGTGTGGTTTAATGGAATTACCGGAGGCGGTTCTTTGCGGCGTAGGTTCCTCGGCAAAGAAAGACACCCGCGCTGGGGATGAATATGAAACCCCCTGAGGATGCAGGCTATGATAAATAGAACGAGAATACCGGGAACAGCGACGGTGACAGCGATGGTAGGAGGCGGTAATATTTTAGGCATAGCCAAATGCTCGTAAGTTATGGCGATTGATATTGGGCTTTCAATGCAAGACACTATCACAAAAGGTCTGCGAAATATATGGTGTCCTACTGATGTATGGGTCAAGACAACAATGGTGAGGAATCTACCTTGTTGTAGGGGGTATACGCTTATGATATCAATTGAATTGCTGAGAGAGAAACTGCCGTGTCCCACAAGACGAAAATCCAGGAAACAACGAGCTGCAGCGCCCAAACACAAATCAGGCGTGGCAGGGACACCGTTGTCAAACAAGTGAAGATCAAGCTTGTTCCGGGTTAGACTTCCCTGTGAATGTGATTGAACAAGGTGAGGATACCTACCGCGGCCAACTATTCCAGCACCTGCCTAGCAAGATACGGGAGACGTCAGGAAAGATGATCCACGGTGCGTAAAAGGGTTTCCTTTATACTGTTGAGGTCGTCCTCTCCCATGTTTAAAAATCGTATCTGTAAGACGGTAAGTGATACAGTTTAACAGGTGGATTATATCGCATGTCGTATAGCAGTCAGTGGACACTTACAACATCATCAGCCGTACTGGCGGGACCAAACATGGCCGATTCAGATAAACAGGCCGACATGTTTTTCTTGACCCTCTCCTCCCAGACACCTTCCCAGTTCCATTCCCCAGGTTTCCTGCCCGAGCCTTGACTAGTCCCGGAGGTCACTGTGGCCGTCACATCGGCTAATGGAGGTGGTGACTCGAACTCCTTCCCCTGTTCAATACGATGAGTTCGCCAGGCGTTCCATGCACCTGGATTCCCTGCGGCTTCAAGCGGTATCGAGTCAAGCACATCTTCGTCATCAAAAGTGCTACGAACATAGAGGAGAATAGCGAATATGGATACCTCCTCCTTCTTCGTTTCAAAGAATCCAGGCGATTGTGCTATGGCTGAGTTCCTCGAGCCAGGCGTGCCTCCACTACTCAGCTCTGAGGGTGGCGGAGGTCGATGTGGGGTCAGTCGGGCTGCTTGATCTCCGCCGGACTGTCTGCCCTCGGCTGCTTTCCGGCCCTGACGACCAAACCAGTCTGGGAATCCGTGCCTCAAACTGAAGCCGCCAGGTGGTAGGCGTTCTTCATCGGTTGCGCTCGACGTGCCGTTATGCTGCACGTCGGTGGAATATGTATACGTGCTAAGAGGTGTAATCAAAGGATGAAACATGTCGGTCGAGAATGTCACTAAGGGCGGCAACCTGGGGTAAGAGTCCGGAAAGGAGATCTGGAACCGCATCACAGCCGGAGCATATGGGCCTCGAAGTCACGTTAGGAGGGGAAGCGGCGAGCAAAGTGGTTATGAATCTTACCATCACGCACGAAAATAACGCCAGACCAGAGGCTCGGGTCACCAGGCGTCAGGCCCACGTAGACACCATTCGGGCAAACTTGTTTGAGGCCAGCGCTGAAGTTCTCGTCAGCAACCAGTCCCGATGAGAAGAAGCTGCGCGACAGTCGCAGCTAACCTACAATTCGGCAAGTAGATGTTGTCTCCTCAGCGCTGGTAATGTACTAAATTTCTGGGATGCCATTTCGCTTCATGGAACAAGGTTTCCACGGGAATGAAGACAAAGGTGAGGACAAGGAGGGGAGGAGGTGATATATATTACCTGGGTATTGAGACACTCATGTTTGAAGGCGATTATGCCATGGACCTTGATGGTCAGGGGTGGCGCTTATCGATAAGGTGCTAGTGCAGTATGTACTGCTAGTGAACCTGTAGCTGTAGCTGTAGCTCCACGTAGGTACCTCCAGACTGCCCCCGCGTTTTGGGCGACTCGACTGGGAGCTTACTCGAAGAATTAGATTCTGTATTACGAAATTATTTATGCTGATGCACGTTCTATATATTAAAAATAAATACCTAGTCAGGGTGATTCTTGACTCTATTACGTACATCTACCCAGTAGGAGCTCACCTCAGAGAGGGCTAGAAGATACAGTTTGAATAAACCTATAATTTCACTTTACTCATCACCTATATGTTAAAACACTATGGTTACACTCTTTTTACCCTCCGTTGCCACGTTCTTAGGGAACATGAGATATGAGGAATGGCGTGTATTGTGTCACGAGGAACTGGACTACCTACAAGTATAGGCAGTTCATCTAGGCAATTCTATACAGTACCAAGACTCTCATTGATTCGCAATTTCTAATTTCTCCTCGGCGTATTGAACAAGCTTTCTCTACTGGTCCTACAGTCCTGTATGATTCTCAAACCCCCTTCGCCGATGCTAAGAGTTCTCGTCACATAAATCATAGATACCGAATTTGTTATTACCTTTTTAGACATTAGATAGAAACAGGCGCGCATTGTTTTAAGCATAAACCTCCCTTGACTGAAATGCTCTATGAGGCGAGGACGAAGGGTCTTGCCGGCGACACTCGGATCTATGTCGGCATGCCTGCTCGGAAAGACAGCTAGATAATAGCAAAGAAGAACAGAAGCGGAAGTTTTGAAATTATCATCATTTTACCGCACCACTAGAGAGCGCGTGCACCAATCAATCTACTGGGTGTTCATGATCCACTTGTAATATGGTATTGTTCGTGACCTGTTCTGAATACTAAGTCCTTCAAGTTGTTGATGGGTACACGGAATCGATCGAGTAATTAATAGAAACTAAACTACGATGATAAAAAACCGAGCACCTGACATAGTAGACATGTAAGTAAGTCTCAGGCCGTAGGAGGTTTGGGTTCCAGGCACTCTGAACCTGCCTAGTAGACAATTGTTCGGAGAAACATATCACCATCAACGAACTGCCGTTCGGCTGTATTACTACATAATTCATTCTCATTGGATGACGTTTCACATCTTGCAGCTCTTCATTTTAACTGCTGGTAATGATTATCACTACTCGTGACATAGTATTTCGACGGCTGGCATTTGTTAAGGCTGCAAATGATTGTAGTGGTCTCATTTAGATTAGCACCTTCATCCGATCTGCCTGAGTGACTTTCAACCTTGTTAGTTAAATAACCCGTGGCAATACATACACGCTCTCTCCAGATCCCCGTTTTAATGCCCCCTCACCCCAACCAACGTCCTGCTCTCCCGTCTCGTCTCGTCTCATCCATGAATCTCTCCAATTTCCTCGGGGATCACTGACTTGTTAGTCGCCATCAACGCGGATTTTTATCTACTTAAGGATTGTTGTTGACGTGCGTGGGCCTTCGGACAGTCGAGGGAAATAGCTTGCGCCACTTCCCCAATCATGCCCCCTACATAAGAAGGGTCCGGGGATTTCGTCGCCGCCAGGCAAAATGATTCTCCTAGCCAGTTGTCTATCCTCAGGAGGATTGCCGGGATCCCCCTCATTAGCCGAGCGTCTATTCACCCCCCACATGACAGCCACGGTCGTACGCGTCTGTATATCTGTCGACTGCTAGCAAGTTATCTTCGGAGGTTTTTATTGTCCGTGATACCTCTTTCGACGGGCGGGACATGGGGGTTTCCTTCCGAGCATGTCGTCTGCATTGCTCCTTGAAATAGGAGCTTGCGCGCCGCAATAGTTAGTATAGGAACGTCGCCAACATTCTTGGTTTCCTCACCTCAACCAATCTCGCAACGTGGCATGCCATCATGGCGGACGTCAAAGACCTACGGATATCGGTAATCGGTGCAGGTAAGAGCTCTCCCATCTTTCCTCCTGCGGATCATTTCCGAGGACTCACAATGTCCGTGTAGGCATGGGTGGCCTAGCCTGTGCCCTCGCCTTTGCGAAAAAGGGCTTTAGGAAAATCGACGTATACGAAACCGCGTCAAATCTGGGCTTTGTCGGCGCTGGTATCCAACTGGCCCCGAACCTGGCCCGTGTCCTGGATCGTTGGGGATGTTGGTCCAAGATCCTCGCCGAGGCGACGAAAATCACATCCTCCAGTATCCGCGAGGGCTCTACAAACAAGGAACTGTCTCTCGTCCAGATGCCCGACATCGCCGAGATGTACGGCTATCCCCACTGCGTCGGTCATCGGGCATCCCTAGCCGGCAGTCTTTTCGAAGGCTGCCAAAAGGAAGCAGCCATCACTTTCCACTTCTCGACCGCGCTAGAGGGTCTTACGAGTTTCGGCCCAGATAAAGTCCTCTTCACAGTAAAACCCCGCAACGGCGAGGCATATGATGTGGAAAGCGACGTATTGCTCGCCGCAGATGGCATCAAATCGACCGTACGGACAGCCATGCTTGGGGAGATTGGCAGCTCGGCCGAAGTCGAGGACACGGGGCAGGCGGCCTATCGCATCATGCTGTCGCGCGCCGATATGGAGAAAGACCCCGAAATGCTCGAGCTGCTGGATTCAGATTGCGCGTTGCGGTGGATCGGCGAGAAGCGACACATTGTGGCGTATCCGATCAGCAACAAGTCCATTTACAACCTGTCAACTTGCCAGCCAGACACCAACTTCGCCGCAGCGCCTAGCGTGACATACACAACACGAGGCGACAAGAGCGCCATGTTGAAAGTCTACGGGGACTTCTCCCCCCTCGTCCTGCGCATGCTGAACCTCGTCCCCGAGGGAGAGGTTTGCGAGTGGAGGCTGCGCTCCCACAAGCCTTTGGAGAGCTGGACGCTCGGTGGCGGGGCCCTCATCGGAGATGCCTGTCATCCGACGCTGCCGCATCTCGGCCAGGGCGCCACCATGGCCATTGAAGATGCCGCCGTGGTGGCCGAGTGTGTCAGCGCGGTTCCCGTTACAGGTGGGAAAATCGACCGGGAAGCGCTTTCGCGTGCTCTCAAGGTCTACGAGCTGCTGCGCAAGGAGCGCACGTATACCCTCGTCGACCTGGCGGCGTTTTCGGGGCGCACACTCCACCTCGGCGAGGGTAAGGCGAAGGAGGAGCGCGATCGCCAGTTCGCGGAGGGACGGAAGAAGGGCAATGCGGTGCCAGATAAATGGGCAAGTCCCGACGTGCAGAAGATGATCTACTCACATGACTGCGTCACCGAGGCAAGAGAGAAGTTTGAAGAGTTGTTCTCGGGTTTGACTACGGAGAAGACCAATGGCGTCGCTGCATGATGTGTGGCAGGTGGTTTGATTTTCGACTATGACACGGCATATATTACAAATAAGAATATTGGATTATTAGACATACGCAACAACGAGTTGTAGCAGTAGATGAAATCTATACCTCTAGCGAAAGTCGCTGTTGCTTCGTAGACTTTTGTCGATGAAGAGTTATGCAGCAAACCTGATGCTATTACAACGAAACCTATTGTGATTGTTTCCTAGACGAACGCCAACTCCGATAGCTGAATGAACCCGCCCCGCCTCGAACAACTGAAATGCATGTAGTGTATGCGTGACTCCTCCTCCTTAGGTTCTGTTCGTATGCGACCGCAGTAGTCTCCACGAATGGCAAACGAGTCTACTTTGATGGGCGCTACGTAGAAAGCAACTCGTTTCCAGATAGCCGCTAGGCCTGTCTTCTCCCTTCCGTTTAATCAATCCCTCCCGGCACCATCAAATCACGGATTCCCCTCCCATAGGATAGAATTCCGCCCCCGAACACTCTCCAGGCCATCTGTTCCATCCTCGATACAGCGCATTACGCCCAACTCGCCCTGCGTCGCGCTTTCGCCGGAACATCGGCAAGACGTCCCGTACGCTTAGAACAAGAGATCCAAGCAGCAACAGCATGCGAGGGTCCCGAGCAAGGCACCCAAGCAACCGCCACCCGCCGCGCCACGACCGTCCTGCTGGTAATGGCCACCCTGCGGCGGATAGTAACCCCCCTGCTGGGGCGGGTACTGGCCGTAGCCCTGCTGGGGCGGATAGTAACCCCCTTGTTGCGGCGGCGGGTAGCCTCCCGGCTGCTGCTGGTGGTACCCCATGTTCGGCCCCGGCGCATAGCCGGGGTAGTTCGGGTCCCCGCCGTACGGCTGTTGGTGATAAGCGGCTTGCGGCGCCTGCGGACCGGGGCTGCCGTGGTACGCGGGCGGGTCGTCGTATTTCTGAGACATTCTTGGAGATGCGGGTAGTCGGGAGACGGCTTGGTTGGGTTTGGATGCACGTCGGCCGACCGGATGTTGCGGGGAAGAGAGAGATGGATATACTGCAGGATGGAGGTGGCGGGAGCGATGAGGTTCGGGTAGTCGAGTCGCTGTGCACTGCCAGATCGAAGAGGCCGACGACGGTTGCCGAGATGCGGTTGCGGTGTTGTACAGCAGATTGGTTGTTGGGTGGATTGAGAACGTGCGAGATTCTACGGCAGGTCTGGAGTAAGTGCAGTAATCACTCGGCTCTGTCGGAGACACTAGCGAAACAGTGTTCACGTGTGTGCACTACCGACGGAGGTGTTTGAAGGGGCCAGAGAGGTTTCACGTTCTCTTTTCTTTGTTATATGCTACCTCGACATGACTACTGGATTGCGTTTCGTTGTGGCGAAGCACAGCTGCGGTGTGGATTCTCCTCCTCCTTGCTCAAACTTGGCAAAGTCTGTTACAGTATCGAGTAGTTGCACTAAAAGAGATTAAGATACCTCGGGTATCCTCTTAGGTTTCCTCTTTTGTTTCCGGACGCTGTTTAGCTCTTTATGTTTATTCTAATTCCTGTGTTAGTGTATATATACACAGTATATCCCTACCTCCTAATATATATATCTATCTGGTCACCTTAGTACTTACCTATTATTTATCTTTAGGGCATGCAAATGGTTGGCAAGTCCTTGTATCTTCTGTAATACCTCCCTAGTACCTAGGTTACCTAGTTGGATTGAACTACCGGTACCTGACAAATACCCTCGACCTATAATATGGAGGCCGCCAAGAAGAAAAGAGGCCGCCAACCCACACCCGCATCCCCAAGGTCACCATATCATTCCCACTCGGCCTCGACACTTCACGTCGTAGATAGCATCAAGATAGATAGTCAGGACTATACACTAGTGTACGCATGGGATTTTGTTGGATTTGCATGCAGGGTCGGCAAGGATGCAGTTCAGCAGGGTTCAAGACCAGGATGGTCGGTTGACAAGGGACTGACAGGCTACTGGTACATAATATGAGTGCGCACTGACTCGAGCAGCCAACTATAAAACCAGTCCCTTCGGTACACTACGAGCACGCCCCCCACGTGATGCCAGGTGCAGTCCCAGCGGTACCAAGGCCGAGGTGTGCATGTGGATAGTGCATACTAAGACCATACATGCGCTAAGCCAGCTGCTGCGCCTTCACCCCTCGTGGGGTAATGAGCGACGACGCCACGCGCGTTTTTGTCGGTCTGAATGCAGCCATCCATCCAGATGCAGCATTTGTGTGGTTTTCTCTGCAAGGCCGAAGTGGCAACATACGACTCCTTCTCGTTTGTCGTACTGCTTTGGGACCTGTTCCCGTGCTCTTTTCCGATGTAGCTGGACCTCGATGCATGGATGATCTGACGTCAGACCCACCGCGATGTTCTCTGGGAATGCCTCGTCGCTGTATGTGGTGTAGCGGGCAGCGTAGAACCTGGAAACCATTTGTTCTCGCTACCTTCGAATCGACATCCTTGGGTTGGGTATGAAGGAGATGGGTCGGGTGGAGCGAGCTATTGTATCGGATCCGAGCAGGACTCTGCACGGCCGGGACGCCTGGGCGGTTGACAGCGACCTCGTCAAGGAGAAAACTCGGTGTGCACACCTACACGACTGGCAAGGCCCTTGAACGGTGAGCCATTTGTGTGCGTTGGTGTCTTTTGACACGGATGGCTGGGATTTACAGTACACATCACAGTAAGATTCACCGACCGCGGCTTACGAGCTGCGAAGATCTGCGTTATGGGGAGGGAACAGAGTATCGAAGAGTCAGCTTGGCGGGTTTGTTCTCGAATATTGCCGCCTTAGTCATTTACGTCTTATCTAAGCGTGACCTGATCGAAGACAGTAATTCGGCTAAACTGTACTGTGTTTTTACACGTTAGAATGGAGATACACTTCAGGCATACCTACTATCTAGTCTAGATAGTATCTAGACTACTTAGCATATAGACTTTCGAAAGGCACTTCAAGAACTATTTTCTTGTTTTGATATTGGTAATAATTCCTGTATTTTAGGTAGTTGTATGGTAATCCATGTATTGTACCTAGTGCGGGTTCAGGCTACACCAAAGTATGATAGTCAATCAACACTGTTGCCCTGGATGGGCCACTCAGTTAGCCTCACATCACTCACTTATACATTGACCGTGAATCATACACAATACTATCGAATAATCACCGCACCACCTATACGAGCGTCTCCCCGTTGTTACCTCCTATATCGAGGTTACAGGGAGTGGACCTTTGTAATTCCGGCGCCTGTTATTCAACAACCAAGACCTACTTTTCATCCCAGCCCGAGAATGGCAGAAACACCTCTCTATTTCCCATTGGCCGAGCGCCAGCGTCTCGAGCCTCACCTACCCCCCGCCCAGTCCTCCCCACATCCAAAGACCGCGGATACCTCGCTGCCAGCATGCTCCGCACTCCCCTTCGTAACCCTCACCTTCGCCACATCGCTAGACTCGGCGTTGGCGCTAGGCCCCGGCATCCGCACCGCGCTGAGCGGGCCTCAGTCCAAAGCCATGACGCACTACTTGCGCAGCCGGCACGACGCCATTTGTATCGGCGTTGGAACCGCCATCGCGGATGACCCGGGGTTGAACTCCCGGCTAGATGCCGCTGCTGCTCAGTTTCCGGACGACGGTGGTGATAGCCGGCGCGATGTAGTCGGCGAAGGGCAGGACGAAGGCACCAGAACCACAATCGCAACCCACCAGCCACGGCCCATCATCGTCGATCCGCGCCTGCGCTGGGATTTCACCGCCCGGAGCAAGGTCATGCGGCTGGCGCGTGAGGGCAAGGGCCTCGCGCCGTATATCGTGACGCTTGAAGAGGAGCCGCCTCTGCACAAGAGGGAGATATTGGAAGATGTCGGGGGCAAGTTCATAATCTTGGACGCAGGGCGTGACGGTGGAGGGAAAAGGGATGGTACTCGTCGCCTCGACTGGCGTGTCATCTTATCTGCCGTGCGGCAGGAGGGTCTCCGTAGCATCATGATCGAAGGGGGCGCCGGTGTCATCAACTCGTTGCTGGGTGAGGAAGCCAACGTAGTGGATAGTGTCATCGTCACGATCGCTCCGATTTGGCTTGGGCAGGGAGGTGTCACTGTGAGTCCTCCGCGGACTAGTGTTGATCGGCCTGTGGCAAGACTTTCCGATACAATGTGGATACCACTCGGTGATGACGTTGTATTGTGCGGAAGAATAGCGCGGTGATGTGGCTTGGTGAAATGAGCTGGTGGCATATAAATGTGTTACGTCTATAGACGAAGTCCGCTCGTGTGAATGTCGGTCTAAGGCCCTTAAGCCCCATATTCTCGAATGTAGGAGCATGTGGTAGAAGGCTGCCGCCATCTTTGGTGTTTCTCGCGTATCCGGCGGCCAGGATGAGCTAATATTATTATACCCTATTCTAGAATGTAATGCTCCAGGACCCAGACCACTACGTTTTCGTACACGCGACTTATAAAGCAGTCATTCCTGAATAGGACACCAGTACTGTTGGGGGGGGGGGGGGGGGGCATTTATTCGCAAATCTCTTCGTCTTCTTGGTGGCGTTCAAAAAGTCAAATCTAGGGGTACGTTAGAAAATTAGAACGTCAAAGATTAATCTGTATTCGTCTCCTCCAGCCATTAGCTTACCAAGCTCAATAAAGTAGTAGCTAAAGTATGATAGATATTGTCCAACGCCAGTTCACAGTAACTTAAAAGGATGAATTTTGAACCCAAGGATTTTGCACTTTCCGTTCCCAAGATCTCCCTTAACCCAGGCATTCCTCAGCCTATGCAGACCGCACATCCAATATATGAGAGTGGGCGTGCGAATAAAGGAATATTAACCCCGTAAAATTATACGACCCTCGTGGTTCCCTTGTGTATGTTTCCTTATTCTCCCTCCGATGAGTGCATGGAAAAGCAAAAAAAAACAAAATAAGAAAATCATAAAGAGTATACAAGTGCTCATGTTGCTCAGTTGCCCAGCCCAGTCTATGCATGTACGACGTCATGAACCAAAACCCGTTCACTTCGAGATTAGACGATCCGAATGTGAATGGGGTGGTCGTGAACGCGAAAGGGGTATCGCGGAAGAGAAATCCGGCCGCATTCGAGATGGGAAATGTGATGGAAAAAAATAAAAATAAAATAAAAAAACCTGGCCGTGGCCAAATTTGTCAAGGCAATAGAACCGCAAGCAACCGGTCGGGGAATAAGATGAGATGCGCCGAAAGATGAAGAACCAAGTCTATCAAACGCCCTGGAATCCGTTGGAAATACCGCTAAAATGAAACCGATCCTATGCATTCTGCCACGAGCACTCATCCCGGGCTATCTCATGCGCGTGATGTTAAGCTCGACTCTGCTCGGCGATCTCTACATCGCAATCAGGGGCATTGGCGTTGTCGTGGCAGGCTGGCGGGCTAGCTGGGTCTGGAATCATAAACCCGGCTACGGCGCCGCCGATCGCAACGAGGGCAGTGGACCACCATGCCAAGCCAGAGTATCCGGACTTGAGGCCGACAGAGTAGAGAATGCCCGAGATTGTCGGTCCGAAAGCGCGACAAAGACTCGCCGTCGAAGCCGCGACGCCATTGATGGTACCAAGCGCCAGGCGACTAGGCGCCGAGTCCGCCGTGAGGATTGCGTTGCTTGGATACACAATGGTTGCAAACGTGCACTTCCACGCGAGCACAATCGCTAGTCCGACCATACGGTAAGCCGGGGGCAAGAGGACGAGGTAAGGCGTTACCAGGTACAGCAGGAAATAGGCGACAACGATGAAACGGAATGATCGCAAGGCCCCAAAGCGCCTCAGAACTCTCGGAACCAAGAACATATTGATGAGCAGTTGATATGCCCCTTGGATGCTGAGGATGATGCCCACGGTTTTCGAGTCGAGGTTGAATCCGTCGACGAATTTGAAGGGAAGAGACGTCTCCACCTTGTCCTTGGGCGGCGCTGTTGCCAGAAACACAGGTAACAGTTGATCAAACGTCATCGTGTGGCTAAATCTTGCGTTAGTGAGAGGATATGTGTGTTCCCGCGCGGTGAGTACTCACAAGGCTAAGATACCGAAAGAGATGATGTTGAGAACCACCGGCCGGGTGAACGTCTGCGAGATACCCACGCCCACATAATCTCTTGACTGGGTCAGATCGAGCGCGTCTTGGGGAATCGTTGCCACTGATGCGGATCTGAGGCGAGGTGAATTGGCAGGCGTGTTCTCGTTCGTTCGGTACGTCGGTAGCTGCTCATCGTGATCAAGGAGCGACCGCATCTCATCACGATCCGCGAATTTTGATTTCTCATCTCGTGGCTCAGCACACTTTCGGAAGCCCGTGAACTTGGATAGAATCCAATCGCCTAGTTCCAACCCGCGATCCCGTTGCATTTTCTTCTGAGAATGCGTCTCCTCGAGAAACAGGAAGCCGTTGATGACGCCAATAAGCACGACGAAGGCGCTGAAGAGGTTTGGAAGCAGATATGGATATCGCTCCCAAATCGTGCCTGGTGGGAAGAGACCAGGATAGCTGATGCATGGTCGTGCCAGTGCGCCTCCGATCATAGGTCCAATGATGGATCTAAACCAAGTCAGCGAGTCTACCCCAGGATTGACCGAACCAAAGGGATAACTAACCCTAGACACCATACTACGGGCATAATAGTGTAAGCACGAGCTGCGATTCATTCAGTAATTGCACTTCCTGGGTTATCATTGTGACTCTAGACCCACGTTGATGCTCCTTGGCGGTAACAAGTTCCGTCACCGTGCTCTGTAAGACGCCCAGATTCCTAGACAACGGTTAGCCATCCAAACCTCGTATCAGCCACAACAATCCAAGGTCGTACCCGTTCAGAAGCCCGCCAATTGCTCGGGCGAGAAGGGCAACCGTGAGATTAGGGGCGAAGCCGAAGACGAGAACACTCAAAGCGGTACCAGCTAAGCCCGTTAGGAGCACCGGTTTCCTTCCGATCTTGTCGCTCAACCTTCCCCACAGAAGACCAGTCGAGAACTCGGCAAAGGTGAAAGCTGAGGTAACCATACCAGCATAGAACGAGATTCTGCTGGCATCGTCGGTGACATGGAAGTCCTCTATCATGAAATACACATAGGGAAATATCCCCATAAAAGCAATGGGCTCACAAATTCGGCAGATTGCTGGTAGAGGTAATGTTAGCTTGAGCACTCGTTTGGCTTTGATCAAGGCATGTACCTAACACGAGCAGCTGCCGGCTCGGGAATGGTGGGGTTGATGCATTGCGTTCACTGATAGAGGGACCAGATGTCCTTGCAAACGAATTACGTCTCATCACGATGACCTAGGCCGACAATTGCTCGCTATAGAGAACGCAAGGCAGGATGTAGGGTGCTATAGAAGCAGCAAAGGTTGGGAGTGAGGCAGGAGAGAGTCAAGGCGTTGAGATGTCTGAGGAGGAATCCGAGGACGTTAATCTAAACAGATATAGCCAGCACCCCGGCAGCTGTTATACCAGAAGGCGCTGAGTGAGACCAGGCAGAGACAAGGTTTGAGTGAGCAGATGTCTTTGTGCCCAAGACGAGCAGGCGTCTAAGGCATGTAAGATGAGGTAAGATGGGGGATAACCAGAGATCGGAACCGTGTGTTAGCTTGGCATTGGGAGAGAAGTAGGAATCTTGCAATAATAGCTAGTGTAGGTAACGATGAAAGTATAATAGCAGCGCAGCTGATAGTGTAGGCCCGGCGTGTCCATGGCGGGCAAGCTATGGATATTAAGGTTATTTTAATATTCGACCAAGTAGCGGTGATAGTCGCCGTCTAGTGTAGGGCGGGATCAAAGCCCAAGTGGGAGCGCAATAGAAGATCCCCCCAACCGTGCTAGGTGTAACCGGTGATGCTCAAAAGAAAGTACATAATGGAGACGTCGAAGTCCCAACTTCATGGGACCAGCTACCCGTCCACAAGCATCATGGAGCCCAGAAGTGGACTCACGAGTGGAACCTAAGCGGCCATGGTCATGGCCCATGGTCATCATGATGAGATACAATGTACACGTACATCGACGTGGATGGGTGGAATGGTGCCGAAGTCCCATCTCCCCAAGCCTTATGAGAATGCATGGTCCGCATGCACGTAGCTATTAGTATATATGTACGAATAGGTACAAGACAAATTGATCCGATATGCGTTCCTGGGATTGGGACTGGGGACTTGGGAATGGACCGGGTCGACCAGGGGTCACAGCGAGACGGACAAGGTAGAGAGGGAGTACTCTTGTATACTAGTAGTATAGAGTGTACTAGCATTCCCAGCAATGGACGATACGTGGGTCGGTAATGACGGCGCCATTGAAAAAATATTAGTAAAGCGTACTGAGATAGCGTGAAAATCGTCAAACAGAAAACGCCCGACCAGACAAAGAAGAAGAAAAAAAAAAATAATAATCCCAAAATGGCCATCGACACCGAGTCAGCCGGCCATGTCAAAACCCCCCTCATTGGCAGCAGTCGGAAACGAAGCTGAGTGGTGGAGCCTGGCGTGCCGAGAATTCGAGCGGAGTGTCCCTAGTGTAGAGTCCCTAATCTAGGCGACAATTGGAAGACAGCGGTCAAGCGGTGAAGGAATATGCGCACTTGCTGATGGGTACTGTAACGAGAGATCGACCTATCCCTTCCCTGGCTCTGCTTCCATGCATGCTTGACAAGGCTCGAACGACCATCACAGCCGAGCCGAAACCTGATCTTGATTCTGATCCCAACGCGAAGACCGGAGAGCCCGGCACCAAACACCTGGGCGACAGGATTGGACCGTCTGATCGGGAGGAGATGGATATGGGCGTAGGTTGGGCTTGACAGTCCCGGAGTGCTGGGACGGCAGTCCACCATGACGCAGACTGTGCAGAAAGGCATCGCCAAGCCTCGTGCGGTCGCCTACCCGACGATAGCCCTCGTCGCTGCAGGGCATCGGGCTGTGTCGAAACGTGATGGGCTGCCGCAAGGCTCAATCCACGGCATCGGAATCGACTCCAGTCCCCCCAGTCGTCTTCGTGGCCCTCCCCCCCCCTTCCTCATCTTCGTCATCATCATCTCATCTCAGCATCACCGTCCACGTTATCTCCGGCTCGGCTCGTGACGGGAGGGACAGCGAGCCAGCGGTTTGATACAAATAAAGAACCGTACTACCGAGCTGGTCACACCACACTCGCGGCGGCTTTCTTGCCCATACTTCTGCCGCTGCCCGCCGCGGCGAGACGATAGATTACCCGGTCAGCACCCTCCTGCTCCGCCAGCGAGTAAGAGCTCAGCGGGTCGCCCGCCCCGGTGGGTTGTGACATTGCGTTCGTGATAGCGGATAGCATGGATGATGGTAGGGTGCGATTATTTTTGATTATTTTTAATTCTTAGTACACGTATATTGGACTGGCCTACAGCGGTAGTGTATTTCCCGACCCCAGATGGACCCCCCAAACGTGCGTGTGAAGCCGACAGTTGAGGATTTCGAGTTTCACAACCACGACATCGGCTTCAGGATCCGAGCGACCCGCGTATGCAGTGATCATCGCACGGCGGGACGAGAGCCTCGCAAAGGCAACCACCCCTCCCGGACCGGTGAGATGATATATCTGTCTTTGCGGGTGCACTTCTCTTTCAACGATCCGCAACATGCGACCCAGCCTTGGAGTCGTCTCTTTTTTTTTTTTTTTTTTTTCGGGTTCGACGCAACTCCCGAATACAGGTAGTGTACGCGCACTTGTACGCCGAAGTATATTCACTAGTGTACGAATCGGGTCAGGGGGAAAAAGTCGTGAAATAAAACTCCTTGTTTGATTTCTACGGGCGACTAGTGTAGTTAGTCCTAGCATGGTGCGACGTTACTTGGCCAAGCAAAGTAAGAGTGTGGCGAAATAATATGGCCAGTTGCTGTACTTGTACATACCCACGGCACTGCTCGTGTGATGGAGACGGCCTCGCAAACCACTGCTTTCTTTTCTTCCGGCGTACCGGTACACCATTCATCGATTGGTCAAGGGTCGGCATTCTACTGATGAGGCTAAATTTTTTTAAAGAGAGAGAGAGAGAGAGAGAGATTAGAAACGTTTCATTGCTGTGTTTGTTGTCTGCGCGTTCTACCCGGTCACTGCCCGGTGTGCTACGGTACGGCACCATCGCGCACGGAAAATTGAAGCGCTCGTTGTCTGACCTTCCTTCTTGACGTCGACTTGCAGTACAGCTTTCAGAAGACTTGTACACTACGTGTGGTGGCAAATTGCGAGTGACATGAACACATCCCCGGCAACTAGTGTACTAGACTCAGCTGGTGTTAGGGAAACGCACCGCTTACCCGGCGGTCGCGGATCACATCCGGTCAGGAACCACCGACAAGT
Organism: Ustulina deusta; assembly: GCA_023159155.1. Lineage (NCBI taxonomy): Eukaryota > Fungi > Ascomycota > Sordariomycetes > Xylariales > Xylariaceae > Ustulina > Ustulina deusta. The sequence goes on along the minus strand of JAJNNX010000004.1, from coordinate 562,692 downwards.
GGGTGGCATTGAGTGGACAGATAGCGACGGCGGTGGGAGGCCAACAAACCCCGAAAGTAGGGGGTCAGATGGTTGGAATTGAATCGTGTTGGTCGTCTACGGGTAGTCTCGCCAGTACCTTGCTGGTGGGTCGGTTCGAGCTGCCCCCGAAATGATATAAAGAAGTCAAACGCAAGATGCCCATTGCTGACGTGCACTAGGAGCAGGGAGCGAAGTATTTGGTGTGGTAGTTCTGCCACCTACCTGGTTCAATGATCTCACTCGCTAGAACTGCTTTCGGCCATCTTGATCTTGGAAGCCATGAGGCGGCGTTTCTTGTCAGGGACACCCTGCTTATTATAAGCCCAACCATCCAACCGGCGCTTTGGGGTGGAGTGCCGGATGCTTGCCGGAACTATACGACACTAGAACTTCTCAGGTACGCTTCTGACTTATATAAGAGACACGTGTAGGCACGCTATCACCCCTGTTTTAGATTGATGTTGGACAAGGGCCTTGCGCTGGGGCTGAGAAAGGCGAGGTTAGCAATTACACTACGTATACCACGCTACTGTAATTGTCATTTGACAGCTCGTTGTGACCTCCAAGAATAATTCAAGTCGCGAAATAGATTGCTTATGTCAGAATCTAAGCGCCAGTTTTGGCCAGACCACCACTGCGAGGCCACGCAATATCCAGCCGATCTCCGCGTACAGATGCGCGTGCGCATCCGATCATGAGTTCCGAATGAGAAGACAAAGACAATTAACGTAGAGCGAGGGCAAAACTGCGGGGGGGGTCGCTGGCGTGTTCTCCTAATTTCTTCTCGAAAATGCCTACCTAAACTACTTATTAGTAACCTCAGGCACACATACGCACAATCATCTGACTTTTCCTAGCACAGAACACGAAGACTCGCTTTACGCGCGGACATGACGTATGTCTGGCAGTTGGGATAAGGAAACCGATGCATATGTCGGTAATGTCTGCGGTCAGACATAATAGGATCTCTATCGTGCACGGATCTTAACTGGTGTTATGTTGTGCAGCCCCAGAGCGCACTAGCCAACCCAACAATATTGGTGCGCTTTTCGCAGAGTCGGAACCACCAACTGCAAGTCTGGCAGAGTCCTCAACATCAGACTTACACAATGATGTACCACAGCCCCCACTTCAATGTCTGTCTGGCTATATTTGTCGACGCGGCAGCGTTCGACAATTGATAAAGATGAAACTAACTAGGAACGATCCAGACAACTGTCCTTCCGTACTGGGTACTAGTACGGCATTGTAATACGTCTCTCATTCCCGCGGGTCGTGTGCCGTCCTCGTGGCCACGACATGGTGTTGATAATAATAATAATGCGCTATCTAGCGGTTTGAATGTCGAGCATTGGTCCATGGGTAGTGAAGAACCCAAAGTTTTCTAGCCTGTTAGAAAAGTCTTCTAGCGTATCCATGGGAGGAATTAGCACGAGCGCGTTAGCGTAGCATGACGTTCTATAAGCTACTTCAGGTGTACTTTGACCTGGGTAACGAACCGAGTGTGCGGAACCTGGATCGAACGAGCCAAGTCTGGCCAACTTCTGGCAACTATCCCGAATGGCTGTCCTTGTCCCGCTAGCCACATCTCCCCCGGTTAGTGTCTCCAATGCTCTGCCAATTACTTCTACTCTTTCCACGAGAAATGCATTCTACACTACTTATATCGCTAGTTTAGTGTAGACACCAGGGGGATGGTAGGAAGGTGTATAGTGGAACAGGGAAAGGGGGCGGATGTGGCGCTTCGTTATCTGGACGTGAATGGGCCTTGCCGACTTTTAAGATGATGCAAAAATATTATTTTCTCCGTAGCTGAATCTGCAATATGCAGCAGGTGTACACTAGTGTAGTGTAGACAATTAACTGTCCACTCCACCCCTCATAATACCTCCCTCCCCTTCATGGGGTACCCCAACCATAGATCAAGATCCCGTGGAATTCGCAATTACAGCACATACATGTATACAAGAAGACGGATGCACATTCGCGGCGCAACCAATCCATACGTACCGCCCAGCGGTGACGATGAACACCAGCAGCACGTCCGTTACACGTATTTGGTGTCTGCGCAGGCTATACCGGTACCGGCGCCCAAGGAGTCATACTAGACTCCACCGTTGGGTTGAGCAGTGCAGTGCAGGCGGTGAGGGACAGGAGATCAGGCTCAAGCTTGACCATCCTGTTCACATGATCAAGAATATGATATTCAAGGGCGCCACAGAGAGTGAATAATCCTTGCCTAATGGTCGTATTGCTAGGCATGGTATTTCTTCTGACAAGGGTATTCTGCTTCGGATGGGATCACGGGGTCGAAACGGTATTACGGCTCTTGATTAGGATCCATGACGGGACCCTGGAGAGATCAACTATACTAGAAGCAACCAACCCCAGTCTGAGAATCCCAGCCGTTGTCGTGATGCACAGCCAGGATGGTACCTCCATGTCTGTATCTGCAACAAGGTGAAGGGGATGTAAGCATGGTCAGCCTTCAGCGCTGACAAGGAAAGGGTGCTTCCCCATACTCTACCCATCCTCTGCCCATACACCACATAATAATAACCTGACTCCTTGGGGTGAGAACGGTATCCCGAAGGCGAGCCAATGAGAAGCCTCTTCTGATATCTGTGAACCGATATCACTAGAATATTGTTCTCACCAGTGTTCCCAGTACTGCATTGGGGGGAAAAAAAAAAAAAAAAAAAAAAAAAAAAAGAGAATCGTGCGAGGTAGGTTAGCATTATCGCTGATAAGTGAACTTGCAGAAAGCTCAATAAGGACTGAATGGCTTGCCGAGGCTTGGGGAATAAGTCTGCCCGTGTTCTGGAGAAGAAGTATTCGCTTGTCAAGGTACAATCTATAGCAAGCTTAGAAAAGTTTACCTATCGCCACAAATCTGCGACGCAATGCACGTTGGAGGTTGGGGGACCCTCCTCGCAGGTAACGCCGCCACGTGCCAAAGTACTGTACCTATATTCTCCTAACCCCGAACATTTGGATATACCTTCTAGAGGTACGCTATGGATTCGGGTATAACGACCGTACTATGGCTCTGGGTGGAATTGTAAGCATTGGCTTAATTGCTACTTCTCCAGGTTCGCATTACTAATTATCGATTAAGTGCTCTCACCTCGTCACGTAGTGCCAGTTATATATAAGGGCTCAGTAAATCGTCAAAGGTAAGTTTAATAGAATCACCCCTGGATTGGCAATTATAACTTGTGGTCAGTACTAATTATGCTCTCCTGCATGCAGGCCCCTCAATGCGGTCATAGCACGCATCTTCAACCAACTAGGTATCCCGAGTCTTTGAGTATAGTTGCTGGCACTGGTCTACGGGTGTGCGGCCAGAGCTGGTCTGGGCTTGCAGATTTAGCATGGTAAGTATGTCTCTTGATTATAAATCCGTTTGGGGTCTATATAAGTAGGGTTCGGGTTTGATGCCGTAGTTGGAGGAATTCGCTGGGAACTAGACGCACGTCAGATAAGCACGCAAACCTCAGGCAGTGATGCGGCGTCTGACCTATTGACCATCGTACACAATTGCAAAGGCCATGGAGGAATAGGGCCGTAGCGTACCATATGCATTTACGAACGCATTGATGCAGTGATCTCCAACAACACGGACCTGGACGGTGATTCACTATCATGTCGGCCTGGTATTGCCATGTCAAATCCGACACAGAGCACTCGCCATGGCCAACTTACAATGTGCCCTCAGGTGTGCTGCTTTAATTTAGCATTCACCGTGACTCAATCACAATTTCCGAGTCTTCTCCGCGTAGAGCCACCGAAGTTGTTCTGTTAGGAGCATGCAGGTTGCAGCGCACGGCCAACGCTGCACCGCACCAGCTCACCTTGTTGAGATAGAACTAGGCTACCACAGTTAGAACAGTCTCGGTCACGACAACAGACATTACTCCCATCCAACCGGCGATGGCTTAGGTAGGATATGCAGCATGTTGTTTAGTGTACGTGCCAGCTTGAAATCCACAAATCGGTCCGTTAGTGAAGCAGAGGACCGGCCCCTCAGCCTTGCCCAATGCACTCGAGCTCCATCAGGGACTATTGTTGGTTCTAAGCCCAGACATGAGATGCGCGGCCCGCAGCCAAGTCAGATCAGCGTTGCATCGGACTCGGCTTGTCCCGCTGAGCGATTAACCAGGCTCTGGCTCATGGAGCCGACCAACTCACACCCTTGACTTGGAGATGAAGGGCGGACACTAAACCAATATGGTGATGACTGCCGACTCCTCTTCACCTTGCCTCACTCCATAGTTCCTCTCATATGCAATGCACATCGGTATCCGAACTCACCTAGTGTACCAGAAGGGCCGGGCATTCTAGCATTATCAAGTCAGTCAAGAACACTCTTGCATTAGCGCAGTTGGTCTGACGCAAGCCACGGCGAAGGTCCCTTGATGATTATGTTCATCTTCTCCCACTTTAGAGAGGCCCAAGTGGCTATTCTTTTTTGTCTAACGAAAGTGAAGCCCAGTTTGATCTAGTGGGAATACAGTTAAGGGGTCGGCCGACCGGTTATCCCTGGCTCAGATCCGCCCATCCATCGATTGCGAAAATCCACAGCTGTGCCTACTGGAAGAAAGCCAATGAATAAAACAACCGCTAAGGCCCATCCTGACGGTATCGTGGGCTTGCAAAAGCACTCTGAGGGCACCTCTGACTTTTATCGGTTACTTAGACGGCCAGGACCTTTCAGTTCGGCACTTCGACCTCTCTGTTGTAGAATAGCCGCCGCCGTTTCCAGACGTCATAGCCCCTGAATGTCCCATCTTTAGAGTCAGATACACGTAAGGCGGACAGTTCCACGACAGGATAGTATGATATGTGTCGCCTGATCTACTGGCGAAACCCGTGTCTAGGCATTTTGCACATTGCTTCCCGTCCTACGTCTTGGACCAACATGCGTTTCACCGCCTCCCAGTCGTGTTAGATCAGACAACTCTATTCTCAAAACAGCCAGGCCCCGAATCCAAGGCTCAGTCTATACACTAGGTACGTTAAAATCCAAAACTCTCAGAGTTCCCTTGTCCCCTCTACCCGAGACCTCAGCTCCACCTATGTGTACGGAGATCAATCCATCCCATTCTTGTACAGCCTAGTTAGAAGCTGTTTATTTGCAGGGGATTCGTCCAATTACTTGCCGTTTGCCAATGTTCCTCGCGTGGGGTCAGCGCTTATATCAAGCACGATCTTTCGAATGCTGGTGCTTTTGCGCCTCTCGTCCAACTGGTGCCTAGAGACGGATGCTACACAGCATCGCAGCAAAAGCATCGATCGACCTCCCGGGGCTCTCATCCGGGTGATACAAAACCCGACGTGGCGGCCGGTAGCCTGAAATGATGTACCGTTGCAAGCCCCAACCAACTTCATCAGCAACTTATCCACTGCCTGTATTAGGTACTAACATCACGACGCCTCGCCGATGGAACCCTGTATACAGCTGAGCCTTTGTTTGTTGACGATGTCTCGTCATCGACCATACTCAACTAGGATAGGCCAGCCGGGCCCTTGGATCGATTGGTCCAACGGGGGTCCTGTGAGCGCCGTTGGGAAAAGAAAATGTTGGCTTTTCGCACAAGCTTGACAGCAGGGCGGATTCGGCGTCGCACCCAGCTATCACGATGCAGCCACCTCGTCAATCGTCCGCTTAGGCTGCCATTTGAACAACACAGAGATGGAACGTCTGACCCTCGCCTGATTCGTTCGGCACTGGCGGTCAGGGCCAAATTCATCCCAGATTCCACGCGATATTGGGCATGACCGTTGTCTTTCCAGATCGGGCGAGATGCGCTGACCTAGCGTTGATCAAGAGGCTGAAGAGACGTATGGATATTAGCAGATCATCGGTAGCGAGACAGACCAGTGTGACACGGTTATGATTGCCAAGCTTCAAGGTCCAGGTATTCGAAACACAGTATCTAACCTACAGGTAAAGGCTTTAATCTCCCTCTGCTAAATAATACCGTACGATTCTCGAAGAAAACGTTCGGCTTCGAACCTGCGTTGCGTGGGTTGGGTTCGTTCTCTCTCGCCGCCGATCATTGTGGCTGCTGCACGTCGTGTGTGGTACCACCCCAGGAGAGAACTATGTAGATCTACGTTTGGACCACGAGACTTGATGTAGTCTTCGCTGGGAATGGTAGATATTGCGAGCACCTTGCATATCGGTGGAATCTACTTCGCTGGCTACGCCCAACCTCGCCACACGCCGAGCTTGATGTGTCGAGGAAAAAGAAATGTCCAAGAGCAACACTGATGCCGAGTTCCATGGCGATTAGCCAGGACAGCAGTTGGTACTAGAGTAGGAAGCCCAATTCGGCAATCGGAATATTGCTATGTGACCGGTCAGATCTGATGCAGCATGATCGACCCCAAAACAGCGTCCGTAATTAGATAACAACCATGGTGGTTATTATTCACCGTATTCAAAGCGTCTCGTGTACTGTATGCATAGCACCGTCCTATCTGAAAGTCGCTGCAGTAATACTAGTATGCCGCCGGCACCAAATGCAGAATTGCAAACAAACCCAGCCAAAACGTTGATAAAGACAAGCAGATCGCTCAACCACCCCCTGCTATTACGTTTGGCAATTGAACTGTCTGCTGATGTCCAGATTAATATCCAGATCACCCCAGACCTTGGATGGGTCAGATCATTACCAAAGACAAGCCTGGTACCGAACTCGGGCGAGAAAAGTTGCTGTCATCCTTGAGCAATATTTCGTATTTGCACCCGGTCATTACTAGGATCGAGCAGTCTAAGCCCTCTTGATTTTCCGAATAATAATACCCTTAAACTCCGTTGTTTATGGACTTTCTCCAAAACCTAGCTCGCGATAAGCTCCCCGGCGCTTCTTTTGTCGGGCAGGCATCCAAATCCATGCCGCCTGACCGGGGTTCTTTTCTCGGGATCCCAGCGAATAGCGATATCACACCGCAACATGCAGATACACTAGACGGCATATTCCCGGGACATATACTACATTGACAGCAAGTTCCTAAGTCCCGTATCGGCCGCATTCGCTCTTTTGCTTAGTGAGGGGTAACCATTAAGACACGACTTGGTGCCGATGTATTTGACTGTGTAGCAGTCGGGAAGAAGCACCCGAACATGACTTCACATTTGCTAGCGCGGAGTTTACCGTTTCGGCAGAAGGTCACGACTCTTGCTGCACTATCACGGCGCTCATATCCTCCCTTAAGTAAAGCCCTAGTCATCTCTGCGACAAAGTCCCTGAATCCGGCCCCGTCATTTAAAGTGCCTTGGTGTCTCTCCTATGCTTCTTGCTAGCAAGCGGGACTCATAGAACTCGGTCAGATGGACTTAGATGCCAGAATAATTACTCCCCTAGCCTCGATGGACATTTATCATTGTATAGTCCTTGTAGATACACATCTTGGCTCTCAATTGGACTTTCGTATACGTCTGCAAATGTAAAGAAAAAGAAAATAACAGATATAAACAATATGAGATTAAGGAGAACGGGGTTTGGCCTTTCTTCCGGGTTGATTCATATAGCTTTTTGCTGTAGAAGACCGATTCGTATTTGGGGCATAGTTAACGTGAATTCCGTCTCATTCGTCGTCCGAAATACGATGCTCCAAGAAATGATTGACGAAAATGAATATTTCCTTAAACTATAGTCATGAGGATGACGTAATGCTGCCGATGCTTATATTCATTAGTTCGTGGCGCATCGGTGGCTGACCAAGACTCTTGTCACCGTCCACGGCTTCATTAATCTTGCCGACGACACAGCTTGAAGACTTCATAACTGTTATTGCGAAACACACACCAATCTCTGTGGCCCGACCGGTCATTTCCAAGACCGCTAGTATTCGAGTCCTGAGGCAAGGTGTTTAACATTGGCCTCTTGTTGACATTTCGGTTCGGGAGAGAGGTGACCGCGCAAGAGCGGGAGCCACCTCAAAAGGCCTCATGGCGTTCGCTGGGAACTTAGAAGTCAGCTAGGGGTTACGGTCGTGACTTTTTAGGAATCCTGACATTTCTGTAGTCATTTCTATCGAGTCGAGCTGAAAGTTGCCATTCAAGTATGGCATCATAGCCATCCGAGGTTTCTCAGTCCGAAAGGGGTACCCCGACTGGGGCAGTGTTTCCCTCTTAGTGTTCGTTATAGGGTCATTCAACGTAAGAGCTCCGCATTTTCTCCACAGACATACTACGTTCTTGGGACATGTTCAGTTACTCGGTGAGCAAGGATAGAATGAGTAGGTTATCTATCTATTATTGTGACATGATATGGTTTCCGATCTCCTAGCCCACTTGCGTATGAAAAGTAACATATATTCTCCCGTAGTCATCATTCTTGTGTCCCAGCGATGGTGTCAAACAGGGACATGTTGTAATCTTTGTTTGATTAGAATTTGGTGTCACTTTACTGTAGTCGCAGGGAAACTATGATAACATTCATTAGCAGTGATAACATATACCCAGGTTCCGAAAAGCTAACAACAATCGGACTGTACCCTTTGGCAAGGTTCTATTCTATGTCTACCGCACGTACACCAGGCTAGTATAGCCAAAATATACCTTAAGAGGGGTGCAAGTGATACATTTGGTCGATTCATTGTTAATTGCATGACATTCCATCACCTGAACTAGTGTCTCAGTTGCTAGATCCAGTAGAGTAGTAGTGTCCAATATTCACCGGATAGGTTAGGTACAAATCGGCCACTTTGGGCATGAATTGACTTTGGTCAAATTGAGTTCTTCACTTTTTTTACGGCCGACTGTGAATCTTCGGTACATGAGCTTAACAACACCGTTGTTTGGGCGGTTAATGGTGAACAATGCGAAGAATCGGAGATGACATTTGCGCCATTGTCAACCTTCTACGCCCATATCATTCTCTGGGTGGTAGGCTCGAGGTAGGAAATGCATACACCGAGACAGCTTGATGTGAACTGTTCATTAAATCTAGTTGCAAGTGTGCCGGAGGTGTTCATCTTCCATTGGAGCTTGGACCTTTTCTTCCCGTTGAATCTAGGCCCGGTGAGCAGTGTTCCCCCGCCTCTGGAAGAGATGGAAGAATGAAAGGATTATTCTATTCGTTCTGGTATGATGCGCCCTTCAGGGGTTTGCGTAACAATGCTTAGCCGAGAAGGTGGTACCTAGATAGAATATTATGGAGTAGCTCTCAAGGTTGTGGTGCCGATACAGCTAGATATAGGTGGAGTTGGGTAGTGCGAGAGTTCATGATTTTACACTAGCTAATCATAATTGCTCTTGCTACCATCTAGCCGCTTTATCCGTAGTATAACATATTCCTCTAATAATGAGCTTATGTCTTCTAATGGTTGTTGCGTTGTTGTTCAGCCACCATTCTTGTTACTCGTACTGGGGTGGCGATAAAATAGAGCACTGCACCAAAGCCCTTTGGAAACCACTTATATTTTACCAGTAAGATCATTACTACCTACCACGTCCGCTTTAAGTAATGCAACCAGTGTGAAAGATGCACCCCGTCGGCTCATAAGCCCACTCTTTAGCCACTAGGGTAAGTTGACTTAGCGCCCCAGGTCGAGACCCGATCAGAAACACCCCATGGACTAAGCTAAATGGATAGTTTCTAATTGTTGTCTCTCAAGTATCAGTGGGCTGTCCGACATGAGACACATCTAGTGATGGAATGAGCAGCGAACAAACACACAGTCCAATGAGACAAGCAAGCTGGGTAAAGAATGCGGAATTCTGGGTCCCCGGGAGTTTGGGAACCATCAATGCATTCATTGTGGATAATATCCTCCGAGGTAACATCCTACGGGAAAAAGAGCTTATCAATCGCCATTCAAATCCAGCAACAGAAATAGAAGAGTGACAAATTGTTCAGGTGTCCTTCATGCCCCTTCGATTAGAGCGGCTAGGGAAACAAGCTTTTGAAACATTGGGAGTCCAAGGTGCTAAATGGTAACCGTTAGGCAACTGGTGGGTTATGATTTAAGGATTTATCCAGAAGCGCCAACTCTTAGCTTTTCATCATACCGGTACATGTGTGGATACTTTAGAACACATACCTATATCCTTTTCCTTCTACTAAATTAACCCCCCATAGCGTTCCGGCAACCCGGTTCTGGCTTGGTGTGATACGTTACTGCAGCAGATGGGGCATCTAATGCGTGCCAGGAACACATCCTGGCAAGCAAAAGGTACGGGAGATCAAATCTGTGAGGAGAACCCGGTTCTCTCCAAGTTTGGCTAAAGCCTAGGAGGGACCAGTTAATTAGGGGAACAGACTACGAGGCCATGCGGTTGAAGCGGTTGAATTATGGGGATACGTAGTAACCGCTGGGTGTGATCATTCCCCAAAGCGTTGCGCTCTGCATGATGCAGCCTGCATGACGAGTAGGTGTGCTTCGTTTAATGGAAGTCTAATCGAGCACGAGTGGTCTCGGTTAAAGAGGGCACCTAAATATCTCAAGAATATTTTCACGGAGACGCTTCAAAAGTCGGCAGTGCCAACTATGGAGACCATCTCGTCCAACTGCCATTGAAATATACCCAACAAGGACTTGGTTGCCTAGAACTGTGGTTTGTCGTTGACTATACGAGGCTAACCCTGACGGAAATTTTCGTGGTCATACATGTAATGCCAATACAGCGAGGCGGGTCTCGAAGAGCAATTTCATTCGTTTCCTGCGTTCAGGGGCCAACCCTTAATATGCGGTCACTCGCTTAGCTACATATACATATTCGCAAAGTCTTCTACTAATAGTAGCATAGAACAATGTGGCGTGAAATTACCCACCTGAATATCACCAATGATATTCTGCCCCTGTTGTGCGAGTGATAGGTATTCGCAGCCTTGCCGTCACCTCACTGGTCGATCCACGTTCCGTCAATGTTGACAGCCTTGTTTGCGCATGGCCATCTACGCATCGGTAGCTAAACTCTCCCCCCTTTTAGGAACAGGGCTTCAATGTGCATGGGCAGAAACATGGGGTTTGAGCCACCATTTATGTATGACTCGTTAATTATTGCTCGATCCGTATTCCGTTGCCACGCTAGTTAAGGTATGTTAATCGAGATTTGCTGCAGCGTCGACTTCTGGGTCGGGGTTGAAAAATTCAATGCTTTGCTGGACAAGATGGGAAAAGCTCGCCGGCGGTGGATTCTTTTGACGCGGACCTTGGAACATCTAGCTCACATTACACGAAACAATATAGGCACCTCACAACCTTTGCCGTCCACCGCAGGATACTAGTACACAGTAAAGGGAAACGAAAAACTAATCTACAGAAACATTCTAGAAAAACGGTTAGGTGACCTAAAGATAGTGTAGGTAGTCAATCACCACATGGGCAGAAGAAACATGGCAAAGGTGGCGTTCAGGTGCAAGCTTTCAGCCAATCAGGTGTTAGTGTAGAAAGCCGTTCGTGAAGATCTTGGTTACCGGTCCGGTTCCGTGGATACCCGTAAGCCAGGTTGTCTGACCACCTTACGTAAAGAAAAAAGAGGGGAAAAAAAGTATCCTCCGAGGGGGCAGTAACAGACTAACAATTGCAGTCGCCGTGAATCGTTGCGATCAATCTCGCTTATGTTTTTCTCTCGGAATAGCGACAGGAGGACAGCCGGCGCCGGGGATGCCGAGAAAGACGGGGGCCATGAGCAGGAGACTAGGCGCACCAACGGTCTTGTGTCTCTGCTCACCGTCGAGGATGGCGTCATATATAAGCCCAAGGCCGAAGAACACACGCACTGGTATCAGAGGCTGCTAGACGTCGGGGTGGAGGAGAATGGCATCAAGCCAGTGCCGGTTGAGGAGCGGACGAACACGCAGTACAGCAACCTGTTCACCGTGTTCTTCACGGGGTTGCTCTGCATCTTACCGTGGGTGATCGCGGCGTGACATGACGGCGACCCAGACTGATATCATGGCTTAGGTTGCCTACGGGCATGCTTGCGACAACTGTATTCCAGCTCAGCCTGCGCGATTCATCCCTGACAATCCTATTTTTCTCCGCCTTCTGCACTGTGGCGCCAGCGTTCATGGGCTGCGGCGGCTACAAAACCGGATTACGACAGATGATCCAGGCTCGCTACTCCTGGGGGTGAGTCCAGATCCCTTGCTTCGTCGAGGTCTTTGTGTCCTTTGTTACCCTAGTCTAACCCGCTGCGTTAGTCTCTACATCGTCACAATATTACTTGTGTTAAATGCCGCCACGGTAACAGGCTTTTCGATTGTCGCCGCGATCGTAAGTGGGCAGACGATCGCTGCCATCAACCCGGGAAATGTAAGCGTGACAGTCGGCATCGTCAGTAAGCAAATTTCGGTCTCATTCCCCTGCTTCTGTCTGCTCAAAAGTTGGAAACTTGTCTTAGAACCTTCCCGCGCTTCCGCAACACTTCCAGAGGGCGCTCAGAATCGTAATGGCTGACCTCAGGTGTTGTAGTCGTTATCCTAGCTAGCTTCGTACTTTCGTTATTAGGGTACCGAGTCTTGCATATCTGGGAACGCTGGCAATGGCTTCCCAATCTCGTCGTCATCACGATTACTGTCGGCGTCGGCGGAAAACAGCTTGTCAATCAGCAGGAAGTCCCCGCGGCCACAGCGTCTCAGGTTCTATCATATGCTGGCCTGATCGCTGGGTATTTCATCACTTTTGGTGGCACCGCCTCGGATTTTTCAATCTATCATGATCCCAGGGCTCCTTTGTAAGTATATTACTATGATTATGCATCCATACTCATTATACTAATGCCTGGACCTAGGTGGAAGATCTTTACGTATATTGTACGCAATTCCCTGAGTGATTTTCTTAGTTTGGTGACATTGAAAGTGTAAAATCTCTTTTTCGGGCTCAACGTCATGTCCTATAAGCTCACTCACTGGTCACTCTCAAATGGTGATAACTGACTCTGAGTGTGCAGTATCTAGGTATTTTTACACCTTCAGTCCCACTGCTGATCCTCGGCGCAGCCATGGGTGGTGCGGTGCCCGTTGTCACAGGTTGGGCAGAGGCTTACGAGTCGTACGGCACAGGGGGGGTAATGGCAGCTATGCTCGAGCCTGTAGGCGGGTTTGGAAAGTTTGTACTGGTGCTTCTGGCATTGTCGGTCATAGGCAATATCGGCATTTCGATGTACCCGGTGGCGTTAAACCTACAAATGCTGGTTCCGGCCTTCACTAAGGCACCGCGGTTCATTTTTACTCTGGCCGTCACGGCTCTGATGATACCACTATCAATCGCCGCATCACGCGCATGGGAAGAGTCGCTCGAGAATTTTCTTGCGGTCATTGGGTATTGGGCAGGGTTCTTCGACGCTGTATTGATTGAGGAGGCGGTCGTGTTCCGTCGCTTGGACTGGGAGTCATACGACCATTCAATCTGGAACGTCGGTCGTAAGTTGCCGTCTGGTATCGCTGCTCTGTTGGCGTCATTGTTGTCGCTTGGACTTGTTATTCCTGGTATTAATGAGGTTTGGTTCGTCGGGCCATTTGCGAAGACGACAGGTGATATTGGTTTCGAACTAGCCTTCTTCGGTACTGCCGTCTTTTACTTTCCGTTAAGGTGGCTTGAGATCAAGTGGAGGGGTCACTTATAATGTTGCGTTGGAAAGGCAGCGTAGAGAAGAGATAGGACTCTTAATATTAAAGGGGGAAACGATCCCCAAGAAAATATATAGAGATGATAGATTTAATAGCATAGGGGGGAATTGGACCCTCTCCAAAATGGGGCATCTGAGAGGTATTAGCTAGAGCTCTCATACAGGTTAGCTTTCAACAGCTTAGTTATAAGTATATTCAACAATTGTGTTTGTCTCCGTCTATTATTCAGGTCCTACAGTCCTAAATCAGCTCAAAATAACCGATGTCAGAAACTGGGACCCAGAGTAAATATATGTGTGGCTGATACTCCCTCGTACCCTTGCCTTTTCATCGACACTTTATCCTAAATTCTAGTTTTACGGCGCGATAACTTCCTTACCTGGTAACTATGGTAATTGCACGGTTAGCTTCGCAAATTTACTGAGACACTATGTTCTTGTGGCCTGAATAAACCGTCTTTATATGCACCACCTTTTTCTTCGGTACATCCTCATCTACTACACCTATTTCCGTGCGTGGTACTCTATTTGTGATGAAACCATTAACAATCCCTTAGATTTAAGTTAAATTGTGCCCCCAACTTAGACAAGGGCCTGGAGATCAAGGGCCTAAGACAGATAGTGCGAGTCCATAAGTTTTCAGCTTCTGTTTTTAGAAAACTCACATGATTATGTTCACTTTATGAAAATTACCCACATGGTTTGAAAGAGTCTTGAGAGAGAGGAATGTGTATAGGTATCGATCTAGTCAGTCTCTAGTGCTAGCCCTGCATCCACTATTCCGGGACTGCCGCGGGTGGTTTGAAGGGACTGGGACACATTACAGGACCATGGTTTTCAAAATGGCTAAATGCTTCCCAAACACCAGGGGGATGAGGTGGAGACCGACCAGTTACGAAGCTACGGTAGGTATCATGATGGAGAAATTGATGTCATCGTCTGCGGCCCTAATATCCCTACATCGATCAACGAGCGCCTTCTGCCCGGGAAAAGGGTATTTTGCGGGGGTCGGTGCCCAGGACTTCAAACATATGGGCTTCTCAGAAGCTATACCAGAAGACCATATATATCTCCTTATCGTCGGTCCTAATGGCATATATGACAAATATCTGTCGGGATCCCTATGTCTTATATTCCAGAATACAACAGGCTGGTCGCGGCGAAGGAGGTACACTAAAAGTGAGGCCTCGACGGGGCTTCTGCTACATAATCCCACCTTCTGGAACAAAGGCTCAGGGAACGAGACCAGCGCTTTTTTACATATGGGCGCCCCCTTCAACAGTAATAATTTGCCCGATAATCCCTCCATCGGTGTAAATTGGAGCAGTATACCCCAGGAAACTGGCCACATAAATGTCATCAAATAAACCAAACTGTCAGTCATGGTAGCCTAATGAGACGTGGGGGTGATTTCCCTGATGTATCGCATTTCCTAGTCAACTGTTGTACTAGGTTCCCAGGGAACGAGGGGCAACTCATTCTTCGACTGCACATCCCTATGATATCACAGACGGATTACCAATCTCCAGCTCCTTTTCCTGGTCCTAGCTGAAAAATACGGCCTTTTTAGACAACAAATCGATGAGCCGTCAGCATCACAGGTATATCAGAAGACACAAGCATAAATTCACAGGCGCTCTAAGAGCACAAGGTCGCCAACTGCCACAATTCAGACTGCTGGCTGTTCCAGTAATATATATTATTATTGCGCAAGGAGGGAAGTTCTGTCTATGCTAGCACAGTTTTTTTCTTGGCTGATTACCCCTGGTATGGCCCGTGCTGTAGTCTTTCAGGATTAGTTCCGTGACACCAGCCATAATACTTAATTAGTGAGGCTCAATCGCTCGGAACACAACATTACCAAGAGAATGTATAGATTGAATATCACAAGTTGAAACTTCAAGGGGCAAATGCTAACACAACCAGGATTCGAGTCGATGATGCAAGGCTCGCCTATCCGTTTCTAACTCGTCCCATTCTCGGTACTTCACGCTGAAAACAAATCACCCTCAAATCTGGCGTTACTCTCTCTTATACACACTGGTATGATGCTCTCCCAAACCACACTGCCTCAACTAGATATCGACTTCTCCGGGTGCGTAGTAGCACTAGTTCAAGCAGTGCTTTTTGATATAACGCCATGCTGGGAACAAAGGAGAGAAGCAGTGTGAAAGGGTATCTATTTCTAAGAACAAGTAGTATAGACAATGAAATCGAGCAAATAGACGAAATGGGAACCTAGCCAGCTTATATACTAGCCCTTTCGGTATTAGGATATGGGATTTCCCTTGGCAATATGGACCCTGAGACACCATTGGGTCAAGACCCGGGCAGAACTTTTAATTGAAAATTCATGTTAAACCTATTTTTACTCGGCGCCTGTGCCTATATATGTTGTATATTCATCCTATAGGGCATACTGTAGGAATATCTGAGAAGCTGTAGAGGGTGGTTGTATGATAGCTTCAGTCTATTCCTATCGGACTCCCTAAATACGGGATTCACAATCCCTTTTACATTCATGTGTCCTAGCTTCAAGAATACACTAGAATAGGGCTTTTCTTTTTCTTTTTGTTTGTCAGCAATAGTCTCTTCTAGAAAGAGGGTCACTCCTGAGAAGGATCATACTAAATTTCATTATGGGTCCTTTATTTACAAGCTAATATCACAATGCACCAAAACATCACTTTGTTCAAGGTTGTGTATAAACTATCAAAAGAAAAAAGAGGCTATGTTTCACAATGTCCTTGATATCAAAAGGTATTTCCCAGGGCGAGAATTGCGTCGCTTTTCTACAATCCGCCTGACAAGGGAAGATGATGAAAGAAGATTCCATCTTTACAAACTTCCCGCCCTCGGATAATTCTTATATATTGACCTCTTGGAATAAGGCAATGGAAGAGCTAGACGAAGTATAATTATTCAAACACACTCTCAACCAAAAAAAGATAAGTGGAAGGGCGAGATTTCATCTCCTTTCATTGAAGCAAAAATGCTGGGTAAAAGTACCCGCCGAATTTGCGGCCTCATCTGCATCTTCATCGTCTTAGTCTGCATCTGGGCGACACTAATACCCTGGCTCGACATGCCCATCGAGGACGTTAACCGAACCCATTATGACATATTGGATGTCGATATAGATGCTTCAGTCAAAGAAATCAAGCGCGCCTACCGTAAACACATCTTGCCGTATCACCCCGACAAAGTACAAAGGCTCAGCACCGCCCAGCGAGCGAAGGCCAAGTCCAAATATGACGAAATCCACGAATCGTACGAGTTTCTCTTGAGTGATAAACGCTGTCTTTACGATGTAGTTGTGATGAAAGTCAGCTTGCGGGAGTACGCGTATTGTTTGGAACGTTTTGTAAGGCAACGGCGGCTTGACTTGGCGTTCGCACAAGAACAGAAAAGGAGGCGCTTTGAAGAAAAAGCAAAAGAAAAAGAAGAACGAGAACGAGCACGAGAACAAGAGCAAAGGCAAGAAAAAGAACGAGAACAGGAGAAGAAGCAAGAAATAGAACGAGAACAAGAAGGAGCTTACGCTGGAGAAGACTTAAAACCTTCCACCACACAGCTTATGCGGCTTGAGTCTGCATTGGCTCGTGCCAAGGCGCTCTTTGGCCAGGTGGTAGAAATTCCTTGTCAGATCATTATTAATGTCGCTAGTTTTGTAGCTATAGTGGCTATAATGGCTGTTAGGTGAAAGGGGGTATCAATCACTTGCATGCTTCCTAAAATATAACAAAACCTATGCTGTTTAAATCGACTTATTACTTTGCTCCGCCCTGTTTCAACAGGGATACTTTGGGACTATCTCCATAACAGGAATGAGTGCTCGCCGTCACTCACAACAAGCACAGTTCAAGGCTGATGACTGGCTTGTAAATCAACTCTTACGAGAATTGCCTGTAAGATAAAGATGAAAATGTTGGAATCTACGGTTAATGGTAAAGATTTTACGACTCAGTCGAGGGTGTCAGGAGCCCGTGGGAGCAGAAATCTAGGTGAAAATGGGGAATGGAAGGCCCAAGAATACGTGCTCACTGGGAACATCAGCAGATTCATACAACTTAATTCTCTAGATGGAGCGAGCCATATTGTTATTGATGAAAACCGCAGCTTTTCCCCCCCACTACTTTTTTCGTCTACCCAATCTATCCCTGTGAATAAGGCCGAATCGTCGAAATGACCCTCTCTAGGGGCCCGGATCAGTTTCTCTCCCCTTTTGTTGTTTCCTAACGCCCTTTAGTATGCCAAAAGGGATACGAGAACGAAGAGTATCATACAGACGTGATAACGCATACAGTACGATTCATTGCCACATCAAATGTTCATGAAATATTCAATCGACGCCTCCTTCTTAAATGAACAAAACATAAAACTCCGCATTTCCACAGCAGCTGTTTTTCTGCGTCATGCATAACTCATTGAAATGCCATAGAGAAGCAGATAAATGCCCACCGAGTTTGTCGAACGTTGCCAAATATGATGCATGGTATCACCCGGATGATTGTTGTTGACTTTATATACCACCATTTCCGCCCTGTTGTGCGCCAAAGAAGAACCCATCGAAGAGGTCAACCTGCTGCCCTTCACTGAAATCGTGATGCATTCCCTCCCAGCCGATGCCAAAGCCCATGTCCATCTGCATATCCGGGTTGTTAAAGCTATCATTACCTGATTGATCTTGAAGATTTTGGAGGAAGTCCATGCCTTGAAGATCAGACAAATTTAAGGCGCCTGGTCCTGGGGTGAAGCTGGCCGGCGGCGTCCGTAGCATATTGAAATTTGAATTGGAACTGCTCTGAGGAGTATACTGTTGATGTGCAGATTTTGGTGTCAGACTAGAGACAGATGCCGGTGAATGCACTTGCGGACTATGAGAGGGTAGTAGGATGGGGTCAATAGCCGAATTGTCTGGTATGTTTCCAAGCTCAGATAGAGCTCCTGTAAGGGCGGTACTGGGCAATGGTCTAGGCATGGAATATCCATCATGTTCAGATTTGATGTTCGACATGTTCAGACGATAAGGGGGTGCTTGTGCGGCCGACTGCATAGCTGCCATCTGAGCAACAGGCTTATGTACGGTATAGGGGTCATGGGGTGATGTTTCGTACACTGTAGCTGAACGAGAACTAGACTGATCTACAGGCAGATGGGGATTCGGTTTCTGACGATTTGCTGTTGCCTCTCTAGCAGTGAGATAGTCGATTCTGTCGCTACTCCCCTTTGACCCACGCGTATGCCGGTTTAAGACTTGGCCAAATCCTCCATTGGAGTTGGCCATTTTGATGGTAGCTTTTGCCGTTCTATCAAAAGCATCACGGCAAGCTTCCGCAGGTGGGCACTTGTCAATAAGGTCGCTGAAGACTGATGTAGCGGCTAAGATAGTGAAGTCGACTTCGTCCATAGTCTGCTTCCTGATTAATAGATAGACTCACTTTATGAAGCATAGGTACTCACAAGGCGACTCCTGACGACAAGCGAATGCCATATTGCATATAGATAAGAGATTCCTGCCATGAAAAGGTGGTGTGTGGCGAGATACGTATAGTTAACAAGTCCCTGTAAATGTAATTGTCTATAGAGGCGCAAGATCTTCTGTCCTGCCTCAGCGACCTTGACATAGACTCTTTCCTGATCTTCTTGCCGCTCCTGGGAGTAGACCGATGGGCTGTTGACCTCTTTTGAGGTATGGTATTCACTCTCGAACATCGCAGGAACACTCAGGCTTTGTCGATAAAGCATGATGATTGCCTGCCAGTAATTTAGCTCTAGAAATTCGGGAGAGAATGCTACCCCGGAATCTTGCTTGGTTGGGGCAGAGTTCTTCCACGAATACAATCGCTCATCAATATTCTTCCTCCAGCTTCTGAATGAGTCGAATTTAGAGAGAAAAGGTGAGGGTAGCTGAGTATGCATGTACTCGTTCTGTAGATTTTGACCGTTGAACCTTGCTGTTTGCGCTTGCTGGTATTGCAACACCTGCAGAATCTCGGATTGTAGCAGCCGAAGTCGTAGATAGTGTTTAGCGACGACTTTATAGGTAGGTTCGCCATCGACAGAAGGGCTAGCAATACCTGCCGGCGTAATATATCGGTCTTCTAGCATCGACGGAAACTCGGTAGTTATGACTTGATCAGACACCCCAAACGGTCGCCCGACACAGGTACTCACAATCCTATCAAAAGCATATGTGCACCACCAAAGTCGCCTTCGAAGATCGCGAACATATTCGCGTCGGCCCCTCTCTCGCAATACCGCTTCGCGCGATTTGCCGCTCGAATCTTGAACATTAGTAATACCACCCCTTGGCTCACCCAAGTCAAATTCGACATCTTTCCCATCCTCGTAGTATAAGCCGAGATCGATTGCCAGTCTCACGGCTACGCCAACGATGTACCTATACCTCGTTAGTCCAAGTTCCCAGTCACACAGTCGAAATTTGGTTGAACATACCATAAACCGGGTGGGACCGGCCGAAGCAGGGCAAAACTTGCCAAGAGGAGCACAGCTTGAAGTTCTTCGAGCCCACCACCGTTAAGGCAGGTTTCAAGGTGAATAATAGCGCTTGCATGGTATTCCTCTGGTTGAGCCTGCTTCCTCTCCTCACCAGAGACCCTCGCGGTAGTTTGACTGTCCATGATGATGCCACCGCCAATGGCGAATACCATATTCAAGATGTAGAGCTCCCTGGGGTTGCGTATCCTACCTTCGTCTGCGTACGCCTGCTCAAACATTTGCATGAAATCTACACGGTGGAGCAATGGTATTTGAGGGTTGGCATGTTCGAAATACAACTCGACAAGTTTCAAGGCCAAATCCCTATCGGGGAATGGCGCTGGACTAATGGTTGGACGCGTATGAAGACCAAAGAATGAGTCGCGCATCGAGGTGCCTCCGGTCAGATCTCCATTCCCAAGTGCGGATTTATACGGACGTATTCCTCCCTTATCTGATGTTGAGCGATGATCTCCAACAGAAGACTGTACAGCAGCGAACACAACGCGCGCAAAAGAGACGCCATTGGCAGGTCCGAGATACTTTGGTCCGGTAGTGCCGCCAGCTCGAAATATCTTGTTGGGCCTCCCAGGATCATCACTGTTCTGAAATGACTGCGGAATACCCGAGGCCTCCGCAGCTTCGGAGAGCATGGAGAGCGCGCCTTCGTTAGGCGATCGAGCATGGCCACCATCATTACCCGGTCGTGAACAGTACTCCAAGTTCTCAGGCGGGGGGAATTGTATGTTTTGGGCACGAAGTAGAGTCTCTAGTTGATCGACGCGGGTCTCGAGGTAGTACACATAGCTTGTGAGCAGTCAGCTTTCCGCAACAGGCTTTTGGGTCTATCCAACTCTAACTAACCTGCGGGGGATTTCTCTCTTCGTTATGGGGTCATATCCGACACAGGCGACCCTTGCCTTCTCACAACTCGCGCAACTGGGTAACTTCTGGTCACAGCGATTCTTACGTAACCGACATCGATTGCAGGCGCTGACATTTCGGAAACTACTGCTACCTTGAGCAGATTTGGCTCCGCCCTCGTGCGAGTGTTCCGCGGAGGGAGAGATAGGCCCGGTGGAACCCGACGTCGGCGAGTGTTTAATATTGGGTGGCGAGGAGGGACGGGGGCGCTTCGGGGGGTGCGGATGCGGCGACGACGGCGTACCCGGAGACGTGATATCAAGGTCCATGGTTGCGACAACGATTGGACCCTTGGCCGGCCGGGAGGACAAGGAACGCTTGTCGCCTCGGTGCCGCGTAGGAAAGTAGTCGCGACTGGTATCGTAACGGCCAGTAGCGGCTAGCTTCAACGGCTGAGGAGGCGAATGAGGCGCAATATGCACACACGCAAACCACACACAACTCTCAGCCTCACTCTCACTCACACATACACGCACGCACGCACGCAAGCAAGCAAGCAACCGCGCTCTTCGGGTGTCTGAGCGAGCTCGCAGTCAAGTTGCGCCCAGCTGGATAGAGAGTTAGATTCACTTGCAGAAGTCGGGTGTTGGATTCATTTGCTCCATCTCTTATACAAGACTGTCTTCAGGTTTTGAACTTCAACTATCGACTTTCGGCGACAACAACGCAACCGCTCCTCTCTGTATGTTCGGGGGTTTCAACAACAAGAGAACTCGGATGATACGGCATGCGTACCCGACCGTCGTACACGATGCGTTGCGTAGGTATTGGCGTGGGT
Source organism: Ustulina deusta (assembly GCA_023159155.1). NCBI lineage: Eukaryota > Fungi > Ascomycota > Sordariomycetes > Xylariales > Xylariaceae > Ustulina > Ustulina deusta. Next base: position 540,880 of record JAJNNX010000004.1, on the reverse strand, counting down.
ATTGCGGCGCGGCGCGGTGTGAGGCGATGCGGGGGAGGAGGGAGAGTTGCCGAGGGTTGGCGGTTGATGAGGGATGGCGGGAGCACTGACATACGCTAATTATTTGCTGATATTAGAGATGACCATGCTACGCAGGCTGTGCCTTGCCGTGCTTTTTGCTGATGTTGTTGCTGTCGCTATCGCTGCCCCATATAAGCAAGCAATAATCGATGCCAGGTCGGCAGAGAAGGCAGGGAGGGCAAGGTAGCGCAAGATGGGGCAAGCAAGTAGGTACCTAGGGGGGGCGAGCGCATGGGATAGGCAGGTAAGCAGGAGACAAAGCAAGTGAGGCAAGCAAGGTCCGTTACGTCTCAATCTGGGAAACACCTAAGCCAAGGTACAGGTATCGTGGGTGTCATTGGGGGGAGCCGCTGCAGTTTGCCGCATATACCTGCTCCCTAGGTCAGTAGCGGTGTTGCACGTGAAGTGGTCGATGCGGGTCGAGGGGTTTGATTTGATGCGCCTAGTGTATGCTATCCACCTACCTAGCAATACCTAGGTACCTTCTGAGGTATGATGGAGACCCTACCTAGGCACTTAGTGTATGTGATCTGTTGACGGTTGCCGAGAGATACCTAGGAGGGAGTAGCCGCGGTTGAACTGCAGCCCAAATACTTTCGAGCAATTGAATTAATTGGCTGTGTTCGGCGCCAACAGACAGAAGACGGAGATCATCAAGGTGGGTTTTGGGGGCATACGCCAGATAGGTAGGTACACTGCAATGTACAGCGGGCACCCTGCAGTACTTAGGTAAAGTGGCGGCTAGCTACTGAGTACTTACCTGGAGCTAACCTAGGTACATACAGCTACCTCTATGTACACCATCTGCTTATCCGCGCCAGTACTGATTCACCGATAAGAGCTACCTAGCGTCTAACAAATCAGCTGCAGGCAAGACCATAGTTTAGTTGTCTATTACAGGGGTTCTAACTACGCTAATCCTGAGCTCATCTGGTTAAGTAAGCTGAGATTCGCTTCTCCAAAGGCTCTCCTCCTCATGCAGAAGAAGCCTGCAAAAGTACATCTTCAATAATAGCGCGGATCAGCCGTTTGGAGCTGAAACCCCCACGCCTCTAAAACCAAGCTGTCATAATGGGAAGCCCGACAAGCGAAACTCCACCACGTTTGTGGCTTACGGGTGTGCTCGTGCAGGTGGCTAATGAGACAAGACACAAGACACAATATAGGTAATTCATAGAGATACCTACGTGCTCTATAATTGGCCGAGGTCAACCATAGGCTTTGCTCTAAACAGTTGTAGTATTGAGCGCATATGCGGTGTGCGCAACGAAAGAAGGGGGCTATTCTAACCCGAAAGGAGAAGGAATTTGAATAGGTACGACAGATTCAGAGTCTATCATTCGCTTCAACAGTACCCATCTGGTACACTACTTAAGGTAACGCGTCACGTCATATTCAACCCTTGTTACCTACTTGAGCCGCATGAATTTACTAGGTAGCCTACAGTAGGCTGACGGTTTGTTCCGGGAAGGGATGTAACTTTGAACTCTCACAAGATCATTATTGCTGAATCTTGCCCTCTGGCAGCTCTATGAAGCTTCCTGTGTGGATATACAAGCAAAATTGCTCATTTTCTGCAATAGATAAACCGAGAAGTTATACATAGGCTTATTTGCCATCACGGATCCTGAGCTATCAGAATGGGTAACACCGTGACATACTGAACTATTACAACACCGGCATAGTATTGCTTCTTCCATTCCCAACAGCCTCAATAAGACAACCATTACATGCTTTTGACGATAAAGGAGCAAACCTAACAACCCCATTGTTCATACAAGGTCTATCTGCCAAACAAAGCCTACTGTAGGTGGGAACAACTCAGCTCAAAGAAGCCTTAAATAGGATTAAAGCTCAAGGCGCGAAGATCAACAACGAACATAATCCTACCTAGCAATCACAAACTCTACGTAACCGCTTGAGCAAAGTACATCATTAACAGCATCGATAGTCGATGAACAAGAATGCCCTTCACCCCTATAAATTGCGTATCAGGTCTAACAACACGAGAGACAGATGCTCCCAAGCCAGCAACTAGCTCAGACCCGCCAAGTCTTAATACGCCATGTCTAAACGGCAATGAACAGATCGATGAGGAAAGTGAGGTGGAAGGGCCGCAAATGTGTAACAGATGTGCTCGTTTCCCCGCCGAGCCGAATAGAAAAGCTTGTGCACCTTGTTTAGAACGTGCCCGCGATTTCGCTCGAAAACGGAGAGCTAGGCTCACCCGCCAACGTCTTTGCATAGATTGCGGGAGAATCAGGGCCCGGACTGTACGACGGTGCGCGAAATGTCGAGAGATGCAGGGAATTCATAAGCAGAGAAAGACGGCATCACTTCGAGAAGCTCGAGAGCAAACAGAAGCTCCTGAAGCCACGGGCAGCCAGGCTAATCTTATTCCACAGCAAGTTACTGGGATCGAGAACAGCCCAGCTGCCGTAAGTGAACAATAAGACCTTGCATTGGGGACCTGTTGAATGGCTGGGCGGCCTGAGATGATTCATATAGCTTTGAACATTTCCAAGAAGAAATCCGCAGATTTAGTGTTAATAGAAGAGCTGTCTCCACAGGGCCTGAGTATGTAGCAGCTACACCCTCGCCCCCTTTTCTGCACCTGCTAATTACCATGCCTCCTTCTTCAATTACCTAAGTACGTAATTAATTAACTTAGGTAGGCACTTGACGTCCATCTAGGGCCCCTACTTTCACTGACAACATAGAGAGCACATAAACAATGCCTTACCAGCCATATATATTAGTAGTATATGACCTAGGCTTTTATACAATCCATCCCGATATTCCCGACACTCCCCAGTCTTGGTCGATCCCCATGTATTGCATACCTACCTACCTAGGTATTCAGGATCCCTCGGGCACGATTATTATCTCTGTGCTTCGACTATTGCGTGCCCGTTAGCTCGCCATGCTCTAATGCGTACCCCAGCAACCAGCATATCGGTAACAATAACTATGCCGAAAACAGTGAGCTATCCCAACGCGTCAAGTTCAGGCGCGCGCAATTCTACAGCAGACTGTGGTAGCCACACGCATTCAGCGGGTTTCTCTCACGAACCTCGAACGAACTGCTTCAAGTTTAGATCTGCCGTCCACAAACCCAATTACTCCGAGGAGCACCGACAGTATCTAGAAGACTCGTAGGAAGGGCTCGTAGAAAGTACCCCGCGGGAGGACGCCGGTGTACATGAAGTTCGCAGCTAGGCGCTGGAGGTGTTCCACCGGCGATGTCATCCAGATCCCGAGGTAAGAAGAGTAGACTGACATTTCGAGAGTCACCCGTCTTGGCAACGAGTGGGAAGAACACTCGCACTGGGAGTTGAATAGTTGTTTAACTATTAACTTATAACCGAATGACTGATGTTCTCCGTCTGCTTAGAGGGCTCTCAATGGATTCTGCTGGAAAGGCAGAGATCTCCACTCCCAACGCCGGTATCTCGCTCTACGCCTACGATTCCGCCGCGAGCCTTACGGATACATGATTGCACACGACATTCATGATGCTGTCAAGGTGAGTTGATTGTCTCAGTCAGTCGGCTACCATAATCTTGGCCCCATACAGACCCTCCCCAACTCATCTTCTCCTCTGTCATTAGATAGACAAATCCAGAAGGAAGTGATACGCCCTACCAACTAAAGATTTCCCAGCTCTCGCGTAAACGAACTCGTAAGCGGGAGAAAGAAGCTGAGAAACAAAAAAAGAAAGGGGTCAGATCAGATAAGAAATCCGCCCCGAGATCAGGCCCGACGCCCGCAACCCAAGTGTCTTCTCCACCGCCGCCTCATGTGCAATTTCAAGACAGCGTGCTGAGAAACGGTGAATCAAAGAAGCTCAAAAAGAAGCAAGCGATCAATGCCGACATCAACCGCGAAGCAGACGCAAACCACCCAATAGGAGAAGGCGAATCTCAAGAGGTCGAGGGCAGCACAACAAAGGCAAAGAAGAAACTCGCCAAGATCTTCGCCACCAGTCCCGGAACAACATCATGGAGAGAGACAACGGCGGGGGCGACCCCGTCCGGCGTGGGAGATCCATTCCAAGGCCCAATCCCAGGGCCGGAAAAAACCAAGACGAGGACAAAGAAAGCGAAGAGGAAGATGAAATGGAACACGGCTAGTCTCGAGTCACTCATCAGCACCCGGGATCCGTCCCGGGATCTGGAGCCCATGCGTCTCATCGACGCGGACGATTTTCGCCTCGAGTCGCCCGAGAACATGGATTGGCCCGGCGCTTTCCCGAACGATGCTATACTACCGTGCAGGCGGGATAGAGACTCGCGCAAGCTCGGGGGTGAAGATGTGCAGAAGGGGAAAAGAGGTAAGAAAAGGGACAAGAAAGAAAAAATATAATTAGAGGCGTAGGCAAGCCACTACGGCGAAGCCATTACAAAGGGCGATGTGATTCCCCAGAGGAGGACAGATGATAGCCCTGACATTCTCAAGTATTGGTATTCTCGAATTTCATAAAAGAGCTCGAAAGACTGCATACTTAACCCAGCTCCTAGTTGAGTTAGTGCATTGATTCGCCCTTTTGGGGGGGTACTATTATCAGTCTAAATATGAATATGAATTATCTGCGTCTCATTCTAATTGATTCTTCCTCTACTAGAGCTGTACAGCGCGTTCCGTCTCGGTTCATGATAATCAAAAATGATAGAAAAGTGCTCAAGCACCAACTCGACGTTGGCAAATTCGCAAGCGCTTAGTTATACCAATTACCCCGACAATTATGATTCGCCAAATCATATTTCTCCCGGGGCGTTTACAACACCACGCTTCTCAGTCTCAAACCAAACCTCAGGGACGAATCGCTCATGCTATCTCCAATATTCATACAATACTTCCAACCATTACCCAACAATTACCCCAGTCACGCAATCGCTAACATAGACAGCAAAAGAGGTCTTCTTCAAACTTCCACCAATGATAGATAATTGGGCGAACTGGCACTGTACTGTTTCTAACTTGTCCAGTCCTCTGGACGATCTCCCCAGAATTAAACTCCTGTCCAACTGTCGTTCCGTACGTGGTAGTAGATCTGGCACGCGATTTCAGAGGCTCTTCAAGTACGGTTGCGCCCGCCTCCGACATGACAGCACGGCCTAGGGGGTGATCAATCCCAGGAGCCTAGAGAGTCGCGCTCGGGATAAAAACGTCATAGAGGACAGGTGCTCCAGGTTCCATGGGGGATTCCGTGGTGCCGCTAACTTTAGACTCCGAGTATCCGTTCTCCCAGTGAAATCTCACTTTTGTTGGAAGGGGCTTGATGAAGTTGGCATCGCCGTTGAAGACACAGTTGCTCCCCAACTCCAAACTACCCAGCCACGAGTCTATACCTTCGGGGTATTCCATCCCTTGTTCCAGGTCATTAGCCATCAGCCGCGGAACCTGCGCTCGCCGACCAGAGGACAATATCCAGATAAGAGGATAATACTAATAGCCCTCCCGAGCATTTTTCTCGCTATTTTCGTCTGGCTTGGTTAGACCGCGCTCGTAAACGGATGTAACAGGCCAGAGGAGTGCGACGCCGACAGCAGATAGGAAAGTCGCGAAGAGCTGGCATAGATAGTAGAGTGTGGAAGCACCGAGTGGTGCGATGAACTTGAGAATGTCGTTGAGTTGATAATGGTCCTGCTGACCACGAATGAAATAACGCCTCTCCGGTGATGTAGTGATATTCTTATCGCCATTCGTATGTGAGGAATCGCCCTGAGATAGCAACGGCTGTTTGTTCTCATCCACTGGCAAATGTGCCAGATTCAGTAAGCAAACGAGTTGAACGTTGGCCTGCCATAGAGAGAAGGGCACGATCCAAACTGTGAAGGTCTGCCGAATAGTGGCGTAGAGAGAATTGGTTCGTCTGTCAAATGCTAAAAGAACCGTCATTGGTTAGTAATCATCTATCATTTCAATTTGATAGCCTCATGAAAACGATATTAACTTCGCTAATGGAGACCCGAGCTCCATCCATCTTGGAGGGGATGCTTTTGGTGGGATGTTATCTGAGAACGGGACCTACAAGTAGAATCAACCTGAAGCAGGATCTTAGGACTCATAATTTTATACCATTGATAAATAAGCTGAACTAGAAAGCGCGAATTAATTGTCCACCGGGTGCTGGTGAAAGGTACTCGGACCTCTCTCGATCCGAACGAGGGCACACGACATAACGGGTGGACAAAATAGGCATCCGGAAGAAAATAATCGCTCAGGGCTTTCTCTTGCTCTTTGCGGGTGCCCTGTGTTAATGCCCGGATAACGTCTGAAATCTCCTCTTCTGGATTCTGCATTGTGGCGGGATTCGCTGAAAGACCTTCGGGCTATCACGGTTGCGGCCAAGAGAAGATATGAAGTGAGTAGCTTTCATCCACGGATCGAAACTATGCAAATTGTCGAGGACGTCCAAGTCAATCACACAATGTAAAGTAATGAGAAGGATAGATATTTGGGAAATCAAGTTATTTTAATCGGACCAACAAAGCTGGGTTGAGAGTCGGATGTAGGCGTTTAAGAAATGACGTTGATGATGTCATTATTTATCACAAGTCCCCACCCACTTCACATGTGAATGAGCAACTTGCGATACAGCTGTACGTAAACAGTAGCATTGGATATACCTAGTATGAGTACGATTTTCATATATATATATAACTATATATATTCAAAATTTATGAGCTTCTCGCTGGTATTCACGGCTTCATCGAGTGGGCTTCTGAGTGTTAGCCTTAACCACAACGGAGCTTTAGCGACACACTCATACAAAGAGATTTGTGACATGGCCTTAGTGAGTGGATTAGGCAAGTAATTCAGAAGGTCGGACACTTCCAACGTGTCTCAGATGAGGTCGTAGAGTGAAAAACACCGCATTTCCATAAGAAATTACAGCTGCCTCGTACTCCAAGTTGGTTGCCACCAATTACACAAAAAAAAAAAAAACAGACAAACTCCAACAAATGCGAATCCTCAGTGCCCAAGACCAGAACAATGCAAAACCCCTACCTCAGTCCCATTACGCTCGTCCACTCTTCCTTGACGCATGATATCCCGCAGCCTTATCACCAACTGGCGCAGAGTGAACCCAATATGTCCCGTATTCCTACACAAACACGTCGTCTCTCATTTGCACATAGCTCCATTTCACGGCCCGCATCCTTCGTCGCGAGGCTATCGCTCACGCCCTGGAGCGACTCCGTTGCCGACTCACGTCCCGTACATAGACGTCTTCTCTATACGGGCTCCTCCGATCATCGCTGCGTCTCGTGCGCTGGCTCCTCATACTATCCCTCCGTCTCCGCGGCGGTGTGTGGTCCTCCTCGACGATAATCACGTCGCCGCCGTCGCTCAGCACGCTTCTAGGTGGCGGTGGCGGCCCACGGCTCACGCTCCGGTCCCTGGGGCGGGATCGCGACCGCGACCTCGTCTGGAACTCCTCGACGATAATCTGGTCTTCGCGCTCGACCCGGACGGGGACAGGCCTCTCCCTCTCCCGGCGAATCTCGATCTTCTCCTGCCGCGGGGAATGCCTGCTGCGCCGATGGTGCCTACGAGGAGGCCCGTGCGGTCGCGAGTGCCAGGATACCACGGACTCTGTCCCACCACCGACCGACCCTTCCTCTATCATCCGCGGCCCCTGGCCGATGTTTATGCACCAGTATATGAAGGCGAGAAGCAGTAGGAACCCAGCCACCGAGCCGAGCACTATGCCAGCGACGGTCCCAGAGTCCGGGCCGATCGGCGCGTTCCCATAACCCTGGGGCACTGTATCCGCACCTACGAGGGCGCGGGACCGGAGGGCTCCAGGGCTCTCGGATGCATGTATAGGGTAGCGCTGGCGTGGCGATTGGACTGGGAGGAAGGGGCGTGTTGGCGCGCCATCGGGCGGCGCGAAGAGGGGCGGCATGGCGTCGCGAGAATCAATTGTTTCAGCCTCAAGTTGAAGTGGAGGGTGTTGTCATTCGTGAATTCAATGCAAGGTCGCGCACGATGCGGGCTTTGCGGGTATCGACAAAACTCGGGATGCGACACGATGGGCCCGCCAATTAGGGAGGACGAGAGTGCGTGGAACGGCGACGACGACGATGGTCAAGGCCGAGAGCGCTGTTGTTTCCGGCGCACCCGGGCGATTGCTTCGGATCTGGGAGGGGATCTGGATATTTGCGCTGCACAGCCTGATTTCGCACACGGGCGCGAAATGGAATATGGCGAAAGTGAAACAAAATAGTGCGAGCGCGACGTTGGCTCGGCGCACGACCGCCGTTGGCGACAAGAAGCTGGTGACGAATGATGGGCCGGATGGTTGACCTCGACCGCCGTTGTTGCTGCATAGGGCGCAAATGGGAGGCTGGCGTCGTCGGGATTTTGGATGCTTGGCGCATTCGCTAGCAGGGGTGTCGCTGTGTACCTACCTTAACAAGAACAAACAAACCCCGCCAAAAGTTGCCCTCTTCTTCTGTGTTTACATAGGACTGTCTACAGTACTAGGTTAAGTAGTATAGGTACTAAGTAGTCGGAGGCAGTGGAAATATTACCAATATCGATAAGTCTTGAAGAAACATGTAGCTCGGTTAGGTTTTCAATAGACTCTTAATAGCCGCTACCTTAGTAGACAGAAGTAGGTCTCATGCTTGCAAACGTCACACTACTTATCTCCATGCGTAAGTAAGTGCAGCACTTGGCACATATAGGTATAGGCATACCTACTGCGGATACACTCATTTATTTATTCGGTAAGTTGTTGTTTACTTATTCTTCGAGGGATTTATATCAACAGGCTGCTTGGTACTGAGATTCCTTTTGACAGTCTGTTGTTGAAAGAGCTACTGTCGGGTTACCGTCGTTGTGTTGTCTAGCTTCCTGTTTAGACTCTCATCATCTAGCTCTCTAGTCTAGATCGTGATTATTGTGATCCATCTCGTCTCCAGATACTTGGAAATCCACGAGTTGATTATGCATTGTTTGGTTCCAACTTTCGCTTCGTTTTTTTCTCCCCACGATATGAAGAACTTGATATCTTTTTTTGGAGGACTGCTACACAGCGTAAATTGTAAAGCCAGCAATCGTCCTCCAAGTCCAAACAATATAGCCGGACGCTTCAAGTTGTTCAGGGGTTTCGCTCTCTAGTCTAGGTAAAGCTTGATCTGAGCACAATAGTTTCGAGTATAGAGCTAGCAATACTGGTTAATCAAAATAACTCTACCGTGCTGCACGATACGAAATGTTTAGTCCAGGGGGGAGACAAATAACAACATGGAAAACAAGAATGACAAGTGAACTATGGTACCTAGTCCACAGACGTCAAAGGATGCCACGCACAATGCCTTTCTATCAACATTGGTTTCTGATCACTAATCACAAAGGTATCTACCTCTCCTATATCTTCTCAAATGGTGACCCAACAAATCCGGCCAACAAAATCCAACACCATTCATACCAAATTAGTAATGACTCACTGTTCTTCTAGCTACAACCCTACCAAGTATCTACAACAAAACCAACTGATTTGCAATTACGAAGACTTTGCATGTCGCCAACACCGATGTGTCAGGGGTCGAAATTAGTCTGCGTTCAGTCACCTGACAACGCGACGCGAGATGCCCGAGGACCCCACGAAGTGCGTCGCGGTTCCACGTCGTCTAGCTGAAAAGCCATTCGGGCGGGGTACCTAGTGTAGTCTAGGATCTATCTAGCAGGAATAATGTGAAACGAGTCATTCAATCCCTCCCTATCCGAGTTGTGGCAGATCCAATCAGGTCCGCTGACCAAGCATCTCAGTTTTCAAATCCTGGGTTGCTAACGTAGGATTTTGGGGGCAGGGTGTGAGAATGGCGGATGGTGGACACATACTGTGCTGGCATCACTGCGTAGGATCTGAAGCTGATAATCCGATGCATGGATATGGAAAACGGCCCTCGGACACCTGCGAAGACCGATCCCAACAAGCTGATGTTAGTGTGCATGGAGAGGCGGTCTGGCACAACTGGGCGTCAATAAGGATAGTGGGTGTTCTATATGTTGTGGTTAAGCGTTATGCCATGTACTGTAGTTCTTATATATAGAGCGATGTGCTTCCCGTACTTACTCGGTTCCAGATGCATCCTTCATAACGCACTTTAGTATCAACTCGCGCCCTCCTGTGTATTCCAATATCACATCTACTTCCCGATCTCCCTTTGCAAACTCCATCAATCTTCACACTCACACACTCCCTAAAATGACTGAACAGCAAGCACCCCTCAAGACCTACCGCGGCAACTGCCACTGTGCAGCATTCATCTACGAGATCACTTTGCCTGAGATCAAGCAGGCATCGGAGTGCAACTGCAGCGTCTGCTACAAGAAGAGCGCCATCTGGGTCTTCCCGAAGCCGGCTGATGTCAAGTTCGTGAAGGGCGATCCATCGGCGCTGACGAGCTACAATTTCAACAAGAAACAGTTTACTCACAAGGTTCGTCCATGTGTGATTGCATTGGAATAATAATCATGTGGATATCGAGAATGGCGAAATTGCAACGAAAGGCGCTGATTCTTGACATGCAGTTCTGTTCGACATGCGGAGTCTCGCTCATGGTCGTTGGACACCTGAGTCCCCCCAAGGACGGCGAGGATAAGCTGCCAGACAACGCATTCAATGTAGGTTTGCATCAAATCTTTTCCAAAGCGCCGTAGTGATTTCGAAGACAGCTTACTGGTCTCCAGGTGCGCACAGTTCAGCATGGCCAAGTCGATGTCTGGAAGCTCGATCTGAAGACGTAAGACTCCATGAACGGCCCCCCTTTGATCATGGCAGTTCCATGCTCACGGTATTATATCTAGCTTTGACGGATATTCTCTCCCTCCGGTGTACGAAGCCCCCGAGTTCACAGGACCCCAGCCGGCTGGGGATGCCGAGGGTCTTCAGCTGTACACTGGCAGCTGCCATTGCGGTGCCATCACCGTCGGCCTAAAATCCCAGCCTCTTAACAAAGATTATCAGGGGTTGGTGGAATGCAATTGTAGTATCTGTGCTAGGGTAAGTCTACTACATATCACCTAAACTGTGACTAGTTCCAAAACAAATGTCTGGTTGCTGACTGCCATGAATGACATAGTATGGTGCTACGTGGGCCTATCCGCCCTGCACGCAGGTCGTGATCGAGGGGAGAGAGAACCTGGGAGTCTATGCATTCAACACGAAACTTGCCGTCAAGAACTTCTGCAAGAATTGTGGCGTCCCCATCTGCTCAGAGATAAAGCAGGGGGCTGATGAGGAGATTGCTCAACTGGATGAAGAGACCAGGCGATGGTATAACAGCAGCAAAGGCCTCATGGCCTTCAACCTGCGGGTTATCAACGGCTTAAACGTCAAGGATTTGAATCCGAAGCATTTAGAAGGCTATGCATTCATCCAGCCAACATATGTTGAGCCATGAACGGGAGTGTGGATGGCAGGATGGTAGGATAGAGGCTCATATCATGAAGTATCTAGGTTAGGATCTCTACTCCAGTCACTATCAACACTTATCAAACGCGAATGGCGGATCCAAATCTTGGGTTTATTGCTCTTTAACTATTGGGTGTTGCTTCTCTGTCACACTTACCCCAGGGCCATGTCCTGCTGTTGCGCTAGCCTTCCTGTATCGCGCACTATCCCAGCTGGGTATTCCATCGTCGTCGAAATCCGCCCATTGAAAGAAAGAGCAGCTCTCCTTACCCGGGGCATTACCACGATGACACACTATGACACATACGGTGTCAGTGTCAGCATTTCCTAGCATATACTTCAACATGTTCCGTGATAATGACAAATCAATCAAGGTCAGGCAGTATTCAACTAGGAGATCAAAGGGCAATTAGGACTTACTCCAGAAGTACTTTCCCCAATTATCCTTCTTTCGCTGCACAGTCCTGAGGATAGCCGGAAGGTTGCATTTGCATCTTGGCGTAAGGTTTGGGTGAAAGTTTGGCTTATAATCACGATAAGTGATGTTAATCCTTCGATTGCCAGCGATGGGGTGGGGATCGATAGCTTGCGCTGGTACAATCGAATGCTTCCACTCTTCCTGCATCTCAGCATGCATAATGAGTAGTGAGTTGTGTGGCAGATGAATGGATATTTGTCCTTGTGCATCGCCATCCTCTGTCAAGTTGTCGTCGGCGTCCTTCGGCACCACACGGCGAACACGGAACTCACGTGCCACACCCAGGGAGAGCGAGCCAATAACAGCCCGGGGACCCAGGTATGTCAGATGGTCACTATGATACCCAACAGATTCTTGAGGCCCATTGTAGCAGTTGACGAAAGCGGCATTTGGCGTCCACTCATCGGGACATTGGTACCTCAGCTTCTTGCGCGTTTTGATGCGGGTTTGTATTGCTTTATTGACCGTTTCTTGCACTTTGGGTCTCACCCGTAGAAGTTGGGGCGTGAGTCGTCGAACATCCTACAAGGGGTTAGTGCTTTGTACAATGGGTTGAAGCAGAACCTTGATGGGGATGGGTTAGAATGATGGATTATTGGTCTAATTTCAGAACTGCCCTGCCTGGACAAGACCTGGTCTCGATTAGGCTTACAAAATCGCACTCACTTCTAGACGTCCACCGTAATAGAAGTACTCGTGCTTCTGCGTATTCATTTCGGCCTCTGTAGCCACGTAGAAACTTGATGTGTGTGGACTCTGAACAATATTGTCGAAGAGTTTGAAGGTGACCTTCTTGAAGGATTTCGATTCTTCTAACATTTCTCGGAGCAGATCATTGGCCTCCTCTTGTGGGAGAAAATTGTGAATAATGCTACATGGGGTATGCTCTGCGATGTCTTCAGGGTCGTACAGATAGAGCGTAGCCCCCTTCTTCGACAGCAACTTTGCCTTTTTAGCCGTCCCAGTTCCTCCTGTCGCGGATGAGTTAGATGCAAAGGACCTGAGCGATGTCTGAGCTCCCACAGTGGTGGCAGCGCGAGGTTTCTTTGGTTCTGTTTGGCTGTCGAGGAGGGAAGAGGCAGCTTGGTCAACAGATCCGTCATTAGCCAGAAGTGCATCGAGCAGAACTTCCTGGGATATATTCGGGAATAAAGAGGCAAGCATTGCGAGCTTCACCTCGGTTGAGTCCTCATCGTCATCCCGAATCGATGCTCGGGCGACGGAGGATGATTTGCGTTTTGCGCCTCTTAGAAAAGCATCCATTATGTGGGCTAACTGAAGAAGAAGATGATGGTGCTTCTCTCATGATGTTTTCCGTGTTCCTTTGCTGCACGGATGCACTGAGTTCTGTTGAGAAATCAGATGTTAGTCAGGTCGCTGTGTCCTGTCCTTGTAAGTGAAGGGCGACCAATAATATGCCTCTATGGAGAAGGCACACACTCCCTCGGTACTAGAATTTGGTGCAGTGTAGTGGTATAAGGGGGGATGGACTAGACCCAAAAGGTAAACCACTAAAATCACGGACATCAAGCCGAGGCCCCACGTCTCCCCCCACAGTATACCCCAGGCCCGGGGTGCTGTCCCGATAGCTTTCATCCCACCTCGACATGGCGTTCGACTGCGGCCTGGCATACCTACTTGTCTACCTTTCCTTCAACTCTTCGAATGTGACGAGGATCTCAATTAAGCCTTTAGGATGGTTTAGCAGAGCTGTAATTGGCTCACAGACTCAACATACCTGGTCATGGCGTCCATGCTAGAATTCCGCACCCCTGGCTTCAACCCCTACGCCGTCAAATACTCCCCCTACTACGACTCGCGCATTGCCGTCGCGTCGGCCGCCAACTACGGCATCGTCGGCAATGGCCGGCTCTTTTGCCTGGGCCTGGGCCCTCAGGGTATTCAGGTAGAAAAGACGTATGCGATATGCCCTCGTGAGCACAGACAGCGTGGTCCCGTCGCAACACTGCTAACCATGCCTTCGAAGCTTCGACACCAACGATGCCCAGTATGATCTCGCCTGGTCCGAGACCAACGAGAACCAGCTGCTTGCTGCTTGCGGAGACGGGTCCATCAAGCTCTACGACGTCAATGTCGACGAGTTTCCTGTCATGAACTTCCACGAACACAAGCGCGAAGCGTATTCTGTCGCTTGGAGCCCCGTGACCAAAGACACTTTCGCTTCGAGTTCATGGGACGGAACTATAAAAATTGTATGGCCATTCTCCACGTGCTTGTCGCCGCCATGTCTTATGTCTTGCCGTAACGCTAATGTCAGCTGCTTCAAAGTGGTCCCCTGCCAGGAAAGAGTCTCTCAGGACGCTCCCTGTTGGCAACTGTACCTACAGCACATCCTATTGCCCCTCGAATCCAAATATCGTCTCGGCTGTGTCGACCGACTCGCACCTCCGCATATTCGACCTTCGGACACCTGTCAACGCCCAATATCATCTCACCACTAAGATACCAGTTCATCAGCCCCCCTCGGCGCCGATGCCCCCTGGTGTTTCGCCTCCATTCATGCCAGCCGAGATATTGACTCATGATTGGAACAAGTATAGAGACTCGGTCATAGCTACAGGGGGTGTGGACCGGGTAATAAGAACCTTTGATATTAGGAATACAACATCAGGTCCTGTGTCTATAATGATGGGCCACGACTACGCTGTACGGAGACTCGCTTGGAGCCCTCATTCCTCCGACATCTTGCTCAGCGCTAGTTATGACATGACGGTCAGGTTATGGACAGATGGCTCCACTATGGCCGCCCCTGAAAGCTCTTCTCCCGTAAAGGCAGGCTTACAACTAGGCATAATGAACAGGCATACGGAGTTCGTGACCGGCGTTGACTGGTGTTTGTTTGGTGTCAGTGGCTGGGTTGCAACGGTTGGGTGGGACGAGCGAGTCCTATTGTGGGATGCTAATATGATGCTCCAAGGAAGGAGTTGATATAGCCCGAGGTTCACTTGTTAAAACTATCGGTATGTGATATGCATTGGAAGGCGTTTATGGGGCTAAGCTAGGATCTGTTTAATTGGTACCTTTGAGAAGAGCACACATCTTGCCATATGGCTCAGGGGTCGAAAGAGGAAACAAGTAGAGCTCGCACAAAACATAACTTACGGCCAAACCACTCTGAAGGCTATATAGAGAACAGGAATATTCTGGCGAACGTCTCCCCCGCTCGCAATCAGGGCCTTCTAGGCTAGCGTTCGCGGCTCACATCGTGTCGTAGTATTGACCCGAGTTCTACTAGCTCCCTATCAAAGATCTCTAAATGAGGCCAGGCTCTACATTACGACCAACACCTCACGTAAACAAACAAAGCATCTTCCAAGATGGATTGCGTATCATTTACGATCTCTTGCTCTCAAGCTCGTACTTCCAGAATACAGCCCGTAAATCCAGCTTTAGACTTCTCAGACGTCATCTGTGGCCAGTTGAAAATGCGAAACGGAATACAGATCTTTCAACAAGAAGACAAGCTGGGGACACGCAAGCTAGTATACTGGTAATCAACTGGTGTGATAATATCTACACTCGGCCTTCTTCTGTTCCCTTATAAGATCTCGTACAAATTCGTTCCTCCTACAATGACGATGGCGAGACCAGGCGGTGGAAGCATCAGTGGTAGCAAACCTCCAGAAACCCATGACACTCAATCGGCGCCTCACACGTTCTCTCAAAAGCGGAGCAGAAGAATAGAGCTCCAGAACAGTCCGGAAGTACGCATATAAACAGCGTGCATCTTACTCTTCCCGGTAAAGGGGGTTAAGGGACGAGACTACGCGTCTAAGCAGCGTGCTACATGAGGGCTTTGCGCCTAACCAGCGTACACAACTGCATTCTTACAAATCACCAAATAACTCGCAACAAATGAAGTCTAAGGGCCATAAAAGGAATTTTCTTTTCCTGGATCCTGGGCATCTCTTCTTTCTCTTCCCTTCCTCGAGACCGCGCAGAACCTACCTGCTCGTCTTGCTCCCACGACACGCCACGCCACCACTCTAGCAGCATCACTACAATCAAGATAGCATCAGTAAGTTGGCTTATTTTCACTCTGATATTCATTAGGGAGTTTTATTTGATGTTTGATATTTATATCTGACATTGGTGATCAGTCTGCTAGTCTGCTCCTACAATCGCCCTCGTCACGAATATTCGAACTTTTTCCAGTGAGTTTATTTATCATCGGCTTTTTCCGACACGTCGAGACATTACTTACAGTCACAACGCAGAAGACAAGATGGCTCCCCGTCGTGGCAGCAACAGGTACCCAACGGTCCTACACCCGTACCTAAACAAGCGCAAGCGAGACTTCTCCTGGCCGCACTATGACTTCAACCAGGTAAGTCTGATATGCCCTAGTTCTCTCCATCGTCACTGCTGTATACTACAACCAGCCACTCATTGGCATCTATCTTCGGCCGTCGTCCCTCAGCTGGCTGACATGGAATCTTTCAGATGGGTGAAGCTCAGGTGATGCCCTGGGAAAGATTCTGTCGTCATGGAGGATGCCCCTGCTCCACCCGATTCCGCCGTTATGGCCAGCTCTGGGCACACCTGAAGAATGTCCACGGTCTTGAGGTCTCTGGCAGCCCTACCTTCCACTAGTGCTGGGAGATTACCAAGCAGGAGGTCATCGGTAAGTTACATCTCTCTCCGGGCCCTTGATTAGTCATTAGACACATTATTATTATTAACACGTTCTGCGATATCAGACTGGATGGTTGAAGTCTTTGTCAACGGCCGACGAGGCATTCGCTCCCCGGATGCGAACCCGGGTGATGGCCGCTAAGCAGCTAAGGATTAGGCCATCCCCGGCGTTGCCGCCAATTTCATTTCTTTCCCTTTCCTTCGGGTCCCGTCTGTCGACCACCTTCCGTGTATCCTCCCTCCTCGTCTGGCTCTGCTAGGGATTTAGGTGGAAAAAAAATTGGCGGTCGGCCCAAACCCTCGACCTGTGATATAGCATCATGGTATACATCGCCACGGTTCTTGTATGGCTATCAGGCGGCACCCAGTGTATCATGGTATACCTTAATGCAAGTTGGTTGCTGCTACGGAGAGTTCTTGACTGTAAAGGGTTATGTGTGGACTGCTCTTCTGAACGGCGAACTAGGGAGGAAACGGGAAAACATTGAAAACAATCAGTATATAGATATGTTCTCGTTCCTGTAAACATACTCCCTAGGTCGTCAGCAAAGCTCAATCCAAAGCATCATGAGAAGTCACTTCTATCGAGATGACATGAATACATTGCCATCTGAACCGTTGGGTCTCCTTTGTGGAAGCCAAGCAACCTGCCAGGTAAACTCAAGCTTCTCAATGATCCTGTGGACCAAGAAATCACGCACAAAAATTAAGAGGGGCACAAGGAATAAAAGTAGGCGTGTTTGAAAAAAAGAAATACGTATTGTGAACACTACAGCTAACATAAACCCTCGAAAAGCTGGTAACAACAGTATTTTGTGTGTACATGTAAAGATAGAAAAGACTTAGTTAGCATCCTACATACAACCTTCTCACAGCCTCCATTCTCAATGTCTCACAGAACGCCCACCTCGCTAGCATAGAGTGGAAAAGCATCAGTGAACCTTTTCCCAGCCACCAGAATATCCAGCAAGAATCAGCACTCCAGTACCAGGGATCGACGAGACAGACAGTGGCGAGTCTACCCTCGACTCAAGCACCGTTGTCCCCGTACTAGTAAAGCACAAGTCTAGAGGAGACTGAGCCAGGACTGGCCGTACCAACGGGCCCAGGCCCTACGTTTCCCAAAGTTTTGGAAATCGAAGACAAGTAATTGAGCGATTCACTCACTAGCCATGAGGATTCCTTGAAGCACTCCTCAGCCAGGCGTTCATCACAATCACAACTGGGCAGTGGAGAAGGACCTCCCATGGCACCGTTCCCTCACGTTCTTTTAATTCACTTCAAATCTCACCCACGAAGCGAACTCACCTTTAGCCACACAGCATCGCAGGTGACCACATCGCGACCTAGATATTCCCTACTGTATATTTCGAGCAAGGAACGAACTCCGTGGCGGCAGAAAAGGTTTGCGGTCCACTAGATGCGTTGAGCCCTCAACTTGACGCATTCTAGCTCATAGGGAGGGGGGGGGGGGGGGGGGGGTTATGATGAAGTGAGGTACGGTAAATATATGGAATATTAAGAATAGCCGGAGTAAAGAGACACGAACATGCCGCGAAAGTCTGCCAAAGAATTGCCAATCATGAGGAATCGGGGTCATGGAGTGAATGATTTCTTCATCATTAATGAGTCAGCGATATTGGTGCCCGCCTTCTAATGTTACGTACAACCTCACCTCCGTATAGTACAATAATGAAGTAGAGATTTCAGCAATGAATCGTTCAGACCTTGCTCGCGTCGGGCAGAAGCTCCGCCTAAGCCCCGCCTAAGCCCTACTAAGTAACCACCAGCTTTTACCCAAGTCAAGGACGTACAAACTCTCAACTCCGTCCGACGCCTCTGGATGAACGATTGCTATCTACATCTCTGATGTTGTACATTTCCTAGGACCTATTATTTTTACACTACAAGGAGATGAACCCTTTGTGAAACCCGATTTGGTAATGTCGTAGGAGGAGATAAGCGCTTCATTAACGTCTCGATTAGAACGTCATGCTCCTAGTTTCAGAAGCTGGAGCGGGGAGTGGAGCGGGTGTCGCGTGATCCACCATCGCGTGATGAAAAGCGGTCTTCGAAGCTGTTTCGGCCGGAGCGACCGGAGCGGCCATAGCCTCCTCTAGAGTCTGACGAACCACGGGAGCCATAGCCTCCTTTGAAGTCTGACGAGCCACGGGAGCCATAGTCTCCCCTAGAGTCTGACGAACCACGGGAGCCATAGCCTCCTCTAGAGTCTGACGAGCCACGGGAGCCATAGCCTCCTCTGGAGTTTGACGAGCCACGGGGGGCATAGCCTCCTCTGGAGTCTGACGAGCCACGGGAGCCATAGCCTCCTCTGGAGTCTGACGAACCACGGGAGCCATAGCCTCCTCTGGAGTTTGACGAGCCACGAGAGCCATAGCTTCTGAAGTCTGACGAGCCACGGGAGCCATAGCTTCTGAAGTCTGACGAGCCACCGGGGGTATAGCCTTCTCCAGAGTCTGACGAGCCACCGGAGGTAAAGCCTCCTCCAGAGTCTGACGAGCCACCGGAGGTAAAGTCTCCTCCAGAGTCTGACGAGCCACGGGGGGTATAGGTTCTCTGGCCTGACGAGCTATCGCGTGAAAAACTAGACTCTGAGCCAAAACGATGACCAAATCCACGTTCCACCGGTTCCACTTCTTCATCGTAGCCAACTCGGACCCCAGGTATACGCCTCAACCCACGCATATCAGCGATCTTCGGGGGTATAGCAGGGGGTTCCTTCCAGCCCATGCCACGTAAGCACCAGTCGTTTAACATCCTAATCATATCTGGCGCCTGGAAAAATCTGCCGAATTTTTGGCCGAGGTTGGCCATGTATACGGCCCGAAAGCTAGACGCTGGTATATTTACGTATGCGTCTGAAATTCGCTTGAAAAGGCGGGACACAGCCTCAGGTGCAGAGGAATCCCCCGTTCCGAATTTTGCGGACTCTATTGTGTCGTTGGGCTTGATTGGCAAGTTCGTAAGACGCTCACGTGCCTCCCGTACCTCTTCAGGAGTGAGGATCAGCCAGCCTTTACCAGAATTTCCGGCACGGCCTGTACGGCCAACTCGATGAATGTATTGGTCCCGGTCAGGTGGAAGACCAATCTGGATGACGTCTGTCACATTGGGGAAGTCCATTCCTCGCGCTGTGACATCAGACGAGAACAGAACAGCAGAAGTGGCCTTGCGGAAGTAGTCAGCGCTCCTCGTGCGCGAGGATTGAGTCAAC
This sequence comes from Ustulina deusta, assembly GCA_023159155.1. NCBI lineage: Eukaryota > Fungi > Ascomycota > Sordariomycetes > Xylariales > Xylariaceae > Ustulina > Ustulina deusta. The sequence continues at coordinate 521,017 of JAJNNX010000004.1, read as the reverse complement.
TTTGAGTGGATCTCATACATCTCAGTCCCATTGTGACGTGAGAACGACCGAGTCCTTCTGAAGATTTCGTACGCATATTGAACGCTAGCGGTGTTTGAAAAGAAGACAATGGCCTTGAACGGAGCGCCAGCGTTCTCTGCAGTTTGTGCTTTTTCCGCAATCTCTAAAATCACGGGATATACGTTCTCGAGACCTTGGATTGTGACAAGGTGTTGAGGAACACTCTCGTGCGTTGCTACATCGTCTGCCTTAATAGTTTGTACAAACTCGAAGTTATTAGCGCGGACCATGCTCTTGGCAAGGTGAACCACATCGCGAGGGATGGTGGCGGAGAAAAGGAGAGTTTGTCGTTCTACGTCAGTTGGCGATGGCAGCGAGTCCTGGATTGCACGTATTTCGTCGGTAAAGCCAACATCAAGCATTCGATCCGCTTCGTCGAGGACGAAGGCCTGCAGTTTGGGAGCTGCAACTCTGGCGGCTGGGTCCGTGAGTAGATCATTTAATCTTCCGGGCGTAGCGACAAGGACATCGCAGCCCTCGTTCCACATTTTCCAGAGAGACTCCCGTTTTCTGGTGCCTCCTACGGCAGTTTGGACAACAATGCCAGTATTCTTGGCAAGTTTCCGGGCCTCCACACCGATCTGTTCAGCAAGCTCACGAGTGGGTGATAGGATAATGGCACGGATATCTTCGGACGAAGAGCGACGTTTAGCCCGACGGTCGGCTAGTTGGGGTTGGTCTACCAAAACACGCTGGAACAGAGGGACCAAGAAAGCCAAAGTCTTTCCCGTGCCCGTTTTGGCTTGGGCAACCCTGAGATGATGATGGCGGTGATTAGCAAGGACTGAACAGGCAACGGGGGGCAAGGAGTAAGTTCACTCACATGTCGACTCCCTTCAAGGCGGGGTTGATCGCCATAGACTGTACCTCGGTCATAGTCTCATAGCCCATACCTCGGGTCAGAGCTTGTATAAGGCCCTCATTGACACCGAGTTGGGAGAGATCAGCGAAGCGAGTGATGAGACCTGGTGGTGCAGGCGTGGGTCGACCTTGCCCGTCAGCTTCCGCGGCAGAGGATTCCGCCGTGTAAAGACGAGAGAAGACATGTGTAGGAGCGAGACGCCGCAAAGCAGGTTGCGATGGTGTCTGGCGTAGGATGGCGGCGAGGTGATTGGAACGAGCGCTTCGCATCAACGAAACAGTCGACAATTGGCGAGCAACATTGCCCAAGCGGACATGCCGCTGGATGGAGGCCTTCCACATGGCGGACAAAGATGTCACGGCGAACTGTGTGTGCTGGCGACCGAGAAGTGAACAAGGAAGGGAGAACACGTAGGGAGGGGAGGATGAAGAAGAAGAAGAATGTTGTATGTTGGGAAGGCTTCGATAGAACGAAGAGAGGAACAGTACGGCGCGATCCAAAAATTGAAACTTTTTTTTACATTCTCATTGGACATGTGGCTACGGTCCTAGAACGAAAGGGGACTGGCGCGCCGCCTAATCGTTATCTTTGATGCTGGAAGTGGGGCCTACATCACGGACCAAGACCCCCCACCTCCATTTGTCGAAGCGTCGAGGGAATACAGTGCCGAAACGAATCCCGCCTGCCATTGGACCGGACCGGACCACCTAGGTATACCTATACCATGTCAATTGCAGCACTGCTCTGCTTCTTAGTGCAGGTAGGTAAGCATCCACAATACGGGATAGCATGAACGCCCACTGCCTACGGGTTTTCCACCGAGGGCTTCAGCTCCAACGGCCAGCATACCGCTTGCTCTGCCCGTGCTGTGGAAGCGAGTAGTGCGGCTCCGTCGAGCGATTTTCAGCAGCCATGACGGACGCTTCCCTGTCCCGTCGCCGAGAGAAAGGCCAAGCGCGAGATGGACATGCTGAAAAGGCTGTGAAGCCCTTTCAACCTTCCAACCACGCCTCGGCCAGCGTCCGATACGGTGCTGCGGCATGTGATGGCTACATAACTCACGCCCAAGTCCACCCACTATCTGTCTTCCTAGGTAGGTAGATAACCTGCACACCTGACTAGCTTTCAAGCTTCTGAAGGCCGGGTGGAGCCCCAGACCCTGATCCCAGCCCGGGGATTGAGCGTACGGAGGCAAATAAATAGATGCGTGCCCCTCACACTCGCTACATCATCCTGAAATCAGCCGTCGTCTTCATGTGCCTGGCCTTGTTTTCTAGCTTGGGTTTCCTTTCCTTCATGACTTGCCGTCCGCTTCCTATTACGGCACCTGAAAGTGGGAGCTGGTATGGACACACCCCTCGACTTATCAGCAACCCCGACCCGTCCTCGAACACATCCAAAGAGCTACCTTACTCACTTGCCTATGTTAACCGGGCACTGATAGTGAGAGACGCGGTTCCTAAAAGACTTCAACTTTCTCTCGGTATGTTGGAATAGAGGGACAGATACCGGTCGCCCATACAAGAGCCGTATCCTACCAACGCATTACAACCTTCGCCTAGCGGTACTTCTTCTAAGTTCCTCGGCTATTCGCGCACCTCGTACTTGAATCAAAGCTGTTTATACGACTGTTGATACAACGAGAGCACTTCTATCTCCAATCTAGAAGGCCTTATTCCTGGAGTTGGCCTTCTTTTCTTTTATCCCTTTAACGCTCTAGCCATTAGCAGGTGGTGAGAGCAAAGTAACCTTTTTGTGGACGCTTACGAATACTCTGCCGGAACAGTAACCCCCGTTCAGGCTATCGTTAGTTAAGAGAAAACCTTACTTCCGACATGGATCAGATGGATGTCTTTGATATGCTTCTCACGTCGGTCCGGTCCCGGATGTCAGCCTTCAAATCCCTGCGCCTCTCTACCATGTCCTCGCGGCGTCACTTGACAGGGCAAGGAGTCGAGGAGTTGGTGGTGACAAACTACGAGGAGGATCAGGCCGTTCAAGTGGATGGCAAGCCAGCTGGAGCTGAGATGCCAACCCCGACGCAACGTAAAGAGCAAGCACTGATAACTTCGGGCGTCCGGTGGAAGTACGCTGAGCAAGGTATGTCCTTTCGGCTGTAGTCTTTTGCGGGAAGGGACAGCACGAGCCAGGCTGATTCGGCACCTAGGTATGAATATACACCGCATCGCGTATCTCGATAAAGAAGACCCGACTTTCTCCCGCAAATCCTATATAGATGGCGTGGCATACATGCTGATGGCTCTCCCGGACAACCTCAGCGATCAAGAAACTGCTATGATCCGGGAGGCTCTTCCCTCGTCTATTGCGGACGTGAACCTCGTTGGTGGAATGAATGACAGGGCGATTGGCTGGCGGCCGGCTCCAGGCGGCCGCACAGTCCTGCAGCGGTGTGTTGCAATCGTGGTAGCCATGTTCGTGGTGCTGATACACGTGGCATTGTCATACGCAACAGTTGTAGTTCGCGTGGGTGCTCACTACGAGCGCAAGCACAACATCTCGCAGCAGATTGTATCCAGGGGGTTTGTCATTGCCTCGGCCGTCGGGAGACATAGCGTTGTTCTCAGCGCTAAGATTTGCGCCATGAAGGATGGACGTGTCGGAAAGGCCGTTGGCAACATCGCGAGCCGGACTGTCGAGAGCGTCGCATCTGGTATCCAAGAGGGCATCGGACAGGGGCTTGTGATGATTGACACGAGGCCAAAGCAAAGTTAATGTACAGTCAAGTTGAAGTCTACGAAGGAGGCATCTGCCAGGGGTCCGGTACTACGTCTAAGGATTTACAGAAGGGTTATAGTAGACGAGCATTTTCTGGGTCTATAAATGAATACACCTGGCTAGACATAATACCCTATAACGAGTTTACAAGACGAAGACTACGTGACGTAATGTCATCAGTGCCAATCCATATATCATAGGAGCCAGGCGTTGGTTGCTAAATTGTGTTGGAGGTATCTCTTTTTACTCTATCGAGATCGAAGCTTGAAGCTCGAATCTAATTTCCAACATGATGACTCATTGTCTGACGAACTCGAACTCGATGGATGATATGCGACAGCGGGTCACTGCGAAATCTACGGCATCCCTGAGCACATAAGACAACTCAAACTCAGGTCGTGTATTCCTCTTTCCTGTGCCAAAAGAAGACCCGAGCATGACCTCTCCCTGGCTAAGAACTATGGGCGCCATGAAATCTGCCCTCGCCCGATAGCTACATACAAGAAAAGCTCATGTGCTACCACTACTTCCAGAAGCAGCCGACTTCTCGCTAGCGATCTTAGCCTCCATTTTCCGCCGCGCGGCTAGGATCATCTCGTCACGTCTGCGCTGGAGCGTCGTCTGCCGTTCCTCACGATTTGAGCTCCACGCCTTTGTCTTGGTTCCTGGTTCTGCGGGCTCGGACCCCGTGTCCGAACTACTCTCCCCGCTGCTCTTGTTGAGCTTGTCCTGGAGCTTGTATCGTGTTATCAGGTCCGGCTCGGCGGGGCGCAAGGGGGCCTTGGCGCGTTGCGACGTCGAGGACGCTGTTGTTGACGTTGGTGGCGGCGGTGGTTGAAACGTTATTGGGGGCTGGAGAGGGATATGTTGTCAGCATCACTGTAGGGTGTATTCTGGTAGATAGATAAAGTAGGACTCGTTGAATGTGGCGCCTATTATGAGGAGGGCAAATCAAGGAGGTAGGCGACTCGAGGTTAGAGAAAACGAAAAAAAAAGACTGTCGTTGTCGATCCCCACAGCTCGCCATCAAGTTATCCGAAAGAGCGAGTAACGTATAGGCCGTAGTCGCATGAGCGACGATGTCGAGGCAGCAAAAAAGTGTCGCATGCAACTTACAGTTTCGACGCGGCCGGTCAGTATCCGCTCCGTCGTCGCCGCTATGTTCCCCCGATTGCGCTGCAACTCCCACAGGATGGTGCGCCGGTCGACCTGTGGGAACACCTGCTGTATCCGTTCGACGGCAGCCTCGCGCGTTCTCGAACTCACCGCCGCATCCCGACCCTGATGTGCCCCTGACGGTCCCGGCGACGACGAGAAGAACAGATATCGGATTACGAGCCCGCCTAATACCACAATTAAGACGAGCGAGGTGAAGGAGACCTGTTCGTCTGCCATAGCGGGTTTGTTGCCACAGACGAGGCAGCGGGAAGCGAGCGGGCGACGGGTTGCTTCGTAGTATCGTGGTATCGCAATGCGGTGCTGGCGTTGGTGGCAAAGGGAGGCTCGGCGATGCGGTCCTGAAGGCCTTGTTCCCTCCTCCTCGCTTATCTTTTATTATCTCTCCCTATTGTGGCCAGTTTCGGGACGGTTGGATGGCGAAAATTAAAGCTTCGAATATAAAATGCCTAATGGTACAATAATCGTCACAGACAGCGCGAAATGTACACTTTTATTTGTATTGTTGTTGGGTATGCACGGTTGGGGATGACGTTATAAAGAATGCCCAGGTGGTCGGAAATATGTCGCGTGGGCTACCGGTAGATACGGGCTGCCTAACTAAGTAGGTACCGGTAGTAGAGATTATGTAGGTCTGGATAACACCACCTACCTGAGACTATACTAATTCCAGGCAGTAGTATAGGTTCTCCACTGACCGACCTTACCTAAGTCATGCGTGTGTCTCCAAATACTCTTCTCTTCTCTTCGTCCGTCTCGATAATGCATCCCAATACCCTGGCTTTTCGCTCTTCTCCTTTTCATGATACAATTTAATTATGGTTGGGTTCGCCTCGTTGGGCGGTATAATCTGCGGGATTGTACCTATGATACCATCGTAATGGGTTACCTAATGGTAGCCTCACGAGATTTATGAAATGAGACGGGATACAGTTATTTCAGAGCCAGCATCTCAAGAAACCAACCAAGTACAGGTCGAGACCGTCGTCCTAGATAGTCCCTGAGGTGTACACTTTTGTTTGCTGTAGCATGTCACTTGCTGCTGTTGTCCACTCACCATTGCGAGTATTTGGCTCTACTCGGACTATGTGCCTAGAACCCAACGGTAAACTGCAGAGGCAAGCCAATGCCGAAGAGCCTGCACCAATCCACGGTGCATGAGACGCTCTCTCATCTCAACCTCAAACTCCCTTCTTCACAGCGTTGAATATACCAACGGTAGCAATGAAAGGCGCCCGGGTTTCGCGTCGACTGGAGGCAGTGTAGTACCAGAGACACTGTGGAGGCTAATCATACTATGCAAGCACAGAGGACGCGCCCCCTAAGAGACAAAAATTGCAATAACCACGAAGAGGGAGAGAAACAAGAGTAACAGAAACAGAGGTGGCCGACGTGGTTTATATAGAATCATGAGTCACTCAGTGACTCAACTAAGTGCCTACCTCCATAGCGGCCGGAGGGGTTCGACGAAATGTTACCCACCCAATCACATGCCTACAATCAAGCGACTGGGTAACAGTTCGGTACTTTCTAGACAGATACCTACCTGTATGTATGCGTATAAGATCAATCTACAGTACATAGGTACATTATGTGGGTACCTACCTAGGTAGTGCGCTGTACAGTATACATATTCGAGAAAACTGTATGCAGAGGCAGTGCCGGTAGGTATTACGAAGAGGGGCAGATGGGGCTCTTGTGCTACCCCTGCGGATTGGTTTGTTGACTTTCGCATCGTCGGGCAACGCGTAGCAACAAGAATTGCAACAATTTCAACATCACCAAACCACCAACTTTTGGCGACTGCGAACGACCGCATCCGTCAGAATGAGGGTCACAGAAGTTATCATAGACGTAAGCACCCTCGCGCGTCTCAGAGATGCAACTCTAACCAAACGAAGGGTTTCAAATCGTATGCGGTGCGGACCGTCATCTCGGGATGGTAAGTAAACAATGCCGCTCTCAACGGCGCATTGCTGGGACTGACGTCGCGTAGGGACGAGAGTTTCAACTCCATTACCGGTCTCAACGGTAGTGGCAAGTCCAACATCCTGGATGCCATCTGCTTCGTTCTGGGCATCACAAACATGTCGACAGTGCGGGCGCAGAACCTGCAGGTATGGAGATCGGTTCCGGCAGTGACCGGACGCATGGCAAAGCTGACAGGCGTGCCAAATAGGATTTGATATACAAGCGCGGCCAAGCAGGCGTAACAAAAGCAAGCGTCACCATCGTCTTCGACAATAGGGATAAGCAGAAATCGCCCATCGGTTTCGAGGAGTATGCAACCATCAGCGTCACGAGGCAGATTGTGTTGGGTGGAACGTCGAAATACCTCATCAACGGCCACCGCGCGCAACAGCAGACCGTCCAGAACCTATTCCAGTCCGTACAACTCAACATCAACAACCCCAATTTCCTAATCATGCAGGGCAAAATCACCAAGGTCCTGAATATGAAGTCCGTCGAGATCCTCGCCATGATTGAGGAGGCTGCCGGCACAAGGATGTTCGAGGATCGGAGAGATAAGGCCCTAAAAACTATGGCGAAGAAGGAAATGAAGCTACAAGAGATAACAGAGCTGCTGCGGGAGGAGATCGAGCCCAAGCTCGAGAAGCTCCGGACAGAGAAGCGGGCGTTCTTAGATTTCCAACAGACACAAAACGACCTCGAAAGGTTAACACGGGTCGTGGTTGCCCACGACTATGTGAGGTATCAGGAACGGTTAGAACAATCGGAGACAGATCTCGAGAAGAAGAGACAACGACAAAAGGACCTCGATGAATCCGCCACGAGACTCAAAAGCGAAATATCCCACCTCGAACAAGACGTCAAGAGAGTTAGGGCAGAACGCGATAAGGAGCTGAGAAAAGGTGGCAAAGCTCAAGCACTGGAAGATAGTGTAAAGAAGCATTCAAATGAGTTGGTTCGCTTGGCTACCGTGATGGACTTGAAAAAGTCCAGCAAGGGAGAAGAAGAGGAGCGCAAGGTTGCCGTACAGAAGAACGTCACTGAGTTGGAGGCGGCTCTCCAGGAGAAGACGAAGGCCTACGAAAAGATCAAGGCCAAGTATGACACGGCGAAAGATGAGAATGAGAAACAAGCCCAGGAAGCAGAGTCAAAGGAAGAATTGCTCCAGACGCTACAAACTGGCGTTGCATCGAAGGAAGGCCAAGAAAGCGGATACCAAGGTCAGTTGCAGGACGCAAGAAATCGAGTAGCTGCTGCTGCTACTGAGCAGGAACAAGCGAAAATAAAGATTGCACATTTGGAAAAACGTATCAAAGAAGAGGAGCCACGGGCTAAGAAGGCAAAAGAACAAAATGCTGGTCTCCTGAGCGAGTTGGAAGGCTTGCGAGCACAATCGCAGAAGCTAGAGGCGCAGCTCGGGAAGCTAGGCTTCGAACCTGGGCAAGAGGAAGAAATGTACAGGAAGCAGTCGTCATTTCAACAATCTATCCGAGGTCTTCGGCAGGAAGCTGACGCACTCAAGCGCAAGGTCGCCAATATCGACTTCAATTACGCTGACCCAACCCCTAACTTCGACCGTTCAAAGGTCAAAGGTCTAGTCGCCCAACTTTTCACTCTAGATAAAGACCACACCGAAGCAGGCACGGCTCTGGAGATCTGCGCTGGTGGTCGCCTTTACAATGTTGTCGTAGATAGTGAGGTGACAGGGACCCAACTTCTCCAAGGGGGCAAGTTACGAAAGCGGGTTACCATCATCCCATTGAACAAGATCGCAACATTCAAAGCCTCTGCCCAGACCATTGCAACAGCGCAAAAGATTGCACCGGGGAAGGTCGACCTCGCACTTTCCCTTGTTGGTTATGATGAAGAGGTTTCTGCTGCCATGGAATACGTTTTTGGTAACACTCTTGTTTGCCATGATGCCGAGACAGCTAAGAAGGTGACGTTTGATCCTAATGTCCGAATGAGGAGTATAACACTCGAAGGCGATGCATATGATCCATCAGGCACCTTGTCTGGTGGTAGCTCTCCTAATTCGAGCGGTGTGCTTGTTACCCTCCAGAAGCTAAACGATATCAATCGCCAACTCAAAGCAACCGAAGCTTCCCTTCAAGAGCTCCAAGCTCAAATAGCGCGTGAGAAGTCTAAACTCGACCAGGCGCGTAAAATCAAGCAGGAACTTGATCTCAAGGCTCACGAAATCAAACTGGCGGAAGAGCAAATCAGCGGCAACTCTTCATCTTCCATCATTCAAGAGGTTGAGAACATGAAACAAAACATCAGCCAATTGAAAAATGACAGTACCGAAGCCAAAAAAAGACAGGCGGAAGCTAGTGCCGATGTGAAACGGATAGAGAAGGACATGAAAGATTTCGAGAACAACAAAGATTCGAAGCTTATCGAACTTCAAGCATCCCTTGACAAGCTGAGAGATACGCTGGCCAAAAATTCTGCTGCTGTCAAGACCCTGCAGAAGGAGCTGCAGAACGCACAGCTGGATTCCGAGCAGGTATCCTCCGATCTTGCCGCTGCGAGAGAGCAACTTCTTGAGGTTGAATTGGCCATCAAAGCCCAACAAGGAGAAATTGAGGATATAACGAAAAAGCAAACAAGGCTGCAAGAAATTCACGATGTGGCCCAGGCAGAGCTCGACGATGAGCGCGCCAAGCTCACTGGGTTTGATGATGAGTTGCGTGCCCTGGAAGACGCAACTCGATCCAAAAATGCCCGTATTGCGGAGGAAAGCTTAGAAATGCAAAGGTTAGGTCACCAGGTTGACAAGTTCAACAAGGAGCAGCAGAATGCTGTGCAGGCTGTTGCGCACATGGAGCAAGAGCACGAGTGGATCGCGGACGAAAAGGACAAGTTCGGCCGCGCCGGCACTCCCTACGACTTCCAGTCGCAGAATATAGCCGAGTGCAAAGCGACTCTGAAGAACCTAACGGAGCGTTTCCAGGGCATGAAGAAAAAGATCAATCCCAAGGTCATGAACATGATCGACAGCGTCGAGAAGAAAGAGGTCAGTCTCAAGACAATGATGAAGACAGTCATCCGCGATAAGCGCAAGATTGAGGAGACCATCATCAGTCTCGATGATTACAAGAAGAAGGCCCTTCTGCAGACGTGGCAGAAGGTCAACGGCGATTTCGGCCAGATCTTCTCCGAGCTCCTCCCCGGCGGTAGCTTTGCCAAACTCGACCCGCCCGAAGGCAAGACTATCAACGAAGGTCTCGAGGTCAAGGTCTGCTTGGGCAAGGTGTGGAAGCAGAGCTTGACGGAATTAAGCGGTGGTCAACGGTCAGTTCTCTCCCCTTCTTTACTTGTCTTCCTCTTTCTCCTCTCTTCCACGCGTGGTGCCCCCCTTTTCGCCAATTCTCAATTCCTCACGCTAACATCGGACACATAGATCCCTCGTCGCCCTCTCTCTCATCATGGCCCTGCTGCAGTTCAAGCCGGCCCCCATGTACATCCTCGACGAGGTCGACGCCGCCCTCGACCTGTCCCACACCCAGAACATCGGCCGCCTCATCAAGACGCGCTTCAAGGGCTCCCAGTTCATCGTCGTCTCCCTCAAGGACGGCATGTTCCAGAACGCCAACCGCATCTTCCGCACCCGCTTCTCCGAGGGCACGAGCATGGTCCAGGCACTGACAGCAGCGGACTTCAAGTAAGGTTGATCGATGCGCGCAGCTGGAGTCTGGAGATGAGTGATGGATGGTGTAATGTTGTATATAGAGAGTATACGCTCTCGCAGGCTGATTAGTGCACAAGTGCTATGTTGAGCTGCTATGAAGAAGATACGACTGGTTGCACATGATATACGACGCATGAGTTGTTGGATCGTGGGGGTTGGGCGGAGGGGGGGGCTCGGAAATACTAGGCGAAGTGTGGCGTGGTTTCGAAAAGGGTTGTTTGGTCTTCCATTGGCAGTCTATTTATTGGGCGCTGGCGATACATAGCGTATGAGGACATGTTTCTTCTATTCACTGTTTTCTTGCAAGAGATTCGAAGCCATCCGATGGGCTGCTCACGGTCGAAGAGAAATAAATATATTATTTCATTCACGATGCTACTGTCTATTCTATAAGCCGCCGTCCACGCCTCTATCGTATACCGCGTAGTTATATGCCGTGGTCTATTGGCAAGTGAAATCCTCGTTAGAATGGCCCCTTCGCGCCCAATTTCTAGCCTCGAGCAAGCTTGCGCTTACTGCTTGATGTACAGATGCTCGCCCCTTTCTTCGACCTCCACCGTCATGCCAACAGCGACCCAAGTAGACCGGCCGTCGTCGGGGTCGTCGTCGCCGAGCAATCCCGAGCCGACCCCGGAATGAGAACTCGGATCCTCATCTACCTCGAATAATGGCGTCAGCTGCATTCCAAGGCAGCCGTTCAGGGGAGCGCCCTTGTCGACATCCCGCAGGGCGCGGAGAGAGCGATCTGGCTCGCGGGGGTGTCTTTCGCCTGTAACTGGGTCCACGTTGGGCATTTTGCACCTTTGCGCGAGGACGTTAGTTTTTCTTCTTTTTTTGTTGGTCTAATTCTGTGTGTACGTTATAAAGGGATGTGTGTCCAACTCGAACCTATGGCTTGGTACGTACCTAACTGTCCGACACGAAATGTGGAATACGGCATCATTATGCAGTCCCGATTTCCCGGGCTTGAAGCGCGCCTTCTTCCAGGTCTCCTCGTCATAGGCAGGGACGCCAGAAACTGTGTTTAGGAAGAAGATTAGCGATGTGGGTTTCTCATTCATCATACATGAGAAACCTTACGGATAATATTTGCTCGGAATCGTCGCACTGCAACACTCGGGGGTTAGTCATTGTTATTTTAAGCGTGATTTGGAGGCGTTTGAAACCGTTCAAGCCTTTGAAAACATGAAATTGGCCTGGAAAGCAGCCTTTCTGCTCTAAAAGTGACTAGCATAGGAATCACACGACGCCGAAAGGGACTCACCGTCAATCTCCTTGAGTTGGTCGTCCTTGGGCACCTCTTCGCTGAATTGCTGTAGGCTGCCCAGGGTGATCATGTGCAGCGAATACTATTACAACATCAGTTTGCTCCGCAGTTATATAGAAGGAATAAACAGCGCAGTACTAATTACTCACCGCATCTTGAAACCCCGTGACTGGTTGATATCCGGCATCGTCTTTCAGGGGCGCGCACCTGTAAACCTCGCGGAGTGTCGCAGGATTAACACGGAATAGACCAAGCTTGTTGCTCACACCCAAGTAAAGCATCAGTTCTTTAGGGAGTTCCGTGGTCATATTGAGCGCCGTGACAATTTCCTTCCAAATCTTGACGTCTTCAAAGGTGTACCCATTGTCCTTGATCTCCGCCGCGGACGGGAAGTCGACAGGGAGCAGGATTTCCTTCTCGGGCTGCGCGGCGGCGCCTCCGCCGAGCTTGGCCGCAATGGTGGACAGCAGCCCGCGCCACCCGTCCTCCTTCCACGGGAACCGCAGGATCAGGAACGCTTCTCTCGTCAGCTCCATCGACTGCCTGCGCAGCTTCATCTCATCGGGCAGCCAGAGGTCCACCTTGACGGTCGCGAGGAGCGGGAACTGTCTCTGCGTGACGAACTCCCAGCGGTGCTGGCTCTTGGCCTCGTCCGTCGAGTCCAGAGACACGGGGAAGGGGCTCTTCAGCTGCGCGAAGGTGAACAGCCGGTCGAACTCCAGCCCCTGCGGAAGCACCCTGCCGCGCGTCACCTCGATACCCCGGCAGGACTTGACGGGGTAGATGAACAGGCTCTGCACCGTCGCCGGCGTCCCAGCCTTGGGCGCACGCTCCGCCGTGTGCAGGTGGTTGAGGGCGCTCTTGGACTTCCTCACGCCGGCTCGGGTGTGCGTCTGCAGAAGCGCGTCGCTCTTGCGGACCGGCACTGGTGGCAGAACCACGGCCACGGGGATCATGAAGGCGCATGCCGTGACGAAGAGCAGGAACAAGGCGCCGAAGTCCAGATTCAGTTCGCCTAGCACGGATTGGCTTGCCATGGTTGGATGTATGTGTTGTTGCCCACTGTGCTTCGCGATTCTTCTTCATCCAGCGAGCCTGTCTGGAATGACGTCGGATTTAGCTGCTTGGCCAGCAAGACGCGTCTTTTGAGTGTCTTTCAGTGCATCGTACAGTTAAATGTGCACGCATTTGTTGTCAAGACCCGAAAATGAATGGATGGACGATTCAGCAATGAGGTATTAATTCTGTCGTTTATTTTTTATTTTTTTGTTCTTTATTTTTTTGGTCGCTTTTTCGTTGTTGTTTGGTGGGTTTGAACAAGAGATACATACGCAACTTGAAGTAAATAATTTAGTCTAAGCTCCTGTATAAGTCGACCCAAAAGGTGCCTCCACTCGATACACAGATGGCATCATTTGCTCTAAAAAAAAAAAGTATGAGACGCTTGAGAAACAAATCAGGGGGCGCCACCACGTGACGGGGCGCTTGTCACCACTCCTTTCTGTCTGCGGTTGTTTATAATTCCTCGTCGCACCATCGCTGCCGTTGATAGTTGCCGACTGATTGCTGTTGACGAAAACCATTCTTCTTTACATGTACAAATTCAATATATGGGATGAATGGCATGTGAACCTGTCAATAGCCGAGGATATATATCCGTTGACGATCCGAGATGAGCTACCTGCACTGCAGTAGGTAACAGTATATGTTGGTACAGTGCAAATTAAATTTCCATGTACTGTCCGATATAAGAGACCGACTTTGTGCTCGAAGTGTGACCAAATCATCGGAACTTTTGCCTCTTCTACGGCACTTGCAGGTCAGTAGTGCAGGGTAAAGTGGTAGTGTACCTACCTACTATAGTGTACTGCACATAGTATACCTATATCTACCTACTAGTATACACCACACGACTTAGAGGTACGGCATCCCGCAAAGTCATGGCCACTACCAAGTGTGGTGTAGCGTTTTGTTCTAAATTTAGATTAGTATCTTTTTTGTGCAGGCTAGCAGCCCGTGTTGAAGCCGAAAGAGCCGCAGTGATGTAGGTACGGCGCCTTTCCGTACAGTAGCACTATATAGTGTACGACACCACACTAGTAGATATGTACATATAGTGTAGGTCGTGTTTGTGACGTAATTAATGTAGGATTATTGGCTTTTTTTTTTTTTCCTTGGCTCAGATAAATAGTCCATAAGCGTATATCCGTCCTAATCGGAAGTGTTGTTCAGTCGAGACCTGCTTCCCCGTTGTGAATTGCACCCTATATATGTAGTGTGCTAGTGTAAGTATGTGCTAATGACGACCTGGGTATTGCCAGAACGGAAATAGATACCCGTGACCTGTTTTATTGAGATGGCCACTATAATAGGTAGGTGTTAACTATACTAGGTTACTGTATTTATTATTTGTACTCTCTACTGAGTATTCAGCCAAGAGAAAACGTCGCAGAGCTGCAGCTGTGTATAGGCACTACACTCCGTATACGCCAGACACCGGTGCCAATATGGTTCCCTTGGACCGCTCGTTGTGCGAGAGACGCGTGTTAAATCTGCCGTACCATGCGCCCTCAAGCTTCACTTGGAATCATGGCCAAAGAGACAAAAGGGAAAGACATCCGCTAGCGCTGCGGTAGTGTACTGTCTACCTAGGTAGGCAACTATACTCGGTATACTGGGAAGTCTGGTTCAGGGGTGTAACGGCTGGTAGCTGGTTGCCACAATGGTTGCTACGCTACTGCACAATGCTGTGTATATGCTTGCCTAATCTGTCCAAGAGTTGGCTTGGCTGGAGAGCGTGACGGTGCCTGCCCGCGGTAGTGTACTGGGTATGCACATTTGGAGATGCATGTATCTAGTGTACGCTATCTACTAATTACTAATTATGACAAGGATGTCTATAACAATTCGCGATGTATACCCTGTCCACTGCACTACCTACATGGCACTAGACTTGATTACCGTAGGTATTACACTAGGTACTTTGTGTCCATCGTCCATTACGCATTGCAGCTGAGCAGTACACTAAGAAGCAGTGCAGGTAGACCGCACAGTAGATGAGAAGGTCCAAGATACAGCATGTGCCGTGCTGGTCTCCGGTCGAGTATCGTGGGGTATACTACCTAGGTAGGTGTAGGCACATGGCGTATACATACATACACTACACATTACACTACGCTGTACACTAGGCAGGGAGGTAATGTTGGTACCTAGTGTATACTATACTAACTAGTGCACCCAGTATACGCGTAGGATTTGAGCGGGACTCCGGGGCAGGCATTTTACTGTACACCAAGTATCCCTGCAATCACTCTTGCTCAAGCCTTGCTCAAGCCTTGTCTAGCGGGAAGGGTTTGTTACGCAGTGTATCCCAGCGCTGCGGGTCAACGTCGCCGATTGTCCCGACCCCTTTCATCCACCACCATGTGTCCTGCCAAGATACTTCCCACAGCCCCGACGGGTGAAGCGCCGTGGCAGGCAAGCCGCAGGAATGCTGATACGAGAATCGCAGGAATAATGTAACATGACAAATGCCACATGCATATCAGAATGCGGAGGCAAGGGTTCGCCATGTATCGAGCCCGTCGAGTGTCCAGCAGAGCCCGAATTTCCAAGCTTGGTGTGTCAACGGGCGTTCAGGGCTGCCATGCGGAGTAGTGGCGCTGGCTTGGCAAAGGGGGGATTTCCTCCCGTCCTAGTACTGGCTGGGCAGCTGAAAATCTTATCTGCATAGGCAATTACTACGTACATGTTGGTGTGGAGTGATTCGGGGGTCGGGCGCTTCCCAGCGGACTGGGAGTCATATCAAACAATGCATCGTGCTAAGTAAGTAAGGGGTTAGGGTTGTATGGCAAGGCATCTCCTTCGTCGTGTGGTACGTAAGCCTCTATCTCGTTATGAGGTCCAGTTGTGTATTTTAACAGCCTCAGCTATAGGCTATACGGGAGTGTAATGATGTAAACGTTCGCAACAAGGGGGTCCAGCGCCGTCCCAACTTGTCCGAATGATCCTTTGTAGGATATTGCTATTACCTATCTCGGCATTGAAGAGATACCCCCTGGCAAGGAGCCCAAAGAGCGGGACTGACTAGTGTATACTAGTGTAGTATAAGACTTGGGGCTTACCTTGTCATTACCAGGGCGTAGTATCAACAGTTACAGACTATCTAGGTACAGTTGCGTTGTAGGTATCGTGAATCGGATGAGAGTCCCATAGTATGCATGTATACACATTCGTTCAAGGTCTACTTAGTAGCTCAGTGAACTACCTATTACAAAAGGGAACATCCATTGCCCCATTCCACAGCACCGCAATACGTGACAGAGAAAGTCTAATATCCTCATCGAGTGGACGTACAATCCTTTATCATGTTGCTCCATGCTTGATGCTCTCTACGATAGGTCACACACACCAGGTGGTTGTGAAGCTAAATGCTACCTAGTCTAGCGCACTCCAAGCTATCATCGGGACACTATGTAGGCATTTTTAGAATGTTAGCGTAGTTAGTGCAACATCTAACACGTGGTAAAGGCTTGGCTTGTTCGGAGTAGAACTTTCTTGTAACAATTCCTCACGAACCATCTACATAATACTTAGTGTGGACAAGCAGGCGCTGTCAGAGTCAAGAGACCCGCGTCACGGCAGTATCCGCGAAGGGTAAATCCGATGGACAGCACTCCCTTGTAGTTTTTTAGCTTTTCTTTGTGGGTTCCCTGTCTCCTCTTGATATGGATGTCCAGAGACCCTTTCGTGTATTATCCCCTGAATGTCCTCCTGGACGAACACTATCTAGTGTGCATGGCATAAGCTTCATTGGGGACGAGACCTCAGTACATAGACTTTCACTCCATCATATACATACGTACGCTATTTATATTATCTGTTTGTTGTCTCTCCTGGTATCCTTTTTAAGGTGAATATACCGGGCAGTCCCCAGAACACACGTCCCGAACTGGATAGTCCGGCAACTTGACGATTACGTGAAGTCCCACAACAGATATATTTAGTGTACGAAGTACACTAAACTGGACAAAAAACATTGGATTTCCAGGCCCGTTACTTACCATATGGAGTATAGTTAAGTACAATACTTGTCACGGCCTGCATTACGGGGATCCCTTGCTTGGATACACCTTAATAAACTAATCAGAGTGTTATCCCACAGCTCCGAGATGTCGGCATCCGCCCCGGAACCACACCATCCTTCAACATTACCCCCAGGGCCGTTGTTGACACGTTCTAGTGTGCAGCTGCCGAACGACTAGCAGCATGCTGATTCGGTGTATACATCTCGTGCAAGCTGCAACCACCGAGGCTGCATGTTGATATCCATTCCAGCCACCCCTTTCAGGGCGTCAGATCATTATAACCCAGAAAAAAAAAGGATTATTGATTCGAATAAATTCTCAAGGGAGTGCAGTACACCTATGGTAACCCGTCATGCGCAGTATTTTCAACCTCACTGCCCGGCGCTAGACTGGAGACCAGAATCTCAACATATGTGTAGTCTACGTAGTGTGGGAGGGCCCCTATCTAAGAAGTCCACACAGTGCCTCAAACCGCTCGTTGAACTGCTTAAGATTAGGACTTCAGAAAACGCTTTCACGTATCATAATATGTATGCAACGTTTACTGCGTGACAAGCTTGTTACTTAGTTGCTTCTCTGCCCTCAACTACCTATTGTTGCATCTGTCTCAGACCGAGCTTCTTACACACCCTTCCAATGAACAAGCCAAACATCTCCCACTCAGCACTGCAGATCAAACAATGGGTAGGAAAAACCGCCGTCTCTGTCCTTTTGTGCAGCACTCCCGACACGGCAACCTTGATGCCCTTCAAGTCAGTGAGATACTCGGCGACGGGAGATAATCTTACTCTGTAGTCACTCCCGTGTGCTTAGTTTCATGCACGGAATTAATAGTAATGCCAATATAAAATCGATATTTGAGGAACCTCGTGTACGAGCTGAAATTTTTATATGAAGAAGCACACACGCTAGTGTAGAAGATTAAGTAGGTACATGGTGTAGTATCGAGGGACTTGTAGGGCAAAGTTGAAATCTTAGCCTGCCGATAATTGTGGCATCATCACTCCTTACCCCTGTCTCATTATTCTTGACCTTGTTGCAGACTGACATCTGCTGCATACTAATACTGTATTGCCTAGTGTAGAAAGCGTTTACCAAGACGCTGGTCCCTGAAGAACCCTTGCAAGGACAACTTGCCCACCAATCTCATCCGGGTAGACTACCTACACTAGCTACCTTAGACTCTACCCGCGCAGAGCTCTCGAGTGCGAACACAGCAAAACCCTGCAGACTCCCGAATTAACAACTTGAGCAGCATTCCCGCGGAATTCATCCGTACGCTGGTCGGGGCGAAGTTGACGATTCATCACCAGACTCTGTATTATCATCCTGGCAGGCGGCAGATCCGGCCCATCAACACAAGTGATCTTGGATCGAAGGGGGTAAAATCTTGCGCTTGGCACATTGCCCCCACACTGTTTTGATCAGCATTCGGTCATTCATTGAATCGCTCTTATGTACGTGCAACAGTGCCAGCTTCCTTCTAGCCAACCAAGACACGAGCAGCGGGCTGCCGGTAGATCCCGCAGAGCTGCTTCTCTGAAGAAAGCCCGGACTTTATTTATGCCTTATAGGACTACTCTACCGTAGTGTTGTACTCTAAGATCGACTATCACAGAATCTCATCCCCTTCTTCGGGCTGTTGGCTGGCTGCGCGGCAATCCTCCACGGGCAGAGATGCGCGGCCGGTGAGGACATAGCGGCTCCTCGAATTCATTTGGCGCATACTAGAATCGCGAGATCTTGACCATCTCTTGCCCTCTATGGTAGTCAAAGACAGAATTCAATAATCCCCCTCTACTGGACACCGGGAAAGAAGAGGGTAGGAATTAACTCGCAGACTACCTACCATACAAGAAGCCCCGCCACACCTACAGTAACGATCCCGTCAGCAGATCTTTGACAGGCTTCTCCTAATAAGAGGGCGTGTAACAACAGGGGAATGATGCAAGATAGACAGCAACAGCCCCACCACATCTTCACTTCGACCACAGACACTTATTATTTGCGGCCCTAATACCTTTCAACTTGGGGAAATACAATACTACCGGGTCCTCGGCCTATAGCGATGGTCGTGTGTTTAGCTATAGCAAGTTTTGCCTATACATAACTCAGTTCTCTTCCCTGCCCCTTCGCGCGTCCATACCTCGTCCGATCTCCCATTTGAGGACTTAGCACATTCGAGAAGCGCCGGGGTGATCCGAGCCGCTACAGAAGACCAGGTCCAACACCCCAATCATCTGGGGTGGCCAACCTTGCCCACATCGAGCGCGTCAATTGGCCCAAGGAATTTTTGAATGAGTAGCTACCCTTCATTGAACCACTGCTGTACACTCTCCTCGAACGGGTCGGCTCTTCCCGTGTGTTCAGCTACCGTTGAATCTATCACGATTCACAGCAGCCCCCGATATTTCACTCCCGAACCCATTAGATCTATCAACCACTCTCACATTCAGAGGAATTCTACTTTTGGTGTGCTTGACCCAGTTCCCGTTGAAGGTCCGATAAAGAGCACGGCGGGTACATCCACAACTCCTTAGAGAAGGAGCAGTATCCCGAACACCAAAGACGCTGTCTAAGCCAGACTAGCCCAACGAAATTCCACACTCTTTCTGTCGTGTACATGACTAGCTATAGCGCCGATGAGTGGATTCTACCAGTTATCCCCCTCCATGGGGGAGATGGGAATTTCGCCGAATGCGAGTCTTCAAGACGTCGAGGACGCCCACTATCATCCTCATCCACCTTCGCAACTGGGGAGCCATACTAGACCTCTAGTCAACCAGTATCAGAGTCTCGGGTACTATACTGGCTTTCCCGACCCAATCGTGTTTCAAGAACCAAAACCTCAGAGTAACCGAAGCAAGAAGAAGTCGACCTCGGGAATAGATCATGTAAAACATCGTAGAACACGATCAGGATGCTTTACCTGCAGAAGCAGGCGAGTCAAGGTAGGAAACCCTCAGTTGGACTATTTGAGGGGGCCGCGCTAATCCGCAGACAGTGTGATGAGAAACATCCCATTTGTGATCGTGAGAACCATCCCGTAGTCAGATTCGTAGGCCTGTAGCTAACTCCACTAGGATGTCGCAAAGGGAAGAGGGACTGTGTATACCCAGACCCGCCGGCAGCGAAGGGACCTACCAATAGCAATACGTCGAAAGAAACGGCAGTGACCAGCCAAGAGGCGAGTCCGGAATCCTCAATAGATGACGCGGAAGACTTGGAGAAAGAAACAAAACTCGAGTCCATTCGTGACGAAGAGGAGCCGATCGAACATTCCCCTCAATACCCACAGTCGGCGAAAGGGTTACATCGAGAACGTGCAGCCTCGGCTCTCAATCTACCAAAGATAGGGAATCGGCAGAACTCCGAGACGCCTTCTTTAGAAGGAACTAAGAGTTCCTCTCCGGCCGTCTCTACAGGGACTTCCGTTAGCTTCACCACTACCATCCAGACATCCGATGCAGCTCTACAGTCGAGTACGACTAGCCCAGAGTGGACTCATCTTCACAAAGATCTCCAATACCATCTAGGCTATTTTTGCGAGAACATTACTCACTTCAGCTACGGGATGCCAAACGACCCAGATGGCTTCTTCAAGTCCGTCTTGCCTTCCATGGCCGTACGCGAAGGAAACGATGCCTTGCTATATGCGGTAGTTGGGTTTTCGGCGTATCATTCTGCACTTCATCACCCCCACGGCAAAATCGAAGACTTTCTTGGATATTATAATAAGAGCGTTACGATGCTTCTAAGCAGTCTCAAGCGTGGAGATGGCCACAATCTCCCCACACTACTAACAATGCTTCAACTTGCCACAATAGAGGTGAAAGCCAATGTTCTAAGTCGATACCAATCGTTGCTAACCTAATTTTTAGGAATACCTGGGCGACTGGGTAAACCTATCCGGCCATCAAACAGCCGCTTTACAGATATTGACACAGCTTTTCACACCAGAAACTATCGCGCGGTCGCCTATTAGCACACTGTTGACATGGTATATCAGGTTCGACGTTTTTGGCGCGATGATGGGAGGCTTTGAAACCGCATTACCGAGGGAATGGTTCGTAGCGGCTGTGGAAGGGAGCGAAGAAAAGGTAGACGAGAACCCGGATGAGCTGTCTTGGAGGATTGAGGTACAGGCCACAACTTTACGCTTAATATCCATGGACATGTCCCTCCTATATGCTAAAAGCAGCCGAGGGGAAATCTCGGCCGAGGCCTTTGTCGAAGAATATGATCAAATCTCAGAGCGATTATCAGAATGGCTGGCTAGACTCGACCCTGCGATCACCAATGCGAACTACCTCGTTACCGATTTCCAGCACAAACAGCCGTTGACAGACGCCGATATTGTAAATCCATATAAGCCAGGTTCCCTATACAAGCCTCCTCTATTTTCGACGACAATTCTGCTGATGGAGTGGCACTCGATTATTATCATGCATAAGAGTCGCCAGGAGGGATATGCGCTGCAACAGGAGCCTTCCAAGGAGCTACGACAGCTTGCACTCTCAGCCTGCGAAATGTTCGAGACGGTACAACGCTGGCCGGATACTCCAACCGGTGCACTCATTACAGTTCAAGCTTGTCTTGCCATCGCCTGTCTTTTTATTCCCCGGGACCCGAAGTACTATATGTGGATGAGGCGGAGGTATGCGTCGCTGGAAGCAACAGGGTGAGTTGTCTCCATTTGTCTGCCCTGACGCGGCCGTCAATGCCATATCTCTCTCTACTGAGGGATACGCGCGTTGGACCGCGGTACTCTACTTTCGGCATAACATCTTAAGATCCGCATGGAAACCTACCCCAAATTAAACAGCCAAACTTACATCACCTCAGATACATTTTCCCGTCAACGATGCGCTCCAGAATGGCTGAACTATTCCGCGACCCGTCCTGCAGCCAGTGGTGGCTCCCCCACGATGAGGGTCTATTTCCAATTCTACGGAACATCCGGGCTTTTGCCGACGCACGCAACGGCAGCCCGGTGACGCAACAGACGGAGGCTCTTCGAGAGATAAGCGCCATATTCTCCAACATGCGGATCAGCAGTGAAGACAGCCCTCGCTCTCACGAGCCAAGCAGTCCCAGTGTAGCCGCGAGTTGTAAGGGCAAGAATGTTCAAGGCCGGAGTTGAGCCGGATACGGACGTAACGAGATTATCTGCTCGGATCACTTCAGCTGAGGGGACAACACCGGCCCGGTTTCGATCCAACCCGGAGATCATATGTGAGGGGATCTATGCAACCCATAGAGCGCCTACCAAATATGGCTAGAGGTGAGGTCGCTAGAAGTGTGGCGTCGAACGTGTGTTGAGTGTTATGATAACCCACGATCTCCCAACTGACCAGGGCCTGAAACGTGACGTTCAATTCCGTGAGACGGTTCGGCTCTGGACCGAGCCGTCATGCAAGTTAGATGCAGGATGGGCCAGGGGTCTAAGATCTCGGGTCACGACTTAGGGTTGCCCCGTCATAGGGTGTGGATCGTATATACATGTGCCAGAGATCGATACCCCGTCGTGCCGGTGTACCACAACACCCAAGGTCTCACTGCCCCCCGTCTTGCATGAACTCCCACTCGGATCTGGTTACCAGACCCGCTTTCTAGCCCGGTTACATACAGCAGATGAGCATACATGAACTGGCTAGCGATGTTCACAGGGGTTCTCATCCGAACTTCTCGACAAGCATGCAGAGGAACCGAAGGAACTCCTTGGTGAACGCGCAACGACCTTATATGAACATCCCCATATAACTATACGTAAGACGTGATAGGGTTCCACAAGGAATAGAAGAGAAGACAAACATTTATATACTCCCCAACCGATGAAACTATGTCCATGCGTAGAACTCGCCCTTGGTTTCATAGCCCATATCTTGTTACTGCAACCATGAGCCGACACCCCATGCCTCTCTTGCACGACGTGGTCTACGTCCTCCCCCTGTTGCATAAACAACAGTCCATTTGACTGGCACATTAACCGGCTGCGACCACAACCGCGGCCACGATGCACGCATCTCGATATAGACGGCACTCTAGTCTATCCAGGCATCGTCTGGGCAGTTCGGGGTTCGCTAAACCGATTTCCCGCTAAACAGGCCGCATGTGTGGAGTGCTACCAAGCCGCTACAGCATATAAATAAATAAAACAAGAGGCCCAAGGCTCTCTTCCCGCATGTAGGTATGATGTGCATTAGTTATGTAAGTAATATTGTGTGCACGGTGTCCATGTGGCGTACATACGCTAAGCTACTGCCTATCATGTAATCCCGTTTTGTCCCATACGGACGCCAGACTTTAATTGACAGACCGCCGGTTAGGCCAACGTGGATAAGCCTTTTAATTTGTCACGGACGTGAGGATGACGTTATAGACAACCCTTCTCCACGAATAATGGGTGTAATAATTTCCGGACAGCATACGTAGGAGCTTGCGTGTGTTTTGTAACCCGCTTTGTTAGTTACTATCTTTTAGCTAGACACATGTATCTACCTACTCTAAACAGATCTCAGTGAGATATTCATATATGCCTATAAGGTTGTTAAAAACAACTTACCCAAGGTAAATTATGATGAAGAACTGGACTATCTACATGCTGAGGTACTTTGGGTGATCTAAATGATGTATTCACAACGAGGGTAATGCTGGTCTTGGTATCAGGGATACACCTAGGCAGAGAACGAGAACAAGATAGGTCGCTAGTTGATATAAATTATATAAGAGTATCTATGACACAACGTATTTTTTGCTCCGCGACCAACGCGAGGTAGCGAATATGCCGCAAGCAAGCCCAATAGATATATATATGTACAGCTGGAGCAGCCAATATGATACACAGCTAACTGCATACACCACACTGACCCCTATTGGCTCTCCCGATGATATATTGCGAGGGCCTACGTAGGTACCTTACGGGTAGAAGTCAAGGCCAAAGGAAAATTAGTAAACCATAACCCAATCTAATGAACCGTGATGCTCCGACATCAACACTTTAAAGCCACAGAGCAAATAAGATATTCGTCCTCACGGGGTAGTAGGTTGAGGTAATAGCGCCGGTCCAGCAGACTACTTTAAGCCGCCAATAACGCCCGAACCGCTCAAGTCGAGAGAGGCAACCAAACCACACTTCTATAGGCAGGTAAACGGAGTAGCAATAATCGGCGCCTATCTACAGTAACAAGCAGTTTAATCCACTTGAACCCCCCCTCTCATCCTCCACTTCAGCCATGTTACTCCAACAAAAACAAGACCTCTATCTATAACCCCGACCTCTCCCCCCCCCCCCCCCCCCCCAAAAAAAAGGCAAAAGAAGAAATACGTCCGGGGCCGCCGACGACTATATAAAAGAAAGCCATGGTACCTCCTCAAGACAGCCTAGAGGTGGAGGGTCTTTGATAACGTAGTCGGAGAAGCCCCTTCTCGGGATTAAAAACGCGTTTACGGGTTGGCCGATCTACCCAAGACCGAACTCCATGGACGTTGTGAGGCTCTTGCATATAGAAATTGAGACCTAGCGCAGAATTGGTGCGTTCGGTTCTAGCATCGGGGTAATATTATCGAGTTGGGATTGGACATGAGAAGGGGGGGGGGGGGATTCATTTTTCTTTTGTTTTTGTTTTTTGCCCTGTAACTGTATTGTTATTGATTCATCTTCTTGGTCGTTTTCTTCTTCAGTACACAAGTGCCTCTGCTACCTCTCTCTTTCTTGGTCGTGATTGGAGACAGCCGAATTGGATATCACTCTTTCAAAGCCTATTTTCTTACTTCGGCTTTTTCTCTCTATCCTATCTCCTCTCGTGTTCTTCCTATTGATGAGCAGGGTGTTTAACTTTTAGTCTCGCTTAGCCTATTGGAGGGTATACGTTAGAATAAAATTGACATTACGTGATGAACACGAAAACAGGAAAGCAGGCTTCATAAGGTCGTCGTAGGTTTTGTTCGTACATAGGTATCTAAACATATTCGCATGCTGATCCTCGCCAGTCCCCCATCTGACTAATAATACACATAAAACACCAACCACCCCTTGCAGGCGCGTGAGCACAAATCGCAATATTAACTCCTAGTCACCCCCTTTTCCCAAGTACCGACTTCATGTCCATTCCCAGTCACCACGGCAGTATTTGAGAGCCACATCACGGCGTAGGTCGCTGCTGCCGACTCTGGCTCTGACGCAGCCTGTTCGTAACCTCTCTCGTACGCTCAATGATGCGCTTTGTATCTGCATCAGGGTCTTTATCATTCGGTAGACTTCTAGACACCCTTACACGTCGCATCTGACGTTCGAATAATTTGGTTTGCCGGATGACATCATCTACATTCGAGATGTCCTCATTATCCTCTTCTAGTCGCTCAAGGCGGGCCACGGGATCCTATCCCGTGCTCGAATCCTCGGGAGTCGACTTCTCTTCGCACTTCTCAGGACTCGATTCCACGGCTTTCTCGGCAGTCTCGGTCGTCGTGGATGCTGGAACCTCATCAAGGAGTGAGTCAGCGACCTCTGGTGTGGTTTGCTTATCCTCATCGTCCGCATCTGGCCGTGATTCGTCTGCCATCTGTTTGTCAGGTTTCTGAGGTATTTCCTGACTGGCCGACGACATATCTTGGGCAACCTCTCCTCCTTGTGTACTCTTTGGGCGCTCGCCAGTGGACTCGCCTTGGGCATAATCTTGATGGCTTGTGGATTCAGAGGGTTCGGCTGCTCGTGCGTCCGTAGGTGTAGATTCCCCGATCATCCCCCCCTCAACAATGACAGGCACCTCTATCTCAGAGTCTTCCTCGGCAATATCAGGAGTCGAAAGGTGTATATCCCTTAGCTTCTTGGTGACGTCCGAATGCTCATCTTCGCCCTCTTCAATGACGGTCGTCACGGCACTACCGGTCGATGGTCTACTTGAATGCCTCGCCGTATTGCTTCTACGTGCATGCAAGCTATTTCGATCATCTTCGTGCTCAAAGTCATCACTGTGATGTGAAGATGGCTTGGCGATAGACGTCACCGTGTGCCGCTTCTCATCCTTGTTGGCCGCGCCAAGCTCTAAACCCTCAGCCTCAGGTGGGAGTTTGTAGTTTTCGGCTGGCAGGAGATCGTACATATCGCAAACGGTCTTGAAAAAAGCGTACAAACCGGTTCGTGATTCCACGGACCAGAAGACCCCTCGATGCTGAAACCAAGCATGCGCAAATATCCTATGAAGCCGCCTAAACACATTGACCAGGTTCTTCAGCACGGCGCCCTTGTCGTGACCCTCCGACACCAGGACGAACCTGCTGGGGAAGATCTTGGGGTTTGTGACGACGTTGGCTGCCCAGTCGAGCGTGTGGCAGCAGTAATCGATGGCGCAGCAGCTCTTGGGCTGTTCGTGCACGGCACATAAGAACTGCCATTCGGAGGCGCGCATTTCGGGACACGTGGCGGACGAGCACGGCGGCTCGTCGAAGAGAAAGCCGACGATCAAGCTGTTGCATTCCGCGATAAGAAACCGGCAGAGCTCGTACAGCCACAGGGTGCGATCGATGCCGGGCGGCGGCTGGGTAAGCTGGGCGGCGGCTGCGCGTGTGATGGCGGTCGTGTTGGAGGCGGAATGGTGGTAGTGGAGAGCGGCCAGGTGCTCTTGCAGCTGGAAGGCCGAGTCGAGCTGTTCCAGAGAGCGAGGATGGTCAGGGCCAGGGCCAGATCAGGATCAGGATCAGGATCGCATGCATCACCGTCGCCCCTCCATGCACGCGCGCACGCACGCACGCATGTCGACGAGACAGGGAGAGGGGGAGGGAGAAGGAGAGGGAGAGGGAGAGAGCAGAAAGACAGAGACAGAGACAGAGACAGAACACATACTTCGTTCAGGGGCACCAGCGGCGGGCCGGCGGCCATGTCTTCGGCCTTCGTGCCCGGGTGTATGCGCCGCCGCGCGTTCGCATCGTTGATTGTCTGCTCCATCTGTTGTGTCTGGCGACTCGCAGTCGCGCTCGGGCTTGGCGACAGCTGGATCTCGGCCGGTGGTGGCGGGCTGGGCAGTCGAGGCGATCCTTGTGTGAGAGACATGGCTCGTGTGCGGACAGGAGGAGGCCAGTTGACCTCTCTCTGCTTGGTTTGTGCTATGTCGTCGCTGTCACTGTCGCTGTTGTTTTGCTTGGAAGAGTTATGGTCCCGCAGCCTGTACAGGTACCTACGTGATTGATCGGGTACATCAGTCGAACCGCTCTACGCGCAGAGTACATCTGGTCCAGGGTAGGCAGTACCTACCTGGCTCCAGCTGCCACATGATTGGTGCCCAGACATTTCCAGGTTTCGTGTTGAATGTTCCCCTGCACTTAATGTGCTTGTGTAAATCCTGTAATCTACCTTTTATATCGTTATATCGATAGATATCTTTATATGCAAATTTATTCGCCAACTCCAGTCCCGCCCTTTATCTCCATAGTGGCACCCAAGTACCTCTGTATGACGCTCCACAGGATCGGCCGTAGACAAAAGGGCGTATCTGTGCTACCTTGGGCGTTGTCTTCTGTTGCTAAAAGATGACGGAATCATCGTGATTTCCTCTGATGCGTGCAAAGACGGAGGGAAACATCTTTGCGCCCGACCACCGTCCACCATGGACATTGACGACGATGCCCCTCCAGAGCTTGTTGAAGCGGGGCATGGGATTGAGGGGGAGGAGGAGCCGGTCAAGGTTCCAATAACCATCGTTACGGGTAAGTTTTCCATGTATCTGGGTGATATATGCCGTATGCTCACGGTGCAGTTAGGATATTTGGGGGCTGGCAAAACCACGCTTTTGAACTACATTTTGACAGCCCGCCATGGCAAGAAAATTGCTGTCATTATGAATGAGTTCGGTGACTGTGTGGATAAACCCGGAATTGGTAGATACAAAAGACTGCGCGCTGATCTTCTATAGCTCTCGATATCGAAAAGTCCCTCACCGTAAACAAAGGTGGCGAGCAGGTTGAGGAATGGCTCGAGGTAGGGAATGGCTGCATCTGCTGCTCAGTCAAGTACCAACCCACATCCCACGAGCTGTGAAGCGAAGGCTGACGGCCTTCCAGGGA
The DNA here is from genome assembly GCA_023159155.1 of Ustulina deusta. Taxonomy (NCBI): domain Eukaryota; kingdom Fungi; phylum Ascomycota; class Sordariomycetes; order Xylariales; family Xylariaceae; genus Ustulina; species Ustulina deusta. The sequence goes on along the minus strand of JAJNNX010000004.1, from coordinate 493,103 downwards.
CTCTGGGGTAAACGCGATCGAATCGTTGATGGAAAAGAAGGGTGCATTCGACTATATCCTTCTGGAGACTACTGGGCTTGCAGATCCCGGTAATCTTGCCCCCCTGTTCTGGGTTGACGAAGGACTGGGCAGCACCATCTACCTCGACGGCATTGTCACCTTGGTTGACGCCAAGAACATCTTACGAAGCTTAGACGATCCTTCTGGAAAAGTCAATGATCATGAAGACCATGGCAACCATGGACCGTTGATGACGACAGCCCATGTACAGATATCACACGCCGACGTGGTGGTCATCAACAAAGCAGATTTAGTTACTGCCGAGCAACTCGAGCACGTCAGAGCTCGGATACGGGCAATCAATGGCCTCGCGAAGATCCACGTGACCGAACAGAGCAAGGTACCGCGGTTGGAAGGTGTTTTGCTAGACTTACACGCCTACGACCAAGTCGAAACCTTAGATACTACAGAGAAGGGACATAGCCATCTCGATCCTGTTCGTCGTGGCCTCAGATTCCCTTTTGAGTCTCAAGCATGCTAATTGTTCTAGACCATATCCACGGTGTCTTTCAGTATCCCATTGCTAACTTCGAGCCAGCTTGAGAAGGTAGATGGCTGGCTTAGATCCATTCTTTGGGAAAGTGAAGTGCCAAGTGCTGCAACTGGACAAGCTCAAATCGAGATACACCGACTGAAAGCGCGCCTAATCTTCGAAGACGGGGCCGTAAAGTTAGTCCAAGGTGTCCGGGAAATATTCGAGATCATAGATGGACAAAAATCGACCTCTGACGCCGACGCGACTTCGCAAACGGGAAAGATTGTCCTTATTGGAAGGAATATACACAATGCCGACTTAGAAAAGAGTTTTCTTGATGGGATACACAATAACTATGTGTGAATATATTGAGAGCCAAACTATCTTCATGCCGCACTCTATGCGTCGTTCTATTCGCAGATATAAGCAGATGAGATATTGAACGGAGTTGGCATTTTGTCCAAACTGCTCACTTTACGCGAAGACAGAAGGCTGGACTCTGTACTGCGATCACCGAGCGAAATCCTACATTGCATACTGAAAATGAGATACCTCATGAAACTATAAAACCTGGCCTCTCCAGTGCGCAGTAGCTAGGGACCACCACCCTAGCACCGGCTAAGGTGCAACTGTAACGCCAAAATTACAAAGGATCCGGTTTCCATTCCCTTTGGGCTAATTTTCTGTGGTGACCTCCGTTTGTGCTTCTAGCATAAAATGCCGATAGTAGTAAAGGAACACAAAGAGATGCACCAAAGAGATGTGTAAACAAGGAGCCGTCTAATTTCAAAACAGAACCTTGTAATGCGAACAAAGGAAGTATAAAATAACAACTCAAATCATTTCACATGTTCATTAGCCTCGGAACGAATATAAGACTCTGCGGGCCACCTTGAACAGAGTTAGAGTGAACCTTTTATTTTTATTTTTTACGACCATTTATGTTTCTGAGAGAGAAGAAAAATGGATGCGATTCACAAGAGTTTACCTACCGAGGAGCCCACAGCGGAAAGGAAAGAATTTCTAGCGACATTTTTGCCAGGGATTCGTCTAGTGCATTCCCCAGCAAAAATACAGGGGGAAATGAAGAGAAAGAGAGGACCAGCCAGAAGACCTGCTGAGCGAAAAGCCAAATACCGACAGACCAGCAAAATCACCCGCTTCACGGATCACTATTGTGGTGAATGTGAACATGACTGGAGCGGCTTACTCGATCACTATTGTAGGTGTAGCCACGACGATGCGAGGCGGATGCTAGACCACAGCTGCGCTTGTCAACATGAATTTCAAACCGGAGATGACCATTGGTGTCCTTGCCCACACACACTTAGCAGTGGTTTCATCGACGATAGGTTATTAGATGAGATAGATGTGCAAGCTCGAAATCGGGTAGCAGGGATATCCCCAGAAGTCCTAGATATGCATTTGGCTGGAGTTGAGAAAGCGGAGTGATGTGGAATGACGACTAGGGAGTAACATGCTCACACTTAAGTACCTCTTTTTCAGCCTTTGGAGTTTTAGAGAAATAGCATAAACACGCTGTTTAAATTAACACATATTCTGTCTATTAACTGAGTGAAGTTTGTAAACCAAATGACAGCATCTTACCTAGTAGGCACCTAGGTAGGTACTTAAGTAATCACCTACATATGCCTGGGGTTCGGAGGTAGTCGGAGATAAATGGCAGAGTCCGGGATTATCGGGTACACTACAATACCTGTAGGTACCTTAGTAGTGCAAAAATACATACAGAGCGGCAAGGCTGACTGAGCTCAGGCCCGGTAGGCCAGACTATTGGCCATGACGCTCAGGGAGGTGGGACCCTAAATTGAACCAACGAATCAAGCTGAGCGTGCCTTGTGAGAAGCCACCATCTGCCCATCCTCACAAGTCGAGGGCAAGACCGACGACCGTCCTATGCTCTCTTATAAACCATTGGCTTAAAGCACCAAACCCTACGAGACGATCCTTAGAAGCATATACATAGACACTACACTGTCTCTCTGTGTACATTTAAGATCGAAACCATGAACCGACCAGGTAGTGCTGCCCGAATCCTTTGCCCTGTCCTCTCTGCCTCACGTAAACACCTGTTTGCCGCTCGATGCCGAATCCCCATCGCGCGCTTGCCGTGACGACCATTCCATCGACATGGACCGACCCTCGTTGCTCTGCGACCCGCGCGATCTCAATAGTATATGACTGGCTGTAGACGGAGACGTAAGAAACGGACTGCGGCTTGGCCGGCCCGATCTCAGCCTCGTTGCAATCAGAAGCTCTTCCGAGACGATGAGGATGATGGAGGAGGGGTCAGCAGCCGTGCCGTGTCGGACCTCTGGCGGACGAGGCCCTGGGAATGCTTCCATCTGTTGCCATGCTATATATCACTTCTGCGCACTCATGTTTGCGAGCTTGGCTAATACTAGACATGGTCAGGAGCGGTGCCGCCAACCTTAAGGGGGATGCCAACTAGCTTTGCTAGCCAACAACCACCCCAGCAGCCTGGCAGAGCAGGATCAACTCGGTTACCAAATGGGAAAATAGGTACGGTGCTTGAACCAAAAACCAAGATCTCGAGGCTGATCTGGCGTCTGCATGCAAAGCAAACAATACGGGCGGGTGGGCTTTCGGTGGAAATGTGCCCATGGGTGGTGGTGCTGCCAGTAATCTTCCAAATCCCTCAAGGCAGTTGGGGGGCAACCTCAGTTTTGCACAGAGTCTGGGCTCGCAACCAACAACGTCGTTGGACCTCTCGTAGGTATTTTGTTTCTTCGTGTTGTTGTTATTTTGTTCTCTTTTTTTATTACTGCGGCGTCTTGCCACACTTCGCCCATCCAACCAGTGTGCACATGCCACACTCCCTCACACACACACACACACACAACGCCGAGCTCTCGCTGTTTCTCTTCACTTGACCGATATTGCCGACTTCATTTCACTTCACTTCACGCGTAGCCGCTCCCTGCGACAGTTGTTACCCCACCATTGCGCTTTGCTTATTGCACGCATCATGTCAGGTCGCCCACCACCTTCACCTTCCTCGCCCCACGGCGCGGATTCTTTCCCACCCGTCACCCCCAAACCTCGCAAGCCAAGGCTTGTGCATAAAGTACACCTGCAATCCAGTGGCCCTTCTTTGTCCATGGATGTGTCAGTCCCCAAAGACGCACCACCCTTGTATGAGTTCAGCAAGGGCCCTTGGCTTCTCAACGACGATCTTAAGATGGCTTCACGCCAGGATTCAGAGCAATCCCAAACTAGCCAGGCTCCTGGCATACACGCAGTCCAATCTTCAGTCACTCTGCCACCTGGATTACCTTATGCTTCAGTATTGAGCCGGTAAATTATGATAATTCTTTGCCCTTTGATTCCTCTGGTTTGCTCCCTCTGATCATCGTCTTCTTCTCCCTCCTCTCACTCTTCAAATCAACTTTGATCTTCTTTGCTTCCTATCTTCCCGTTCAACATTGCTGATGCTTTCGCAGCGAATTTCCTTCTCTCTCCAACAACTCGCAGCTTTCTAGCGGTAATCCATCCTCGTTATGGGCTGGGGGCTCAAGATCCATGGGTGGTGCTATTCAGCGAAATCAACCTACCCCCCATTCTCAACAAAGTCAACATGATGATTTCTTCCAATCTTCTCGCGTGAACACGAACCAGGGAGCCTTCCGCTTTGGCAACCAGGCAAGCTTGTCGCAATCATCTCAACCCCAACCGAATAGCATTGACGAATTCCCGCCGCTCAACAACAACCTGAGAAATGGCGACGGAGAGATTGGTCAGGAACGTGGCTCTACTTTGATGTCAACGTTAGGCTTCGGTGCCCAAGGCAATACTGGAGGTGGCTCACTGCAGGGCATTCGTGCGGGTAACGGTTTGCTAAATGCCTTGTCTGCTAATTCGCGAACGACAGATGTTCGCTCGCCCGATGGGACAACGACGCTTGGTATAGCCCTCCCCCGCAGTCTAAATTATTTATAGTTACTTACCCTTTTATTTAGATCTCTCTCGATCCCAAGATATGAGAAGTAATAGTGATGAAGCTCGCCAGAAGCCACCCGGATTTCGCGATGATCCTTTACCGTCCCAGTCACCAAACGACACTGCACAACCCTCTGAAGGCCGAAATCCTCTAGGAGCGATTGGCACAAATGAGACCCAGTCCATCAAGAACAAGGAGAATGAGGATGTACAATCACCTGTTGCCCGTGACCCCTTGGCTGGTCTGGCGGATATCGACAAGTGGGGCATCAAAGGCCTGCGTACTTTAATGAGCCACTATCCCGACTATGCCGCCTGTTTCGCAGGAATGGACCCTGCTAGCTTCGGGCTCGATCTAGCGTCGCCTGCGTAAGTATTAGCCAAGCATTTCACGCCTGTTGCTCACCATACTGATCTTTTTGAATATTTTTTATAGAATGATCTCGACGCAAATCTGGTCGCCGTTCAATGATGCCCCACCGCGCCCAGCCATCCCCGACTTCCGTCTTCCGGATTGTTACAAAGTTAACAATGTTCAACCTTTGCGCAACAAGATTTCGAGCTTCAACGAAGAAACCCTGATGTGGATCTTCTACAGCTGTCCTGGAGACTATCAGCAGCAGCTCGCCGCCGAGCAACTGTGAGGATCCTGCTACTTGTCTGATTTCTAACGTGTTACTCACATGACTTAGCTTTCAACGGCAATGGAGGTGGCACAAAAAGCTCAAGCTTTGGCTGACCAAGGATGAGATCATGCACCCTCGAATCCTGAGTGCTCAGCATGAGGAAGGTTACTACATTGTGTGGAGTACTGACGAGTGGCGCAAGGAGAGGGTATGTCGTCGTCCCCAAAGATTATTTAAATCAGCGACTGACCTATGCTAGCGGCAACTTACATTGCACTATGCGGATCTGGAGACCAACCCAAATACAGGTCTGTAAGAGGGATATGCAACCTGATGGAACTACGAAAATCCTACGAATGGGTACGCTCGGCGTTTTTGTAGGCGTATTAACCAAGGGAAACGGATGGTCTTGTCTTTACCCGGAATGGCCTTCTGAGGGCTGAAAGGCTATAGCCTAGTGCCATGGTAGAGCGCGGCAGCTCTCTGCTTTGTGGCGTTTGATCCCTCCGAGTGAATAGGTGGAGCAACTAAATCGGCTGCTCGAGGTGGCGGCTGATGACTGGGCATAATACAATACAGGACTGCCTTGTCCTTCTGCACAGCACATAGTCGGGTGACCTTGACTGTTTATGAACTGCCCTTGAGTATGGTCTGCAACGAGTTGAAACAAGATAAAAATTGTAGAGTGGTGGCTTTGGGGTAATTGGCGTATCATCAGACAAATTTGGTTTGCAGGTCGACTTTTGCTCCCTGTTCCCTAAGGGGTCTGTTCACTTGGGTTGTGGTTGGCACGTAGGTACCTACCAAATTCTTGTACGTCTATAGCTTTCATTGTGCCGTAGCGCGACAATGTGCGATGAGGCCATTGTGCTGAGGACCTAGGTACATCAAGACAGCAGGTAATTCTTCCATTCAATTGGACTGGAAGTTTTAAAGCAACATTTTTATTGTCTTTTCAATGGCATAAGTACCTGTGTACAACTACATCCCCAGGTACTACCTACCTACTACCTACCTACAGTGTACCTACCTAGGCAGGTACCTAATGTTAGTTTTCGGTAGTAGAAGGTACCGGCCTCCCTAACAGGTGAATGACGTTCGATTAGTGGATCAGCCGTGGGGCGGCTCAAGCTGGGCTGGCTCGAGCTTTGTGTTTACCGCGACCGGCGTTTTGGCCAATGGCAATGCCACATTCCGCTCTTCCCCAAATCCCAGCAAGCCCACCATATTGCAGATCACACCTCACGCCCTTATTGATCAGACTTCTAACCTTTCTTCTCAAGTCAGCAGCTTCGACTTTTCGGCCATTATTCGCCCTTATCGCCTCGTCGTATACAATTCAAGCTATGGTTAACTGATTCGGAATTCATCTTGCATCTCCCCTACCGTGTCCTCTTCCTACCGTGACGCGACTCAAAACAGAACCGACGCGTCCCATCTGCTATCATCGGTACATCAGTGCCATCCTGTCGCGCGATGGCCGGGCGAACGCGAATGCAGGTTGGCTCAGGGCCATGGATTGCAGAGGAGCGATCATCTGCCACGCGCATTGTCCAGTCCGAGGTCGAAGAGTTCACGTTCTCTGTCCAGAACGACTTCGACTGGTTGAACGAACATATGGCCGAGGTGTTCAGTGAGAATCAAATGTGCGCAGACAGTTTCCTTGCGTGATCCTGGTATCTTGCTAATCAACTGGTAGAAACGTTGCCGAGATATTCAAGACCCCGGGCAAGCTGCGAGGCAAAACCCCTCGCACAGTAAGAAAAGGAAATGTGGCAGAAAACCGCGTTGTAAGTGTTTTGACTTGCTGTGCCAGTCACCTCGAGCAAGTCGTGCTCACCAACCATAACCAGCCTCTCTCGAATATCTTCTCTTCAGCCCATAAAGGTGGGCCAAATCCTTTTGCCGTAACGAACCACAGCAAACCCAACACTCCTCGAGTCAAGATAGCGGTTGACCCCCAGCCTTCGCCGCCCAAAGCCGTCGTTCCCACGAGCCCCCTCAAGCAGATTGCTTGTTCAAAGCCGGTACCGCCAACAGAGCCTGCGTCTATTGTGGATTCCGGATACCATGGAAGTCAGCCTCTGGATGCTATGGAAGTAGACGATCCTGCTGTCCTGGACGAAGCAACGCAGCCATTTAGCCCCCAAGGCAATACGCACGCGGGTCGTGTAGCGTTTCACGTGTCACCCATACACAAGGACCTGAAGAGCGCCGCACATCCATCATCAGATCCTACTCAAGGGACAGCTGCGGGCGATTTATCTACCCAATATTTTACTGCCCATGTCGGGGCTGGATCATCACCTACTCAGGGTCTTCACCATGAAACTACAACACCCGCAGGCTCGCCAGCTGCACCTGCTTTTCCAAGTACGGAGAAGAGTCCAACACCTGCCAAGATTCCCGGGAGCAGCCATACGCCATCCGCTGAGCCCCCAGAGGTGGATGCAGGTGTGACAGACGCAGCTCTAGATGAAGTCCCTCGGTCGCCTTCTGACGGCTCAAGCCCAATTCGACCTATTGTCAGGAAGAGCAGTCTTAATTTTGCTTCCTTACCTGCACGAGAACCTATTACTCACAAAAGCATTGGTAATCGGATCTCGAGAACAAGCCACCTAGATCAGAATCGGCCAAGCTATTATCGCCACACTGGAGGCAAGAGCCTTGGCCACGCGAACCAAGACCTAACAGATGATGAGAATGATGAAAATGATGACATGGATATTGATGACTTCCCAGCTCCTCAAAAACCACAAGTGGATGTGGATAATGCGGTGGTGCATAACAAGACATATACGCAACGGCTCCAAGATCAAATTAACAAATTGGGCAAGGCCCAGGCAAACGTTCAGCAAAATTCTAAAGTAATAGCGGATTCCAATACGTCGCCAACATCTCCACTGCCGAATTCACTCCCTCAGCCTACTCCAAGTCGGCGAGTGGCATCGCCAAACAAAACAACAACGACACCTGGGGCATTTCCTGAAGATGATGATGATTGGATTGAACCACTTGGTACACCTGACGATGCTTCAAATTTTAAAAGTCCTCGACCCGGCCTCCCGAAGAGTCACACGGCAGATATCATGGAAGGCGTTTCTGGCAAAAATACAGTTGGTGGGCATGATTTCCTAATGCCAACAGCAATCTCACAAACCGGCAACGTCAAATCACCCCTACGATCCCCTGTATTGGAACGGACTGCTGGTGCTTTTGGACATCATAAATCAGCTTCGGTTCCTGTTTTCCCCGTCATCGGCCAAGATCACGACGGCGAGAATGGCTTGAGGAAAGTAATATCGGTTTCAAACCCAACACTTGCGGCAGTTTCGGAAGATGGACAGCCCACAACTCCCAAATCACCATCACGTGGATTTAATAATAGCCCTCTGAAGCAGGTTAAGAACAAGTTATCCTCTATCCTTAAGAGTTCTAGAGGACTCTTGGCCAGTAGCGCTGCGATTAGCGCGGAAGGCAAATCCTCACTCCTTTCTCCATCTACCACTCGGTTGGGCCTACACTTGGGTCCCTCCACAGAAACGCTTCGGTCACCATCGGCCAAAGAGCCTCAATCTCTCTATCCGGATCTATCTCGTCAAGTCACTGACATGCAAACACTTGCAAGCACCACTAGTCCAGAACGAAATGAGGGTAGGAGAACCAGAGCATCTATTGAGAGGGAAAAGGCGGAAGAAAAGCGTAAGAGGGAGGAGGCTAAGGAAGCACGTCGGCAGGCTGAACAAATGGAGAAGCTGGAGAGAGCGCGTGAGAAAGAGCGAGAAAAAGCGCGTGTGTTCAGCAAAGAGCAAGAACGTATAGCAGCCATGGAGAAGCAGGTAGCTGACCAGAAGGAGCAAGAAAAACGAGCCGCGATTGCTACTCCTGGTAATATTCCGAAGTCAACCAGAAACAGCCCACGGAAACCCAAGCCACAGGCTGCCTCAGATGACCAGGATACGGATGCTTTTGGGATGGAGGAGAAAACCATGGACGTTGAGATGTCTGATGCACCTATTACGATGCCCCCTCCTTCTGTTCCTCGTTTGGCGGCTCCTTCATCGGCTATGAAGACAAGGGAAATCAAGCGACCTGTCAGGCCAACTAAGGAGCCAATTAGTAAGGTGAAGCAGGCACCTACAGTAATTCGTGTCAATATGGGCTCTCAACATTCTCAATATCACCCGTCTAACAGTGTTCTGTCATCAAGCCTGCATGACACCCTGTCGCAATCCCAACCCAAAAGTAAAGCTAGCCAGCCCTCGCTGCAAACAAAACCCTCTCTTCAAAGCCTCAAAAGTTCAACATCATCCGCCGGTCGGCCGAAGGCTCTCGAAATTGCGGCAAGGAGGAAAGAGCAGGAAGAGCGCGAAGCACAACGCAAGCGAGATGCTAAAGCAGAAATGGATCGGAAGCGAGCAGCCTTACAAGAAGAAGAGAGACGCCAGGAACAGCAGAGGAAGCTTGAAGCTGAACACCAAAGGGAAGAAGAACGAAAACAGGCAGCTTTACAGGCCGAAGCAAAGAAGAATGCACAGAGACAAGCCATGCTTGAGAAGGCAAAGCAAACCAGAGCTCCTCCCCCGGCAGTCCGAAGTCAGCCTAGTGCTCCTCCAGACTATAGTAGAAATGAAGCAGGTTCTTCTAGGCCGCCGTCACGGATGAACTCGACGGCCCCCCGCTCCCAGGACGATACCAGCCGGCCGGTGAATGCAGTTCTTTCGAATGCCTCTAAGGCGCAGACGAAACGGCCATTACCACAAGAGGGCGGCGACGACAATGCATCTCGCCCAGCCCAGGCCCGGAACGGAAACGGCTTTCAGTCGAAGGAATCCAAGCGTATGCGTATGACGGACGAGCTGAATGACCCTGCGGAGGATGAGAAGCAGCCAAGCTTGAAAGGGGCACCAGTGCGCCCATCTGGCGGCTTGAAGAAGGTAAGCCATCCTGAGACGGGCAAAATAATTTTGTAAAGGAAAGCTAACATAGCAACCAGGACTTGCCCACCAAGTCGATGTTCCCCACTGGTTATATTAACGCAGCGCAGAGCGGGACGAGGGATCTATTCAAGGCGACCGTGACAAGCCAACATCATAGTCACATCAAGGCCGCGCACCCATTAGACATGGCTCAAGTATCCAAGGGTGCTATCCCTTTCGCGTCCAACGCGCATGGCGCGGGAGGTCCTAGCAAGACACCGGCGCGTCCTGCAGGAATAACAGCTACTAAGTCAGCTGCTAAGTCGGCAACACGATCATCCCCGAGATTTCAGAACGGCGAATCAATCGAACTACCAGAGATCAACACGGACGACGAGGATGACGATGACGAGGATGACGGTAAGGGTTTGGTTGCAGACTGGGCCGACTCACCCAACCTCCGACGAGCCCTTGTGGAACAGGAAAATAAGAACCCGTTCGAAGTGTTCGGGGCGCCGGCTCCTCTTAACATGGAGGAAGTGTTTGCGCGAAGCAAAGATCGTTTCCACAAATTCCGAGCGCGAACATCGAGCGCTAATTGGAGCGGGCCGGATGGACTAACTGAAGAGGATATACGGAAAGATCTAGCGGCTCGGGAGAAGATGAGAAGGGAAGGTGGTTGGTCGTATGACATGGGTCGCGAGATGGTATGAGATTGATTATCTCAGCATCTGATTCTAGCCACAACAAGCTATGTTGTCCCATGACTCGGTAATGTTACATGTGCGGCTGGAACCAAGGGTTAATAGCATCAGATCGGTTGGACTATTCATAATGTGGGGGAAATGAAGGGGGTGTATCCTGTGTTTTCGGCGGCGTCAATTCATGGATGGGTTCGCATAGGTCGATACAGACCTCTTTTCTCATGGCCAGACATGAATATATGTGATGGAGGCGCAGATGAAACATGCAAATGTTAGACTACCCAAGTTAGGTTCGGACAACATTAATTCTGCCTCTGACTACTACCGTGTGTATTGTGCCATCGCCAAGACAGACGGAAATACCTAGGTATTCTTAAAGTACATCATTAGCCAATCGGGTGTGTCGGCAGGTGTGTATCTCCCTTCATATGTTAGGCATTGTTGTGGCCCCGTGTATTCATAGGATGTTGTCAACTCAGGTACCTCAATGCTGCCAAGCATCTATCTAGGTTAGGTATACTTATGTAAGTTACCTGGTACCTCCCTTCCTTTTCACGCACAAACTACAAGCGGTTCAATTGGCTGTTAATATGGATTGTAAGTATGACGTCATTTGGCAGCTTTGCCATGCAAAGTTGCCTGGCTGTTGGGTTTTGATTGGTTCATATATGACCGAAAGGTCTGACAGGAACAGAATTGCAGCAGCTCCGGTGCCCTTTTTTTTTTTTGCCTTTCACAGCAGGCGTGTTACTGAACTGACGTGAAGAATTCGCCTTGTTTTCATCTCCTTGTTGTTCTATGTCTTTCTGTTGGACCCCATGTAGCAATCGTGGATGCCTAGGGTGAGATCCGCCTCGGGAACAGCTGTGGAATGACTAGGTACGTAGGTCCACTCTCTACATACATGTACATGCAGACAGATAGGTAACATGCCGATCTGTCTTATGTAAGGCATCTAGTGTAGGTTTAGGGGGGGGGAAGCACGTCAAGCCGTGAGAGTGCATAAGTACGTGAGATGATGTCCTCTCTCTCAGTGCCCACGTTTTGCCCAACCCCTGCCTTATGACAGCAGCTACGTATGTGGCCTTCTAAAAGTTTCCGGTTATTCCCTTATTTTAACAATAGGAACCCTCTCTCAGGTTTGTAGTTTGTACAGTTATTGCCATTGTGAGAGACATGCACCATTGGCAGCCTGCTAGGTGCCTATTGTCTATAGGTATTTTACTTCTTACAACACTTCCTCTTTTCAAACCCCCTTCTCAAAATGCTGTTTGAGAAAGCAGGCACTTTTGTCCTTCTTACTTGTGCCATCTGCCCCCTATACTGCACACATTAGTCGACATCCATCCATCCATCCATCCACCACCACAAATCTTCCACGGATCGGTCTAGGGCTGTACACCTACCTGCCTGCCTGCTGCTCCCCTACCCGAGAGATCATTCCGATTTCGAGATAACCGCGAACCACCACCACCAGCAACTTGGTTGCGAAATCGACAAGCGCTCCCTTATTTAGGCTGGGCAGCTTTGTTGTCTGTCATCTGCTTATACTGGACCTGGTTGAGTGCAAGTTGTTGCAACCAACCACCTGATTGGTCTTGGATGTCATCTTCAAGACACATCCACGTGCCCGCCCTCCCACTTGTGCCTACCAAAGGTACATACTCAGCCTAAGAGGTAAGGTACCTAAGGCATCTATCTACCTGCCTATACACCACTCAGTTGTAGGTACATACCCTAGAACGTCTTCTTACATCCAGAAGTACCTAGGTACCCAGATAGGTACTTCCGGTGTCCTGGTTCTCCTACCTTACCCTTGCCCACTTTCTTCCGTCCTTGGTATAGGTACTCCACCTCACAACAGGCGTGCCTAGCCCACCTCCCTTTCCCGCTATTTCTTCCGTCACCCGGGCAAAGCAATCTACCAACGCTGCGCGTGGCATAGGTAGTGTACTTGTACTCTGTGAGCAGGGTATCGATTAAGTAAACAACCTCTCCCTTTCCAGCTCAATATCACGCGCCGATATACCTACCTGCTACCACATCATACCTACTCACCTACTTATCTCGTCCCTAGGCACTCAAGTACATCCATTCAGGTGTTTTCCTATTATAGTCGAGCCCCGCTTGCTTCCCTTCCTACTTGCATGAGTCTGCACAGATTTTGTCCGCGGCTTGCTGACCCACTACCTACCCACCTAGCATACACAGGTAGGCAACCTGCCGCAAGACAGGGATCAACAAAATATAAACACATGAATACCTGCACATTCCCTTGTCACCATCACCACCACCGCTACCGCCACGACTGCCGCAACACCTGCAATCCTGAAGCCAGAATTCGACTTTGCTTGGTACCTAGCCCCGGCGGTAATAACCACAGTCGGCACAATTGATGCACGCTCCCTCCCACAAGGCTCGAGTCTCTGCCCCTCCTCGGATGATCGTCAGCAACCGTTTCTGGCTTCCACTCTCTTCAACGATACCCCCATCGCGTGGTGGTCCTTGCCAATAGCCGGCCACCATGCCGAAGTGGGACAAAACACGAAATTACTATGCAGACCTCGAACTGCAGCCCGCTGCGTCGCCCGACGAGATCAAGAAGCAGTTCAAAAAGCTAGGTATGGTAGCTATCCATTCTCCCTGCTGGCAACAATGACTGACTTCCCTTTTGCAGCTCTGAAGTATCATCCAGACCGCAACCCGGGCAGGGAGGCCGAAGTGAACCCCAAATTTCAAGTCATCCAGTCGGCCCACGAGATCCTGACCGACGAGACGCTGAAGAGGCAGTATGATGAAGCGCGCCGCACCTACACAGCCCGCTACCCTGGCGCCTCGGGGGTAAAAGGCAACCCGTGGCAGGATGCTGCAAAGGGCTACCCACCCCCTCCACGACGCCAACCCAACACCCAAACTCGTCCAACCTCGGGGGCTCAACGTTACGAGAGCTTTGCCAGCAGTATGCCGCGAAATGCCAGGCCGCATACACCCAAAGATGATCCCCAGTTCCGACGAAGCAATGCAGAAGCATGGGATCATATCCGACCTAGCGCCACGCGAAGGAATACCCAAACACGGCCTGCTACTCCCGGAAGAGCGCCTCCTGGAAGAGCTCCTACATCTGCAACCCGCGATTCAAGACCGGGGCCAGCTCCGGTCCCCCCACGAACAGCATACCAGAAACAGAAACAAGAGGCAGCATTCGGTACTAGCAAGAAGACCGGCTTCACCCCGAGATCTCCCAATGTAGCAGATGAGCCGCCTGTTACCAACAAGAACTATTTTACGAACCGGTCCCACTCGAATTTGTTCACCGAGCCGGAGGCCATGCCCGAAGCGTCTTTTCACAATGCTAGTGCCTCGGCCGCTGCGGACCCTCTTGCTCACTTGAGAGATCAGTTCATGGATAGCCGCCAGAGAACACCGTACCACACCCCAGGCGGCGAGAGGACTAGTCTGTTCGATAGTAACCCGGGACTGGGGCGCTCTACCAGTACCCGCACGCCACCTCGGCCTTCTGAGATGCCGGGTTCGTTCCCACGTGCGAGGCCGCGGAGCTCCAGCCCTGCTAGAAGTTCAAGTAATGATGCTGGCTCTGAAAATTCGGTCAAAGTCGAACCAAATATCAACGGGGCCACGCCTTCTCATAGTAAGTTATGTGGCGCACATTTGACAAGCTTTTGCCCTACTAAGAGAGTGATCTACAGAACCTTTGTCGACTCCAGCCACAGCTCAGCCAAACGGCAGTGGCCCCTCAGTGTACGCCTCACAGAATTTTCTAAACCGCCTCCAGTCACAGCCCACTACTACTGCCCCTCGGCCCAGTAGGCCTCGTGAGCATGTTTGCCGAGAAAGGATTCGGTCATTTCATATTGCAGGTTATTGGCTGCCAAATCCTTCAAGCGAAGGCAATCTGCCCCATGATTTCAATACCTTGCTTCCCGTGGAAAGGGATCAAAGGGAAACGCTCGATCGTTTGGTCAACAAATATTCTATGAGCAGCAAGAGCGGCGGCGGAAATGGGGATATCGTGGATGGCAAACCACAACACACCTCACCCAATCTTCCTGCGAACCACGGGGAAGTCGACGCTAACGATAATGGTGCTTTTAGCTTCGGCTTCCATGATAGATCCAAAACGGCTAGTATGGGTACTGGTTATAATACCTTCACCCGGAACAGCACTGAAAACATAAATACAAGGTTTGTGGACGATGAGATGACCGACGACTGGCAGTTTAAGGCAGGTTCTGCCTCGGCCAACGAAGCAACTACGCCTTCGAGACCACGACCGCAATCTCGGAACCGCCCTAATCGTCGGCTAACGCCCTTGTCGAAACCTCCCCTCCCAACCCGCACGCCTCAGACGCAAGAAGCGCCAGACGATATGAAAGCCGGTAAGCGAGGATTTTCGGCTGGGGTCTGGGATGAACAGATAGGATCCCAACATTTTGAGCCACAGCCTTCGAACGGCACATCTACATCTCCAACTAAACGCGCCAATTCGAGGAAGTCTAAGTCGTTCAAAATGACTGCAGGTACAGCGGCAGTGGTGGACGAAGAGGAGAGCGAATCGCCTCAGGACAACCCCGAGCATTCTTTCACGGTACCGGACGCTATGGATATTGACACTCCACCAACGGAGAAGACAAAAGCGATCCCTAAGCCTGTCCAGGGAAATAGTGCTCGACCATATTTCACCGAACCCCACAGACCAGATTGGAGAGCGGGGGATGTCAACGGCGTCGCTTCAAAGACTGCTGGTCTAACATCAAGCACTGATGGCACAAAAGAAGACTTCTCTAAAACCAATGGTGCTCAGCCGGCAGTGAGTGTTGCGGATCAACTCCCATCCCGGCATATTGGCTCCGAGGATACGGAAGAATTTCGCACGACCTTTTCAGATTTTAGGAAGGTTGAGCCCTTCATAGAACCGTCATCGAGTGGGCTTGAGTCATTTGCAGACTTAAAATCAACTCTTCCCTTCAAGAGCCAGCCATCGGAGAAAATTTCCTTGGACATCAAACCTCCCGGTGGGCCTTTGGGATTTCCTCCTCCTCCCGTAGCTCCTCGACTCCCACCTACTATGGGTGTACTCGGCCTCCGGCCAAACAACTCATCGTTTAGGAAATATGCCCAGGATTTCAACAACTATATGGAGCAGTGGGAAACTTTCAATAATCGAGTTCTCGCTCATTTTTCGGCCCGACAGGAAGAATTCAAGTTGCGCCGCTTACAGCGCGGTGGGGATTGGCTTGAAAACGGGGTGGATGATTATCTCACGGAAATAGACCAAGATTTGGATGTTCAGAAGAAGTACGCTGATGCTTGTACGGAACACCGAAAAAGAGCCTCCGAGTTCATGAGCTTCAGAGACCGGGTCCGATAGGATGGTCCGCTCGCTGAGTCTCCACATTATAGTGTCCACGATGTATCCGGGCCGCATTACAGATGCAATGTGGAACCTCTCGTCCGGCGTGAGGTGGCAAACCTGAAGGATCGATCGAAGTCAAACTCTACCTGTATGCCGATAGGCCTAGAAAGCCAGCTCACGAACGACCTGTCATCTCGAAGGCCATCCCGACCGACTTTGGGTTGGAACTCAAGACGATGCTAGTAGCTTGATTAGGGCAACTGGGTGCTCATGGTGGCGTTTAGGGGAACGTCACCAATCTGTTGGCACGGCCAGATCTATGGCGCTGTTTTGATGATTTGGTTCATGTCGTTGGTCCGATCAGCATTTCAACGGATGGATAGAGAGCACGTTAGAGGGGGAGGCAAGCAGGGAGGCGTCAGGAGTTTTCTTTGATTTTCGGTATTCTTATCCATGTACTGCTACTTCCTATTCGCCACTTTTGTGTGAACGGGTAATGGTGCAGTCTACGCTTCAGGGACCTGAGACTCATAGATGCTGACACGACCAATACGGGTTACGAATTATACGAACACCATTATCTCATATTTTCGAATGCGATAGGCCCTCGGTATACGCATTACTGGTTATGGGGGTCGCAGTCTGGAGAGACCCGAGAATTCCGCCGATGGATGCTTGTGTTGTATCCTGATAATGCTCATGTTATCGAGTGCAGTTTCCATCAGTATCTCGATATTTTCTCATTCGAGGCTCAACGTTTCTCTCGGTATCAAGAGGACCAGCTTACCGAATTCTCTATCAGCTTCTGCTGGCTTAGCAACGACCCTTGGAGACTTACCATAGCTTCCTTGTCATCCTGTCACCTCCTTGCCCGGGCAGATGCACACTACCAAAAGTGTGTGGATAAAGAGGTGACGGATACAGCGGCTACGGAATGTCGTTTCCGCTGCGTTCCAGCGTTAGTTATATCGTGCTGAGAATCTCCTAGCTACGTTGTGCACGTACGGCGGTGAAGATGCGGCAATAATAAGATGTGAAAGTTTATGGAATGGGATAAACAGAAGGGGAAGAAAATGGTGTAGAGTTAAAGGACAGGCACAAGGATGGCGCTAGATAAGTGTGTATATGCTGCATTCATATGTCACGAATAGATTCGGGGACGATATCGCCGCAGGGACTTAATGTTTCCGTAAACATTTCTGTGAGTGTGATGAAAACGGGTGCGGATCTCGGGGCATCGTATGTATGCCTTATGCCCTGGCCAATTCCTTAGTTTTAACATACGGTGTCCGGTACAATAGATTCCTGGAGAGCCTACCATTAATTCATCTATTCCTAGCTCTTCTTCACTGCCGACTGCCGTTTTCTTGCATTGGTTCTCTTCGAACATGTGTTGGGGTATCCCAGCTGCTTGTGCTTCCAGGCGAGCCACGTCCCAACCAGCGTACTATCTGGCTTACTTTTACGACGCCCCTTTGATGACATATCCAGGGGCAGGGAGGGGGTACACCTGGTTAGGTTGCTTTATGGCTCGAGCTGACGAATCTAGCACACTGGTTATCAACAACACCACATATATCAAACAAGCAAACCCCGAAATAGAGGAAGCTACCTGGTCAGCCGGCTCGACCACTTCGGACCCGAAAGGGAGTGAAAACCATCTCTTGGCGTATGGCCATTGGGGGGCTATGATGCCGATTCTAAGAGGTCAATGGCGGAATGGCTCGTGTACTTTACCTACCAGAATATTGGGGAATTATTACCGAGCCTTCCCTTTCTTGTACTTTAGCTTCATAGTTCGTTACATAGGTATACATCGATCTGCGTCTGCAAGGGACTCCCAGCCCAATCTTCATCTGGATTTCACATCATCCAATACAGCAGCAGGCTACTTGTTCCCCTTCGACCCAACCAGTACCGCCTCACTGCCATTACCGTGCAACCATCACACATAATTGCATCTCACCTCTCTCTTCATCGCGCGTGACCACACCGTAAAATAAACAGATCTATTCGCCCACGGCCACCCCACCTAGGTACAATGGAGTGAGGCGGTACCTCTTCAACAACACTTATATCCAGGCAATGGACGTGTGCAGGAGCGAATTCCCTACCAAGTAGCTACCGGCTTTTTACCTTGCTCTCTGATCCCAACAGTGTTCGTGGCCGACCACGGGTGCGATGAGACAGACGTAGGGTGAATGTTTCAGTAGCAGATTGGCCTAACTAATGTAGTATCCGCTCTGGGATTGGCTATTGACGCGGCGGAGCGGGGTTCACGAAGGTTGCTTTGCCACGGGTTTTGTTAGGAGGCAAACCGTGGGTAGACAATCACGATGACACCTTATGTAAGCAGAGATCACATGTGCGTAGCCCCGAGTCCGTGCGCATCCGGCATTTCTATCAAGTCACACAACAGCCCCCCCCCTGTGTACCAATCCCGCCCCACCCTGGCTCGGCATGTGGCCGAGAGCCCCACTATTTTGGATGTTGAGCTGAGAGATCACAACGCCAACTTGGCCGAACTATGCCCAAGGTGCTTTCTTTCATCGGCCAGCGAATCTCCAAGGTAGTCGAGTCGGTTCATAGTCGGGGGGGGGGGGGATGGATACATCGAGTCTCTAGGTATTTCATATCAAAAGGCTATTTACCCCACATGTTGAAATATAGAGGAAAAAAAAGGCGCTCACAATCTGAAGCCGCGGGCTTGGAAACAGGGTCCGACGTTTGCTTCGCCCTCTCTGTTCCTGACTTTTCTCGGCTGGTGAAGGCGCATTGCGACGACGACGTCTTGCCCACCAAGGTTCAGCCTTCTAAACGCCGATGTCGGGAAACAGATGCCAAAGTGGGCAGGTTCGGTGGGCGTAAGGTATGGGAAGGAAGGTGTAAGGCTAGTACTGTATTTAGCTGGCAGGCTTACGCTACAGACCCCTCCATTGACAATACAACATCTTTTGGCCCTTCAAGCCACTTTCTGCCAAAGGCAACCACTGTCAGGGTGGTTATACGCACACACCCCCGTACCTTCCCATAGACACCCTTCTACCCCCTGCGCCAGCATACTGCCTGGTACCTAGATGGTGTCTATATTTCCCCTCACGGTTTGTCCCCATGCTCTGCCGGAGTAGTACGAACTAAAGCCTACAGAAGTGGAATTGAACCAGTCAGTCTATTATCCCGGCGCTCTTTGTCAGTGCAGTTGAAGTGATGTATATTGACCTCTTTTTAAGTTCTTTCCGTAGCGCAGCTGCAAATATATATATATATTTTTTGCTATATAGTGTGTAATCAGCGGAACAACGTTATGTCCTGCGCGCAATAAGGGTATTCCGGTTCCTAGAGACTTATAGGTAAGTAAGCTAATTGGTGATCTCTGTGGCCAGGTATGTACTGAGATCACCCACCTTACCGCTGATGGGCTGTCCCTACCCCCCATCCGTCACACATGCCAATCACTCCATCTCTTCTACGTGTCCAACTTCGCTAGTCCACCAAATGCCACAACGCTATGATGTATGATTAGAACGATGATGATTTTGTTTAACCTCACGCAGGGCTACTCTATGAATAATTCCCTAACCTCCTAGGGGGTGTTATAAGACGTGGTATGCTGTTCTATTAAATATATAACGGGTGCAGAACCTATATTTGAGCTTCAATGGAGGGCTGTGTCATGACTCCCTGTCCACTCCTTCTACTTACCGTGAACTGGGCAACGCGAGTAGGCTCAAGTATCTGGGGTGCTCACCTTGCCCTTGTGCTGCAACATAGGCTGTCCCTACCCTTCCTAGCACAATATACACATGTTTTAGTATGGGGGATCGAGTGATCAAAGAGGAATATAATATACTTCAACACGATAGCTGAGAAAAAAAAGAGTCTAACTGATGCCGCCATTTCTTCCATTTCTTCCATTTCTTGGGGTTTTTCTACTCCCCTTGCCTACCTAGCCACATAGCCCATCGGCTCCACTTCAATGGACTGCTGTGCCTTGTGCGTCCGGGTCGCTCGAGGCGATGTGTGTGTTTTTGTTGTTCAAGGCGCTAGTTCAGCACAGTTGTTATAGTGCACTTCCATGCCAGGGAGTGCGGCGTTGGGCGCCAAGGGGGGCGGGCGCGTTGTGTGTATAGGGTAGGGTGTAAGAGGTACGCATTTGTCTTAGCGATAGCATGCGCGGTCGGTCGTCGCCCACCATTCTATGGTGTTGATGGTATTAAGTTTTGTTGTCGGGAGTTGAACACCATGATGTACTGCCCCAGCTTGGGCTTTTTTTTAAATTTCTTTTAAATGTTTTTAGCGTCGGTAGAAGTTGTGATGTAGGGAAATGGCATTAGGTAAGTGCGCAATAAAAGAAGGTCCAAGAAAGAGGGCTGCACCCATCTCTACCATACATCTACTGCCCCTCCCTTCACGTACCAGCTCCCTAAGTCGTATCACAGCTTCTATAGCATGTACTGTAGGGTAAAAATGCTATGATCTGTAGTTATATGGTCGAGTCGAGGGACAATCCGTATACAGTCCCGTTTTCAAAATAACCGCAGCGATAGAGGTGACACGCTGAAGCAGGTCAATGTCATATCCAGGAGCGGGATAGCCATATATCTCGTCTGACAGAGGGAGTGTCTGCGACCCGGCCAGCGATACGTGAACTTATAGCCCTCCACCCAAGCCGTATATTAACTAGCAGTGCAAACTCTACTCTGCTAGGCTAGAGAAAACTTCCGCCTCTTTGTTAGAAGCGGGAGAGGACGAGCGGTGATCTCCCTTAGTGTTGAGCGCCTAAGACGCCCGAGGTCCATCTTAAGTCTCCGGTTGATAAGGTACTTCCAGTAGCAGCTGGAGAACTATAATTTGGGTAACCGAGGACTGTATCGACTCGGACGTCTAAACGTGATAGTCTGGCTCAGCGAGTACTGCTCTTCGATAGCGGTGTAGGCCGGTTCAATATCACGAATAACGTAGAGGCGTTGTCCATCTAAAGCAGGTGGTGGTTAGTGAGGCTGGGGTGTTGCCTGGGGAAGTACACCTATAATGGGTGGGTCAGGAAATCATATGCAGATGGCAGTGCCCATCTATGGAAGGGTTGGAGGTATGAAAGCAATGGAGCCAAGGTTATACCTCGCTGAAATCCACGGCGTTTTACACATCGAACAAGGGCTAGGACTGTAGGTGGTAACCCTACGAACAAAGTAACGATTGCGACGATGGCTTCGACTGAGAAGCCCCTCATCGTAGCGAGTTGGCGGGTGGCAGAGTGGCGGTTGGATAGGTGTGTAGAGAAGATGAAGAAGGTTCGCATTGTAACCTACCGAGACGTCTGTCCGGGTGTTGAGGGATCTTTTATAAGAAAGTATTTAGGCGCAAGAATGATGCTGAGCGTCTATCCAATACATCAGGGTCTCGTTATCCATCCCATCAGTTCACCATCCATCTCATCGGTTCCATGGCTTCGGTTCCATCCGAAGTGCGATCCCCTGCATTAGTGCCCACCGAATGCACAAACCCCAAGTTCGGTTAGGCTTTGGAGATGGGAAGAGGAAAGTACAGGGTGTGTGAGGCTTGGGAGGAAGTCCACACAATATTATTCAGCTGGCAGTTGTACGGCTGTGACCCTGTTCGGCTATGATTGCAAAACCCGACCCGTATGATTCGTACAGCCAGTGGGCAGGTTCGAGGGGCGTAAGGTGTAGGAGTGGGCAGGTCCAGTGGGTGTAAGATATGGGGAGGAAGGTGTAAGGCTAGCACTGTATTTAGCTGGCAGGCTTACGCTACAGACCCCTCCATTTATAATACCTACAACATCTTTTTGGCCTTGCCAGCTACTTTCTCAGCCAAGTGGACCCATTCTACAGGGTCAGGTGGAACGGAATGAGCCTGTCGGGGAATTATTATCAAGCCTTCCCTCTCTTGTCTTTTGTAGTTCGTTACATCGATCTGAGTTTGCAAGGGAATCCCAGCCCAACCTTTATCTCCATGATAAACTGCACCGGTCTTGCCCAGAAACGCGGGGGTTCCCGTGCTCTGCCGGAGTAGTACGAAGCTAAACCCTACAGAGTGGAATTTAAACCAGTACATTATACCGGCGATCTTATCAGTGCCGTTAAAGTGATCTATATTGACCTAAAATTTTCTAAAAAAAAAAAAAAACATCTGCGAAAAAATTTCTGCTATATATAGTGTGATCAGCGGAATAACGTTATGCTGCTCCCGCGAGCTATATACATAGTTGGGGCCTAGCAAAGTCGACCTAGTCAGGTACTCTTGGCACACTAACCGCTCATTCTTAGTTACTTGCCCGGAAAACAGCCTGGCCTGGTGCGGGACGTTTGGTATGGGTATCTCTGTATGGAGATCACCTTATTGCCGATGGGCACCAATCCGTTATAGGATGAGTTGACCGTGTACACGAGTGCAGTCAAAGTAAACATACAAAATGGAGTTTCTGTCATTGTTTAAGTTTAACCCTAAAAAAAGAGTTCTGGTTTTGATTTATTGATTGATTGATTGTTAACCCCCCACCCATCCCCCCCCTCACAGCAAAGCGCTCCTTGCCGGAAAGGGACGATGCGAGAGGACTTGCATGTTGGGAATTACCTATCTCATCGAGTACGTAGTGTAATCATGGAACATACACTATCTGTGGAAGACGCCACAGAAGAACGTTGTTTACACATTATGTATTAAGAATTGTTGGTGTTGTATTACAGGATTGCGGCATTTACACCTACTACACATATTATGCGTACAGTCACTCGAAAAAAGTCCCGTCCATTTTTTGTTACGGTTCAAATACTTTCACTGCAGAAAGCAATATATCTAACAGGTTTTAGAACTAAATAAATTGAAAAAATTATGTTACATTGAAAAATAGGTTGGCTTCTAGAAAATACTTTTTATTTATTTTTTACTTATGCATTAAGGTAGAAGTTGTACTCTGTGTAACGAAAATATTTCGGCCTTGAAAAAAACGCGGACGGGACTTTTTTTGAGCCACTGTGTGTGCTCTTCGGGGTAGTATGTTAGTCGTACGTTTCTCCAAACACCTCAGCTGAAAGGTTCTATTGCGGCCACGATGCACGTGGGGCGTCAGGGCGTAGTGTAAGCACGTTTTCGTATCGATCTTCGAATGCATCGTGATGCTTTATAGCTCTTCAACGGCCATGGATGCAATATTCATAAGCTGCTTAAAGGACCACAGACTGCTTGAAGAAGCGCCATGCTCGAGCACTTCCACACAACAGGCTTCCACGCCTCACGTCTAAAGCCCGTCCTATGTCTGTCCTAACTTACCTCTATGCATGCACTCTCACTTCTTGGCAATGCATATACTGATGTCATTGTTCTGTCCTCAGCAGGAACAGCGCTAGTATAGTGAACTTAAGTATAGTGAGGTGCTGTTGGACAGCCAAGTTATAGGGTATGTAATATTTCCCACTATCTGCTGAGGATGGTGCTCATCCGAGACACTGCTAACCTTATTCAGTGGGGCATAGTTGTGCCCTTTGCACGAACTAAAAACGAGGGGGGCATATTGCCCTGCCTAGTTGGCACGAGTACTGCGTAAGATGACTGGTTACAGTGGGCAGGTGCTGAAGTGTCTGTCAAGGTTAGGGAAGTCACAGTCCGATTCCCACTGAATTTAGCAGGCAGCTGTACGGCGAGGACCCCTCCATTTACAATACAACATCTTTTTGGCCTTGCCAGCCATCTTCTGTCACTACCTAGCTTCATAGCACACGTAATCAGATGTAGTACTGCGAGCAACGAGATGACTAAGTATGGGCCAAGAGCAAAGCTAAACACTCAGCAGGCCGCTCACCCATGCGCCTCAGTAGATCATCAGGTCCATCTCATGTGCGCCTAACCCGCGTCCTTGCGTGTGCGCAGCTTCGCTATCTCTTGCTACTGCAGAAAGAAAAAAAGAGAAAAAGGCAAAAGTGAGAGGCAGCCAGGAGGACGTATGCACTGTCCGCGCGCTACCGGGGGACCTGTTGGGAAGACACGGGAGGGTACGTATATTACCACTCACGGTGGAAGCCTGTCAAGCAGCGCCGGTCAATTAAAGTCATTCGTCTAACCACTTCGCTAGACCACGCATACTCAATGCTTGAACAAATCCCCTGTCACGGTCGGCGACCTGATCTCCGCTACTGCAGTAGGTTGGCCGTATTCCGTATTCCGTATTCCGGCGTGTTCTGGCCGTATACCTAAGTGTATAGAAATTACCTGTGCCTACTGTCAGAGTATCGCGTCTCTAGCCTCTGCTGCGCCTGTCTGCCCTCCATGCACCTCCACTATGCGTACTACCCAACCGTTGCTGACTAATGTAGGTACACTAGATCCCGTCAAACACACCTACTGAGACATATACCACGTGTCCGTGAGTGATACATGTATGAAACCTTGGAATGCTTCCTGGTTGGCATGGGTCCAAGCTCTCCGTCGTTGTTTGCCGGCTCCAAGCTTTCCCGCGGGAAACGGCAACGTTTTCGGCGGAACCTTGAGGACAGATAGGGTATGTTAGCTGCTTCATCGATCTTAGATTAACCAACTGAGAGGTGGCGTATTATATGATGGGTTTATGAGGACTTCTACTTGTGGAGGCGTGTCGAGTTGCTGGGTGGTTCTTGGTTCATAAAACGAAGGATTGATGTACTATAAATAACAGCTTTTGCGCGAGATGCGTGCGGAGTATGCATCATTCAACTCAGCTAACACCGCCACAGTCCATCGGTTTAATACCAAAGGTGTGACGCACACCAGTAGGGCTCTGGAAGGCGTAGACATTCGTCAATATCCCTCGTGGGCGCCAGACCCGATAGAGGAAGTGATGTCGGGTGGTTGGAGAATCGAAATGCACCCCGAAGCTGTCCCCCCCTCCCCCCCCCTCCTTATTCGTCGTTGTTGTTTACGTAATCAACTCTTTGGATGGTTGAAGTAGTAGATAGCACAAGCAGTAATACATGGCAGAGTTTGACCCAGTCCAGCCCTTCCATATCGGCTGGTGTCGGGAGTGTTGGCCTTTAGAGTGAAGGTGAGTCACAGATAGGCCGGCAGGTTAAAGTGTATAGACAAGGGCTCAAGTACCATTGATTCCTGGGTCCTCTCCGAGCACACTATTTGGTAACTTCTAGCCCCCTGCGACCCTAGTCCCTGACAGCTCGATTCCGTTTGTCATGCGGGACGTCGCGGAAATGACGGTCGCGAGTAATAATTCCATGTAGTATAAAAATTTCACGCCCTTAATACCGTTTCGATTCCCGCGATACCCGGCGTCCCCGATGCGACCAAAGTAATCAAAAGTCGAATAAGATAAGAGCATCAGGATTCGGGTCGATGATAAGACTTCGTGCAGCAATATCCCGATGCATAATTCCATATTGAAGATCCAAGATGTTGACAACGTGCATTGGTTGTTTAAGCCACTTCGGCTTGAACACACGGCACTTGTTCTCATAGAGTCAGCCCGGGATGTATAGATTGGTGAAACTGATAACACGGCCGTTTACATTGTCGAGCACAAGCCGGTCAAATGGAACGATGCGCAAATGCGCGGGGAAGCACATCCATAGATTCATCTCGTTGCATAGGGTGTAGAGAACCCCAAAAAAGGGAAGTAATATTTGAAAATAACCTCCTTGGGCTGGGCGGTTGCCTCCCGGTGTGGCGTACATGAGACCGGTGCTGAAATACTGCTTTAGTGTCAAGGGGCGCTAGAGCTGTAGATTTTGTTTTCATCAACCGGATCAAAATTCGGAGAGAGTCGATCTAACTCTCGCAATTCTGAATGGAGTACTGTTTTGATGTGGTCGGGTCGAAGAACCTGCTGCAAAGGGGGATAGTACACGCAAAGGGTTTCGTCGTCCGGGGATCAGTCGACGCTGAGATTATGGCGCCATCTTGTGATAGATAGATTGCACATACACCTGGTCTGAGCGCGTCTATATGCTTTTCGAGAAGTCCGACTGCTACATCTTCACTGTCTTGCGCTTCGTCTATAGTAACAGCAATAATACGTCGTTGATCTATTCACTCAACAGGTTTCGCACGGAGGTTGGCTCGAACGCCTATGTTGGGGAACGCATGAGCCTCTAACGAAGCCTAGCTGGTGCGCCCGTGAGGCTGGCCACCTATTACTAGGACTCGAATAGCTCAAAAAGATGTAGAAGCAACCTCCGACTACTACTAAGAAACTACACCCTTCGTGGGAGGTGGGAGAGTGAGGTGACGAGGAAAATCTCCCGCGTGAGCACGCAACGACAGGGCCCCTTTTAAGGGTCTACTAGGGGCACATGCAAGGTGCTTACCTTGTTGGGTCATAGAACACACCATCCTAGTCAAGATTATGCCACAGGCTTGGCCCTCGAGGCGTGAGATCTCCACATCCTCGATCATGTTTTCGTGAGTTTGGTTGCAAGTATGGTGAGACACGGCGAGGGAGCCAATCACAGTGATCAAGGCGTAGATAATGATGATGAGAGACCTATGAGCGGTAAAAAGTGGTGTTGCCTCTTTCGTCTGCTTTTGGGGGATTGAGGAAGCACAAAGAGTTAACAAGGACGAATGATGGGAAGTTCGCCTGGTGTATCAAGAGGAATCATTCTTGGTGCTGGTCCCGAAGGACATGCATGATTTATTTAAGATGGCCTATGAACTCGAATTCCCACTCCTCACGAGGGGTTAGCCATAAGTCTAGCATGTACTAGCTGCTGAGGACTCAATGCAAGTCTCTGTGCTAGATGCTATACTCCCTAGTGAAGTGGGTATGCTGCCTACTATGAAATATGTTTACCATTTGCTGAAACTCCAGGCTTCTCTTCTCATATCTACCTAGAAAAACGAGGAGAAGTCATTCGGAGGCTAGCTAACCAGTGAGTTGGCTTCTTTATGCAACTCTTCCCTCTCAGTTCCGTAACCTCCATAGTTGGAAGACGAAACCAACCTCTCTAGTATGAACGCATGAAATAACGAGAGAGCACGACAAATCATGGTGAAGCCTTTTGCTCTGATCTCCAGGAAGACTAGTGAGCCTTAAGTCGTAACAACTGACGGTTATGCTCATCGGTGCGGAGCTGCTAACCCGCTGGGTCATGGTTTGTTGCAAGAGGTTGTAATGCAAGCCGTGGTTGTTATCGTCGTTCTCCTTGGCAACTATGAATCATCCCAAGTGCTTGCCCACAGAGGTAGCAGAATTCCTGCATACACGTGCACCTAGATATTCAGAAGTACGTTAATAGACTATATATAGGGAGCGGAATGAGTTTGAATTGTTCACCTCATGTTATCACAACCGCCATCTGCAACACTCGAGGTTAGTTATCACGAATACTCCGAGTCTGATATGTGGGCACAGCGGATACGTGGAAAGTCCCAAAGGGATGATTTCCGTGGGGAAATGAAACTGGCGTGGACAAGAAGGCAACGAGGTAAAGAATGACTTACTTTTCTGGACCATGGCAAGACAGTTGGGGCAACGCTTCCAGCCTTTCTGCGCGGCAAGGTGATATAACTTCTCTTCTGCCACTCTGGATGACTCAAGCTTGGTCTTGTCGCAAGGGCCCCAGTGCGACTTGGCCAGACAGGCCTTGCAGGTTTTTTTCGGACACTGGGGACACTCTCCCATCCTCCTCTTTCGGTTTGTCGGGGGAATGAACGCACCACAATCCCAGCAGTGCATCTTCCCCTGTACGCTGGTCAACTCTTCCATCTTGTTTGCATACCGTGCATCGTCTTCGCCGGAAAGGGCACCTAGCTGTCGGAGCGTCTCTCTCGGGATAACAAGACAGCATTTTGCCGGGTTGAATGGATAGGAAGCAAGGGCAACGCGGACATTATGCTTGAGACAGTCGCGACAATGCCAGTGGCCGCACCGCAGGAATAATAGCTCGTTGCGAGGGAACTGCTCCTCGCAGACGATACATGTCATTAATTGATTCGCAACTTCTGCGTCCGAAAAGGCGACTGTACCCGCAAGACGATTTCGTATTAACATGAGATCCACCGGGACTCCTTGCCACCACTGCAGGTGGTTTGCTGGCTGCGGGGCCGCATGAACGATTAGGTCGATATTCTGGTTTTGGAGTTGCCCAATTTCTTGGTTATTCTGTCCACCGAAGCGGACGACCGGATAACCAGACATGCCCGCTCGCACTAAAAACATATCTCTGTTAGTACAGATCCAGAAGGACAAGACATGGTGATGTGCGTAGGTAGAGGGTAAGTCCTGTGCTTTCAGAAGGTGGCAAGTCGTGAATGTGAGGCCCAAAATTAGTATCGGAAGAGAAAGGCGATTTGATCGAAAGTTGGGCCAGCCTTGGATTCATGATTAGGAGTCAGAGTGCAGAGGCCGTGGCAAGAGGGAGGAGAGTCGGCGCGGAATCAAACTGACGTTAATGTTTCAGGCTGCGCTTGCTGAACACTACAGTGCTTTAGTATTTGGTTCAGACGTTCGACGGGCTGAAGAATGATGCGTCAGATATGGAAAGGTGTGGCGTACGACTTAAGTGTTGGGGAATAGGTTGGTTGGTCCGTGGAGAACTTCTGGAGTAGTAGAAGCAAGGCAACGAGAAGCGGCCGGGCCTGCAAGCTGTTGAGATGCAGGAGAGGCAAATACCAATGGATCTGGGACTGATGCGCAATGTGCTGGACGCAGATGAAATGTTAACAGTCGGTCGAGGAGTGGCTCTCGAGGATGACAAGTACTGCGTGCTAGGAAGAGGGGACCGGATTGGAGGAAACTGAGGTGTGGCAGAGGGAGGTAGTCATGGAAGGAGGTTGAAAGGAGGCGGGGCCAGAGGTAAATTCCCAGGTCTATGGATCGATGGTGAAGGAACCTGTGAATCGTGAGCTGCACACGCAACCTGGCTGGGATTGATTATGCTACCTTAGGCTCCTTATGCAGGGGGAAGTCTCGAAATTCCGAAAACACGGCTGCCATGAAAAGTCGAGAAGAAAAAGAGGCTTATCTACATACCTGGTTGTTGGTGCTCGCTGTGCTGCTGCCGCTAACGATGGGGAGACAGTGGCTTGAAGCTGAGATGGTTGCAGGTATGGTATGGTGCTGAGAGGTGGGACATACGAAGTAAGAAGTACCTGAGGAGGTTGGGTTGTGGGTTTGTAGGTCTGTGGGTTGGAATACTTTGGGAGGGAGGAAGCAGGAGGAGGTCTAAAGCTTCATCAATATAAATGCCTAAATGAACATACACATAAGTAAGATCGCCGCATCCCAGCCTCTCTCTACCTACGCACTAGGTATGTACATATACATGTATGTAAGTGCAGGCACCTACAGGTAGCACACTGGGCAGAACATATACCAGCCAAAGGAATCACTCTTGGGCATTTTAAAGATGCAAACTACATGTATACGTCTACCTAGGTACATCTTTACCTTTGCATCTTAATTGTTTTTTCTCCGCGTCTCTGCTTAAGCCAGCAGATAGAGGCACCGGGAAGCTGCTAAAGTGACAGACGTACATATGCTAGTATGGGTACTTAGTCAAGATGTCAAGGCCAAGTCCACTGTTGATCAGCTTTGAGAGTGTGGCGTATTGCTGGAATAACAAATGTGCGGATCTATACATGAACATGCTAGGTACCTAGGTGGGTAGGCATGCTGCAAGAAAGATGCATGCAACTCAAACTTAAAAGGAGAAAAGTAATGTCTGGTGCAACAAGCAATTGGAACTTAACCTGAGTTAAGTTGACAGGCAGGCAACCCCCAGCCCTGATTCAAGCTTTAAAGTGAAAGGGCCTAGAAGGTATAATATATCTAGAATGATTAGTTCCATAGACACACAGGCTTCCATCCTTTGTTCTTTTCAGCCACAAAAAGCCATTGTGTTTTAATGCTAGTTTATAATAAAAAATCACAAGATATTTGAGCCTGGGACATTATAATTATATATATTATTGTATCTTAAACATGCTTAGTGCAACCCTAGCCCTTTACCCCATTATTTGGTTGCCTATGCATTCATTGACTTTATTCTATAATTCAAGTTAACTTAGAAACAGAATTGGAAGGGTATAGATAACATTGAGCAATAAGGCTATAATGGTCATAAAGAGTACAAATGACTAAATACACAATATTTACCTATCTTTAGACACCAACACCAGCTCAATATTGCCCAACGCCACGCCATCATGCTAGCCTTGAATCAGAACCCTGAATTAAGAGCACTTGACCTAGTATACATCGTTAGCCAGGGGAAAGAATAACTTCAAAAAGATGGCAAACAACACACAGCAGCCAATACCGGATAACGCGCGGCCAGCACCAGACGTCCCCCAAGAGCCGCGTCCTAGACTAAGCCAATCCGCTTTCAAAATGATTCTTCTACTCGGCGTTGTCTTAGCTCACGTATATCTCTACTACGTCGTGGCTTCGTTTTCTATTGTGCCGCTTAATACCTCCCAGGCAGACTTCCAGAATAAAACGACAAGCTACTACGATGTACTGAGTGTCTCTGCCGACGCAAACAATACCGAAATCCTCCAGGGATATATTCGTAAATTAAGCAAGCTTGAGCCCTCTAACTCAGAGACTCATTATTAGAAATGGTCACATTCTCAACCTCACGACCCTTATTAAAATAAAAGAGGTCGAACAAGCTTACGAAATTCTAAGCGGGGCAGACCGGTGTCATTACGATTTCGAGGTTCTTGGACTTGGTGTGGGTAGATATCTTCGCTGTATGTATACCTTGTAGTAGCGATATAGATGGCAGCTTTGAAGACGCCTTATGGCGCATGGAAAAGCGGAATCATTTTCACTACCACCAAATCAGTACAGAACAACTAATTTGCAATGAAATTTTTTTTTTTTGGTCCCAGGTCGAAGAAGCCTACTCGCTAAAGCTAAGGCCGCCTAATAATAACGCTTTAACTCTTGACGAGTATAATAAAACTCTCTTGCACCTTGGAGTAGGGAAGGTAGGGAGAGAATAGGCACATGGTAGTAATTATTGCTAGCCTGAAACTAGAAGATAGAATTCTCTCCCCGTTGGGATGATACGGGATTATCTACATACAGCCAATGGGGTGTGATGTTTGATCAGCACACGTCAGTTAAGCGGTTCGTGTCAGGTAATAGCGTAATACATAGAATGAAGAATACATAAGCTAACACCCCCCCTTGCGAACCACCCCATCGCGACCCAGCTAAAAACGCGCTACTAACCCCAACCACCTCAATTAAAATTTGTTAAATAACACAACCGCGTTCAGTTCTTATGTTTTTTTTTTTCTTTTATTTTCTTTAGAATTAATTTCTTTTTATTGTAATGCTTTTATATAGCAACTAATAATGTACAACAGTTGTAGTTCGTACTGCTTAACTTAGTACTTTATAAAAACAAGCAGCTATTTAATAAAATATTAATTAGTTATATATATACTATTGCTTTAATAGCATTCTAACTAAAAAGCAGTTATATTAATACTTTTAGATCTTATTTATATATTTTAAAACTAAACTAGCTAATTAAACTATAAGTTAAACTAAGCTAGGCTTTATATTTTTAATAATTAAATTTAAATATATAGCTAAATATATATTATTAGTTTTTAAAAACCCTAAAATACTTAAAAAGTTATAATATATATATATATATTTTTTTTATAATTTTAAACTAAAAACTACTAAATTAATATTTATTAGTTATTTATATATTAATAAAGCAACTATAACTAATGTTAAGCTATTTTTCAAACGTTTTAAAGCTTTTAAACTAATAAATATACTTTTAGAACAATTTTTTAATACTAATAAAATAAGTATTAGCCAAAGCGTAAAGAAAAGTTATTAAATTATTTATAAAGCTTTAATATATATAGCTTTAAAAAAATATTAAAAAAAACAAATAAATAATATTTTTTAAATATATTAGTAATAAAAATATTGCTTTACTATTACTGCTTATTTTTAAAAAAATTAATATTTAAAATTAATAGTTTTTAGATATAAATTATAGTTTATTTAAAAACTAGCAATTTAGAACTTTGTTTAATAAATAAACTTATAATTTTATTATTATTAATTAGCTTATTAATATTTTTATTTTGTTTATTTAAGGCTATTTTAGCAATATATAGGTTGTGCTAATATATAATAGCTATAACTTATATATAAATAATAACTTTTTATAGCTTTATTTTTTAAACAAAATATAGCTTGTTTTTTATAAACTATATTATAGCTATATTATATAAGTATTAGATATTAAAGTTTTTAGTTTATTAAAAAAAAAACTTAAAAATAAAATTAAAAAAATATTTAAAAGCTGCTTTAGTGTTATATTTTCAAAAAAGAATATAATTATAGTATATAAATAGGCTTGCAATGCTGTTTTATTATTAAAAACTATTAAAAAAGCATAAATAATAGCTAAAATATAACTAAAAAATATCTAATTGTTATTATTTTTGAAATATATTATATTTAAAAATAAAAGTATTACTTATAAAGTTTAACTAATATTTATACTGACCGATCGACCTAAAATATTTAAATATTAGTTTAAACCGGGCTAAATAAAAATTATAATACTTATAAAAAACTAAAATTTGTAATATATAATTTGGAAATTAGCTAGGTACTACTTTTTTTTTAATAACCTATTATAAAGGCTATTTTTTATAAAAGCTAATAAAGCTTTTGATTAAAAAGCTAAAAAAATTATAATTTTAAAAATATATATTAAACTATTAAAAACTAAACTAGCTAAAAAGATTATATCAAAACGCAAATTAGTTAAATTACTACTTAGTTATTGTTTTATTTGTATAACTTATATATAGCAAATTAAACAAAAATTATAACAGCGAACGCTATATATAGATAAAGCCAGAAATAAGGACGTACTAAAAACAAAAAAAACAAAAACTAAAAATATAATTAAGGTCAGAACGTTTTAATATTTAATAAAAATACCAAGGTTGGCTATAAATACTATGTTGTGCTATAAATAATGGCTTCGAAAGTTGGTGGGTGGCTATTTTGGTAGCTGGGTCGCGATGGGGTGGTTTGCAAGGGGGGGTGTTAGCTTACTATTCTCATCGAGTCAGGAATCACCACTCTCTGGTGCCGCGGCCTATCTATCCGACCCAACAAGCTTTTACACCGTCTGTGGGTAGTCGCGTCCAAGTTCCTCCAATACCGCATTCCATTCCATGGGACAACGCGGATTTCACAAAGTACATCGCGTTGCAGACGCATACCTCATTCCATGATTAGTATGCCGCAAGGCACACCACAGCGGCCTTTGACTTCATTCCAGTTTCTTGAATCCAGGGTGTCCATTCACGGCAGTCAGCACACCTGTAGAAGGATGACAGCCGATATACTCGAGGAATTGTTGCTCCGGCTTCAACACGAAGACTTCGTGATTCAAACGCAGCTTGATGATGCCATTCAGTTTCCTGACGTATCTATAAAAGCCGTGGAAGATGTTCAGGTGAGTGGGGTGCTCCTTGCTCCAACGTTCGAGCGAGGCGAGTTCGTCGAAATATGCCAGGCCAAACGTGCGATCGCGGTCCGCTTTCCCTGTTGCTGGGTCTGTGATGTCCATGAGCCGACAGCTGAAGCAGCCGACTTCTGGGCCGTGATCTATAAGGAACTTCATGCCCTTCGTTAGGGTGACACTGAACAATCGAAGAGTCAGTTGTCACTGTCTTCGGTATGAATATCAAATATAAACCGGCGAAACGTTTTGCCGAGGGTTTCCCCCCTCTTCAGTACGCATGGAGGTCAAAATAACAATAATAATAGAAAGTTCTTACTGTAGCTCGCTGTGATATAGCTTACGCTCTTCCGGCTCCGTGTCAGACCAGTCCTGGCCCGAGCGAATGACCGTGAGGTTTCGAATACCTGGGACGCGTACACGTCTGGGTCTATCCGCCGCGTCTTCTGATACATCCCAATCAACTTTATCACCAGCCAGACGATCTGTCTGAGACGCTGGGAGACGATCCCGCACGCTGCCCCAGTAGATGTGTTCCAGGACCGGACCGCTGAAGCTCTCCCGCATATGCGTAACCCCCTCGGCCTTATCGTTATGGGAAGTGATCGTCTCGACCCTGTCTATGGAAGGGAGGAAGACCTCGATGAACCAACCATTCGCCTCTTTCTCGGGATCAAGTGCGTCCCACCATTGCTGAAAGCCGCTTTCACGAGCCCAGCAACGGTAGGTTGTGGCACTCGACCAGTATGCTATTAGCGTCTCGTTATAGTAGCCGCTGGCGTCCACAACGGAGGCAGTCTCGTGGAAACAGGGCTGGTTGGAACTATCCTGGAGCTCTGAAGAGACGAACGAGG
This sequence comes from Ustulina deusta, assembly GCA_023159155.1. NCBI lineage: Eukaryota > Fungi > Ascomycota > Sordariomycetes > Xylariales > Xylariaceae > Ustulina > Ustulina deusta. The sequence goes on along the minus strand of JAJNNX010000004.1, from coordinate 458,645 downwards.
CCAGCTTAGATAAGGCTCCGCTGATGTGGCCGTTTTCGCCTCGGGCAGGAAATTGCGCTCCAAAGATCGCCATGACGAGATCGGTGGTGGACTGGGGGTAGCGGGCCATGTAACTCGGGAACTGTGGAGTAAAGTTGTCCCGCAGCTTAGCGGGCACGGTCCTCTCTCGCCGAAGGTGCTCGGGAATAGCGGGCTCCGTCATGGCCGCAGTCGATGCGAGGTATTGCGGACGCAGTATAGGGATAGGAGGGTGCCAGAGAAGAGCGAGAGACGGATCCGAGGAATGGACGAGTACGGCTATTACCTACTTAGTAGGTAGGCAAGCTGGATCCTTTTATTGCATATTTATATCCGTGCCGTTTGGTGGGTGACATAGAAGGATGGCCTCCTTACAAGAAAGGTTACATTACCGCTTTCAACCACAACGCCAGGCTTCCGCGTGCTTAGCGAGAATCCTCTAAGCTACTGCATGATGTTGATTCTCTTGTGCTTACGCACATCCCGCTGATTCAGGAGTGCAATTGAGCCATGGGTAATGCCGCGCTGCAGGCGGTCAATGATATTACACCGTCCAGAAACAGGCGAGTGCTGCCACAACAATACAGTGCATCATATGAGATGCATTCAGAACGAATCATTTTAAAATCAAAGCAAGTGTGCCTCGATACGGTCCCTCTACAGAACTAGTCACTTGGTGTTACTAGGTCTGATCTGAAGGTCTGTATTGAGTATGGTTGTAGAAGGAAACTAACTAGGGTATCTAACGGAGATGCGAGGTATTTATGCCTTTAATTAGGTGGGTTGGTACCTGGTGCCTAAGGGCTACGCACGGTGCTTTTTTATGCATGTACTATTATATTGATTTAATAGATTGATTTAATAAAAATTAATAGTAATAAGATTTATAATCACTTTTTTTATTAGATAATTATTTTAGTTATTATTATAACTTATTATTTAATATAGTTATAAATAAAGTTATTATAAATTTTTTTATTATAATATATTTTTTAATTATTAATAGTTTTTTTTAATATAGTTTTATTAATATATTATAGATTTTTTATTAAGTAGCTATTTTTATTATAAGCTAGGTATAAACTATTTTTATTATATTTATTAATAAGTTAAATATTACTAGGATTTTAAAATTAATATATATTGCTATAATAATAACTAGTAATAACCTAAGGTTTATTATAATATAATTTTAATTTATTTATATATTGTCACGATCAATCAAGTAAAGCTTCCATAGCTAGTTTATTAATACTATAGACAAAGACTCTAAACTAAAAAAGAAAAAAAAAAAAAAAGTTAGAGTTTATAAAATAAATAGATATAAACTTTATATATATAGCTACAAAATTATAGGTTAATCCATGCATAGACTTCTTATTTTATTGCTATATAGGTTTAAAATTTTTGCAAGTATTGCTAAGATTATATTAACTATTATACTACTTCTTTTTAAAACTAAAAGTTTAAATATAGTTTTAATTTAAAGTTACTAATAATGTTAGATTTATATAGTTTTTTTATATTATATTGCTTTATTATTGTTTTTATAATTGTTTATAAATTTGTTAGCTATTATTGCGTATATTTATTTTTATAATCTTATAAGAAATGCAGAAGCTTTTTTATAGGTTTTATAGAATTAGTTAAGCTTAATTAGGGCGTTTTTAAAATTCTAAGCTACGTACTAAGTATTATTAAAATTATAGCTTTTTTAAGCAACCTAGTATTATAGCTTTTTATTTTTTTTATATATTTTTAATTATTTAATTTGTTTAACTTTAAATTTTGTTTTACTATTAATATTTTTAGCTAAAAATAATAATTAGATTTATTAAAATAAAAAGTTATTGTTTATTTTTTATAATTAGTTAATATAAAATAGATTTTTTATTTTATAAAAATTAAGCAAATTAAAAATATAACTAAATTTTTATTTTTTTAAAATCTTAAAAGGTTTAACTAACTAAAAGTTTAATTTAGTAATTAGTATTTGTGTTATAAAGCTTTTTTTTTTTAAAAAAACTTTATTTTTTATTTTAAAATCTATTAAATATTTTTTTTTATTAACTTATAGCTTATATTATTTTTATACAAAAGTTGCTGCGTTATATGTTATTTTTTAAATATTTTAAGTTTAGTAAACTAGTTTAAGCGTTTATTGCTTAGTATTAAAATTTATAATAGTTTTGTTAATATTTACTATTAAAAAGTTTTATGTTTTAATTCTTATTGCTATTTTTAGTAATAATATATTGATTAATAAATATTACAAAAAATTATATATAAAATTTAAAGCAAAAAAATAAATATTTTAATTGTTTTAGTATTTATTAATATAAAAATAGGATTATTAGTCTAATTTTTAATTAATTAATTTTATTGCTTTTTAGGTTTAAAAATAGTAAATATTACTAAAATAATACTTAATACTTATAAAATTATTAATTATTACTATAAACTTAAAAATAAATAGTCCTATATTATCTAATATTTATATGTTTAGTATATTAAAAAATTTGTATAAACTTTTATAATATTATATAGCTAATAATTCTATAATATTTATTTTTTTGCTAAGTAAAATTATAATCCAACAGCTAAACTTATTTATAAATATTTATATATAGTTATAACCCTATTAATTAAGTGGCATATTTTTACTATTTATTACTATATATTGCTATATTATAGTTAATATAAACAATAAATAAAAAAAGCCAGAAGTTTTGTTTTATAATATTTTGTTTTTTTTGTAGTTATAATAATTATATATATATTATTTATAATTATATTTTAAATAAAACTAGTAGTATTTTTGTTTTAATATTTTAATTGTTTTATATTAATTTTAATATATAATAATTAAAAATATATAAGCTTTTTAAATTAAAACTATACAAAAAAAAATAATCTTATTTTAAGTAACTTTAGGTATATATAGCTTTTTATTTTTATTTTTTAGATTTTATAGCTAGTTTTTTTATTTAATTAAGTTTATTAGGTTAGCTTTTTAAAAAATATTTAAAAAAAGGTCTATAGTTAATATAAGACCTAGTATTTTATTAGGCAGAACTAATACTATTATTTTTTTTTTAGCTTTTTTAGCTTTAATTATAAAAAGTTTAGCTGTTTTTTTTAATAAAGCATTAATTATTATATTTTTTTATTTTAGTTAGTATTAAAAAATAATACTAAAGTTTAATAAAAAATTAGCTTAGTATACTTATTGTATTAATAAAATCTATTTATTTAAAAAATATAATAAAGCTTAATAATTAGTTATTATAAAGAATTTAGTTTTATAAAGCTTTAAGTAGTAGTATTCTAAAGTTTATATTATTACTAAAAGTTTATAGTTTTAAATCGGGTAGGCTTGCTTAGTTAGTATTATTATTTTAACAAAATATTTTATAAGTTTTTAAGTTATATTTTTTATTATATTATATAAAATATTTGTTTTTATTTGTATTGGTTGGCTAGGTTTAAAAAAAGCTAAAACAAGTGTTTTATATATTAATAATTTTATATGTTTAAAAGCTTGTTTTTATTTTAGTCCTATTATAAATAGCTTATTTTTTTTTAGTAATTAATTTAAAAAAGTAGCAATTTTACTAATATAATAAATAAATATATAAATATAATTATAAAGCTTAAAAAATAACTAGATTAATTTAGTATTTTTAAAATTATTAAAATCTTAATTTAAGATTGTTTAGATTTTTGCAAAATTAATTCTAATTTTTATTATAGTTTTTATAATTATTTTTAAATAATTAATAATAAATATATTAAAACAAAACTTTTTAATATTTTTTTAATATTTAATTTAATATAAATAATAAATTATTTTTTTATAATAAGTTTAGTACTATTTTTTAGTTTTAAAATAAATTAAAATATTATTTATATAAATATTTGCAAATTTATTTAAAAGTTTTTGAATTTATATATTAATAAAAGCTTGCTACTAAGTAGGTTTTATTTTTAAACTAAATAATAAAACTTTTTATTAAAATATTTTTTTGTAAATTTAAAAAAAAAAAAAAAAATTATTTTATAATTAATAATAACTAATAAAAAGCTTTAATAATATTTAGTTTTATAAAATAAATAATATTATAATAATTAAATATAGTATTATTAATATTTAGAACTAGTATAATTTAGTTTTTAAATATAAATTTTTTTATTAATAATTAATTATAAACTTATATTTAATTAATTTAAGTTTAAATATAAATAAAACAATAATAACGTTTATAGCTAGCAGCTTATTTATAAACTTTTTTTTAAACAAAATAAACTATATAAATATTTAGTATTAATAAAGCTTAAAAATATATTTTTTGCTATTAAGCTTTAGTATTATATTAAATTTTAGTTATAATAATAATAAAATTTCAGAATTTTTTGTTTAAAAATTTTTTTTTAGGTATAATAGCTAAAAAAATAAAAAGCTTTATATTAATTTTATATACTTAAGGTTTTTTTTTTTAAAAATAAAATTAGTTTATTATTAAAAATCTTTTATAGTACTATTTAGTTAATCTAAATCTACTTTTTTTATAAAATATTAATTATTTTTAAGTTTCTTTTAAGTAATTTAGTATAGTTATTTATTTTAATAGAAATAATTCTAAAAGTTTTATATAATTTTTTTAATAGTGGCTTAGTTTTTTTTTTTTTTAAAAGTTACTATATAAACTTTTTTTGTTTTAAGTTTAAAAGTTCTAGGTTTTTTTTATATTTTTTTAGTTTTAGTTATTTCTAGAATAATTGTTTTATTTTTAAAAAATTGTTTTTATATTTAATAATATTTTTTTAACGCTTAATTATATTAATTAGCATTTTTTTATATTTTTAAGTTTATATTTTATTATTTATAGTTAAAAAGTTTAACTATAATTATTAGCAAAAATTAAGCTAATAAAAATAAATTATTTAGCTAGATTAATTATTATTTTTAGGTTTTTATTAAAATATTTTATTTTATTAACTATTTAATACTAATAATAATATTATAACTAAAATTAATAATTTAAAACGTTTAATTTTTAAATTATTAATTATTAATTTTTATAATATATATTAAATATTTGCAAATTTTGCTAACTATTTTGCTTTAGTAGTTATAAAGCTTTTAAAGTTTAGTAAAACAAACTATTTTTATTTTGAATTATTATTTAATTTATTACGTAAATTTATAGCTAATTATTAAAAAAATATAAGCTCTAATATTATATAAAACTAAAATTTTTATTTTAATACTATTAATTTATAATTAAATAAATATTTTAAAAGTAATTAATTTGTTTTAGCTATATATTTTAACTAAAATAAATAAAAAAACTAATAAAAAAACTTTTATTAGTTCTATTTGTTTTTTAAGTTAGATAAACTACTAAAGCTATTTTTATTATAGATTTTTTTTGCTAGTTAAATACCTAAAATTTTAGGCTTTCGGTTAGAGCAATTAATTAATAGGTACCCTTTCTTACTACAAATAAAACAAGTTTTATTATCTTAATAGGTTTTTTTTTTTTTTATAATTAATGCTTATTTTAACTATTTTAAAATAAATATTTTAGAACTTCTAAAGTTAGCTAAAAGTTAGTAAGCAAGTTTGCTAAACGTTTAATTATTTAAGTTAAATTTTTATTTACTTAAATTAGCAAGTTTAATTTATTAATAGTTTTTATAAGTTTGCTTAGCGTTATATACTAATTTAATAATTTTATTAGTAAATAATTTATAAAAAATATCTAGATCTATAAAAGCTTTATATAAGTTTTTTCCTAAGTTTATATAAAAATAGTTCTATAATTTATACTTTTATTATAACTTAGCAAATTAATATTTTTAGGCTAAGCTATTAAATATAGAAATAAATTTATTAATATTTTTATTAGCTCTATATATATAAATTTAAAATATTTTATAAATAATAGTTGCTTAATTAAAATTATAATAAACTATTAATAAAGCTTAGATTATTTCAGTAATACTACTAAATAGTTTTTTAATTAAATAAAAACATATTTCTATTAATTTTTTAGTATATCTTTTTAATTAGCCTATAATATATTAAAATTAGCTATTCTTAGTTCAGAATATAGTAATATTTTTATTTAGCTTTTTTCCTAATTTATAAACCTAGTTATTAAATAGGGCTTTATTTCTTGCAAACTTACTAAAATTAGTTCTTTATACTTTAGCTTTTTTAGTATAAATAAGGTTTAAAGCGCTAAAAAGTAAACTAATAAAACAAAAAATAAATAAAGCAGTAAAACTAAAAAGTTTAAAGTTAGTACTTTTAAATATACTTTTAATTATTAAATCATAGTTATTTTTTAAAAATACTAAAATAAGCGTATCTAAAAATTAGCGCTTTACTTTTTCTATTTATTAAAAAAGTTCTATTAAAACTAATATAAAATTATAGGCCTATATAACTGCAATATTTACTAATATATTTCTAAATATATTATTTATTTTAAGTTATTTTAGTTTTAGTTTAAATTTTATTTTTTTAAGTACTAACTTTTTGTTTTTTTTAGATTTTCTTTTAAGTATTAGTTTATTTAAAACGTTTATAAAAAATTTAGTATTTAATTTTCTTTTTTTGTTATAAATTTTTTTTTTAAAATTATCTAATAATAAAGGGCTAACTATACTTGAAAATTAAAGTTGTTCTAATTATTTAAAAACTAAAAATAAAATAAAAATATTTAAAGTTAGGTTTTTTATAAGTTATTAGCCTTTAAGTAGCATAAAAATCGAAAATCTTATTAAAGTTATATTAAAGTTAGGTTTATATTATAAAATATATAATTTTTTATATTAAGCATACAACTAAAAAAAAAAATTTATTTATGTTTTACTAACTATAGCAAAATAAAAAATATATATTTATTAAACGCTTATTAGCAAATAATTAGTAAGCTTAAAGTAGTATTACAATTAGTTAAATAAAGCTTTTATAGCTAGTTTATTAATACTATAAACAAAAACTCTAAGCTAAAAAAAAAAAAAAAAAAAAAAAAAAGTCAGAGTTTATAGGATAGGTAGATATAGACTCTATATATATAACTGCAAAATTATAAGTTAGTCTATACATAGACTTCCTATTTTATTGCTATATAGGTCTGGAGTCTTTGCAGGTCTTGCCAAGACTGTACTAACCATCACATATATTACTAAACTTATAATATTTAATTTTTTATAATTAGTATTTTATAATATATTGCTAACTTTTTTTAATATTTAGAATTTATTTTTTTAGTTAAGTTTTATAATAGTTAGTATAATCTTAGTAAAACCTGCAAAAACTCTAGATCTATATAGCAATAAAATAAAAAGTTAATATACGGACTAACTATAACTTTGCAGCTATATATATAAAGTTTATATTTATTTACTTTATAAACTTTAACTTTTTTTTTTTTTTTTTAGTTTAGAATTTTTGTTTATAATATTAATAAACTAGCTATAATAAGTTTATTTAACTAATTATAACACTACTTTAAATTTTTTAATTATTTATTAATAAATATTTAATAAATATATATTTTTTATTTTATAATAAATAAAATATAAATAAAATTTTTGTTTTAGTTATATATTTTATAATATAAACTTAATTTTAAATATTTTAAATTTATTTCTAATTTTTAAATAATTAAAATAATTTTAGTTACAAAATATAGCTAGCTTATTATTTTTAAATAATTAAAAAAAAAATTCTATAAAAAAAAAGGAAATTTTATATTCAAACTTTTTTATAAATATTTTAAATAAACTAATGTTTAAAAAATTTTTGAAAAAAACAAAATATTAAAATTAAAAAAAATAAAATTTAAACTAAAGCTAAAACAATTTAATATAAATAATATATTTAAAAATATATTAAAAAATATTAGAACTATTTAAGCTTATAATTTTATATTAGTTCTAATAAAACTTTTTTAATAAAAAAAAAATAAAACATTAGTTTTTTATTATGTTTATTTTATTTATTTTTTATTTTATGAGTTTATTTATTAATATTTTAAGTTTTTTTTATATTAAAAAAACTAAAATATAAAAAATTAATTTTAGTAAGTTTATAAAAAATAAAACTTTATTTAATAATTAAGGCTATAAATTAGCAAAAGAATTAAATAAAAATGTTATCATTTGTTAAACTAAAAATAATTAATTTTAATATATTATAAATTAATTAAAAAATATTTAATAATATTATTAAAATAATCTAAGTTTTATTAATTATTTATAAAATATTTAAAATTTATATATATAAAATAAATAAAAATATAAATTATAGAACTATTTTTATATAAACTTAAAAGAAAATCTATGTAAAGTTTTTATAAATTTAGATATGTTTTATAAATTATTTATTAATAAAGTTATTAAATTAATATATAATGTTAAATAAGCTTATAAAAACTACTAATATATTAAATTTATAAGCTTAATTAAATAAAAGTTTAATTTAAATAATTAAATATTTATTAAATTTAATTACTAATTTTTAATAAATTTTAAAAGTTTTAAAATATTTATTTTAAAATAGTTAAAATAAGCTTTAATTATATAAAAAAACTTATTAAAATAATAAAACTTGTTTTATTTATAGCAAAAAAAAATATATATATGTTAATTAATTGTTTTAATTAAAAACTTAAAATCTTAAGTATTTAGTTAATAATAAAAAATAAAACTAATAAAGTTTTTTTATTAGTTTTTTTATTTATTTTAATTAAAATATATAGTTAAAATAAATTAATTATTTTTAAAATATTTATTTAATTATAAATTAATAATATTAAAATAAAAACTTTAGTGTTATATAATATTAAAATTTATATTTTTTAATAATTAATGATAAGTTTATATAATAAATTAAATAAAAATTAAAAATAAAGATAGTTTATTTAATTAAACTTTAAAATTTTTATAATTATTATAATAAAATAATCAATAAAATTTATAAATATTTAATATATATAATAAAAATTAATAATTATAATAACATTTTTTAATTATAAATAATAAATTATAAACTTAAAAATAAAAAAAAATACTAACTAATATAATTAAAGATTAAAATAATCTTTTAAAAATAAAATAATTATTTTAAATATAATTAATATTAAAAAAATATAAAAAAAACTTAGAACTTTTAAACCTAAAACAAAAAAAGTCCTTATAATAATTTCTAAAAAAAAAAAAAACTAAGCTATTATTAAATTTTTTATAAAAAACTTTTAGAACTATTTTTATTAAAATAAATAAAAATAACGAGCTAAAAAAATTTAAAAAAAATTTAATACGATTAAATTTATAATAATTAAAAGTAATTATATTAGGCTATTAAAATTTTTTTTTTAAAAAATTAATGTTTTATAAAAAAAATAAATTTAAATTAATTAAATAGTATTATAAAAAATTATTAATAATAAACTAATCTTATTTTTAAAAATTCTTTTTTTAAATATATAAAGCTAATATAAAGTTTTTTAATTTTTTAATTATTATATTTAAAAAAGTTTTTTTTTTAAAAAAAATATAAAGTTTTATTATTATTATAACTAATGTTTAATATAATCCTAAAATTTAATAAAAAAAATATTTTTTATTTGAAGTTTTTTATATATATAAACTATTAGTTATAAATTTTATTAAATAATACATAAATTTATGATTAATTATTAATAAAAAAATATATTTAAAAAATAAAAATATATTTGTTTTAAATATTAGTAATATTATATTTAATTATTATAGTATTATTAAAACTTTTTATTAATTATTATTAATTTTAAAATTATTTTAAATTTTTTTTTAAAGTTATAAAGAAATGTTTTAATAAAAAGTTTTATTATTTAGTTTAAACATAAAACTTGTTTAATAATAAGTTTTTATTAATATATAAATAATATTTTAATTTATTTTAAAACTAAAAAATAGTATTAAACTTCTTATAAAAAATAATTCATTATTTATATTAAGCTAAATATTAAAAAAATATTCAAAAGTTTTATTTTAATATATTTATTATTAATTATTTAAAAATAATTATAAAAATTAAAATAAAGATTAAAATTAATTTTATTAAAATTTAAGTAATTTTAAATTAGAATTTTAATAATTTTAAAAATATTAAATTAACTTGGTTATTTTTTAGATTTTATAATTATATTTATATATTTTTTTAAATTAACTATTAAAAAAAAAAAAAAACTTTTAAATATATAAAATTATTAGTATATAAAATATTAGTTTTAATTTTTTTTAAGTTTAGCCAATTAATATAAATAAAAATAAATATTTTATATAATATAATAAAAAAAATTATTTAATAATAATAAAAAAATATAATTTAAAAACTTATAATGTTGGGTGGCTAGGGGGTATAATATTGTACGTAATAAAGGGGTAAAATAAATAACTATTTATATTGATCTATTTTTTTAACTATTTATATAAAGGTAAGACTTTCGTACGGAGGATTTTTATATAGTAAAAGAATTCTATATATATATACCGCTTATATAATTAAACTAATAACTAATTGCTAGTATTATATAAATAGTTTTATATATAGTTAGCAGTAGCTTTATATATAGTTAATACTATTATTATAATATTAGTTTTTTTTTAATTATAGCGTATTTCTATATAACTACTAAAAAGAATAAGAAATTTTGAATATAAAAAAAAAAGATTATAGCGTATAGCTAATCTATAATTAATAAAATTGTTTAATAGCATATTGACTTATTGTTTTTTTAAAAAGCTTTTTATAGTTTGTTTATTATATGTGATTATTTTTTATATATAACTGCTTTTTATATATGATTGCTTTTTGTGTGCTATTTAAAAATGCTTAAGATTAGATAAGGCGTAATATTTGTAGCTATTGTATATAAAACGGGCTATTTTTGTACTGCTTTTTTTTTCTTTTTTTTTTTAGGCGTATATATATATATATATATATATATATTATATATATGCTTTAGCTATTATTCTAAGGTTGTATTAATTTAGAAATAATAGTTATTACGTAATAGTAGCAGTAATAATAATAGTAGTAGCAGTAGTAGTAGTATTAATAGTAGTAGTATGTTTGCTGCCGCCCCTGCCTGCCTGTGTCTAGCGCTGCCTGCTTTAGGTGGCGTTTTGTGGTTTTAAAATTTTATTTGTACGGAGGACAATGGCTACGTGGAGGTGTATAGCTTTTTTATAAGGAGTTAGGCCTGCTAGGCTTTTATATAGACTTTTTATATAAATATATATATATTTTTAGTTTTTCTTTTTGTACGAATAATTTTTAATATGTTTAATAGCTAATATGTTTTGTTATATAATAAAATAAAAAAAGTATCATTACTGCTGCTTTGTTTATTAATATTATATTTTAGGTATTATTATTAAATGTTTTTACGGACGTTTAAGCTAAGCTTATTTGCTAAAAAAGCGATTTTTGGGCTATTTTGGTTTAAAATTAAAAGGTAGTATTTTTCTTTTGTTTGGATGGTTTATATAGCAGCTATTATTATTATATTAGGACGCTATTTTTGGTGTATTATTAGGTTTTTAGTTTTTAGGGAGATATATGTAGCGCTTATATTTAGTGTTTATATAAAGCGTAATATTTTAATTGCGGTTAGAGGAGGGGGGGGAAAAAGTTCTATCTAGGGGAAAAAAAGGGGGGTAGTTATATGTTAGCTTTTTAAAATATAAATAAAATTTTGTTGTTTTTTTTGTGCTTTTTTATTTTTTTTAATATTTATATATAATATTTACTTTTTTATATATAGCCTAATTATTAGTTATTTTTTATTATATAAATAGTTTATTAGTAAAAACTAGAGTTTTTAATATTTAGTTTAAGGTATATTTAGTAAATATATTTATTAAATTGTTTTTATTATTAATTTATTATATTTTTAAAAAATTATAATATTAATTATTAGTTTTTTTTTTTATATTATTTTTAGTTTAATTCAACAATTATATAATGATTTTAAATTTAAGTATAAAATAATAAATATTAAAAATAAGTTAAATATTTTTATAATTTTTTAAAAAATTATATAAAAAGCAATAGTATTATTAAAGCTGTTTATTATATTATATAATTTGTTTATATTTATTTAAATTTTAGTATATAATATTTTTTTATTTTAAAATTTAAGTTTGTTATATTTTTTATATAAGTTTTTATTATTAATATAATAATAAAGCTAAACTAAAAAGTTATATTTATATTATTTATAAATAAATTGTTTATAAAAATAAATAGTTTTATATAATAAAAGTTAAATAAAATAAATATAAATTTTTAAGTTAGGTTGTTTTTTTATTATTTAATTTATTTGTTTAATATTTTAATATTATATAATTATAGCTTAATTATTTGGCTTATCATAGCAAAATTATATATAGCTTTTAGTTAGTATATATTATTAATATATATTCTTTAAGTTTATTAAAAAATATAAGCTTAAATAAACTTTTTTATATAAAGGTTAATTTTAGCTAAATTTTTAGTTTAGTTTTTTTAGGTTATTATAATATTATATTTATATATAAAAAAACTTTTATTATTAAATTTAATTAAATAGTTAAAAAATAAAGTTTTTTTTAGTTTTATATAAAGTTTTGTTTACTAAAGTTTTTTTTTTATATATTAAAAAGTTTAAAGTTATAAAGTTTAAAATATTATTTGTTTATATTTTAGTTATTTTAAAAATGTTTAAGCTATTATATATAAGTAATAAGTATAGGTTATATATTAATATTTATATTTTAAGTTTTTTTTAATAGTATTAATAATAGGTTTTAAACTAGTATAGTTTAAATTTAGCTAAATTATATAAAGATTATATAATTTATAGGATAGTTTTTAAAAAATATTTGTTTTTTAGTTTTAAAAGTAAATAAGTATAAATATTATATAATAGCTTGTTTTTTTAACTAAATATAGGCTTAAGTAATATTTTTAAGCTTGTATAATGTTTTAAAGTTATATATAAAAATAAATTTAAGGGCTAAAATTAATTATTAGCTTATTTATTAAATTGTTAGTAATTAGGTTAAAACTATGTTTTTTTTAATATTATTATATTTTTATATAATTAGTTTTAATTTTTTGTATAGTTTAGTATTTTTATTTTTTATTTTTTATATAAGGCAAAATTTAAAAATATACTTTTTTTTATATATATTTAGGTTATACGTAATAAACTTAAAAATATTTTATATAATAAGTTTATTAATTTTTGTTATATTTGATTTTTTAAATAGTTTTTTAAAAATTATAATAATTTTATTTATATAAAGCTTAGTTATTAGTTTAAAAGTTTACTATTTTTTTATAATTAAAAAGGTTTGTAGTATTTAGGCGTTATATAATAAATATATAATAGGTCTTTTTTTTAGTTAGTTATGTTTTTTTTATATTGCTATTAGTTATATTAGTTATATATTATTATTTTTTTAATTTTTAGTTTAGGTATTTTTTATATAGTTTTTATATAATATTTTTATTACGCTTTAAATAGTTACTGTTTTTTATACAAAAGCTAAAATTTTTTTTTTTTTATTAATATATAGGTATATTTTAAAAATAAAAAAAGTTCATATAAAGCTGTTTAGTTTACTTATATTGTTTAATATTTTATTTATTATTTATAAAATTAATTTATTGTTTGTTTATATATTAATTTGTTTAAAAAAATATTATATATATGTTTTAGCGGTTTATATATTTATTTTATTTTTTTAATTGCTTAGTATGCTTTAATAAATATTTTATAGTATTATATATTTATTATTTTTGTATATTTTTTAAAATTGTTTAACAAAGATTTTATTTTTAAGTTATGTATAATATTATTCAAAAGTTTTTAATAAATATTAATTTAGTATTTATATAATATTTTTTATATATTTTGTATAGATATAGATTTTAAAAAAATAACTATTTAAAGTAATATAAAGTTTTATTATATGTTTAATAAAAGTAATAAAACTTTTAGATTTTTTTTAGGATTAATTATTTAATTTTATATTTTATATAAATTAATATTTTATATAGTTTTTTTATATAAAAGTGCTTAAAATATTTATATAAATATTATAGTTTAATTTTAGTAAAGTAGCTAGTTATTTTATATAAATTAATATTAAAAAAAAGGTAGTTTTATTTATATATAATAAAAAAAATGCTTTTGTTTTTTTATATAATAATATTTTTTATATTATTAAAGTAAGTTTTTAAACAATTTATATTTTTTAATAAAAATAAAAAGGTAAAAATATTTAATATATAGAAAATTTTATAACTAATTTTATTGTTAATTTTTATTATATTAATTAAAGTTATTATATAATTTTTATTAAAGTTTATTTAAGTTGTTTTAAATGTTTATATAATCTTTATATAAGGGTTTTTTTATATATATATTTTTGTTTATAGCTTTTTTATAATTAAAATTTTTAAAATATTTATATTTTAAATAATGCTTTAGTATTTTATGTTATAATCAGTCGACTAAAACTTCCATAGCTAGTTTATTAATACTATAAACAAAGACTCTAAGCTAAAAAAAAAAAAAAAAAAAAAAAAAAGAAAGTTAGAGTTTATAAAATAAATAAATATAAACTTTATATATATAGCTCTAAAGTTATAAGTTAGTCCGTATATAAACTTTTTATTTTATTACTATATAGGTTTAAAGTTCTTGCAAGTTTTGCTAAAACTATACTAACTATTATACTACTTTTTTCTAAAACTAAAAATTTAAATATAATTTTAACTTAAAATTATTAATAATATTAAGTTTATATAGTTTTTTTATATTATATTGCTGTATTATTATGTTTATAATTTTATAAAAAGTTTAAAGGTTTTTTTATAAGTTTTATAAAATTAATCAAGTTTAATTAGTATATTTTTAAAATTTTAAGCTATATACTAAATATTATTAGAATTATAGCTTTTTTAAATAACTTAATATTATAGCTTTTTGCTTTTTTTATATATTTTTAATTATTTGATTTGTTTAATTTTGGATTTTGTTTTATTATTAATATTTTTAATTAAAAGTAATAATTAAATTTATTAAAATAAAAAGTTATTATTTGTTTTTTTATAATTAGTTAGTATAAAATAAGTTTTTTATTTTATAAAAATTAAACAAATTAAAAATATAACTAAATTTTTATTTTTTTAAGATTTTAAAAAATTTAACTAACTAAAAATGTAATTTAATAGTTAATACTTGCATTACAAAGCTTTTTTTGTTTTTAAAAAACTTTATTTTTTATTTTAAAATCTATTAAATATTTTTTTTATTAGTTTATAACTTATATTGTTTTTATATAAAAGTTGCTATATTATATATTATTTTTTGAATATTTTAGGTTTAGCGGACCAATTTAAGTACTTATTGCTTAGTATTAGAATTTATAATAGTTTTGCTAATATTTACTATTAAAAAATTTTATGCTTTAATTTTTATTACTACTTTTAGTAATAATATATTAATTAATAAATATTACAAAAAATTATATATAAAATCTAAAACAAAAAAATAAATATTTTAATTATTTTAATATTTATTAATATAAAAATAGAATTATTAATCTAATTTTTAATTAGTTAATTTTATTATTTTTTAGGTTTAAAAGTAGTAAGTACTACTAAAATAGTGCTTAATACTTATAAAACTATTAATTATTGCTATAAACGTAAAAATAAATAGTCCTATATTATTTAATATTTATATGTTTAATATATTAAAAAATTTATATAAACTTTTATAGTATTATATAGTTAATAACTTTATAATATTCATTTTTTTGTTAAATAAAGTTATAATTAAATAGCTAAAGTTATTTATAATTATTTATATATAGTTATAACCCTATTAATTAAGTAATATATTTTTATTATTTATTATTATATATTACTATATTATAGCTAATATAAATAATAAATAAAAAAAAGTAAAAGTTTTATTTTATAATATTTTATTTTTTTTATAGTTATAATAATTATATATATATTGTTTATAATTATATTTTAAATAAAACTAATAATATTTTCGTTTTAATATTTTGATTATTTTATATTAATTTTAATATATAATAATTAAAACTATATAAAAAAAATAGTCCTATTTTAAATAACTTTAAATATATATAGTTTTTTGTTTTTATTTTTTAAATCTTATAACTAGTTTTTTTATTTAATTAGATCTACTAAATTATTTTTAAAAAAAATATTAAGTAAAAAGTCTATAATTAATATAAAACTTAATATTTTATTAAGTAGGATTAATATTATTTTTTTTCTTTTTAGTTTTTTAGTTTTAATTATAACAAACTTAGCTATTTTTTTTTATAAAATATTAGCTATTATATTTTTTTTTTTTAGTTAGTATTAAAAAATAATATTAAAGTTTAATAAAAAGTTAGCCTAGTATATTTATTGTATTAATAAAATCTATTTATTTAAAAAATATAATAAAGTTTAATAATTAATTATTATAAAAAACTTAGTTTTAAAAAGCTTTAAGTAATAATATTTTAAAGTTTATATTATTATTAAAAGTTTATAGTTTTAAATTAGGTAAGCTTGCTTTATTAGTATTATTGTTTTAAAAAAATACTTTATAAGTTTTTAGGTTATATTTTTTTATTATTACTAAATAATCTTTTTTGTTATATTATATAAAATATTTATTTTTATTTATATTAGTGAGCTAGGTTTAAAAAAAGCTAAAACAAATATTTTATATATTAGTAATTTTATATATTTAAAAGCTTATTTTTATTTTAGTGCTATTATAAATAGTTTATTTTTTTTTAGTAGTTAATTTAAAAAGGTAGCAATTTTATTAGTATAATAAATAAATATATAAATATAATTATAAAGCTTAAAAAATAACTAGATTAATTTAATATTTTTAAAATTATTAAAATCTTAATCTAGAATTATTTAAATTTTTATAAAATTAATTCTAATTTTTACTTTAGTTTTTATAACTATTTTTAAATAATTAATAATAAATATATTAAAATAAAACTTTTTAATATTTTTTTAATATTTAGCTTAATATAAATAATAAATTATTTTTTTATAATAAGTTTAGTACTATTTTTTAGTTTTAAAATAAATTAAAATATTATTTGTATAAATATTTATAAATTTATTTAAAAATTTTTAAATTTATATATTAATAAAAGCTTACTATTAAGCAGGTCCTATTTTTAAACTAAATAATAAAACTTTTTATTAAAATACTTTTTTGCAAATTTAAAAAAACAAAAAATAATATAATTTTATAATTAATAATAATTAATAAAAAGCTTTGATAATATTTAGTTTTATAAAATAAATAATATTATAATAATTAAATATAATACTACTAATATTTCAAATTAATATAATTTAGTTTTTTAAATATATATTTTTTTATTAATAATTAATTATAAATTTATATTTATTTAATTTAAGTTTAAATATCAATAAAACAAAAATAATATTTAAATTTATATTTTATTTAATAAAATCTATAGCTAGCAGTTTATTTATAAACTTTTTAAAAAAAAAAAAATTATATAAATATTTAATACTAATAAAGCTTAAAAATATATTTTTTATTATTAAGTTTTAATATTATATTAAATTTTAGTTATAATAGTAATAAAATTTTAGATTTTTTTTTTAAAAAAAATCTTTTCAAATATAATAGCTAAAAAAATAAAAAGCTTTGCATTAATTTTATATGCTTAAAAATTTTTTTTTTTAAAAATAAAATTAGTTTATTATTAAAAATCTTTCATAGTACTACTTAATTAATCTAAATCTATTTTTTTTATAAAATATTAATTAATTTTAATTTTTTTTTAAATAATTTAATATAATTATTTTTAGTTATTATAAAATTAATTATAATAAGCTTTTTTAAAAAATTTTTAACTAATTATTTTTATTTATTTTTATAAAATTAATTCTAAAAGTTTTATATAATTCTTTTAATAATAGTTTATTTTTTTTTTTTTTTAGAAATTATTATATAACCTTTTTTTATTTTGAGTTTAAAAGTTCTAAATCTTTTTTATATTTTTTTAGTTTTAATTGTTTTTATAATAATTATTTTTTTTTTAAAAATTGTTTTAATATTTAATAGTATTTTTTTAATACTTAATTATATTAATTAGTATTTTTTTATATTTTTAGGTTTATATTTTATTATTTATAATTAAAAAGTTTAATTATAATCATTAGCAAAAATTAAACTAATAAAAATAAATTATTTAGTTAGATTAACTATTATTTTTAGATTTTTATTAAAATATTTTATTTTATTAATTATTTAATACTAATAATAATATTATAACTAAAATTAATAACTTAAAATATTTAATTTTTAAATTATTAATTATTAATTTTTATAATATATATTACATATTTATAAATTTTATTAATTATTTTATTTTAGTAATTATAAAACTTTTAAAGTTTAGCTAAATAAACTATTTTTATTTTTAATTATTATTTAATTTATTATATAAATTTATAACTAATTATTAAAAAAATATAAGTTTTAATATTATATAAAACTAAAATTTTTATTTTAATATTATTAATTTATAATTAAATAAATATTTTAAAAATAATTCATTTGTTTTAGTTATATATTTTAATTAAAATAAATAAAAAAATTAATAAAAAAACTTTTATTAGTTTTATTTATTTTTTAAATCAAATAAACTATTAAAACTATTTTTATTATAAACTTTTTTTACTAGTTAAATATTTAAAACTTTAAATTTTTAATTAAAATAATTAATTAATAAATATTTTTTTTTATTATAAATAAAATAAGTTTTATTATTTTAATAAGTTTTTTTTTTTTTATAATTAGCGCTTGTTTTAACTATTTTAAAATAAATAAGCAGGTTTGCTAAAAACTTAGTTATTTAAATTAGATTTTTATTTAATTAAATTAATAGATTTAATTTATGAAAAATTTTTATAAACTTATTTAATATTATATATTAATTTAATAACTTTATTAATAAATAATTTATAAAAAATATTTAAATTTATAAAAACTTTATATAAGTTTTTTTTTAAGTTTATATAAAAATAATTTTATAATTTATATTTTTATTATAATTTAATAAATTAATATTTTTAAGCTAAACTATTAAATACAAAAATAAATTTATTAATATTTTTATTAGTTTTATATATATAAACTTAAAATATTTTATAAATAATAATTATTTAATTAAAATTATAATAAACTATTAATAAAACTTAAATTATTTTAATAATATTATTAAATAGTTTTTTAATTAAATAAAAATATATTTTTATTAATTTTTTAGTATATTTTTTTAATTAATTTATAATATACTAAAATTAGCTATTTTTAATTTAAAATATAATTAATTTTTTATCTTTTAGCTTTTTTAATATAAATAAAGTTTAAAGTACTAAAAAATAAACTAATAAAATAAAACATAGTTAAAATAACAAAACTCAAAAGTTTAAAATTAATATTTTTAAATATATTTTTTATTATTAAATTATAGTTATTTTTTAAAAATATTAAAATAAATATATTAAAAAGTTAATATTTTATTTTTTTTATTTATTAAAACAGTTTTATTAGAACTAATATAAAATTATAAGCTTATATAGCTATAATATTTATTAATATATTTTTAAATATATTATATATTTTAAATTATTTTAGTTCTAGTTTAAATTTTGTTTTTTTAATTTTTAATTTTTAATTTTTTTTAGATTTTTTTTTAAGTATTAGTTTGTTTAAAATGTTTACAAAAAAATTTAGTGTTTAAATTTTTTTTTTTTTATAAAAATTCTTTTTTTAAAATTATTTAATAATAAAAAACTAGCTATATTTAAAAATTAAAATTATTCTAATTGTTTAAAAACTCAAAATAAAATAAAAATATTTAAAGTTAAATTTTTTATAAGTTATTAAATTTTAAATAATATAAAAATTAAAAGTTTTATTAAAATTATATTAAAATTAAATTTATATCATAAAATATATAATTAAAAAAAAATTTATTTATATTTTGCTAACTATAATAAAATAAAAAATTTATATTTATTAAATATTTATTAATAAATAATTAATAAGTTTAAAGTAATATCATGATTAGTTAAATAAAGCTTTTATAGCTAGTTTATTAATATTATAAATAAAGATTTTAAACTAAAAAAAAAAAAAAAAAAAAAAAAAAAATCAAAGTTTATAAAATAAATAAATATAAACTTTATATATATAGCTGCAGAGTTATAGGTTGGTCCGTACGTAAACTTCCTATCTTATTGCTATATAGGTCTAGAGTTCTTATAAGTTTTGCTAAAACTATACTAACTATTATATTTTATATAATATTAATTATTTAATATAAATTAATTTAAAAGTTAGTTTATTATTATGACTTAAATATTTTTTTAAATTATATAATATATAAATATATTATATTTTTATTATATATATTAGAATTTTTATTATTATTATTATATAAATTTAGATAACTTTTATACTTAGCAAAATAAAATAAAAATTTTTATTAAAATTAGTTTATTATTAAATATTATTTTATATATATTAAAGTATTAGCTTTTATCTAAGTTTTTTTTTAGAAAATATAGTTTGTTAATTAATATTTTTTTTTAGTAAATAAAATATTTTTTGTTTATATAAATATTTTTTTAGAAATAAGTATTTGTATAATTTTAGCTAAAGTATTATTTTTAAAAATTGTAAAAGTATTGTTTAGTATTTTTATATTGTATAAAGTAGTAATTAGTATAGTTATATTGCTTATTTATATAATAGGTATTTTTTGCTTTTTGTACGAAATGTTTGTTTAATAGGTTGCTTTTAATTTAAAGGTATAAACAAAGGTTAGAAAAAAAACTTTTAGATATAAGTTTTTAAAAAATAAGTATTGTTTTAAATTCTGGTATATTTTTATATATTTATATAATAGTTGTACTAAAATATTCCTTTTTTTAAATATTTTGTTTTAAGTATTTTTTATATTTTTAATTGTTTATTAATTATAATTTTTAATGCTTTATATAAAAAAATGTTTTTTTTTATTTATATATTTGTATAAAAATAATATTAATTTAGTTTATTTAATACTCGTTATAGTTTATAATTATATTAACGTATAAGTTTATAGTATTATATGTTTTTTTTTATATATAATCGGAACTAATATAATATATATAGTAGTTTTTTATATAATTAATTAAAATAGCTAAAAATATTATATAAAACTATTTTTTTATAATTTTTATTTTTTAGTAAAAATTAATAAATTATTATGTTTTATTATAAAGCAGATTATATAGCTTTTTAAAATAGTTTTTTCTTTGTTAAGTTTTTAAAAATATTTAGTATTTTATTCCTAAAATAATTTTATTTTAAATATTATACGTAAATAAAATCTAAATATAGAATATAAATATTTTTATATTTAGTATTATATAAAATATTAGTTAATTAAAGGTTTATAGAAAGTATTATAGGACTAGGTATTTTATTATATATTAGAAATATAATATATTTCTAGCTTATATAGCTAAATTATTAATCGGTATAAAAAATAAGTAATGTTTTATAATTAGAAGTATTTTTTAAAAGTATACTTTTAGTGCTTTATTATTATATAGTAATATATTGTTTGAAGTTAAAAATCTTTTTTGATTTTATATACAAAAGTTTTTTTAGGATTATATTTTAGTTTTAAGGGTAGATATTATAGAATTATTTTATTATATAGGAAAGTTTTTATTATTATAGTTTTAATTAAAAAATTGTTAATTTAAAATAAAAAATATTAGTAATGTTTAAGATTATTATATAAAGAATTAAAGTTTATATATTAAAATATATTTGTTTTTTATAAGTTATATAATATGGGTTTTTTTAAATGTTTTGCTAGTTTTTAGTTTAAAATATTTTTTATGTAAAATATATTATATATTTTTATAATAATTTTATTATTAATTAATTATAGTATTTATAGTTTAATTAATTTAATGTTTTTTATTAGTGCTTTTTAAAAGTTTTTTAGTTTGTATAAAGTTTAGCTATATTTAGTATATAAATATATAGCTTATATATTGATTTTTTTTTAATTCTTATATAAAAGTTATATAAAATATTATTATATATATAAAGGTTAATTATTTTTTATATAATAATTAAAAAGATACTAGTATATATAATAGTTAGTATAGTCTTAGCAAGGCCTGCAAGAACTCGAGGCTTATATAGTAATAAAATAGGAAATCTATATACGGACCAACTTATAACTTTATAACTATACATACAAAATCTATATTTATCTATTTTATAAACTTTAATTTCTTTTTTTTTTTTTTAAGTTTAAAGTTTTTATTTATAATATTAATAAACTAGCTATAAAAGCTTTACTTAACTAATCGTAATACTATTTTAAGCTTACTAATTATTTATTAATAAATATTGAATAAATAATTTGTTTTTTTTTGTTATAATTAGTAAAACATAAATAAACTTTTTTTTTTAGTTATATATTTTATAATATAAACCTAATTTTAATAGAATTTTAATAGAATTTTTAATTTTTATACTATTTAAAAACTAATAATTTATAAAAAACCTAACTTTAAATATTTTAAATTTATTTTTAGTTTTTAAATAATTAAAATAATTTTAGCTTTTAAGTATAGTTAGTTCTAATAAAACTTTTTTAATAAATAAAAAAAATAAAATATTAATTTTTTATTATATTTATTTTAATATTTTAAAAAAATAATTATAACTTAATAATAAAAAATATATTTAAAAATATTAACTTTAAATTTTTTAGTTTTATTATTTTATTTATTTTTTATTTTATTGGCTTATTTTTTAATATTTTAAATTTTATTTATATTAAAAAAACTAAAATGTAAAAAACTTGTTACGATCAGTCAAGTAAAGCTTCCATAGCTAGTTTATTAATACTATAAACAAAAACTCTAAGCTAAAAAAAAAAGAAAAAGAAAAAAAAGTCAAAATTTATAGAGTAAATAAATATAAACTTTATATATATAGCTATAAAGTTATAAGTTAGTCCGTATATAAACTTTTTATTTTATTGCTATATAGGTCTAAAATTTTTGCAAGTTTTGCTAAAACTGTACTAACCGTTATACTACTTTTTTTTAAAACTAAAAGTTTAAATATAGTTTTAAGTTAAAATTATTAATAATGTTAAGTTTATATAGTTTTTTTATATTGTATTGCTTTATTATTGTTTTTATAATTGTTTATAAATTTGTTCGCTATTACTATATATATTTATTTTTATAATTTTATAAAAAATTTAAATACTTTTTTATAAGGTTTATAAAACTAGTTAAGCTTAATTAGTATATTTTTATAATTTTAAGCTATATATTAAGTATTATTAAAATTATAGCTTTTTTAAGCAACCTAGTACTATAGTTTTTTATTTTTTTTATATATTTTTAATTATTTAATTTGTTTAATTTTAAATTTTGTTTTATTATTAATATTTTTAACTAAAAGTAATAATTAGATTTATTAAAATAAAAAATTATTGTTTGTTTTTTATAATTGGTTAATATAAAATAAATTTTTTATTTTATATAAATTAAACAAATTAAAAATATAGCTAAATTTTTGGTTTTTTAAAATTTTTAAAAATTTAACTAATTAAAAATTTAATGTAATAGTTAGCACTTATATTATAAAACTTTTTTTTGTTAGCTTATAGCTTATATTGTTTTTATATAAAAATTGCTATATTATATACTATTTTTTAAATGTTTTAGATCTAATAAACTAATTTAAATGTTTGTTGTTTAGTATTAAAATTTATAACTATTTTGCTAATATTTATTATTAAAAAGTTTTATGTTTTAATTTTTATTATTATTTTTAGTAGTAATATATTAATTAATAAATATTTTAGTTGTTTTAATATTTATTAATATAAAAATAAAGTTATTAGTCTAGTTTTTAATTAGTTAATTTTATTACTTCTTAAGTTTAAAAATAATAAGTACTATTAAAATAGTATTTAGTACTTATAAAACTATTAATTATTACTATAAATTTAAAAATAAATAGTCTTATATTATTTAATATTTATATATCTAATAATTCTATAACATTTATTTTTTTGCTAAATAAAGTTATAATTAAATAACTAAACTTATTTATAAATATTTATATATAATTATAACTTTATTAATTAAATAATATATTTTCATTATTTATTACTATATATTGCTATACTATAGCTAATATAAGCAATAAATAAAAAAAACCCAAAGTTTTATTTTATAATATTTTTTTTTTATAATTATATTTTAAATAAAACTAATAATATTTTTGTTTTGATATTTTAATTATTTTATATTAATTTTAATATAGAGTAATTAAAAATATATAAGTTTTTTAAATTAAAACTATATAAAAAAAATAATCTTATTTAAAATAATTTTAAATATATATAATTTTTTGTTTTTATTTTTTAGATTTTATAGCTAGTTTTTTTATTTAATTAAATTTATCAAGTTAGCTTTTTAAAAAATATTAAATAAAAAATCTATAGTTAATATAAAACCTAATATTTTATTAAAAGAAATTAATACTATTATTTTTTTTTAGTTTTTTTAGTTTTAATTATAAAAAACGTTATTATTTTTCTAAATAAAGCATTAATTATTATATTTTTTTGTTTTAATTAGTATTAAAAATAATATTAAAATTTAATAAAAAGTTAGTTTAGTATACTTATTATATTAATAAAATCTATTTATTTAAAAAATATAATAAAGTTTAATAATTATTTATTATAAAAAATTTAGTTTTAAAAAGCTTTAAGTAGTAATATTTTAAAGTTTATATTATTACTAAAAGTTTATAGTTTTAAATTAAATAAGCTTGCTTAATTAATATTATTGTTTTAAAAAAATATTTTATAAGTTTTTAAAATATATTTTTTTATTATTATTAAATAGTTTTTTTTATTATATTATATAAAACATTTGTTTTTATTTATATTAGTTAGCTAGGTTTAAAAAAAGCTAAAATAAACGTTTTATATATTAATAGTTTTATATATTTAAAAGTTTATTTTTGTTTTAGTTCTATTATAAATAGTTTATTTTTTTTAGTAGTTAATTTAAAAAAGCAATAATTTTATTAATATAATAAATAAATATATAAATATAATTATAAAACTTAAAAAATAACCGAATTAATTTAATATTTTTAAAATTATTAAAATTTTAATTTAAAATTGCTTAAATTTTAATAAAGTTAATTTTATTTTTTATTTTAGTTTTTATAACTATTTTTAAATAATTAATAATAAATATATTAAAATAAAACTTTTTAATATTTTTTTAATATTTAATTTAATATAAGCAATAAATTATTTTTTTATAATAGCTCTAGTATTATTTTTTAGTTTTAAAATAAATTAAAATATTATTTATATACATATTTGCAAATTTGTTTAGAAATTTTTAAATTTATATATTAATAAAAGTGATACAGTTGGGTAGGGGGGGTACGCCCTAGCCACACCTACCAGCCCCATGGCCCCTAGCCGCATGGACCAACCTAGGCCCTATACATCCCACACTCCATAGCTAATATTCTGGCTGCGCTAGAATATTCCTTTCTATACCTAATACAACCCATTCTACTCTAATATTCTGACCCCCCCCTGGCCTCACCTAATAAAAAGCTTGCTACTAAGCAGGTTTTATTTTTAAAGTAAATAATAAAGTTTTTTTTTAAAATATTTTTTTATAAGTTTAAAAAAAAATAATATAATTTTATAATTAATAATAATTAATAAATAGTATTATAATACTTAAATATAGTATTACTAATATTTAAAGCTAATACAATTTATATTTAATTAATTTAAGTTTAAATATAAATAAAATAAAAATAATATTTAAATTTATGTTTTATTTAATAAAATTTATAACTAAAAGTTTATTTATAAACTTTTTTTTAAATAAAATAAACTATATAAATATTTAATATTAATAAAATTTAAAGGTATATTTTTTATTATTAAGTTTTAGTACTATATTAAACTTTAGTTATAATAGTAGTAAAATTTTAGATTTTTTTTTTAAAAAGAACTTTTTTAAATATAATAGCTAAAAAAGCAAAAAGTTTTATATTAGCTTTATATATTTAAGAATTTTTTTTTTTAAAAATAAAATTAATTTATTCTTAAAAATTTTTTATAATACTATTTAATTAATTTAAATTTATTTTTTTTATAAAATATTAATTATTTTTAAATTTTTTTTAAATAATTTAATATAATTATTTTTAATTGTTATAAATTTAATTATAATAAGTTTTTTTAATATTTTTTTAGCTAATTATTTTTATTTATTTTAATAAAAATAATTTTAGAAGTTTTATATAATTTTTTTAATAATAGTTTAGTTTTTTTTTTTTTAAAAGTTATTATATAAATTTTTTTTGTTTTAAGTTTAAAAGTTCTAGGTTTTTTTTATATTTTTTTAGTTTTAGTTATTTTTAAAATAATTGTTTTAATATTTAATAATATTTTTTTAATACTTAATTATATTAATTAGTATTTTTATATATTTTTAAGTTTATATTTTATTATTTATAATTAAAAAGTTTAATTATAATTATTAATAAAAATTAAACTAATAAAAATAAATTGTTTAACTAGATTAATTATTATTTTCAGGTTTTTTGATAGAAAGACTAATGGGTATATAAATAAAGATAATAAATTAAGAAAGAGTGGGTGCGTAGCAGAATATTAGAAGGTCCAATATATCTGTGTGCGAGGTCCCACTCACAGGAGCACAGGCCACCTAGTGTGGACTTGTCCTGACCTAGGGCATAGGCCACCATTCAAGGTTGCTAGTTCGAGCCCCCTATAGGTCTCTATCATTTTTATTAGAATATTTTGTTCGGCTAACTATTTAATACTAATAATAATATTATAACTAAAGTTAATAATTTAAAATATTTAGTTTTTAAATTATTAATTATTAATTTTTATTATATATATTAAATATTTATAAATTTTATTAACTATTTTATTTTAATAGTTATAAAATTTTTAAAGTTTAACTAAATAAATTCTTTTTATTTTTAATTATTACTTAATTTACTATATAAACTTATAATTAATTATTAAAAAAATATAAGTTTTAATATTATATAAAACTAAAGTTTTTATTTTAATATTATTAATTTAACGTAGGACACAAGCTAATTACCAACACAAGTCAATTGCCAACTTTTTTGCACTTTTGTACGCTTTTTTTTTAATTACCATTTTTATAACTAATAATAATAGCACTTTCTTGGAACAAAACAAACTTACAGCTTATATTAAAAACTTTTAATTGCAACAAAAAATTAACTATTAATTATGTAGCATAAATTTATAATATTTTTTGTATGATTTTTTGTAATTGGCGCGCCAGTAAACAAACCTAATAAATATTTATTATATAACGTTAAAAATTAACCGAACTTAAAGAAAATACTATTATATAATATATTATAAACTTAGTTTTGTAATTTTTTCTGCTTCAGATAAGTAGTATTAAAAATATAACTAATCGATTGTTATATAAACATAATATATTTAAAGTTAGTATTAACTAGGCTTTAAACTTTATATAGCAATATTTTATATTTAAAATATGTTTTAATTAAAAAATTAATTACTAGCAAGTTTTTTATAAAAATTTTGTTATATATAATAAATAGTTTAAGCTTATATAAAATATAATAACTAAATATAATATTTTAGAAAAAAATATTTATAACTTTAATAAAACAGGCTTTATAATGGGCTAAATCTTATTTAAAATAGTTATAATAACGTCTAACTAGCGCAGATAACTAAAGGCTATTTAGTTAAATAATTATAAATAATTAATTATTATTTAAAATATTAGTTTGTATAGCTATATAGTTCTACTATATATTATTTTAGTAAGCAAAACTTATTTTTTGTTTTAGTATCCTAATAATTAACTATTATATAACTAAAGAATTATAGTTATAAAAAATAACTAAACAATAAATAAACGAAGTCTAGATTAGATTAACTATTTTAATTTATATATAGCTAGTTATATAAAAAATATTTATTGCTTATTAATCTTTAATAGCTATAAAAGCTACTATTTAACTAATTTTAAACTATATTGCAAAAATTACAATATTATTACTTTTTGTATGCTTGTTTATTTATTGCACTAATTTTAATTTTTTAATATTAGTTGTTTTAGTTTATTAAAACATTCGTATATAAAAAAAATCAATAATTTAATATAAATATATATTATTTATATTATTAAAAAAGGTTTTTTTGTTATATTTTATAAAATATATAAAGCTTTTATAATAAAATCTAATATTTAAAGAAGTTTTAGAAGTATTAGATTAGTACTATATAATCTAAAATATATATTTTTTTAGCTCAAAGTCTAATTGCTAATTAAAATACTTTTTGGATTGTCTAATAAATTTTTAGTTTTTTAGCAATTAAAGACTTTATATAATATAACTAATATATAATTATAAATTAAATATATTAAAAATAAAGTTATATAATATTAAAGTAGCTTATTAAATATTATTTTAAATATTATTAATTATATTATAAAAAATATAACATTATTTATATATAAGGTTGTATTATTAAAAAGAAAAGTTGCTAAACTTTATATAGCAAATAAGATGTTTAGCTAATACTGCTATACAAAAAAAAAACGTATATAGAATAAAAAGTTACTTATTATATAAAAAAAATAAGATTTTAAAATTAAACAAGCTATTAAAGAGCAGATAATAAAAAAAGTGTAACAAAGTAGTTGTTATATAAAAAGGGATGTATTGCATGTATAACAATATAAAACATACAGCAAGCCCGGGTATAACTTGCATACTTATTAAAATACTATAAAAATATTTAGCAACAATATTTCCGATTAGATCTAATTGATTTTTTGTGTTGTGGTTGAATTATTTGATTTGTATATATAAAAGTATAAAAAAGTTGGCAATTGGCTTGTATTGGCAATTAGCTTGTGTTCTATGTTATAATTAAATAAATATTTTAAAAATAATTAATTTATTTTAGCTATATATTTTAGCTAAAATAAATAAAAAAACTAATAAAAAAACTTTTATTAGTTTTATTTGTTTTTTAAATTAAATAAACTATTAAAGCTATTTTTATTATAGACTTTTTTTGCTAATTAAATCCTTAAAACTTTAAGTTTTTAGTTAAAATAATTAATTAATATATATTTTTTTTTTATTACAAATAAAACAAATCTTATTATTTTAATAAGTTTTTTTTTTTTTTATAGTTAATGCCTATTTTAATTATTTTAAAATAAATATTTTAAAACTTTTAAAATTTATTAAAAATTAATAAATAAGTTTACTAAAACTTTAATTATTTAAATTAGATTTTTATTTAATTAAATTTATAAGTTTAATTTATTAATAGTTTTTATAAGCTTATTTAATATTATATATTAATTTAATAATTTTATTAATTGTTGGGTGGCCAGGGGGTACGATATTGTATGTAACAAAGGGGTGAGATAAATAACTATATATATTGATCTATCTCTTTAACTATCCGTACGAAGGCAAGACCTTCGTATAGAGGATTCTTATATAGTAAGAGAATTTTGCATATATACACCGCTTATATAATTGGATCAATTAGCCAATTGCTAGTGTTATACGAATAGTTTTATATATAGTCGGCAGTAGCTTTGTACGCAGTTAATACTATTATTACAAAACTGGCTTTTTTTTTTTTTAACTGTAGCGCACCTCCGTACAACTGCTAAAAAAATAAGAAATTCTAAACGTAAAGAAAATATAGACTATAGTGTACGGCTAATCTATAGCTAATAGAATTATCTAATAGTATGTTAAATTGCTGTTTTTTTGAGAGGCCTTTTGTAGTTTGCCTATTGTACATAACTGTTTTTTTATATATAACTGTTTTCTATATGTGACTGCTTTCTATGCGTAACTGCTTTTTATGTGTTGTTTAGAAGTACTTAAGATTAGATAAAGCGTAATATTTTATAGCTATTATATATAAAACGGGCCGCTTTTGTACTGCTTTTTTTTTTTTTTTTTTTTTTTTTTTTTTTTTCTTTAGGCGTACATATATACACACATACATACACACACATATATATATACATATATATATTATATATATATTTTAGCTATTATTTTAAGGTTATATTAATCTAAAAATAATAATTGTTATATAATAGTAATAATAATCATAATAGTAGTAGTAATAGCAGTAGTATTATTAATAGTAGTAGTACTATTATTACTACTGCTATTACTACTATTACTATTATATATAAAGCTTTTTTGCTATTTTAAGTGTTGTACTAATAGTAATCTGAGCAGTACTATTAGTAGTAGCAGTAATAGTAGTAGTATGTCTGCTACTGCCCCCGCCTGCCTGCGTCTAGTGCTGCCTGCTTTAGGTAGCGTTTTGTAGTTTTAAAATTTTGTCCGTACGGAGGACAATAGCTGCATAGAGGTATATAGCCTCCCTATGGGGAGTTAGGCCTGCTAGGCCTTTATATAAACCCTTTATATAAATATATATATATTTTTAATCTTTATTTTTATACAAATAATTTTTAGTATACTTAATAGCTAATATGTTTTATTATATAATAGGACAAAAAAAGTACTATTATTGCTGCTTTATTTATTAATATTATATTTTAAGTATTATTATTAAACGTTTTTATAGACGTCCAAGCCAAATTTATCTGCTAAAAAGGCTATTTTTGGGCTATTTTGGTCCAAAATTAAAAAGTAGTATTTTCGCTTTGTATAAACGGTTTGTATAGCAGCTGCTACTATTATATTAGGGCGTTGTTTTTAGTGTATTATTAGGTTCTTGGTTTTTAGGGGGGTATATGTAGCGCTTGCGTCTAGCGCTTATATAGAGCGCAATGTTTCAACTACAGTTAAAGGAAAAGGAGAAAGTTTTGTTTAGGGGGAGGGAGAAAAAGGGATAGTTATACGTTAGCTTTTTGGGGTATAAATAAACTTTTGTTGTTTTTTTTGTGTTTTTTTATTTTTTTTAATATTTATATATAATATTTGCCTTTTTATATATAGCTTGGTTGTTAGCTATCTTTTATTATATAAGCATATTTTTTATAATTTTTTAATAAATATTTTAATTTGTATAAACAGCTTATTAATAAAAACTAAAGTTTTTAATGCTTGGTTTAAGGTATGCTTAGTAAATATATTTACTGGGTTGTTTTTACTATTAACATAGGACACAAGCTAATTGCCAACACAAGTCAATTGCCAACTTTTTCGCACTTTCGTACGCTTTTTTTTTAATTACCATTTTTATAACCAACAACAATAGCACCTTTTTAGAACAAAGCAGACTTGCAGCTTATATTAGAAGCTCTTAATCGTAACAAAAAATTAACTATTAATCGTACAGCACAAATTTATAATATTTTTTATACAACTTTTTATAATTAGCGCGCTAGTAAACAAACCTAACAAATATTTATTATATAATATTAAAAATTAACTGAACTTAAAAAAAATATTATTATATAATATATTATAAACTTAGTTTTATAATCTTTTTTGTTTTAAATAAATAGTCTTAAAAATAAAGCTAATTAATTACTATATAAATATAACACACCTAAAGTTAGCGTTAACTAGGCTTTAAACTTTATATAATAATATTTTATGCTTAAAATACGTTTTAATTAAAAAATTAATTATTAGCAAATTCTTTATAAAAATTTTATTATATATAACAAATAGTTTAAGCTTATATAAAATATAATAACTAAATATAATATTTTAAAAAAAAATATTTATAACTTTAATAAAACAGGCTTTATAATAAGCCGAATTTTGTCCAAAATAGTTATAACAATATTTAACCGGCACAAACAATTAAAAGCTGTTTAGCTAGGCAATCATAAATGGTTAACTATTATTTAAAGTATTAGTTTGTATAGCTATGCAGTTCTGCTGTATATTATTTTAGTAAGCAAAACCTACCTTTTGTTCTAGTATACTAATAGCTAACTACTATATAACTAGAAAATTGCAATTATAAAAAATAGCTAAATAATAAATAAATAAAGTCTAGATTGGATTAATTATTTTAATTTATATATAGCTAGTTATATAAAGGGTGTTTATTATTTATTAATTTTTAATAACTACAAAAGCTATTATTTAACTAATTTTAAACTATATTGCAAAAATTATAATATTATTACTTTTTATATACCTGTTTATTTGTTGCACTAATTTTAATTTTTTAATATTAGTTGTTTTAGCTTATTAAAACGTTTATACGCAAAAAAAATCAATAATTTAATATAAACACATATTACCTATATTGCTAAAAAAGATTTTTTTGTTACGTTTTATAAAACATATAAAGCTTTTATAATAAAATCTAATATTTAAAAAGGTTTTAA
Source organism: Ustulina deusta (assembly GCA_023159155.1). Lineage (NCBI taxonomy): Eukaryota > Fungi > Ascomycota > Sordariomycetes > Xylariales > Xylariaceae > Ustulina > Ustulina deusta. The sequence continues at coordinate 425,974 of JAJNNX010000004.1, read as the reverse complement.
AAGCACTAGATTAGTACTATATAATCCAAAACATATATTTTTTTAGCTCAAAGTCTAATTACTAACCGAAACACCTTTTAGATCGTCTAATAGACCTTTAGTTCTTTGGCAATCAAAGACTTCATACAACACAACTAATATATAATTATAAACTAAATATATTAAAAATAAAGTTATACAATATTAAAATAGCTCGCTAAGTACTATTTTAAATACTATTAATTATATTACAAAAAATATAATACTGCTTATATATAAAGTTATATTATTAAAAAGAAAAATTACTAAACTTTATATAGCAAATAAAATATTTAGCTAATACTGCTATATATAAAAAAAACGTATATAAAATAAAAGGTTATTTATTATATAAAAAAAACAAAATTTTAAAACCGAACGGGCTATTAAAAAGCAAATAATAAAAAAAGTGTAGCAAAATAGTTATTATACAAAAAGAAGTACATTATACGTACAACAATATAGAACATATAGCAAGCTTAAGCATAACTCGCGTACTTATTAAAATGCTATAAAAATATCTAGCAATAATATTTCCAATTAGATCTAATTGATTTTTTGTGTTGTGGTTGAATTATTTGACTTGTACGTACGAAGGTACAAAAAAGTTGGCAATTAACTTGTGTTGGCAATTAGCTTGTGTCCTACGTTAATTTATTATATTTTAGAAATTTTTTTTTTTTTGTATAATTTTTAAAAAAATATAATATTAATTATTAGGTTTTTTTTTTGTATTGTTTTTAGTTTAACTAAACAATCGTATAATAATTTTGAGTCCGAGCATAGGACAGCAGGTATTAAAAATAGGTTAAGTGCTTTTATACATTTTTAAAAAGTTGTATAAAAGGCAATAGTACTATTAAAGCTTTTTATTATGCTATATAACTTGTTAGCTAGAACGCTTTGTATAACTTGTTTATATTTGTTTAAATTCTAGTATATAATATTTTTTTTAATTTTAAAGTTTAGGTTTATTATATTTTTTATATAAGTTTTAACTACTAATATAATAATAAAACCAAGCTAAAAAGTTATATTTGTATTGTTTATAAATAAGCTATTTATAAAAATAAATAGTTTTATATAATAAAAGTTAAATAGAATAAATATAAATTTTTGAATTAGGTTATTTTTTTGTTATTTAATCTGTTTATTTAATGCTTTAATGTTATATAATTATGGTTTAGTTATTTGGGCTATAATAGCAAAGTTATATATAGCTTTTAGTTAGTATATACTGCTAATATATGCTTTTTAGGCTTATTAAAAAATATAAGCTTAAGTAAACTTTTTATATAAGGGTTAATTTTAGCCAAATTTTTAGTTTAGTTTTTTTGGGTTATTATAATGTTATATTTATACAAAAAAAATTTTTTACTATTAAACTTGATTAGGTAGTTAAAAAATAAAGTTTTTTTTAGCTTTATATAAAGTTTTGCTTGCTAAAGTTTTTTTTTTTTGTATGTTAAAAAGTTCGGGGTTATAAAGCTTAAAATATTGTTTGTTTATATTCTAGTTATTCCAAAAGTGTCCGGGCTATTATATATAAATAGTAAGTATAAGTTATATATAGATATTTATATTTTAAGTTTTTTCTAGTAGTATTAATAGTAGGTCTTGAACTAATATAGTCTAGATTTAGCTAGGCTATATGAGGGTTGTACAATCTATAGGATAGTCCTTAGAAAGTATTTGTTTTTTAGTTCTAGGGGTAGACAGGCATAAATATTGTGCGATAGTTTATTTTCTAATTAGATATAAGCTTAGGTAATATTTTTAAGCTTATATAATGTTCTAAAGTTATATATAAAAGTAGGTCTAAGAGCTAAGATTAGCTGTTAGTTTATCTATTGGATTATTAGCAATTAGGTTAAAACTATGTTTTTTTTAGTATTATTATATTTTTATATAACTAGCTTTGATTTTTCATATAGCTTGGTATTTTTTATTTTTATTTTTTGTATAAGGCGAGATTTAAAGATATGCTTTTTTTTATATATGTTTAGGTTATATATAATAAACTTAAAAATATTTTATGTGATAAGTTTGTTAATTTTTGTTATATCTAACTTTTTAAATAGTTTTTTAAGGGTTATAATAATTCTATTTATATAAAGCTTGGTTGCTAGCTTAAAGGCTTAATGTTCTTTTATAATTAAAAAGGTTTGTAGTGTTTAAGCGTTATATAACAAGTATATAGTAGGTTTTTTTTTTGGCTAGCTACGTTTTTTTTGTATTACTATTGGCTATACTGGTTATATACTATTATTTTTTATATTTTTAGTCTGGGTATTTTTTGTACAGTAGTATGGTTTGACTTATATATAGCAGAAACGTATTGGCCTATTTATTAAAGCAATAATTATATTTGATTTTTTGATTGCTTTGATTTTATACGGGCTTTTTTTTTTTTTTTTTTTTTTTTTATACTAGAACTTTGCTACAGAGAGGAAGTGTGAGTACATTATGTAAAAATAGTCCATTCTGTTTTTTAATTATATAGTTAATTTTAACTTTTGTATAGTTTTTGTGCAGTATTTTTATTACGTTTTAAATAGCTGCTGCTTTTTATACAAGGGCTGGAAAGGGAGGAAAATTTTTATTAATACGTGGGTATGTTCCAAAGATAAAAAGGGTCGGTACAAGGCTGTTTGGTCTAGCTGTGTTGTTTAATATTTTAATTGCTATTTATAAAATTGATTTATTGTTTGTTTGTATGTTAATTTTTTTTCAAAAAATATTATACGTACGTTTTAGTAATCTATATGCTTGTTTTATTTTTTTAATTGCTTAGTATGCTTTAATAAATATTTTGCAGTATTATATGCTTATTATTTTTGTATACTTTTTAAATTTGTTTAATAAAAAATTTGTTTTTAGGTTATATATAATATTGTTAAAGGGTCCTTAGTAGACGTTAATCTAGTATTTATATAATATTTTTTATATGTTTTGTATAAATATAGATTTTAAAAAAGTAACTACTTAAAATAATATTATAGTATTAATTATATATAATACGTTTTGGTTTTTTATTTATATAATATTTTTAATTATAAACTTAAAGCAGCATAGAGCTTTATTATATGTTTAATAATAATAATAGAACTTCTGGATTTTTTTTAAAATTAGCTGTTTAATTTTATGTTTTGTGCGAATTAATATTTTATATAGTTTTTTTAGATAAAGGTGCCTAAAGCGTTTATATAAGCGCTATAGTTTAATTTTGGTAAGGTAGCTGGCTGTTTTATATAAATGAATATTAAAGAAAGGGTAGCCCTATTTGCATATAATAAAAAAAGTGCTTTTGTTTTTTTATATAATAACATTTTTTATATTATTAAAGTAGGTTTTTAAGCAGTCCGTATCTTTTAATAAAAATAAAAACAGGGTAGGGGTATTTAATATATAGAAAATTGTACGACTGATTTTATTATTAATTTTTATTATACTAATTAAAGTTATTGTACAACTTTTATTAAAGCTTATTTTAGTTGTTTTAAGTATTTACGTAATTTTTATATTGGGGTTTTTTTATATATATGTTTTTGCTTGCAGCTTTTTTATAGTTAAGAATGTTAAAGCATTTATATTCTAAATAATGCTTTGGTACTTTATATAATATTAGTTGTCTAGTACAAATTAGTTTAAGGGCTGGTTTATTATTGTTGCTTAGATATTTTTTTAGGTTATATATTATTTATAATATATTATATTATATTTTTATTATATATATTAGAATTTTTTTATTATTATTATTATATAAGTCTAAATAACCTTTATATTTAATAAAGTAAGTAAAAAATTCTGCCAAGGTTAGTTTATTATTAAATATTATTTTGTATATATTAAAGTATTAGCTTTTTGTACAAGCTCTTTTTTAAGAAGTATGGTTTATTAACTAATATTTTTTTTTCTAGCAAACAAAGCATTTTTTGTTTATATGAACATTTTTTTAGGGATAGATATTTATGCGATTTTGGCTGGAGTATTGTTTTTAGAAATTACGAAGGTATTGTCTGGTATTTTTATATTATGCGGGGTAGCGATTAGTATGGTTATATTGCTTGTTTATATAATAGGTATTTTTTGCTTTTTGTGCGAAATGTTTGTTTAATAGGTTGTTTTTAATTCGGAGGTACAAACAGAAGTTAAAAAAAAAACCTTTAAATATAGGTTTTTAAAAAATAAGTACTGTTTCAAATTCTGGCATATTTTTATATGCTTATATAACAGTTATACTAAAGTATATTTTTTTTAAATATTTTGTTTTAAGTATTTTTTGTACTTTTGATAGCTTATTAATTATAATTTTTAATATTTTATATAAAAAAAAGTTTTTTTTTTGTTTATATATTTATATAAAAGTAATATTAGTCCAATCTATTTAGTACTAGTTATAGTTTATAACTATATTAAAGTATAAGTTTATAGTATTATATATTTTTTTTTATATATAATTAGAAATAATATAATATATATAGTAGTTTTTTATATAATTAGTTAGAATAGCTAAAAATATTATATAGAACTATTTTTTTATAATTTCTATTTTATAGCAAAAGTTAATAAACTATTATGTTTTATTATAAAGCAGATTATATAACTTTTTAAAATAAAAAAATTTTTTTTGCTAAGTTTTTAGAAATATTTAGTATTTTGCTACTGGAATAATCTTATTTTAGATGTTATATATAAGTAGGATCTAAATACAAAATATAAATATTTCTATATTTAGTATTATATAAAATATTGGTTGCCTAGAGGTTTGTGGGGGGTATTATAGGACTGGGTATTCTATTATATGTTAGAAGTGTGGCATGCTTCCGGCTTGTATAGCTGGGTTGTTAATTAGTGCAAGAAATAGGTAGCGTTTTATAGTTAGAAGTGTTTTTTAAAAGTGTATTTTTAGTGCTTTATTATTATATAGTAGTATATTGTTCTGGGTTAAAAGTTTTTTTTAATTTTATATACAGAGGTCTTTTTAGGATTATGCTTTAGTTTTAGGGGTAAGTACTGCAAGATTATTTTGTTATACGGGAAAGTTTTTATTATTATAGTTTTAATTAAAAAATTGCTAATTTAAAATAAAAAATACTAGTAATATTTAAAATTATTATATAAGGAATTAAAGTTTATATATTAGAATATATTTGCTTTTTATAAGTTGTGCAATATAGTTTTTTTTTAAACGCTTTGCTAGCTTTTAGTTTAAAATACTTTTTATATAAAATATATTATATATTTTTATAATAATCTTATTATTAATTATTTGTAGCGTTTATAGTCTAGCTAATTTAATATTTTTTATTAGTATTTTTTAAAGGTTTTTTAGTTTATATAAAGTTTAGCTATATTTAATATATAAATATATAGCCTATATATTGATTTTTTTTCTAATTATTATATAAAAGTTATATAAAATATTATTATATATATAAGGGTTAATTATTTTTTGTATAGTAGTTAAAAAGATGCTAGTATACTTAGTAATTTTTTTAGCTATAAACTTATATAGAAAATTGTTTAAAAATATTAAGGGTTGTTTTTTAAAAGCTTTAGCGTTTTTATATGTTTGCTTTTAATAACTTTTATATAATTAGCTATTGTTCGATATATTTATAAATATAAAAGATAAAAAAAAAAGTTTAATTATAATGTAAATTTTTGTATAGTTTATATAATAATAATTAGGAAATAGTATAATTGCGCGTTATTAATTGTATTTTTGTACGAAGGCCGAGCCGAGGTACGAACGGGTAATTAATTTTTTTTTTTTGTTAGTTTACTGCTAGAGGAACTAGAGTACGATACAGAATACGCGGTCTGTACGACTAGGTTAGGATTCCGTTTTTACTTTTGTTAATTTGTGTTTTTTAGCCAAGAACACTGATTAGTATTGGGTGGCTAGAGGGTACGATATTGTATGTAACAAAGAGGTAAAATAAATAACTATATATATTGATCTATTTTTTTAACTATTTGTACGAAGGCAAGACCTTCGTATAGAAGATTTTTATATAGTAAGAGAATTCTGCATATATATACTGCTTATACAATTGGACTAATCAGCCAATTACTAGTATTGTAAGAATAGTCTTGTATGCAGTTAGCAGTAGCCTTGTGCGTAGTTAACACTATTATTACAATATTAATAAATAATTTATAAAAAATATTTAAATTTATAAAAACTTTATATAAAAATAGTTTTATAATTTATATTTTTATTATAATTTAATAAATTAAGATTTTTAAGCTAAATTATTAAATATAAAAATAAATTTATTAATATTTTTATTAGTTTTATATATATAAACTTGAAATATTTTATAAATAATTATTATTTAATTAAAGTTATAATAAATTATTAAAAAAACTTAAATTATTTTAATAATATTACTAAATAGTTTTTTAGTTAAATAAAAATATATTTTTATTAATCTTTTAGTATATTTTTTTAATTAGCTTATAATATATTAAAATTAGCTATTTTTAGTTCAAAATATAATAATATTTTTATTTAGTTATTTTATTAATTTATAAACTTAGTTATTAAATAAAGCTTTATTTTTTATAAATTTATTAAAATTAATTTTTTATATTTTAGCTTTTTTAATATAAATAAAGTTTCATGTATTAAAAAATAAACTAATAAAATACGAAATAAATAAAATAACAAAACTAAAAAGTTTAAAATTAGTATTTTTAAATATATTTTTTATTATTAAATTATAGTTATTTTTTAAAAATACTAAAATAAACATAACAAAAAATTAGCGCTTTATTTTATTTATTTATTAAAAAAGTTCTACTAAAACTAATATAAAGTTATAAACTTATATAACTATAATATTTTTTAATATATTTCTAAATATATTATTTATTTTAAATTATTTTAATTTTAGTTTAAATTTTGTTTTTTTAAGCTTTAATTTTTTAATTTTTTTAAATTTTTTTTTAAATATTAGTATTAGGTGAGGCCAGGGGGGGGTCAGAATATTAGAGTAGAATAGGTTGTATTAGGTATGGAAGGGAATATTCTGGCGTAGCCAGAATATTCGCTATGGAGTGTGGGATGTGTGGGGCTAGGTCTGGTCCATGCGGCTAGGGCCCATGGGGCTGGTAGGTGTGGCTAGGGCGTACCCCCCCTACCCAACTGTATCAATTAGTTTGTTTAAAACATTTATAAAAAAATTTAATATAAAATTATTTAATAGTAAAAAGCTAGCTATACTTAAGAACTAAAGTTATTTTAATTATTTAAAAACTAAAAATAAAATAAAAATATTTAAAGTTAAGTTTTTTATAAGTTATTAGTTTTTAAATAATATAAAAATTAAAAGTTTTATTAAAGTTATATTAAAATTAGGTTTATATTATAAAATATATAATTTTTTATATTAAATATATAATTAAAAAGATTTTTTATTTATATTTTATAAACTATAATAAAATAAAAAAAATATATTTATTAAACGCTTATTAATAAATAATTAATAAGTTTAAAATAGTATTATAATTAGTTAAGCAAAGCTTTTATAGCTAGTTTATTAATACTATAAACAAAAACTTTAAGCTAAAAAAAAAGAAAAAAAATTAAAGTTTATAAAATAGATAGATATAGACTTTATATATATAACTATAGAATTATAAGTTGGTTTATATATAGATTTCCTATTTTATTGCTATATAGGTCTAGAGTTTTTATAGGTTTTGCTAAGACTATACTAACTATTATGAAACTAATCTTAATAAATTTATAAAAAATAAAACTTTATTTAATAATTAAGTTTATAAATTAATAAAAAAGTTAAATAAAAATATTATTATATTTTAAACTAAAAATAATTAATTTTAATATATTATAAACTAATTAAAAAAATAGACTAAAAATTAATTAAAAAATTATTTAGTAATATTATTAAAATAATTTAAACTTTATTAATAATTTATTATAATTTTAACTAAATAATTATTATTTATAAAATATTTTAAATTTATATATATAAAATTAATAAAAATATTAATAAGTTTATTTTTATATTTAATAGTTTAGTTTAAAAGTATTAATTTGCTAAGTTATAATAAAAATATAAATTATAAAACTATTTTTATATAAATTTAAAAAAATACTTATATAAAGTTTTTATAAATTTAAATATTTTTTATAAATTATTTATTAATAAAATTATTAAATTAATATATAATATTAAATAAGCTTATAAAAATTATTAATAAATTAAATTTGCTAGCTTAACTAAATAAAAATCTAATTTAAATAATTAAATGTTTAGTAAACTTGCTTATTAATTTTTAGCTTATTTTAAAAGTTCTAAAATATTTATTTTAAACTAATTAAAACAAACATTAATTATTAAAATAAAAAAATCTGCTTTATTTATAATAAAAAAAAGCACTTATTAATTAACTATTTTAATTAAAAGCTTAAAGTTTTAGGTATTTAATTAATAAAAAAAATCTATAATAAGAATAGCTTTAGTAGTTTATTTAATTTAAACAATAAATAGAACTAATAAAAATCTTTTTATTAGTTTTTTTATTTATTTTAACTAAAATATATAGCTAAAATAAATTAATTATTTTTAAAATATTTATTTAATTATAAATTAATAGTATTAGAATAAAACTTTTAGTTTTATATAATATTAAAGCTTATATTTTTTTAATAATTAGCTGCAAGTTTATATAATAAATTAAACAATAATTAAAAACAAAAATAGTTTGTTTAGTTAAATTTTAAAAGCTTTATAACTACTAAAGCAAAATAGTTAGTAAAGTTTGCAAATATTTAATATATATTATAAAAATTAATAATTAATAATTTAAAAATTAAATATTTTAAATTATTAATTTTAGTTATAATATTATTATTAGTATTAAATAATTAATAAAACAAAATATTCTAATAAAAACCTAAAAAAATAGTTAATCTAGCTAAATAATTTATTTTTATTAGCTTAATTTTTATTAATAATTATAGTTAAACTTTTTAGCTATAAATAATAAAATATAGACTTAGAAATATTAAAAAATATTAAAAAAATACTATTAAATATTAAAACAATTATTTTAAAAATAACCAAAATTAAAAAAATATAAAAAAAATTTAAGACTTTTAAACCTGAAACAAAAAAGGTTTATATAATAATTTTTAAAAAAAAAGAAAATTAAGCTATTATTAAAAAAGTTATATAAAACTTTTGGAATTATTTCTATTAAAATAAATAAAAACAATTATTTAAAAAGATTTTAAAAAAGCTTATTATAATTAAGTTTGTAATAATTAAAAATAATTATACTAAACTATTTAAAAAAAATTTAAAAATAATTAATATTTTATAAAAAAAATAAATTTAAATTAATTAAATAGTATTATAAAAGATTTTTAATAATAAACTAATCTTATTTTTAAAAAAAAAAACCTTTAAATATATAAAATTAATATAAACTTTTTTGTTTTTTTAGTTATTATATTTAAAAAGATTTTTTTTTTTTTTAAAATTGAAAATTTTATTGCTATTATAATTAAAATTTAATATAATATTAGAACTTAATAATAAAAAATATATTTTTAAGCTTTATTAATATTAAATATTTATATAATTTATTTTAATTAAAAAAAAATTTATAAATAAACTATTAGTTATAAATTTTATTAAATAAAATATAAAGTTAAATATTATTTTTATTTTATTTATATTTAAATTTATAATTAATTATTAATAAAAAAATATATATTTAAAAAACTAAATTATATTAGCTTTAAATATTAGTAGTATTATATTTAATTATTATAATATTATTTATTTTATAAAACTAGATATTATTAAAGCTTTTTATTAATTATTATTAATTATAAAATTATACTATTTTATTTTTTTTAAACTTATAAAAAAATATTGTAATAAAAAGTTTTATTATTTAGTTTAAAAATAAAACCTATTTAGTAACAAGTTTTTATTAATATATAAATTTAAAAACTTTTAAATAAATTTATAAATATTTATATAAATAATATTTTAATTTATTTTAAAACTAAAAAATAGTACTAAATTTATTATAAAAAAATAATTTATTATTTGTCACGGCAGGTGTCCTTTTAAGAGGCAAGGCTCCTAGTTGGGGTTCCAAATGTATATTAATCGTGAGATAAAGAAAGAAGAAGGAAACTAAGTAGAAATAATATGTGGAGAGATTTATGTATGTACGGTTGGATGGTTGTGTGCGCAATGGGTGGCCCGTGCCACCCATGGGTTCCCTTATCGATAAGGGGTCAGTGGGCCAGCCAGCCAGCCAGCCGTAACTTTATTTATATTAAGCTAAATATTAAAAAAATATTAAAAAGTTTTATTTTAATATATTTATTATTAATTATTTAAAAATAGTTATAAAAACTCAAATAAAAATTAAAATTAATTTTATAAAAATTTAAGCAATTTTAAATTAGAATTTTAATAATTTTAAAAATATTAAATTAATCTAGTTATTTTTTAAGTTTTATAATTATATTTATATATTTATTTATTATATTAGTAAAATTGCTACTTTTTTAAATTAGTTATTAAACAAAAATAAGTTATTTATAATAGCACTAAAAAAAAAATAAGGTTTTAAATATATAAAATTATTAATATATAAAATATTTGTTTTAGTTTTTTTTAAACCTAGCTAATTAATATAAATAAAAACAAATATTTTATATAATATAATAAAAAGAATTATTCAGTAGTAATAAAAAAATATAACTTAAAAACTTATAAAATATTTTTTTAAAATAATAATATTAACTAAATAAACTTATTTAATTTTAAACTATAAACTTTTAGTAATAATATAAACTTTAAAATATTACTACTTAAAGCTTTTTAAAACTAAGTTTTTTATAATAACTAATTATTAAACTTTATTATATTTTTTAAATAAATAGATTTTATTAATATAATAAATATATTAAGCTAACTTTTTATTAAATTTTAATATTACTTTTTAATATTAATTAGAATAAAAAAATATAATAGCTAATATTTTATTAAAAAAAATAACTAAACTTTTTATAATTAAAGTTAAAAAAGCTAAAAAAAATAATAATAATATTAGTTCTACTTAATAAAATACTAAGTTCTATATTAATTATAGACTTTTTATTTAATACTTTTTAAAAAGCTAACTTAATAAATTTAATTAAATAAAAAAACTAGTTATAAAATCTAAAAAATAAAAACAAAAAGTTATATATATTTAAAGTTATTTAAAATAGAACTATTTTTTTTTATATAACTTTAATTTAAAAAACTTATATATTTTTAATTATTATATACTAAAGTTAATATAAAACAATTAAAATATTAAAATAAAAATATTATTAATTTTATTTAAAATATAATTATAAACAATATATATATAATTATTATAACTATAAAAAAAAATATTATAAAATAAAGTTTTTGGCTTTTTTTATTTATTATTTATACTAGCTATAATATAGTAATATATAATAATAAATAATAAAAATATACTATTTAACTAATAGGGTTATAATTATATATAAATGTTTATAAACAAGTTTAGCTATTTAATTATAATTTTATTTAGTAAAAAAATAAATATTATAGAATTACTAGCTATATAATACTATAAAAGTTTATATAGATTTTTTAGTATACTAAACATATAAATATTAAATAATATAAAACTATTTATTTTTAAGTTTATTGTAATAATTAATAGTTTTATAAGTACTAAGTACTATTTTAGTAATATTTATTATTTTTAAACTTAAAAAATAATAAAATTAACTAATTAAGAACTAAACTAATAATTTTATTTTTATATTAATAAATACTGAAACAATTAAAATATTTATTTTTTTATTTTAAATTTTATATATAATTTTTTATAATATTTATTAATTAATATATTATTACTAAAAATAGTAATAAAAGTTAAAACATAAAACTTTTTAATAGTAAATATTAATAAAATTATTATAAATTTTAATACTAAGCAGCAAGCGTTCGAACTAGTTTACTAAACTTAAAATATTTTAAAAATAATATATAATATAGCAACTTTTATATAAAAATAATATAAGCTATAAGCCAATAAAAAAAAACAATTAATAGATTTTAAAATAAAAAATAAAATCTTTTTAAAAAAAAAAAAGCTTTATAATATAAATATTAAGTATTAGATTAGATTTTTAGTTAGTTAAACTTTTTAAAATTAAAAAAAAAAAAATTTAGCTATATTTTTAATTTGCTTAATTTTTATAAAATAAAAAACTTATTTTATATTAACTAATTATAAAAAGCAAGTAATAACTTTTTATTTTAATAAATCTAATTATTACTTTTAGCTAAAAATATTAATAATAAAGCAAAATTTAAAGTTAAATAAATTAAACAATTAAAAGTATATAAAAAAAATAAAAAGCTATAATATTAAATTGTTTTAAAAAACTATAATTTTAATAATACTTAATATATAGCTTAGAATTTTAAAAATATGCTAATTAAGTTTAATTAATTTTATAAAATTTATAAAAATGAATATATATAATAATAGCTAATAAATTTATAAACAATTGTAAAAATAATAATAAAGCAATATAATATAAAAAAACTATATAAACTTAATATTATTAATAACTTTAAATTAAAATTATGTTTAAATTTTTGGGTTTAAAAAAAAGTAGTATAATAGTTAGTATAGTTTTAGCAAAACTTATAAGAACTTTAGACCTATATAGCAATAAAATAGGAAGTTTATATATAAACTAATCTATAATTTTATAGTTATATATATAGAGTTTATATCTACTTACCCTATAAACTCTGATTTTTTTTTCTTTTTTTTTTTTTTTAGTTTAGAGTTTTTGTTTATAGTATTAATAAACTAGCTATAAAAGCTTTGCTCAACTAATTATAACAGAAATTATATAAAACTTTTAAAATTATTTTTATTAAAATAAATGAAAATAACTAGTTAAAAAAACTTTAAAAAAGTTTGTTATAATTAAGTTTATAATAACTAAAAATAATTATATTAAGTTATTTAAAAAAAAATTAAAAATAATTAATATTTTATAAAAAAAATAAATTTAAATTAACTAAATAGTATTATAAAAGATTTTTAATAATAAATTAATTTTATTTTAAAAAAAAAAAACCCTTAAATATATAAAATTAATATAAAACTTTTTGTGTTTTTTAGTTATTATATTTAAAAAAGTTCTTTTTAAAAAAAAAATCTAAAACTTTATTATTATTATAACTAAAATTTAATATAGTACTAAAACTTAACAATAAAAAATATACTTTTAAACTTTATTAATATTAAATATTTATATAGTTTATTTTATTTAAAAAAAAATTATAAATAAACTACTAGTTATAAACTTTATTAAATAAAATATAAACTTAAATATTATTTTTATTTTATTTATATTTAAACTTAAATTAATTAAATATAAATTTATAATTAATTATTAATAAAAAAAAATATATTTAACAAATAAAATTATATTAGTTTTACATATTAATAATACTATATTTAATTATTATAATATTATTTATTTTATAAAACTAAATATTATTAATTATAAAATTATATTATTTTATTTTTTTTAAACTTATAAAAAAATATTTTAATAAAAAGTTTTATTATTTAGTTTAAAAATAAAACTTGCTTAATAGTAAGCTTTTATTAATATATAAATTTATAAATATTTATATAAATAATATTTTAATCTATTTTAAAACTAAAAAATAGTACTAAACTTATTATAAAAAAATAATTTATTACTTATATTAAACTAAATATTAAAAAAATCTTAGAAAGTTTTATTTTAATATATTTATTATTAATTATTTAAAAATAATTATAAAAGCTAAAATAAAAATAAAAATTAATTTTACTAAAATTTAAATAATTTTAAAAATATTAAATTAATTTGGTTATTTTTTAGGTTTTATAATTATATTTATATATTTATTTACTATATTAATAAAATTACTGCTTTTTTAAATTAACTACTAAAAAAAATTAAGCTATTTATAATAGAACTAAAATAAAAACAAACTTTTAAATATATAAAACTATTAATATATAAAACGTTTATTTTAGCTTTTTTTAAGCCCGGCTAACTAATATAAATAAAAATAAAAATTTTATATAATATAACAAAAAAAATTATTTAGTAATAATAATAAAATATATTTTAACAACTTATAAAATATTTTTTTAAAATAATAATATTAATTAAACAAACTTATTTAAAGTTACGGTATGGTGTCTTGTGGCCGGCAGCGTGGCTGCAACCCACAAGCTATACAAACCGCAATCTTCAATTCCTAGGTTACATGACTTACACCTGGCCGGCACCTGGCAATTACCTGACAGCTGCCCACACCTCCCACCAATCCACTTATAAAGAACCTACAACGTACCCTTGTAAAATTAGCCTTTTTTTTTCTTTATACTTAGATTCTAATGCAAAGTTCGCTTTTGGAATGAAGCCTTGCTTTCTCTGATTGCCTAACGTGTAATATTTAATTTAAAACTATAAACTTTTTGTAATAATATAAACTTTAAAATATTACTACTTAAAGCTTTTTAAAATTAAGTTTTTTATAATAACTAATTATTAAACTTTATTAATATGATAAATATATTAAGCTAACTTTTTATTAAATTTTAATATTATTTTTTAGTACTAATTAAAATAAAAAAATATAGTAGTTAATATTTAATTAAAAAAAATAACAAAACTTTTTATAATAAAAACTAAAAAAACTAAAAAAAAAAATAATAATATTAGTTTTTTTTAATATTTTTTAAAAAGCTAATCTAATAAACTTACTTAAATAAAAAAACTAGCTATAAAATCCAAAAAAATAAAAACAAAAAGTTATATATATTTAAAGTTACTTTAAATAAAACTATTTTTTTTATATAGCTTTAATTTAAAAAGCTTATATATTTTTAATTATTATATACTAAAATTAATACAAAATTTTAAAATATTAAAACAAAAATATTACTAGTTTTACTTAAAATATTATTATAAATAATATATATATAATTATTATAACTATAAAAAAAGCAAAATATTATAAAATAAAACTTTTAATTTTTTTTTATTATTATTTATACTAATTATAGTATAGCAATAGATAATAATAAATAATATAAATATATTACTTCACTAATAAAATTATAATTATATATAAATATTTATAATTAAGTTTAGCTATTTAATTATAATTTTACTTAATAAAAAAATAAATATTATAAAAGTTTATATAGATTTTTTAATATATTAAATATATAAATATTAAATATATAAATATTAAATAATATAAAACTATTTATTTTTAAGTTTATAGTAATAATTAATAGTTTTATAAGTATTAAGTACTACTTTAATAATATATATTATTTTTAGACTTAAAAAACAATAAAATTAACTAATTAAAAACTAGATTAATAATTTTATTTTTATATTAATAAATACTAAAATATTTAAAATATTTATTTTTTTATTTTAAACTTTATATATAATACTTTATAATATTTATTAATTAATATATTACTACTAAAAATAGTAATAAAAATTAAAATATAAAACTTTCTATTAATAAATATTAATAAAACTATTATAAATTTTAATACTAAGCAGCAAAGGTTTAAATTAGTCCGTTCGATCTAAAATATTTAAAAAATAGTATATAATATAGTAACTTTTATATAAAAACAATATACGCTATAAGCTAAAAAAAAAAAACGTTTAATAAATTTTAAAATAAAAAACACAAATTTTTAAAAAAAAAAAGTTTTATAATATAAGTACTAACTATTAAATTAGATTTTTAATTAATTAAACTTTTTAAACTTCTAAAAAAATAAAAATTTAGTTATGTTTTTAACTTGTTTAATTTTTATAAAATAAAAAACCTATTTTATACTAACTAATTATAAAAAACAAGCAATAATTTTTTATTTTAATAAATTTAATTATTATTTTTAATTAAAAATATTAATAATAAAACAAAATTTAAAATTAAACAAATTAAATAATTAAAAATATATAAAAGAAAATAAAAAACTATAGTACTTATAACAGTCAGTACAGTCTTGGCAAGACTTGCAAGGACTCCAGACCCACAGGGCGATAAGATAGAAGGTCTACGTACGGACTAGCCCATACCTCTATAGCTACACATATAGAATCTATATCTACCCACCCTATAAACTCTAATTTCTTTTTTTTTTTCTTTTTTTTTTTTTTAGTTTAGAATCTTTGTTTATAGTATTAATAAACTAGCTATAAAAGCTTTATTTAACTAAGCGTAACATTACTTTAAGCTTACTAATTATTTGCTAATAAGCGTTCAATAAAATATATATTTTTTATTTTGCTATAGTTAGCAAAACATAAATAAATTTCTTTTTTCTAGTTATATACTTAATACTAAAGATTATATATTTTATAATATAAACTTAACTTTAATATAACTATAACAAAACTTTTAACTCTTATACTATTTAAAAATAAACAACTTATAAAAAACCTAACTTTAAATATCTTAATTCTACTTTGGGCACCTAAACAATTAAAACAACTTTAGTTACAAAATATAACTAACTTATTACTTTTAAACAATCCTAAAATCTTTACTTCTATAGAAAAAAAAGAATATTTTATATTAGACTTTTTTATAAACACCCTAAGTAAACTAATACTTAAAAAAAAAAACAAAAAATTAAAACCTAAAAAAAACAAAAAATTAGGACCTAAAAAAGCAGAATCTAAACTAAAGCTAGAATAACCTAATATAAATAATACACCTAGAAATACAACAGAAAATATCGGAGCTATACAAGCTTGCAATTCTGCATTAGTTCTAGCAGAACTTTTCTAATAACTAAAAAAAATAAAGCACTAATCTCTTACTACGCTTATTCTAGCGCTCTTAAAAAACTATCGCAACTCAACCATAAAAAGTATATTTAGAAATATTAACTTCAAACCTTCCAGCCTTACTGCCCTACTTGCTTTTTAACTTATTAGTTTATTTATAACTGCCCTAAACCCCTTTTACGCCAAAAAAGCTAAAGTATAAAAAACCAATCCTAACAAATTTACAAAAAATAAAAACCTATTTAATAACTAGGTCTATAAACTAGCAAAAAAGTTAAACAAAAATATTACTACTTTCCGAACTAAAAATAGCCAACTTTAGTATATTATAAGCTAATTAAAAAAGCATACCAAAAAATCTATAAAAACGCGCTTTTATTTAACTAAAAAACTATTTAGTAATATTATAAAAATAATCCAAGCTTTATTAATAATTTATTATAATTTTAATTAAATAACTATTACTTATAAAACATTTAAAGCCTATATATATAAAACAAAAAAAAATATTAATAAATTTATCTCTATATTTAATAGCTTAGCCTAGAAGTATTAATTTGCAAAATTGCAATAAAAACATAAACTATAGAACTATTTTTATATAAACCTAAAAAAAAACCTATATAAAATTTCTATAAATTTAAACATTTTTTATAAATTATTTACTAATAAAGTTATTAAATTAGTATATAACGCTAAGCAAACTTATAAGAATTACTAATAAACTAAGCTTATAAGCTTAACTAAAAAAAAATTAAACTTAAATAATTAAACTTTTAGCAAACTTAACTACTAACTTTTAGTAAACTTTAAAAGTTCTAAAATATTTATTTTAAAACAGTTAAAATAAGCTTTAATTATAGAAAAAAAAAAAGCCTATTAAAATAATAAAACTTGTTTTATTTGTAGTAAAAAAAAGCATATATTAATTAACTGCCTTAACCAAAAACCCAAAATCTTAAGTGTTTAGCTAATAAAAAAAACACCTAATAAAAACAGCTCAAGTAGTTTATCTAACTTAAAAAATAAATAGAACTAATAAAAGTTTTTTTATTAGTCCTCCTACTTACTTTAGCTAAAATATATAGCTAAAATAAATTAATTACTTTTAAAATATTTGCTAAATTATAAATTAATAGTATTAAAATAGAAACTTTAGCCTTATATAATACTAGAGCTTATACCTTTTTAATAATTAGCTGCAAATTTGCATAACAAGTTAAGTAATAGCTAAAAACAAATGTAGTCTATTTAACAAAACTTTAAAAATTTTGCAACTACTGTAGCAAAATAGTTAGCAAAGTCCGTAAATACTTAATATATATAATAAAAATTAATAATCAATAGTTTAAAAACCAAACGTTCTAGGTTATTAACCTTAGTTATAATGTTATTATTAGTATTAAATAGTTAATAAAGCAAGATATTCTAATAAAAACTCAAAAATAATAGCTAATCTAGCCGGATAATTTATTTTTATTAGTTTAGTTTTTCTTTACAATTATAATTAAACTACTTAACTACAAACAATAAATTATAAACCTAAAAATATAAAGAAATGCCAACTAATATAATCAAGTATTAAAAAAATATTATTAGATATTAAAACAACCTTTTAAAACTAAAATAATTATTTTAAGTATAACCAAAACTAAAAAAATATAAAAAAAACCTAGGACTTTTAAACCTAAAACAAAAAAGGTCCGTATAATAACCCCTAAAAAAAAAAAAAACTAAGCTATTATTAAAAAAATTCTATAAAACTTTTAGAACTATTTTTATTAAAACAAATAAAAACAGTTAACTAAAAAAACTTTATAAAAGCTTATTGCAATTAAGTTTATAACAACTAAAAATAATAATATTAAACTATTTAAAAAAAACTCAAAAGTAATCAATATTTTATAAAAAAAATAAACTTAAATTAACTAAGTAGTACTATAAAAAACTTTCAATAATAAACTTATCTTATTCCTAAAAAAAAAAAACTTTAAAGATATAAAGTTAGTACAAAATCTTTTACTTCCTTAACTATTATACCTAAAAAAGTTTTTTTTAAAAAAAAAATCTAAAACTTTGCCACTATTATAACTAAGGTTCAATATAGTACTAGAACTTAATAGCAAAAAACACGCTTTAGAACCTTACTAATACTAAATACTTATGCAGTTTATTTTTTTTAAAAAAAAGTTTATAAACAAGCTACTAGCTATAGACTTTATTAAATAAAGTATAAACCTAAACGCTATATTTGTTTTATTTATACTTAAACTTAGGTTAACTAAACGTAAATTTATAATTAATTACTAATAAAAAAATATATATTTAAAAAATAAAATTGTGCTAGCTTTAAATATTAGTAGTACTATATTTAATTATTGCAATATAACCCGTTTTATAAAGCTAAATATTATTAAAACTTTTTATTAATTATTACTAACTTTAGAATTATGCCATTTTATTTTTTTTTAAACTTATAAAAAAGTATTTTAATAAAAAGTCTTATTATTTAGTCTAAAAGTAGAACTTATATAATAGCAGGCTTTTATTAATATATAAATCTAAAAACTTCTAAATAAATTTATAAATATTTATATAAATAATATTCTGATCTATTTTAAAACTAAAAAATAGCACTAGACCTATTATAAAAAAATAATCTATTGCTTATATTAAGCTAAGTACTAAAAAAATATTAAAAAGTCTTGTTTTAATACGCCTATTATTAATTATTTAAAAATAATTATAAAAGCTAAAATAAAAATCAAAATTAACTTTACTAAAATCCAAGCAATCCTAAATTAGAACTTTAATAATTTTAAAAGTACTAAATTAATTTAGTTATTTTTTAGGCTTTATAACTATATTTGTATATTTATTTACTATGCTAGTAAAATAGCTATTTTTTTAAATTAACTACTAAAAAAAAACAAGCTATTTATAATAGGACTAGAACAAAAATAAGCTTTCGAACATATAAAACTATTAGTATATAAAGCCCTAGTTCTAGCCTTTTTTAGGCCCGGCCAACCAATACAAGTAAAAACAAATGTTTTATATAACGCAACAAGAAAAGTTATCTAGCAATAATAAAAAAATATAACTTAAAAACTTATAAAATATTTTTTTAAAACAATAATACTAACTAAGCAAGCCTACCTAATTTAAAACTAGGAACTTTTAGCAATAATACAAACTTTAAAATATTACTACTTAGAACTTTTAAAAACTAAATTTTTTATAATAACTAATTATTAAGCTCTATTATACTTTTTAAATAAATAGATTTTATTAATATAATAAGTCTGCTAGGCTAACTTTTTATTAAACTTTAATATTACTTTTTAGTACTAACTAAAATAAAAAAACGTAGTAGCTAATGTTTTATTAAAGAAAATAACAAAATTTCTTATAATAAAAGCTAAAAAAACTAAAAAAAGAATAATAGTATTAGTTCTTTTTAACAAAATACTAAATTTTGTATTAACTATAGATATTCTGCCTAATATTTTCTAAAAAGCTAACTTAGTAAACCTAATTAAATAAAAAAACTAACTATAAAAACTAAAAAATAAAAACAAAAAGCTATATATATCTAAGGTTATTTTAAATAAAACTATTTTTTTTTATATAGCTTTAATTTAAAAAGCTTATATATTTTTAATTACTATATACCAAAACTAGCACAAAACAATTAAAATATTAAAACAAAAATACTACTAGCTTTATTTAAAACGCAATTATAAATAATATATATATAATTGCTATAACTATAAAAGAAATAAAATATTATAAAACAAAATTTTTAGCTTTTTTTACTTGTTATTTATACTATTTGCAATATAATAACACGTAGTAATAAACAGTAAAGATATACTATTTAACTAATAGGGTTATAACTATATATAAATATTTATAAACAAGTTTAGCCGCTTAATCGCAACTTTACCCGGCAAAAAGACTAATACTACAAAATCATTAGCTATACAATATTATAAAAGTTTATATAGATTTTTAAGTATACTAGACATATAAATATTAAATAATATAGAACTATTTATTTTTAAGTTTATAGTAATAATTAATAGTCTTATAAGTATTAAGCACTGCTTTAGTAGCGCTTATTATTCTTAGACCTAAAAAGCAATAGAATTAACTAATCAAGAACTAAATTAACAACTCTATTTCTATATTAACAAATACTAAAACAACTAAAATATTTACCTCCTTGCTCTAAACTTTACGTATAATTCTTTATAGTATTTATTAATTAATATATTACTACTAAAAGTAGCAATAAAAATAAATATATAAAACCTTTTAATAATAAACTTTAATAAAATAGTTATAAATTCTAATACTAAGCAATAAATATTTAAATTAATTTATTAAACCTAAAACATTTAAAGAATAGCACACAAAGCTGCAACCTTTATACAAAAACAATATAAGCTATAAACTAATAAAAAAAAAACATTTAATAGACTTTAAAATAAAAAATAAAATCTTTTTAAAAAAAAAAGGTTTTATAACATAAGTACTAACTATTAGATTAAACTTGTAATTAGTCGGCCTTTTCGAAATTTTAAAAAAACAAAAATTTAGCTATGTTTTTGATTTGCCTAATTTTTATACAATAAAAAACCTATTTTACGCTAACCAATTATAAAAAGTAAGCAATAACTTTTTACTTTAGCAAATTTAGTTACTGCCCCTAGCCAAAAATATTAATAGTAAAATAAAATTTAAAATCAAACAAGTCAAACAATTAAGAATATACAAAAAAAATAAAAAACTGCAATACTAGGTTGCTTAAAAAAGCTACAATCCTAACAATACTTAGTATGCAGCCTAAAATTTTAAAAACACGCTAGTCAAGCTTGACTAATTCTATAAAACTTACAAAAAAGCCCTTAGACCCCCTATAAAACTACAAAACTAAATATATATAACAACAGCCAATAAATTTACAAGCAATTACAAAAATAATAATAAAGCAATACGCCATAAAAAAGCTATATAAACCTACCGTTATTAATAACCTTAAGTTAAAATTATATTTAAATTTTTAGTTTTAAAAAGAAGTAGTATAACAGTTAGTATAGTTTTGGCGAAACCTACAAGAACTCCAGACCTACAAGGCAATAAAATAAAAGGTTTACGCACGGACTAGCCCATACTTTTGCAGCTACACACACAAAATCCATATCTACCTACCCTATAAACTCTAATTTTTTGTCTTCTTTCTTCCTTTTTTTTTTAGCTTAAAATCTTTGTCCATAGTATTAATAAACTAGCTATAGAAGCTTTACTTGACTAAGCGTAGCAGTACTAAGTTATTTAAAAAAACTATAATCTTAATAATACTTAATATATAGCCTAAAATTTTAAAAATATACTAATTAGGCTTAACTAATTCTATAAAACTTATAAAAATAAATATATATAGTAATAGCTAATAAATTTATAAATAATTGTAAAAATAATAATAAAGCAATATAATATAAAAAAACTATATAAATTTAATATTATTAATAATTTTAAATTAAAATTATATTTAAACTTTTAGTTTTAAAAAATAATAATATAATAGTTAATATAACGGTTAGTACAGTTTTAGCAAGACCCGCAAAGACTCTAGACCTACATAGCAATAAAATAGGAAGTCTATACACGGACCAACCTATAACTCAATAGCTATATATACAAAATTTATATTTATTTATTTTATAAACTCTAACTTTTTTTTTTTTTTTTTTTAGGTTAAAGTTTTTTTTTATAGTATTAATAAACTAGCTATAAAAGTTTTATTTAATTAATTACAATACTACTTTAAATTTATTAATTATTTATTAATAAATATTTAATAAATATATATTTTTTATTTTATTATAATTAGTAAAATATAAATAAACTTTTTTTTTAGTTATATATTTAATATAAAAAATTATATATTTTATAATATAAACTTAACTTTAATATAACTTTAATAAAACTTTTAATTTTTATATTATTTAAAAATTAATAATTTATAAAAAACTTAATTTTAAATATTTTTATTTTATTTTTAGTTTTTAAATAATTAAAACAATTTTAATTTTCAAATATAATTAGCTTTTTATTATTAAATAATTTTAAAATTTTTTTTTTTATAAAAAAAAAAAATTTAAATATTAGACTTTTTTATAAACGTTTTAAGCGAACTAATATTTAAAAAAAATTTTAAAAAAAACAAAAAGTTAGAACTTAAAAAAATAAAATTTAAATTAGAACTAAAATAACTTAAAATAAATAATATTTTTAGAAATATAATAATAAATATTATAATTATATAAGTTTATAACTTTATATTAGGTTTAATAGAACTTTTTTAATAAAAAAAAAAAATAAAGCATTAATTTTTAAATATACTTATTTTAATACTGTTAAAAAATAACTATAATTTAATAATTAAAAATATATTTAAAAATATTAATTTTAAACTTTTTAGTTTTATTACTTTATTTGTTTTTTGTTCTATTAGTTTATTTTTTTGCGTTTTAAACTTTATTTATACTAAAAAAGCTAAAATATAAAAAAATAATTTTAGTAAATTTATAAAAAATAAAGTTTTATTTAATAATTAGATTTATAAATTAATAAAAAAGCTAAATAAAAATATTATTATGTTTAAAACTAAAAATAATTTATTTTAATATATTAAAAAATTAATAAAAATATATTTTTATTTAATTAAAAAACTATTTAATAATATTATTAAAATAATTTAAGTTTTATTAATAATTTGTTATAATTTTAATAAAGTAGTTATTATTTATAAAATATTTTAAGTTTATATATATAAAACTAATAAAAATATAAATTATAAAACTATTTTTATATAAATTTAAAAAAAAATTTATATAAAGTTTTTATAAATTTTAATATTTTTTATAAATTATTTATTAATAAAATTATTAAATTAGTATATAATACTAAACAAGTTTATAAAAACTATTAATAAATTAAATTTGCTAGTTTAATTAAACAAAAATCTAATTTAAATAATTAAATTTTTGATAACCCTATTTATTAATTTTTAGCTAATTTTAGAAATTTTAAAATATTTATTTTAAAATAGTTAGAATAAGCGCTAATTATAAAAAAAAAAAAAGCTTATTAAAATAATAAAACTTATTTTATTTATAATAAAAAAAATACTTATTAATTAATTATTTTAATTAAAAGTTTAAAATTTTAAATATTTAATTAGTAAAAAAAGTTTATAATAAAAATAGCTTTAATAGTTTATTTAATTTAAAAAATAAATAAAATTAATAAAAGTTTTTTTATTAGTTTTTTTATTTATTTTAGCTAAAATATATAGCTAAAACAAATTAATTATTTTTAAAATATTTATTTAATTATAAATTAATAATATTAAAATAAAAACTTTAGTTTTATATAATATTAAAGCTTATATTTTTTTAATAATTAGTTATAAGTTTATATAATAAATTAAATAATAATTAAAAATAGAAATAGTTTATTTAGCTAAATTTTAAAAGTTTTATAATTACTAAAATAAAATAGTTAGTAAAGTTTATAAATATTTAATATATATTATAAAAATTAATAATTAATAATTTAAAAATTAAATATTTTAAATTATTAATTTTAATTATAATATTATTATTAGTCTTAAATAGTTAATAAAATAAAATATTTTAATAATAATTAATTTAGTTAAATAATTTATTTTTATTAGTTTAATTTTTGCTAATAATTATAATTAAATTTTGTAGTTATAAATAATAAAATATAAACTTAAAAATATAAAAAAATACTAATTAATATAATTAAACATTACAAAAATATTATTAAATATTAAAACAATTTTTTAAAAATAAAATAATTATTTTAGAAATAACTAAAATTAAAAAATATAAAAAAGATTTAGAACTTTTAAACCTAAAATAAAAAAAGTTTATATAATAATTTTTAAAAAAAAAAAATAAGCTATTATTAAAAGAATTATATAAAATTTTTAGAATTATTTTTATTAAAATAAATAAAAATAACTAGCTAAAAAGATTTTAAAAAAACTTATTATAATTAAGTTTATAATAACTAAAAATAATTATATTAAGCTACTTAAAAAAAACTTAAAAGTAATTTATATTTTATAAAAAAAATAGATTTAAATTAATTAAATAGTATTACAAAAGATTTTTAATAATAAACTAATTTTATTTAAAAAAAAAAAAAACTTTAAATATATAAAATTAATATATAGCGTTTTATTTTTTTAGCTATTATATTTAAAAAGATTTTTTTTAAAAAAAAAATCTGAAATTTTGCTATTATTATAACTAAGATTTAATATAGTACTAAAACTTAATAATAAAAAATATATTTTTAAGTTTTATTAATATTAAATATTTATATAGTTTATTTTATTTAAAAAAAAGTTTATAAATAAATTATTAGCTATAGATTTTATTAAATAAAGTATAAATTTAAATATTATTTTTGTTTTATTTATATTTAAATTTAGGTTAATTGAATATAAATTTATAATTAATTATTAATAAAAAAATATATATTTAAAAAATAAAATTATATTAGTTTTAAATATTAATAATACTATATTTAATTATTATAATATTATTTATTTTATAAAACTAAATATTATTAAAGTTTTTTATTAATTATTATTCATTATAAAATTATATTATTTTTTTTTTTAAAACTTATAAAAAAATATTTTAATAAAAAGTTTTATTATTTAGTTTAAAAATAAGACTTATTTAGTAGTAAGTTTTTATTAATATATAAATTTAAAAACTTTTAAATAAATTTATAAATATTTATATAAATAATATTTTAATTTATTTTAAAACTAAAAAATAGTACTAGACTTATTATAAAAAATTAATTTATTAGTTATATTAAACTAAATATTAAAAAAATATTAAAAAGTTTTAGTTTAATATATTTATTATTAATTATTTAAAAATAATTATAAAAATTAAAATAAAGATTAAAAATAATTTTATAAAAATCTAAGCAATTTTAAATTAAGATTTTAATAATTTTAAAAATACTAAATTAATTTTGTTATTTTTTAAGCTTTATAATTATATTTATATGTTTATTTATTATACTAGTAAAATTACTACTTTTTTAAATTAATTATTAAAAAAAAAATTTATTTATAATAGGACTAGAATAAAAATAAGCTTTTAAATATATAAAACTACTAGTATATAAAGCACTTGTTTTAGTTTTTTTTAAGCCTAGCTAACTAATATAAATAAAAATAAATATTTTATATAATATAATAAAAAAAATTATTTAGTAATAATAAAAAAATATAACCTAAAAACTTATAAAATATTTTTTTAAAATAATAATACTAATTAAACAAATTTATTTAATTTAAAACTATAAACTTTTTATAGTATTATAAACTTTAAAACATTACTATTTAAAGCTTTTTAAAATTAAATTTTTTATAATAATTAATTATTAAGCTTTATTATATTTTTTAAATAAATAGATTTTATTAATAAAATAAATATACTAGGCCGATTTTTTATTAAACTTTAATATTATTTTTTAATATTAACTAAAATAAAAAAATATAATAGTTAATGTTTTATTAAAAAAAATAGCTAAGTTTTTTATAGTTAAAGCTAAAAAAGCTAAAAAAATAATAATAGTATTAGTTCTGCTTAATAAAATATTAGGTTTTATATTAATTATAAACTTTTTATTTAACATTTTTTTTAAATTAATTTAATAGATTTAATTAAATAAAAAAACTAGCTATAAGATCTAAAAAATAAAAACAAAAAGCTATATATATTTAAAGTTATTTTAAATAGGATTATTTTTTTTTATATAGCTTTAATTTAAAAAGCTTATATATTTTTAATTATTATATATTAAAATTAATATAAAATAATTAAAACATTAAAACACAAATATTATTAGTTTTATTTAAAATATAATTATAAATAATATATATATAATTATTATAATTATAAAATAAAACAAAATATTATAAAATAAAACTTTTAGTTTTTTTTATTTATTATTTATATTAGCTATAATATAATAATATATAATAATAAATAATAAAAATATATTATTTAACTAATAGGGTTATAACTATATATAAGTGTTTATAGATAAGTTTAGTTATTTAATTATAATTTTATTTAGTAAACATATAAATATTAAATAATATAAAATTGTTTATTTTTAAGTTTATAGTAATAATTAATAATTTTATAAGTACTAAATATTGCTTTAGTAATATTTATTACTTTTAAACCTAAAAAGTAATAAAATTAATTAATTAAAAACTAGACTAATAACTTTATTTTTATATTAATAAATATTAAAACAATTAGAATATTTATTTTTTTATTTTAAATTTTATATATAATTCTTTATAATATTTATTAATTAATATATTATTACTAAAAGTAATAATAAGAATTAATATATAAAACTTTCTAATAATAAATATTAATAAAACTATTATAAATTTTAATACTAAATAATAAATGTTTGAACTGGTTTGCTAAACCTAAAATATTTAAAAAATAGTATATAATATAATAACTTTTGTATAAAAATAATATAAACTATAAACTAAAAAAAAAAATGTTTAATAGATTTTAAAATAAAAAATAAAATCTTTTTAAAAAAGAAAGGCTTTGTAATATAAGTATTAATTATTAGATTGGATTTTTAATTAGTTAAACTTTTTAAAATTTTAAAAAAATAAAAATTTAGCTATATTTTTAATTTGCTTAATTTTTATAAAATAAAAAATTTGTTTTATATTAACTAATTATAAAAAATAAACAATAATTTTTTATTTTAATAAATCTAATTATTATTTTTAGCTAAAAATATTAATAGCAAAGCAAAATTTAAAATTAAACAAATTAAATAATTAAAAGTATATAAAAAAAAATAAAAAACTATAATATTAGGTTGTTTAAAAAAGCTATAATTTTAATAATATTTAATATATAGTTTAAAATTTTAAAAATATATTAATTAAGTTTAACTAATTTTATAAAACTTATAACAAAACTTTTAGATTTTTTATAAAATTATAAAAATAAATATATATAATAATAGCTAATAAATTTATAAGTAATTATAAAAATAATAATAAAGCAATATAATATAAAAAAACTATATAAACTTAATATTATTAATAATTTTAAATTAAAACTATATTTAAACTTTTAGTTTTAAAAGGAAGTAATATAACAGTTAGTATACTTTTAGTAAGATTTGTAAGGATTTTAGACCTATATAGCAATAAAATAGGAAGTTTATATATAAATTAATTTATAACTTTGTAGCTATATATATAAAGTTTATATCTACCCATTTTATAAACTCTAACTTTTTTTTTTTTTTTTTTTTAGAGTCTTTGTCTATAATATTAATAAACTAGCTATAGAAGTTTTATTTGACTGATTGTGACAGTTAGTATAGTTTTAGTAAAACTTATAAAAACTCTAGACCTATATAGCAATAAAATAAGAAATCTATATATGGACTAATTTATAATTTTATAATTATATATATCGAATCTATATTTATCTATTTTATAAACTCTAACTTTTTTTTTTTTTTTTTAGCTTAGAGTCTTTATCTATAGTATTAATAAACTAGCTATAAAAGCTTTATTTAACTAATTATGACAGTATATTTAGTAATTTTTTTAGCTATAAATTTATATAGAAAATTAGTTAAAAATATTAGGAGTTATTTTTTAGAAGTTTTAGTATTTTTATATATTTGCTTTTGATAGCTTTTATATACTTAGTTATTGTTTGATATATTTATAAATATAAAAAATAAAATAAAAAAAGTTTAATTATAATATAAACTTTTATATAGTTTATATAATAATAATTAAAAAATAGTATAACTATATATTATTAATTATATTTTTATATAAAAGCTGAGCTAAAGTATAAATAAGTAATTAATTTTTTTTTGTTAGTTTATTGCAAGAAAAACTAGAGTATAATATAAAATATATAGTTTATACGACTAGGTTAGGATTTTGGTTTTATTTTTGCTAATTTATGTTTTTTAGCCGAAAATACTAATTAGTGTTAGGTAGCTAGGGGGTATAATATTATATGTAATGAAGAGGTAAAATAAATAATTATTTATATAAAGGTAAGACTTTTGTACGGAGGATTCTTATATAGTAAGAGAATTCTGTATATATATACTGCTTATATAATTAGACTAATAGCTAATTGCTAGTATTATATAAATAGTTTTATATATAGTTGGCGGTAGCTTCGTGCGTAGTTAATATTATTATTACAATATATAAAATATTTTTTTAAAATAATAATATTAATTAAGCAAGCTTACTAAATTTAAAATTATAAACTTTTAATAATAATATAAAATTTAGAATATTATTATTTAAAACTTTTTAGAATTAAATTTTTTATGATAATTAATTATTAAACTTTATTATATTTTTTAAATAAATAAATTTTATTAATATAATAAATTTATTAAACTGATTTTTTTTTAAATTTTAATATTATTTTTTAATCCTAATTAAAACAAAAAAATATAATAACTAATGTTTTATTAAAAAAAATAGTAAAGGTTTTTATAATAAAAACTAAAAAAACTAAAAAAAAAACTATAGGATTAGTTCTTTTTAATAAAATATTAAATTTTATAATAATTATAGATTTTTTATTTAATATTTTCTAAAAAACTAACTTAATAAATTTAATTAAATAAAAATATTTTCTTTTATATTATTTTAATTTAAAAAGCTTATATATTTTTAATTATAATATATTAAAATAAAAATATTATTAGTTTTATTTAAATTATAATTATAAAAAAAATAAAAGATTATAAAATAAAATTTTTAGTTTTTTTTATTTATTATTTATATTATTTAATTAATAAGATTATAACTATATATAAATATTAATAAATAAATTTAATTATTTAATTATAATTTTATTTAATAAAAAAATTAATATTATAAAAGTTTATATAAATTTTTTAATATATTAAATATATAAATATTAAATAATATAGAATTATTTACTTTTAAGTTTATAGTAATAATTAATAGTTTTATAAGTATTAAGTATTATTTTAATAATATTTATTATATCTAGATCTAAAAAATAATAAAATTAATTAATTAAAAACTAAATTAATAATTTTATTTTTATATTAATAAATATTAAAATAATTAAAATATTTTTTTTTAATTTTATGTATAATTTTTTATAATATTGATTAATTAATTTATTATTACTAACAATAATAATAAAAAATAATATATAAAACTTTTTAATAATAAATATTAATAAAACTATTAATAAGATTCAAAAACAAAATTCAAAAAATTAATTAAACTATTAAATGGGCTGTATACAATATATCATACATAAAACAAATAATACGCATGGACAGAATATAATGTATTATACTATATTATTTATAAAAAAAAAAAAAAAAAAGAATATTTATACAAAGCATAAGTTTTTTATATTTATGTAAGAGCTTACGTTATTATACGAGCTAACATAACAAAAGGGAAATAAGGTCCCTTTTGTCCGGCCAAAGTCCAGCTAACATTTATACAACAGCTAAGCATGAACTCGTACTCTATACAAGTTGCACAATAAAGTTATAACTAATACTAGTTATTCTAATACTAGCTATTTTTTTTTTTAGTTATAACCGCCTATTATATAAAAAAAACAAAAAAAAGCAACTATATAACTGCTTAAATATATATATAAAAGTTTAATTACTAGAGAAACAACTAAGTTAGTAATCTAGTCTATACGTATAGCTGCTAGATTAATAAATTATTTTCTTCTAATAAAGTTATATAATAATATTATAAAACTACTATTTTAGCTGTACAGTTGGTTAAAAACTATAGGCCGAACGTTATTTAATAACTATTTAAGTTAAAGCTAAGTATTTGCTCCTGCTTTATGCAATAGCAAAGTTTGTAATTAGTTGGCTTGTCCGGTCGGTAGGCCTTGTACAGGCAGTTGCCAGTTAAAAGCCCTTAAGGTTAATATATATATTTGTACAATAAATACTATCTACCTTTTTAGCAATAGTAGTTGTATGCCAAAAATTATTAGCCAGAATAGCAATTATTATATAGTATTACTACTAATAAACAATTCTAATAATTGTTAGCTTATTATGGCGCTATGTATTAATATATATGTTTGTTTTTTTGTTATATATATGTTTGTTTTAGTATATTACTAACATTTTTGCTTTTTGTACGTAAATTAATAAAGCTTAGGTTGCTGCTATACTATTAGTTAATATATAAATCTAAATATTTGCTAATATATTTTTTATATATTTGATTATGCTTATTTTCTGCTAGGAGGGTTACTTTTATGTAGTTTTTATTTAGTTATATAGTACTACTGTTACTATATGTATAAAGAATGTTTGTATAGTATGCAGTGGTTATTTGTTTTGTAGCTATTGCTAAATTATTAGGTTCTAAGGTAATACTTATGTAATATATGTTTAGTGTTCGTACGGCGCTTAGTATAATTATTATGTTTGAAAGGAAAGGGGTAAATTAGTTATATAATAAAGAAAAATAGGGAAAAGAAAAATAGAAAGGAGTGACATTTATATTTGTTTTTTTTTTTGGAGTTAATTTATTATATATTACTTTTATACTTCTGACTTTTTTTTTTTTATAAATGCTATAGTTATATATAATTTTTTATATTTTATTAATAAATATTTCTATTTATATAATTAACTTGTTTATTAATACAAAGGTTTCTAAAGCTTGGTTTAGTATTTTTTTTATAAATATATTAGCTAGATTATTTTTATTATTAATCTATTATACTTTGGAAATTTTTTATTTTTTATACAATTTTTTTAATAATATAATATTAATTATTAGGTGTTTTTTTTACGTAGTACCAAGTTTAACAAAACAATTATATAATAATTTTAAATTAAAATATAGAATAGCTAGAATTAGAAGTAGTTGTAGTATAGTTATAATTTTTAAAAATATTGTATAAAAAGCAATAATACTATTAAAGCTATTAATTATGCTATATAATTTATTTGTAAATATGCTTTTTATTATTTTTTTATATTTGTTTAAATTCTAATATATAATATTTTTTTTAATTTTAAAGCTTAAATTTTTTTTTATATAACGTTTAATCCTTAGTATAATTATAAATCTAAATTAAAAGGTTATATTTATATTATTTATAAATAACCTGTTTATAAAAATAAATAGTTTTATATAACATAGGTTTATTAATATAAAAGTTAGGCCGCAATTTTTATTATCTATTTGCTACTAGATTTTTTAGTTTAAATTTTTAATATTGTATAGCTTAGGATATATAACTTGGGCAGCTATGCATAGGTTGTACGCTGCTTTAGGCTGGCAAATATTACTAATATATATATTTTTTGCTTGTTATAAAACGTATTACTATACAAAATCAGTTATATAAAAGTTAATCTAGTCTAGTTAGTTTGTTTGGCTTTTTTGGGTTAAAATAATATTCTTTTTAAATAAAAATATAATTTGTTTATTATTAAACTTTATAAAATAACCTAGTTAAAATATTTTTTTTAGCTTTATATAAAACTTGGCTTGCTATAATTTGTATTTTTTTTTTTTAAAAGCCTAGCAATACAAAGCTAAATATATTATCTATTTGCAATCTAGTAATATTAAAGTTGTCTAGAGGTCCTTTAGTAAAAAATAAGTATAGGTTATATATAAAAATAGTTATATTAAGCTTTTTATAGTAGTGCTAGTAATATATTTTAAACTAGTATAGACCTGATTTAGTAAATTTATATAATAGTTATATAATTTATAGAATTATTTTATTAAAATATTTTAATTTTAGTTTAAATAGTAGTTATATAAAGATTTTTTTGGCTAATTTGTTTTTTGATTATATATATGCTTATATAATATTTTAAAGTTTATTTAAAATATTAAAGTTATAAATTAGAAAAAGTCCTAGTATAAATAGTAATTTTTGGCTTATTTGCTATATTATTAGTAATTAAGTAAGCATTATTTTTTTTTAATATTATTATAGCTTTATATAATAAGTTAGAACTTTTTGTATAGTTTAGTTATTTTATTTTTTATTTTTTATACAAGCTAGGACTTAAAAATACAAATATTGCTATATTTTGTTAGATTATATTTTATAAATTAGAATATGCTTTATATAACAAGATTATTAATTTTAGTAGTGTTAGATTTTTTAAATAAAGCTTTAGGTATATTAATAATACTATTTTTGTATAGCTTAATAGCTAGGGTATAGTTTTGTTCTTTTTTAAAGGTTAGGAATAGTTAACTAATCTGTTATATAAAAGCTATATAAAATATTATAGCTTTTGGGGGTTGTCCGCGTTTTTTTTATATAACAAAGGCTTAAAAGGGTTATATTTTGTTTTTTTTTTTGGTATATTTGTCTAAAATATTTTTTTTAGTTGTATAGTAATAAGGCTTAATTTATATCTATTTAAATTTGATTGGGCTGTTTATTAAATTAATAATTATATTAGATCTTTTAATTAATTTGATTTTATATGGTTTATTTTAGCTTTTTTTCTTCTACTATACTATTATTTTGTTGCGTAGGAGTAATAAAAGTATATTGTATAAGGCTGGCTTGTTGTACTGGTTGATTGTACGGTTGATTTTAACCTTTGTTTTTTTGTTGCGTAATATTTTTATAGCTTTTTTGATTGTTTCGGCTTTTTGTATAATATTAGGTAAAAGGGGTGAGTTCTGATTAATTCTAGGGTAAGCTTTAAAGACAAAGAGGGTTAATATAAGGCTGTTTGGTCTAGTAGTATTGTTTAGGGCTTTAACTACTATTTAAAAAATTAATTTGTTTTTTATATAATTATTAATTTTGGCTTTTAGTATGTTATATATATAGTAGAAAGGGCTATATGCCTTTTTGATTTTGCTAATTGCCTAGTATGCCTTAATAGGCATTATATAGCACTAGGTGCTTATAATTTTTGCTTAGTTCCAAAATTTTTCGGATAAAAAGTTTATATTTAAGTTATATATAATATAGTTAAAAGGTTTTTAATATATATTAATTTAGTACTTATATAGTATTTTTTAAATATTTTATATAAATATTAATTTAAAAAAGATTATTGCTTAAAAAGATATAGTAGTATTAATAATATAAAAGATTTGTTTGTTGTCTATTTGTATAGTATTAATTATAACTTTATAATTAAAATTATAATTATTTTTGATTAAAAACTTGAATTATTGAAGTGCTAGGTTATATAATTAATAGTAGTAATAGAATTTTTAGATTTTTTCTAAAATTAAATAGTTAATATTATATCCTATATAACTAAGCATTATATGTAGTCTTTTTATATAAGAATGTTCGAATTAATAGTATAGTTGTTATAACTCTATTTTAGTAAAGTATAGTCCAGCTTTGTAAGAGCTTATATTAAAGAATAAGTATTTTTATTTATGTACGATAGGAATAGTCTTTTTGTTTTTTTATATAATAATATTCTTTATATTATTAAAGTAAGCCTGCAAGTGGTTAGTATTTTTTAGCAAGAATAAGAATAGTGTTGGGCTATCCAGGATGTAGTACGTTGTTATACTAAAGGAATTATCCATTTGTATGGTACTTATGGCAGTAATTATATTACTGCTGCTAAACCTAATATTTGTACTGCCTAGGGTCCAGTCTATTTTTATATAAAGGTAAAGTTTGAGATAGGCTTTTAATTGTGTTTTTCTTACTATTAAATAGTTCGAAGCGCTTATATTCTAAAGTTTGCTTTAGTACTTTATATAATACTAGTTATTAAGGGTAAACTAGTTAGACAGTATATCTATTTTACAATTCTAAATATTTTTTTTAGTTATATAGTAAATAAAAATATTATTTATTAAAAATTAAATAAATTAGCTACTAAATTTTTTATTAAGTTTTTTATTGCTTTTGTCCAATTTTAGATATTTTTTATATTTTGTAAGATATACTAAGAACTTTTTAGGTATAAGTTCTGCCTTATTAATTATTTTATATAAATTAAAATATTAATTTTTTATATAAGCTTGTTCTTAGGGGGTATGTTTAGTTAATTAACAACTTTCTTTATAGCATACAAAGCATTTTTTGTTTATATAATAGTTCTAGTTTTTCTAGTCTTTTTAGTAGTCCTATTGTATGCCTGGCCTGCTTAATAATCTAAAAAATCTATATTATTAGCCTTTTATATAATAGCTTTAATTATACCTTTTATTAATAAAATAAATATTATTATTTTCTTATATAAAGCTTTTTAATATATTATCTAATATTATTTAAATATATGTTTAAAAGTCTAAAAAAAAACCTTTATTTGTTAGCTTTTAGAATATAAAAGCTATAGCTAATTCTAGAACCTTTTAGTATACTTATATAATTGTTATATTTAGCTAGATTTTTTCTTAATAACTTATATTAAATATTTGTTATATTTTCGCAAGCTTATTAATTATAAGATTTAATATTTTATATAATACTAAATCTAGGTATTTTTTTTTTATTTATATAAATATAATTATAGTCTAGTTAGCTTAGTACTAATTATAGTTTATATTAGTATTAAAATAAATATTTATTATATAATAGATTTTATATTAGGTTTTTTTAGGTCTAATTTAGTATATAAAATAGTTTTTTGTATACCTTTCAAAAATTATTAAAAATATTATATAGTATTAGTTCTTTATAATTCCAAGTTATTAGTATATATTTATAAATAGGCGTGCTTTATTATATAAAAGGTTATATAGCTTGCTTATATAGTTTTTTTTTTTTTTTTATATTTTTTAAAAGATTGCATATTTTTTAAAAGGGATTATTCTGTTTTATACAATCTTTATAAAGGGTAGGTCTAAAAATAGGTTGCTTGCTATAAGGTCTGGTGTTGTATAAAGGTATACTTGTTGTAATAGGGTCTAAGGAAAGTTATGAATAATAGGGTATTTATATATAGGTTGGAAGTTTGGTTTATGACCTGCTTTTGTTGTATGTCTATATGTGTGTTTAGGAGTATTTTAAAACTTGATAGTGGATCGTATGGGTGGATAGGGGGTCTGATCCTTAGGGGTTTGGAATTATATGTTCTTTAGAGGTTTAGGCTATGTAGGTTCTGGTTGTCTGATCTCTGGTTCTGCCTTTGTTCGTACGATAGGTGTAGGGGTAGGCTGAGGGGTAGGCCAAAGTTGTTGACTTGGTGTAGGGGAGACTGAGGGTTGTTATATAATAGGAGTAGGGGTAGGTTGAACAACTGATAGCTTTGGAGAGTTTTTAATAAGTTTGAATTCTTTTTGTGCGATTTAAGCAAGGTTTTTTATATATATATTTAGGTTGTTTTGTGGCTATATTTTTTTGTATATAATAGTTTTAGAAAGTTTTATATAAATATTTATATAAAGTTTTGCGAAATATTTAGGTTTTTATTTTATAAAATTTTTTTTATATGTTTTTTAAAATATTTGTTTGTTATTAATTATATGGTTATATTTTTTAATTTAAAAAGTTATATATATATTAAAAATTATTTTTAATATTATATTTAGATCGATTAGTTAGCTTTAATATTAAAAGTTAAATATATTTTTTATAGTTTTAAAATTAATATTAAGTTTTAAAGCGAGCTTATTATACATAAATTAGAAATATGCTTTAGTAACTTTTATAGTTTTGTGTAATAAATGTAATGTTATAGTAAAAAATTAAAAAAAAAATATTATTTAGTTATTATATAGTAGTATAGTTAAAAATAATATAATTATATATTATTTTTGTTTTTTTTATATAGTACTTTTAATATTTTTTATAAAAAGTTAATATTTATATATTAAAAATTAGATCTTTTTTATTTTTTTTATAACAAATAAATATATTTAATAATTTATAATATAAATTATTTATTTTATTTTATATAGTATTACTATTGCTATTTTGTAAAAAAATAATAGTTATATAATAAAAATTTTAAAATATAATATAAAGATTTATTTAAATAAGTTTAATTTTGTTTTTATTTTTGCTAATTTATAGTATATTTTTGTAATTTTTTTTAAAATATTTTTATAACTACTAATTAGTATTAAATGGGCTATATATAATATATTATATATAAAACAAATAATATGTATAAATAAAATATAATATATTATATTATATTATTTATAAAAAAAAAAGAAAAAAAAAATGTTTATATAAAGCATGAGTTTTTTATATTTATGTCAGAGCTTACGCTATTGTACGAGCTAATATAACAAAGGGGAAATAAGGTCCCTTTTGTCCGGCCGAGGTCTGGCTAATATCCGTACGACAGCCGAGCGTGAACTTGCACTCCGTGCGAGTTGCACGATAAGGTTGTAACCAATGCCAGTTATTCCAATATAAACTAAATAAATTATTTTTTAATTATTTTAATAAATAAAAATATTAAAATAATTATTAGTTATTATATAATAAGTTATAATTAATATATTATATAAAAAAAAATTATCTAAATAAAACTTAAATATAACTTGCTAAAAAAAAGATCTTTATTATAACTTTTATAAGCAAAAGTTAAGCTATAATATAGAATAAGTGGGGCTAAGTCATGTGACAAGGACCTAGTCGTATGACGTAATAGACTGTTAGGCAAAAGATCTAAAGGAACTATATAGAACTTGCTAATTAATTAAAGGAGATTATTATCTTCTGAATAGAGTCAATTGCAGGCCTTAACTTTCAGGCCCCTAGTAAGATTTAACCCTTGCTATTGAAAACTTCGCACCTGTGCCTGGGTACGTGTCTCCCCCTCCCCCGCGGTTTCAGACTAGATGTCTAGATACCTCTTTCTCGAACATAACCTTTAATAGAATTCTCAAGCCAATGTGTTGTTAGCGGGGTAGGAATGCTTATACGCGCGGTATATGTATATGCGAAATCTCTATCAAAAGCTACCGTAGGTGGGGGGGAGCGGTCATTGTAGAGCACTGTTAAGATCGACGGCCGACGCATATGGCCTACATTCTCGACTGAAACCAATCATACGTCAAATCCTGGCTTTCGGTGGCTGACTACACAGTCCACACTGCAACCCCCTGGATTTGGGTGTGTTGCAGCTGAGAGGGATGATCAGCCATGCAAATACAACGGTTTCATGTACACAGTATCCTTAAGTACGGGAACACGCGCTGATTTCGGTCCCGAGGACGGTAAATCCATATATCCGCGGCTCGAGAGTCCTGGTGTGATAATAAGAGTGACCGAATCGTTGGTGCCTGTGGCAGAATAGTCACCTATTGCTCTCCCTTAAATCCTCCGGGGTCGCAACTAACATTGCACTCCAATCTTGTTTCCCAGACTTTGTTTAGGAGTCTCAGGTGCTAACTCTCCAAGGTGCGTGTGATAAATCATTTCGGGCAGCGTCAATTCATCATTCACAATGGCCGTTGCGTTTGACGTCTGCTTTTCTCCGCTTTGATCGGATGGTTCTACCTCGGACAAAGGGATAGTACCGTATTTTCGAACTCAATCGATGAACAAATCGATCAGTTCTATCAGGTGTTACTAATCTAGGTACATTTCTTAGCGTCTCTTTGATATTCTTCTTGTGTGATATTACTATGTTCAATTTGCCTCTTGATTGTGACCGTAGCAACCTCTGAGTACCTAGTATGTAGAAGGAATTTATCCCATCTAGATCTTGCTATGCTTCTTAGCTCTAATTTCAGACAATATTGATGATATTATACAACAGTGACCAGAATGACGTGGAGGTCGTATTCGACGACTTTACGACGAAAAGAACCCTTCTTCAGCTAAGGTATGATTCACGCCACAGTCACTCTACCGTAAATGCAACACTGGGATATTAATCTTCAAAAGCTAGCCGATATGCCAGGCGTAACTACTTTTAATGGAGCGCAATAGTCAATAGATGATGATAATTACAGCTTGGTAATGATCATATCCATGTCGGTTTGCTTTGTCACCCAGCTGCCATGAATCTTCCATTTGTGCTTAGGCGGCGGCGATGCTAATGTTGCATCAAAATGCCTGCAGAACTCAACGACTACCTTACTTATGATCATCATTGCGATATTTTTACCGATGCAAGTATGAGTGCCAGCGCCGAACTAATGATGAAAAGTTAAATTCGTCATCGCCACTCATAAAATAGGATAAATATAGGATAAGATAGAGGGTATGAGAGATTGGGGAGATGGGAGCACTTACTGAAAATAGACATTGGTTCATCCGCGCCCTTTCCGCCTTACTCGCTTCGAGCCATCTTTCGGGCCGAAATTTGTCAGGATCTTGCCCAAAAATTCCGTCACGATGCAAAACCCAAGCATTAACACCCACGATAACACCACCGGGAATATAGTAGCCATCAATCGTGACACCTCCAGGTGGTGCTTTGCGTTCAAGGACTGTACCCGTGTTTGGGTGTATTCGGAGTGTCTCTTGAATCACAGCATTGCTACACGATTCATTGTCAGTTTTTAATGTCACCGTCCGATTTTCAACAAACACCATGGTATGGCGGCATGGCCTATAAACAGACGTTAAAGCTTACAGGTAGGGAAGTTTCGAAATTTCCGAAAATGATGCTACGCTAGAGGGGGGGAAGTTGTCGCTGACAAGTTGTATTTCATCACGGAGCTTGCCCAAAACGCGCTTGTTGCAACAAAGATAATACCAAATCGCACGGAGAGTGATAGCTAGCACATCATGCCCTGCTGTGCTAGTGCCAAGATCAGTCATTCGTTAATATTTGTGGCTAAATAG
Organism: Ustulina deusta; assembly: GCA_023159155.1. NCBI lineage: Eukaryota > Fungi > Ascomycota > Sordariomycetes > Xylariales > Xylariaceae > Ustulina > Ustulina deusta. The sequence goes on along the minus strand of JAJNNX010000004.1, from coordinate 386,104 downwards.
TAGACATACAGATTGATGAAGATGGCGGCTGTAACGTCTCTGATTGAGACCTTATCGGGATGCTTGTAGTGAACATCCAGGAGTTTACCTAGCATGTCTGTTTGAGGAGGCAAGAGTTCAGTTCTAGACCTAACTTCGCTAAGAGTATACTACCATGAGGGAATAGTCAATTAGTCTCTTGCATGAAGAACGCAGCAGCATTAACTTACTTTTAGAATTGGCTCCGACTCTTCCGCTTGAACGCGTGATCTTAAATAGCTTAAGAGGCGTTGAAGAACAGGTGCTTGTGTGAACTGTGCCTTAGTTAGCCAGTGTAACCACCTTGGAAATCCCAAATAAGACAAACCAAGCCAACTATGTAAAAGATCTTATCTGACGCTTCGATAAAACCATTCACATCTTGTCCACTTTCAAGCAACCCCAGATTTTTTGAAACATTTATTTCTCCAAGACAATCGAACGCAAGCAGATGCAGCCACAGTGACATGTCCATCTTTGTTGATCCGGCTTTGGTCCTATCCGCAAGCTGCGTCATGAATAGAGTGACACAATCGTTGATTTTGGTCTCAAACCCGGCAACAGAAGCTTTGGTGTAAAGCCCGCCAATGTTGCGCCTCAACATCGCATGACGGGAAACGTCCCTTAGTGAGAACAGATTCTCCAAGGGCTCATCACGGTAGATAGGTGCCCCAACTTCGTAGAAGTCGGACTAAGCATACCGTCGCTCCGTTAGAATTACTAGATAACTCGAGATCTAGGGGGAAAACGGATCATACCTTGGAGAATAAGTCTCTTGAATTGTAGATAGCTTGGAAAGCTTCTGGGCTGGCAAATGAAATGTGATTTAGGCCTATCCTAACGACTGGGCCATATTTCTTATGAGCCGTTATATTCCAACCGGGCATGTCTTCGTAATAAATCGCCGCAATTTTCCAGAGATTACTAAAGCTTGCTATGATTGGGCCAGGAATGACAGCCAAGTGTCTTTTCTGGCGAGTGCGTAGGAGCTGGATGCAGCATACCAATGCAATCATGCACACACAAAGCAGAAGATAGGACATTGTAATGGTGAGATCATATGAAGCTTGAAAATAGTGGGCACGGATGAGCACAGGTTAGATTTGGGGAAAAAACTAATACTTGGCCTTGCCACGATTCCAGATATATATAGAATCAGCAATTTCTTTTTGGAAGTATTAGGAACAGCATCAAAGTGCCGTTGCAATTGGCTGAGCCTACTTACCCCTCCTTCGGTGAGTGAGCCCAACCGATAAAACTTCCCCTGGATCGGAGAATGGTCTTGGCGAATCACACGTAGTAATCTAGCCAGTGTGAGTGACAGGCGTGGGTTTCCAACGATGGGATGCGGCGCAGGTTTCTAGATCTGACTCAATTGCTACATTGTATAATCCTCCACTAGGCAGATGCTGTTGTACAGTATTAGGTATTGCGGATGCAAGAAGGATTCCCATCAGATGGTTCAATGATCGGATATCTGAGCTTAAGACAGACCAAAGTATAAAGGGGTAGCTGTCATCGATTCACATATGCTTCAAATCATGTATGTAGCAGCTACCGATCTTTTACCACGTTCAGACTTGAACCTCAAAATGACAGCAATAATGGCTGACAGGGACTTGAGAATTACGGATCAGCTGATTCTTTCTTGCCAACAGAACTGTCTACCTTCTACTAAAACCCGCCTACAGCACAAGACGACGGCGTTCACCCGGGTAGAATCAGAATGCACTTTCGGATTAGATCATCACACACGATACTGGTGGGAAGCCTCTGGCTTCGCGCTGGCGGTATTGCTCAGTAGAGCAGGCTACTCTGAACATGGGCAAGAAAATATCTTGAAGTTCTTTCGAGCTATTACCCCAGTTCTAGGCCCGGCCTATGTACCTGGAAGACAGCAATGGAAAAGCTTCATGACAGACAATCACAACCCCATCGAGCTGAGCTGGGACTGGCGAGTTGGCGACCAATCACCCAAGATACGCTTTTCGTTAGAGCCTGTCGGTGTTAACGCGGGGACACACCTTGACCCTGAAAACATAATCGCCGGTGTGATGCTGAAGGGATTAATGATGCAGTTGTTACCCCAAACAGACATAGCGTGGCTAGAACACTTCCAGCGGAAATTGAACGGTGACGACCTGGCTGGCTTATACGAGAATCACCCATCGAAGGAATTCTACGCATTCGACCTGAACGAATCCGGCATTGTAAGCAAGGCTTATTTTTTCCCTGGAATCAAGGCTAGGGCAGAGGGATGCAGCAGTTTCGAAATCATCTCGGGTGCTATTGAAACAGCACCAGGCAGCACCTCGGACAAAATTCAAGGTCTTGAAATCTTTCAAGAGTGGGTCCAAGATCCTTCAACCCCATCACTAGATATCAACATGTTCGCCATCGACTTGGTTCAATCGACAGACCCGCGCTTCAAGATCTATTTTCGGAGCCGTAGCACCAGTTTCCAATCTATCAAGGATACCATTTGTCTTGGGCATCGCATTTGTGACCCAAACATTGAGCACGGCATAAAACGTCTTAGACTTTTCTACCGTTCATTGTTAGGCATAGGAGAGGGAATTTCAGATGACGACCAGCTCCCTGATGTAGATCATCCAACAGCTGGTATTCTATACAATGTGGAATTCAGGTATGGGAGAAAACAGCCCCATATCAAAGTTTACTTACCAATCCGGCATTACGCACCAAGCGAAGACGGCATCCTCTCCGCCCTTGATTCACACATGTCTCGTTTTAGGAAAAATCCCTCAGCTCCAATGTATATGACACAGTATACGGATGCTATTCGAACATTGTTGTAGGTTTCTCCTCTGGTTCGTTACCAATTCGTGTAGGGCTGGAACTAACCGAGACTTGATATGATAGTGCACCGGGATCAACGAGCTTGCGTAGAGGCCTACACACGTATGTTGCATGCTCGATAGAGCCTGGTGCAGAACTACGGGTGGTCTCATACATCAACCCATACCAACTAAATCCTAATCTGTCGCCGCCACTCCCAGCGGCAATGGATTAGGTACCATGGCACCGATATAGAATACATGCAGCTACGTTTCGATTATGCCTTGCCCTGCTCTACAGTACATGGAAGAGATCAGTCATACATAGTAAGAAAGCCCTGTTGCTTCTATTGCTGCGAAGTATCATGTGCATTAGCAGCGTGTAATCTTTACATGTAAAATAAGGACCGAATGCTACTTATTTTCAGGCATCTCTGCTTTTCTATTGGTGATATCTAGGGCGCAAGATATAATAGGATTTCATTAACTGCGTAGCGGTGTAGACTTGTAGTTGTACAGTACACTCGGTTAGGGCATCCAATCCATTAAAGGACAGGATCATCCAATACGACCTAGGGATCTTGTTTTGCACTGCATAACCTTTTAGTCATACGCAGCCAAAAGCCCTTCTGTTGTATTGCTGAAAGATATTATTTGCATGAGTAGAGCATAATCCTTATATGTAACATAAACACCGAATGCTACTTCTTTTTGGGTATCTCGGCCTTTCTATTGGTGATATCTAAAGCCTAAGATAGGATAGGGTTTCATCGATTGCGTAGCGGTGTATCTTACAGTGCACTCGCACTCGGTTGGGGCGTCTGATCCTTTCAGGGGATGTTGGTTTGTACTGCATGACTTTCGGGGTGATCCTCATGCGATATTGAGGTAGCATTGACCGTTGGACTCCGCTTCCGTTAACGAAAATCGGCGCCAGGGGTACCATCAGTAGACCAGACCTCTGTAGTTGTTTCGAAAAAAAGGATACAGCTCGTCAGAACACCTAAGAAACGTTCCAGCATGCTACCAGTAATGAGTAGACATTACTGACAATCGGATCTCGTGCAAGTACACTACCTATGTAGGCACTTTTTAGACTCACATGCCTGTCTAGAACTTTGAGGGATCCACAAGGACCGTTGGGATTTTGGTCTATTTCACCGCCGGCGCTAGAGCAGTAGTGACACCATATCGTAGGCACGGTCTTCATATTTCCCTCGTGCGGAAATATTTAACATTCGTTTCATATATGGGCCGTCTCTGAGACTATTGACACCTACGGTGATCTTGGTTTCTCAACACTTGAAAAAATCATTTTGCACTTGCCATTTGCCGGGAACAAAGTGCCCCGTCCCGGTATTCATGGACCCAACACGCGAGGATGCCATTCACAATGAACGCTACGTTAAAGTGATATGCGTTGGAGCTGGTGCGTCTGGCATATGTTTGGCGTATAAGCTCCAACGATCATTCAGGTGCTTTTCTTTAACCGTACCAACCCTCCATAGTGCATAAAGGGTATAATTCATACACTAATAGTTTTGAAGATATATGACAAAAACCCATGCATTGGCGGCACTTGGTACGAGAACCGGTACCCAGGATGTGCATGCGACGTTCCATCGCACAATTATGTTTACTCTTTCGAGCCCAAGGCGGATTTCCTTTCAGTTTATGCCAGCTCAGGAGAGATTCAAAGTTATTTCGAGGGATTTGTGCAGAAATATGACCTCTCGAGATTTCTTAGATTGTCTTGCTTGGTGAAGGAGACGTCGTGGAATGAACATGACGGACGATGGGAGGTGGAAATACACAACTTAGTTACGGGTGAAATTGTCCAGGACTGGTGCCACATTCTCGTCAACGCATGTGGATATTTGAATAAACCGGCATGGCCAAAAATACCAGGAATGCAAGACTATGGCGGCACCTGCGTCCATAGTGCAGACTACGATACGAGCATTTCTCTCACCAACAAAAATGTGCTGCTTATCGGATCAGGGTCTTCTGCAGCGCAGATTTTGCCCGCAATTCAACCCAGGGTCAAAAGTGTCACTATCTTTATTAGATCTCCCTCCTGGCTGCTGCCCGACATATCGTCCGAGGCAGGGAGATTCACCAAGGATGAGATCGAAAGATTTGTCAGAGAGCCAGAGAGCGTCTTGAGACTTCGGCAAGACAATGAGAGAACGATGAATAGCATTTTCAGTGTGTTTTTCCCACATGTCTGTTCCAATGGTAATTACCGAGTTAATTTGAAATGTAGGTCTCTATCTTAGAGGTTCAATTCTGCAAGAGCAATGCAGAAGTCTACTCGAATCAAGGATGAGAGGAATACTTGATGATAGGGAAGCTGAAGAGAGCTTGATACCTAAATTTGAAGTTGGTTGCAAGCGAGTCATCCCATCTGGTTTCAAGTTTTTAAAGGTATGAATCCTGTTCGCCGTGGGTGGTTCGGTGTTCGGTGTTCGGTGTATCTAGTGCTAACAAAAGAAGGCCTTGAAAAAGCCCAACGTTAGGGCAGTCTATGGCGGTGTCACCTCATTTACTTCATCAGGTGTGATCAGTGAGGATGGGAGTATTCATGATGGTGATGTTGTCATCTGTGCTACGGGGTTTGATACTTCTTACGTATCGTCGTTTCCAATCCTAGGCCCTAACTGCCGGAACCTGCAAGCAGAATGGGCCGAATCTATCACAGGGTATATGGGAGTAGGAGTTTCGGCTTTTCCTAACATGTTTACTTTGCTAGGACCGTATTCTCCGGTTTCAAACGGACCAACATTGATTGCCATCGAGGCACAAGCCGACTATATCTGTGCATTCGTCAACAGGTATCAAACAGAGCCATCAATCCATAGTATGGCTCCGAAAGAAGTCGCTTGTGCTGAATTTAAGGCCCACGTGAGCAGTTTCATGGCTAAGGCTGTGTGGACGGCCAACTGCCGCAACTCCCATAACAATCACGAGATTGGGGGTCGCACACCTACCACATGGCCTGGGAGCACATTGCACTACCTAGAGGCGATCAGAGAGCCCCGTTGGGATGACTGGAGCTTCACACATTCTACCAACCGATTCAGTTGGTTAGGCAATGGAATCTCGCAGACCGAGTGGGACCCCGTCGCTGATCTTGGCTACTACATCCGGCAGGGCGATGACGGTGCGTGGGGTAGCCGCTGGAGAAACAACGCAGTAATAAACAAGAGTGGGAGCATGCCGCCGCGAGAGTTGCATCGACAGACGAGATTGGCACCGGATTCGGCCAAGACGGACACTATGCCGCTGCAACGAGGTGACGGGCGGGACGCAGGCCACTAATGTTAGGTGCAGAGGTAACCATCAAGCTGGGGTCTGTTAGGGCTGCGGTTGGGTGAAATTGAGGTATACAGGCATAAATGATACAAGGTGTACCAATTGACTGATTTGCTAGTACCTCACAGCAGTATTGGTATGCATGATGAGCGCGACGAAGCGAATGGAGATCTGATTTATCTAGTTCCTAGGTAAACACAGATATACAATTCTTCTCCAGCTTGTATTATTCGAAGGTGATGATGCGAGAAACCGCAGGCTTGTTGGGAATAACTGTGTCTTCAGGCGAGATACTGCTCTTTCATGAAAACTTGATATATCAATGCTGCGGTTTAGTTACTGCTTTCATTATGTCTTTTCTTGAAGTATCCCGTTTCCACGCCTGCTACAAAAATGAATCCCGCCAGAGCAGCTAGGGCTATTTGACAACTATAGACAGTATTATTACACGAGATGAATAGAACCCCAGACCAACCTCACCTTTCATGCATCTCAAGTCCGCGTAATGTCCATGTGAGTCTCGACATGAATTCCGTTTCCGCGTCCAGTAGCATTATTGTGTTTGAAGAACTGGGCGCTTGACACAACTGGCCCAAGGGGTATCTGTCCCGCTTCCTCATCCCCATCGACCGTGGCATAAGGATTCTTGTAGTATTTGTTCAAACGTACTTCGTCTGTATCCCTTGTTTTGCGGCTCCCGGTATCGTTGGTGAGATGGGACATACGTTCTCTGATGAAACGCGGAAGGAGTGCATATAGTGGTCGTAGCCCTACCAAACAGGCAGCTGAAAAGTAAAAACCGCACTCTATGGCCGTCCATGTGAATGCGCCGTCGGCAACTGTGAATAATAAGTACTCAGGTTCCCAATAAGAAGTGTAAGTAAGGTAACCATACATGTAGGGTCATTGAGAATTTCATTAGCGTTGATAAAAAACACACTAGTGCGTACAGAAGAAGCTATGATACCTCTGGATTTGAGATGAGTACCTAGGTAAGTAAAGGTCGTAACAATTGGGAGGTCAAATGCTACTTACATGCTCCCTGTAAGGCATACAGCTGCAATACCTGCCTTTCGTGCAGTCGAAGCTTTAATTGTCCAGATAGTCTTGATTGGCAATATCAAAACCAAAACATCACCGATAATATTAGGAAAGTTGGTGAGTTTATACCAAAGTAGCTGATTGAAACATTTTCCGTTGGGAATACTTTTGTCCCAGATATATTCAAGTGGCATGCACTCCAACTGAGCGGTGATAACTGTAGCAACGCAGTTGGCAATAAGGAAAGCGATAACTGCCCAGCAGGCCGCCCGCGCCCACCTGTCTGTAAAAATACGTAGGTATAAAATACAGATCGAGACTCGCGATAACATATTAGATGGTACGTAGAACCAGTCTAATAAATAAAGCAAGAAGAGGAACGTTGTTATCTTGTTGGGGTCTTCCATCACAACGGCTGCAGCATGACGCCCCAAGCCAGCCTGGATGACGTCCACTATGTAAATCGTGAGATTGGTCAGCATAACGAGATGTATAATGTAAATAAAAAGAAATAAATCAGATAAGCTGTACCATAGAGAGTTGCGAGTAGTGCTAACAAAAGTAAGTAAGAAGGGATTAAAATGTGATCATCCCAGCCTCGTTTCGCTGGTGTCATGCTTCGTGCAAGCAATCGCAAAGCAAAGAGGACAGTGGCTACAACCAAAATAGTCGTAGTGGCTGCGATTACTCTCCCGCCGTGGTTTTCCTCCAGGTATCCTGGGGGAAACTGGGCTGGGGGTGCATGAGATGCAGCGTCCATCTGAACACGATACCATAGATATGTGCCTCTGTGCGAGAGAGTAAGTTAGCAACGGCCTTCGCAGTGTTTTTCAAAAAGTTTTACTCCCGGAATGTGCAGGCTGATCATAAATGTGCAGACTGGTCGTAATAGAGATTCAACCAAGTTTAGCAATACATAGCTACAATCAGGGGCAGACGAAGTAGCAGAGCCTGGAAAGGAACAGCATTGGAGTCCGGACAGATAGTCACCTGATAGTGACCGAACGCGCTGACATGCAACCCAACTATAGGATTGTACATCTGTGTTGAAAACCTGCATCTAGAAGCATGAGAAGACCCCGGTACGCCTTGCCACCATGCGTTTACAGGGGCTGGAGGCTGCGGAGTGCCCCAATTTCAAACGTTGTGTATCTCCCCAGATTCACAATACCACCTCACCCACCCACCATGAGCGTTTGGAGGCGGCGCAGCGCAACAGACCATGTTATATGCAGGTCTTCAACACAAGCCTACAAGTTCATGATGCATGCAATCTACTGAGTACTAGAGCACATATCGCAGGCAAACCTATTACCCGAATGCTACCTCATAACAGTGACTAATCCTACAGGTGGATATAATCCTACTCATTCTGTTCAGCTGTGGGGTTGGAAGGAGGGCTGCCATCCATTCGAAGGATTCAATGCATCCTGCAGTAAGACACACGCCGCACCCGCAGACTCCCTAATTTGCCAGCCAGGAATTACCCAGCATATGATATGACCGCATGCCAAGAGACCTCCAACTGGAGGTGCTGCCTGCTATGTACTATATTACACAAAAGCAGAATCAGGCTCCGGTCTGTCTGCCAAACATTAGGCAGGCGGTTGCTTATTTACTTAGTATGACCGCCCATCTCACAGCCGTCACTTAATTGCATACTTAATGTAAGGGATCGCGATCCTATTCAGGAGTGCCGAGACTCTGAGAATCTTTCAAGGGTTGGTTTCCTGTGTTGTCCTGCGAGAAGGTTCGTGTCAATCGACCGCATCAGCCCACTGTCCTCTTCCTATCACCAGTTTAGGACGACTGCAGCTTATTGAAAAGAAAGACACACACATAGAAAATTACCTGTGTAAGGAAATAAGGCCCCATTCCCCTCCTCCAGCTTTCTGTCATCAGCTAACACAATCAAGAAACCCGTCCAAGAAGGTGTTTTAAACCTCTGCGCAACAATACGTATCTTTTACTTACCACGCAAATAAAGATCCCAACTCTTTTCCCCGCACGATTCAACGTCATGGCGGTGATTCTCATTACAGGAGCCACCGGGTTGATTGGTTTCCGTGTCCTGCTGGCCGCCTTGGAAGCCGGTCATACAGTTCGGTATACTGTACGGTCCGAGGAGAAAGCCCTGGTCGTTACCTCAAACCCCGCGATTCGAAAATTAGCTCTTGGCGAAGGCCACCTATCCTCGTTCGTTATTCCTGACCTGACCGCTGACGGCGCCTTCGATACCGCACTGGAAGGCGTCACACATGTCATCCATGCCGGTTCCCCCGTGCCAAACCCGGCCTATGACCCAACTACCGAGGTATTCCAGCCCACCCTCAAGATGTCCGAGGGTCTATTGGCTTCCGCACTCAAAGTGCCTAGTGTGAAGCGTGTGGTAATTACCTCTTCGATTGTTTCCAATTTGCCCCCCGGGCCTCCATCGGAAACGCCCGTCTCTGCATCTGCTCGCATCCCTCTGCCGGATCCAATTCCATCGAAGTTCGACCACGTCTTCGAAGCGTACGTCTTCGGAAAACTCATCGAGCTTCATAATTCCGACGAATTTGTCAAGATTCATCATCCCCACTTCACCATCTCCCATGTCGTGCCTGGGTACATTTTCGGCCGGAATGAGCTTGCGCTCGATGCCGCAATGATGCAAGCTCAAAACAGCTCCAACAACTTTCTCATGATGGCAATAATAGGTAGTGAGCCGCCTTTTCCTATGCATGACGGCTTTGCTCATATCGATGACGTGGCCGATGTCCATTTGAAGGTAGCATTTTTGGACCCCGAGACAGGACCTAAAGACTTTGGGATTGCGACCAAGGTGGATTACAGCACAGTCTTCGACCACGTTAAGAAGGCTTTCCCCGAGGCTGTTGCTGCGGGTATATTCAAGGAGGGTAAAATAACTCCGCTACCTGTCAACTATGACTCGAGTGAGACCGAGAAGTTGCTAGGTAGGAAGTTCAAACCCTTCGAAACTGCCGTCATCGACGTAGCAAGCCAATATCTTGAGAAGGTTGGGACCAACAGTGCGTGATCAGGATACAGGGGAAGGGATAGGCGAAGGAAGTAACATAACAGTTCGGTCAGTTGATCGCTCAAGTATGAACAAGACACACTTTAAGAAAGACATTCGCGAGCAATAAGATGGATATAGTACAGATTTGTTAACTATCGTGAGGAAAAAAAAGGAGTCTCAACTCTACAACTCCCCCTGAGCCGCTTGATAAGTGCTAGCTAGCGCTCACTCGTTCCGGAATAGGCATCGCACTGTCATTCGCAACGGGCTCCCCCGTTTCCCCAGTGGGCAGCAGAGAAGTGGGTTTGTTGGTGCTCGTCAAATAAAGTTAAGATCTTGACGATCAGGCCTAGCCTCTTTAGTATGCCTTTGTTTTCAACAAGTGAGGAACGAATGTGTGAAACCAAGGGTTTCTTGTCCGTTCAACCGCTGATATGAATCCTTCCCACTATATTTACCCATTTATCGGCGAGTTAAGTGCGTGTAATTGAATGAATGTCCCTTCTCGTGCTTACGGATTCACCTCAGCGGTTAAAGGGGTAGCACTTTCGCCCTCGACCAAAAATTTCCCAATGGCCAAAAATCAGCTGTCCCGACACCACCTAGGCAGGGCTCTTTTAGCCTAGTTTACTAGCCACGTTTAGCAAAGCCACATCTAGCCACACCTGAGAACCTGGCGATATTAATAGAACTGACGAAGGTGTCCCTTCTAGGCGTGACGCAACCGGAGGGAAGTGAAGTCGCCCGAAGCGCATTGGCTAAGGTAGCAATATGCATTACAACGTCGCAAGATCCGGTCGTATTCAATGCTGCTGAGTATTCATTGCGTGAAAGGAACACGGAATACCATTCCGCGTTGCATTCTAACAACGACCGTATCCATGATTGCCGTGGTAGCAGTAGGATCCTACCATTCAACCTCCTGGTAACCTGTGCTTACGGAGGATTTCTGAAGCATTACGCAGGTATTTTCCACTGTCTGACACGATACGGCAGATCATCCTTGATATGCCCTACGCCATCGCTACAACGGTAGCCTCTCTGACCATTCACGTACTTCCGTAGCCCCGGACGGTCGCTACACACCATCATCAGTCAGCCTTTTTCGTAAGTACTAGAAGTGCCATGCAAATACCGTACAGCAGGAGGGCTGCACGGAATCCTGCGGGGAGGGGTGGGTGACAGACAAGGAATATGCGGAGGGTGCACGTAAGGTACTTATTTACGTGTGGCCTGCTTCTAATGTTGCAAAGACTGCTGCAGTATCAGGTCATAACATTACGAAAAGATCGATTGCCCCGACCGACGTAGTAACTATATTAGATTCTAAAATAAAATGCCGCGATATACTTATCTCGCATCAACAACTTTGACCAATAGGCAATAGCTATAGAGTCACCGATCGCAAATCGATCAAATCATCCCGTGCTCTACTGTAACCCCAGCCTGTCTCACAGACTAAGCCTTGCGGGGGTGGTGGTGATGCATCTCTACTGTGGTGTTCATGATGTGCCATTATTGCTACCAACTCGCAGCGTATACACAACATCAGCCCATCTTAGGCCACCGTCACCTTCTTACACCTCATCCTGCGTACAGTCACCATTGCAACATTACAGTTCCAGGGGGTTATTGGCTAGTTTCCTCGGTCACGGTCCTGTCGGCTTGCTTAGTAGTCTACGCCTACGCGACAGGATCGATGAGAAGGGTAAAAAAAGAACAGAGGCACTTTGTAGCAAAAGGAGCAGTCGATACCGGAAAACAGCTTCTGGAATGCCAGGATCGCATGTGAGACCTCGAGGCTCGTGCATTCCTAGTACGTCGAACGCAAGACATGCAGCAGAGCCTCTGAGCCCTCGACTTACGAGTAGGGAATTCTGATCTATTGGAACTATGGTCCGAACTGCGCTCGCCTCCTGTTCACACTGGGATAGATGAGAATAGCTCTGGCACGCCGGTACTGGTTTAGAATGTGTCGTTTAATAATGCAAGAATATATATTTACACAATTCGATGAAAAGCCCCTTATCCATTGACTCTTGGTCGCGTTAGATTCTTGTTGGCCTCTGTTGCTTTATGCTGGTGATCTACACAACCTTCCACTGCTGTCAGGGACCCAAGCATCAGACCCCACGGCTGTGGGTGCATAGAACAGATCTTCTGGATCATAGATCTTCTTTATGGAGAGTAGACGCTCGTAGTTCGTACCATAGAAGCTTTCCTTCCAATCTGCTTGCCGTCGGTTGGCCTCGTTCAAGTACGCGCCACCCTCAGGTGCAAGGGATTTTAGAGCCGGTACTATGACATCAATGAGATAAGTTTCCGCGTCCACATTACTCTGGAAGCTACCCTTGTAGTCCCACGGAGAGAACAGCAGGAGAGTTAGGATGGTATCGCGCCACTGTGGGAGGACTGCATTCGAGGATGGGCTGTTCCCGGCGACGGAATGCGCTGCATTGAGTGCCACACCACCCGTCGTGAAATCTAGATCTGCGTTCACGCTCATCTTTAGTACGTCTATAAGTTTCGCATTGAGATCTGGGCTTTCGACGACTGGTCGTGGAATCATGCGGCCTGCCAGCGACACGTCGATGACGTTGATCGCAGGTAGTCCGTACGGTAAGGGGCCCAAATAATGATCGAAATGTTCAATGTATGCAGGAAACGAAGTGATATCGATCGAGGTCGGAATATGGAGAGTGTCCATCCTAGATTGGAAAGGTTCTAGCAAATCAGTTACCTCCTCTGGAGTTTTCCCGGGGGCGGTAACAATAGCATTCATGAAGGTGTGATTCGTAATCCAGTATTGCACTGTAGCACCCGTGTCGACTATTCTCGGAAGTTGAGCGTGAAGTTCTTCGACTCCATTCCAAATCGTCTCGTCGGAACTAAACTGAATAAAGGCGCCACCGACCTCACCATCTTCGAAAGCCTTAACAATCACTGACAACACCACGCCGTAAGTGCCTCCTCCTCCTCCACTTAAAGCCCAGTAGAGGTCCCTGTTTCTCTGCGGAGACGCAATTAGGTGCGTTCCTTTGGCTGTGACGACTTCCCACTCGAGGACTTGGTCGGCCCCCATGCCGTATGTGGAACCGAGGGCTGAATGGCCACCACCTTGGTAGTAACCACCTGCAAGACCGACAGTAGGGCACTCTCCACCGACTACACGAAGTCCTCTTACGGCTGCTGCTTCGTAGACATTGAAGGCTTGAGCTCCGGCTACCAATCGTGGTCAGTAACTCCGAGGGAGTAAGTGATTGAGCAGTATAAAAGTTTTTACTCACCACCCAGCTTGACAGCTGGTCCATCGTATGACGGGCTTGAGTAATTAAGAAAGTGGATGGAGTCGAGGTTATGCGTCCAAAGCCCAAGGGCGTGCCGTCCAGTCGACTTTCCCAGATAGCTATTTCATATTCGTTACTGCCTTTTATAAAGTCCATCTTGGGCTATACTCACTCGTGCCCAGTGTTCTTTATCACGATACGAATGTTATTTCTCTGAGCAAAGTCAAGCCCCGCCACAACATCGGCGGCAGAGCTTACGTTGATTGTGTAATCAACATAGTTCCCAAGCGTGCAGGCTGAGGCTGGATCAGTAAATGGGTGGCAGCTTTCATTCTGCCAGTATGGAGACATAAATTCAACAGGGTTCGGGTAACTATCACGATCAGCAACGCACTCTTGAACAGATATAGAAAACGGTTCTCGGGAGGTTTGATGGGTTGTAACAGATCCTTACTGAGTTTGAGGCAACTGCCATATCTCTCCCAAAGCTTCACAAGCAGTCTGATTGTAGTTCGGCTCATGGCAGATCCGTGCCAAAGGGGCTGCCGCAATCAATTGACCATGCACGGTAGCGTTAAGCTGGGACCATTTCTGTGAGGATGGCCAGCATTTGTCGCCAGAGATGCAGCGACAAGAGGCGAACGAATTGTCAGGGAAGGCATGAGAAATAGTAGCAAGCACTAAGCTTAAAAGATATAGGGGAAAGGAGGTATACATGGTAGTGGTCTAGGAGAGATATTCGAGCTTAAGGGCATGATCACGGCGCTGGCACTATCATCACTCGTTGATCGTTCTCTTCTGCGACTCATGTTAACTTATACTAGTTAATATTTTTCTCGGTGGTATGATCAAATGGCCTACATCGCTGACATATTTCATATTCAAGTAGCAGAGTTATAAAAAAAAAAAGGCCTGCCATATCCCCGGAGGCTGTGCACGAGGCAGGGGACAGATCCTGATATGCGAGGTGCTTAATCCCAACCGAAGAAATGCTGACCCAGCCTACAGACTTTTCCAAACCACAAGTATTGTTACTTTGACTGGTTCTTAAGCGAGGTATCTAGATAGAGTACATAGATAAACTGATGATCACCCCTGCCCCCCTCCCCTGTCTACCCGATCTGCCCGAGGAATACTCCACTGTTACTTGTAGAAACGATCTACAGCTTATTACTTGTCTCCAATTTTATTATGCAGGTGCAGAAATCATATTTTCCAAACAAACGAGATGCATGTATATGTTTTAACGCATTTAGCTGTAATGAGGATATATTCTTACTATTTAAAATTCCGTTGAAGTTAAAATACTAGGAGATAGGTTTTAAAAAACAGTTTTTAAGAACATTTCAAAAACTAAAAGTACACTTATTCGGCTAAACATATTTTCTACACTACCACTGTAGGAGTGCTGATTAAAGGTAAAGATCCTAAGCGTCGTAGTATAGCCGCCGATTGTACCAGCTTTGAAGGTGGAAAAGGGCTGGTAAGTAATGAAGTTGATGATCTGCCACCTATCAAACTTCATACTGCTTTTAGATGGGAAGCTAACTACTTATGGTTACCTATAAGAACGGTCCGATTGCATAACTATGGACAGAGTCTGAGACGCTTAGAATAGCAACATTTATAGAGACGTGGAAGGACTTCATAAAATCTACTGTGGTGCTTAAAAAAGCAGAGCTAGAAAAGGATTCCGCTACGGTAGCAGTTGCTATGATAATAAACCCAATCGCTTCCCCCTTGGGAACTTCATAGGATTATGGATTATATGTATTGCCAGGTAAGAAATCCACCACAATCGGGGCCGCGGTAGCGCCCCGTCTCACGCAGGCGCGCGTCAGATGCTCCTCAGCAACACAGGCCCGGTCACCGAGACGCTCGAAATGTCTAGGTGGTGACTGTAGGGGGCCATGATATATTGTGTTAAGAGAAGGGGGACGGGCCCAAAAACGTGCTGTGTCGTGCTGAGCTCTTTCAATTTTTGGTTTGATTGATGGGCATCAAAATTCGAATGGCTTGGCAGATGATGGGAAGAGGAAGCGAGTCTGCTCAACTCCCCTTTAGAAGGATAATCTCATGCTAACATACAATGATGACATTGGGCCGAAAGAGCCGGTGCTGGGGGGTATTAGGTAGGCGGCACAGGGAGGCTCGGTACACCACACGACCCTGGCCAGACCATTAGCACCCCTCCCCTCAAGCTACAGAGGCCATACTACTCTGCATCGATGTGACTTGTTACAGGAGGTATGGAGTAGCCAACCAACTGCGACATAAAGCCAAAAGATTTCACCTGCGACCAACAGGTCATTGGGTCCCATTTCCATATATAAATAAGTGTACTCCGCGGCACAGCCTGCCAGACTCAGCTTTGTTACGCCCTGCGACCATCTCTTGATTCCAAATCACCCAAGGCTCCTTGAGCTCTACATCGCAAAACTTCGAACGTGACAAGAAATTTCTTTTTCTATTTAATTATACTCCTTTGGTTTATCATGCCCTCGTCATCCCTTCTCATTACCGGCGCCACAGGTTTCATTGGCTTCAAGGTCCTTCTCAATGCTCTTCAAGAGGGCTGGACCGTGCGTGCCGCCGTCCGCTCTGCCTCCAAGGCCGATTATCTGGCCAAGCATCCCAAAATCGTCGCGCTAGGTGCGACAGACAAGCTATCGTTCGTTGAAGTGCCCGACATCTGCGATGAGAAAGCATACGAGGAAGCCATCAAGGGCGTCACCCATGTCATTCATGTCGCCTCCCCTATCCCCTCGCCTTTCTTGGACCCGCTCACTGGCATCTACGAGCCCAACGTCAAAAGTGTCAAGGCCATGCTACAGGCTGCTCTCAAATCGACTTCGTTGAAGAAGCTGGTCATCACTTCATCGCAATACGGGAACAGTCCTTTCCCGCCTGATTTGTCCCAGACCATCGACGCTGACTTCCGAGTTCCAGACTTGCCCGGCCCGTTCGATTCTATGGTGCCCGCATATTGGGCCAGCAAGATCGCAACCACCAACGCAACGGACTTGTTCATCAAGAATAATAACCCTAGTTTCGATGTAGTTCTCGTCTTCCCCGGTTGGGTATTTGGGAGGGACGATCGCGCTCTTTCGATCAAAGAATTCTTCTCCGGCACCAACTTCGTGCTACTCGGCGTAATGACTGGACGAGACGATCCAGAGCCTAGACCCTCCGGCGTCGTTCACGTCAGCGATACGGCAAAGCTACACATGCTGGCCCTAGAGGATGGCGCCCCCAAAAACATTGGCTCGTCAATACCTCATGTATTCGATGAAGCTTGGGACATTGTTGCGAAGCACTTTCCCAAGGAAATCGAGAGCGGTGTTCTCACCAAGGGCAGCCAGCCCACTATCCCTGTCATCTGGGACTCTAGCAAGACCGAGTCTCACTTCAACTTCAAGTTCCAGTCGTGGGAGGACATAGTCCTCAGCGCGACCAGTCAATACCTCGAGTTGTTGGGTAACGAGCCGAAGCTATAAAAAGTCCGACGCTGGATTATGGACCGTAGCATATTAGCTTTATTTAACTTCATTCGGAATGAACTTTTTCATGGTGATTTCATTATATTTTGTGTGAAATTGCTTGAATCACCGATTTCATATCAACCTGTAACAGCGCGAGTGAAGCGAAACGCAGGTTCTTATTATGTAGTTGGTAAGTGAAGAAAGAGAATAATACGTGGTGCTGCAGCCTTGACCAGGTCTTCTGTGATCTTGGCCTGGTTACCCCTTTTTTTCGAGAAGCAGGGCTATTGATTGTATATTAAAACTTTTTGCTATAGTTAAAGCATACTAGCTTTTTTGTAATCGTGATTTGGTTACTTTTTTTTCACGAAGTTGGGCTATTAATTCTTAGCTGCTGCACTAATTGTTTGCTATAGCTTTAACTATATTCTTTTATAATTTTAACTTAATTCCTTTTTTGCTGCTATTTTTATTGCTTGCTGCAGCTTTAACAATATTTACTATAGGTATAGATTTTTTAAAATATAAAAATATTTCTAATGTTTTACTATTTTTATATAACTAACTAGTTATTTTATTTAAATTAGTTTTTGATTAAGTTTTAGATTTAATAATTATTATAAAATTAAAAATGTTAGCAATATAAAAGCTATAAAGCTTAATGTATAACTCAAAGGCGGATAGTAGTCAGGTAGACTTAGAGACAATCGTCTACATAACCTCTAGAATTAGTTTACTTGCTCCATCTCGTGAATCTTTCTTTTCAACGTGTTACAGATTTAGGCGGACAAGAACTGCTAAAGGTAGCACTACTACACCAATACTAGAAGAACCGGGATCGCAATGTATGTTGTAGTCTTGAAGCCTCCTACTGGGGCAAAATTGCTGTGAGCTGCCTTTGTATATTTTCTTCTTAAGTCCCGAAACTTGGAATGATACTTGCATTTAGAATCTGGTGTGACTCAATGCCCTTTACTAAGCCGCGGCCAACATCCATAAACGCAACACAAGGTCCGAAGCCCGATATCTCCGTATTATTAATCGTTCCTTATTTACATTGTTATCGTACGCTTGTGCTGTGCGAAGGATTCAGCTGAGCCCCCACAAACTTGGAGCTGAGTCACTACGCATATTCAGACTCTGATCTTCTCTCTACTCACACAATCTAGAATAGGCAATCAAGCGCTAGCATTTCAGCAAAAAGCTTAACCTAGCTGCTGAATTAATACGACTGAACCTTGTTCTACGTTATACTACTCCTGTCTGAAGGCTTGCCCAAGCTTTAACGCCATGTCTTCTCCGAGTACGCTTACGCTCCTCGAGGGCATCAAGAATCGCCGTTCGCTCCACAAGCTGTCGGATGACATCAAAGTCAGCGATTCGCGAATCGAAGAGATCCTCCGCGATGCCGTCCTGCACTCACCGAGTCCTTTCAATTCTCAAACCGGCCGCGTTGTGTTACTGGTGAAAGGTGAACACAAGAAGTTTTGGGACATGGCCTTTGAAGTCGCCAAGGCAGCCGTGCCTCCACCGGTTTTCGAGGCAGCATATGAACCACGAATCAAGTTGTTCCGTGCTGCGTATGGGACGGTGAGTTTTCAATCGATATTGATGGCTTGTGCATGAACGCCAAGCTAATAAGGATCGCGACATTGCGCTCGCAGATTCTTTTCTACGATGATCCTGCCACGCTGGAGGCGATGGCAGAAAAGCGACCGTTGTTGAAAGATCACTTGCCCCAATGTGAGTTATTCTGGCCTTTGGCGAATTACAGTAGCCGCGAAGGCGATATGCTAACCATAGTGGTAGGGATGGAACATGCCAACGGGATGCTTCAATATGCCGGTAAATTCCCCCCAAGAGTCTCAGTCTTTTCGTCTGAATATTTTCTGACAGTAAGGCCTTTGCAGTTTGGACTATGCTCACGGCAGAGGGCCTCGGATGTAATCTGCAACATTACAGCCCGATGGTAAACGCCCGGACTTCGGAGCAGTGGAACATTCCGGCTTCCTGGTTATTGAAGGCTCAAATGGTCTTCGGGGCACCAGCCGGCTTGCCGCTAGACAAAGAATATGAACCTTTGGAGAAGAGGGTGTTTACTTACGGGACCTGAGAAAGGCATTTGATTTTAACGTTGGATAAGCTTATATCTGAAGAAAAGCGAAGGCTGCACATAACGCTCCATTTTGTCGCGTCACTTTTTCTAAGCTCACAATGCTTAGAGTTGATTTTAGCGTAGTAAATCTTGTTGTTAAGTTTAGAGTAATAATAAAAATAGATGAATA
This sequence comes from Ustulina deusta, assembly GCA_023159155.1. Lineage (NCBI taxonomy): Eukaryota > Fungi > Ascomycota > Sordariomycetes > Xylariales > Xylariaceae > Ustulina > Ustulina deusta. The sequence goes on along the minus strand of JAJNNX010000004.1, from coordinate 366,856 downwards.
TGCGAGTAAACTATAGTATAGGCAGTGAGGAAATAAGGTATGTTGATGAACGAAGAATCAAGCCTTGCAACTGGGTTAAGCTGTCTTCTGAAAGTGAGTTTGCTCATAATGTAAGTCAACCTTTTATGACGCCCATAGCTGCCTCCATCGTAACCCGAAACCCTTGAAAAAAGAGAAAAGAAAGAAAGGAAATCACGCAAATATAGTATCATCTAAAGCAAGATAAATGTTTTTTCTTAATAACTATTTTTCCTTAATACGGTCACCGGCTTTTAGTAAAGTTAAGGTACCGCTGCAAAACAGAGCGCTAGCATGACTGTGCTCGAGCCACACTTTCTTCACTAGCCTCATTATGGCTTGGGCTCAATGACGTAGGTACCAGGCTCACTTGTCGATCAAAAGTGCCCACCCTGATAAGATTCCATCTACCTAGGAACCTCCCTCCCTACCCCACGTCATTGCATCTAGGAAGCTGGATATGATGCGCTTCATGCCGAAAAGAAAACATATAATCATACCAAACTAATTGGATCAACTGGATTGCCAATTAATGAACTTGATTTCATATTTCGATCACCCGTCGGCCAATATTCGTCATATTATGATGCAATACTGACTACGTACCGCTCACGACCCATCCCACCGCTTGCTTCGTTCCTAGCTATGGCCTCTCTTCTGAGGCAGATCGTGGCAGGACCGCGTTCCAGACACCCCGAGGCCGGGCTGGATCTGTGCTACGTGACTGACAACATAATTGCAACGTATGGAATTAGAGATGCCCACCGAAACTGTCCATGAGCTCGTGCCTTGCTAACATGACTGATCCAGCTCCGGCCCCTCGCAGACCTACCCGCAACGCGCCTATCGCAATCCCCTCGACCGTCTTGTCAAGTTTTTCGACTCTGAACATGGCAAGAACTGGGCTATATGGGAGTTCCGAGCCGAAGGAACGGGATATCCGGACGAGCTTGTATACAACCGAATAAGACACTACCCTTGGCCGGATCATCACCCACCGCCTTTCCGATTAGTCCCCATGATCATCGCAAGCATGCGAAACTGGCTGAGTGGGAATGACTTGGACGCTGACGCATCCGACGTTGTCGAACATAAAGCAAAGCTGGCAACTAAGGTGCTAGACGCCCTGAAGGACAAGAAGAATGAGCGAGTTGTCGTCGTGCATTGCAAGGCTGGCAAGGGGAGGAGTGGCACCATGGCGTGCAGTTTTCTCATTGCCGAATGTGGATGGACGCCCGAGGAGGCAACCGCAAGATTTACGGAGCGCAGGATGAGGCCAAATTTTGGCCCAGGGGTATCGATTCCGAGCCAGCTTCGGTGGTTGACCTATGTTGATCGTTGGGCCAAAGGAGGCAGAAAATACATTGACCGCGAGCTCGAAATCGTCGAAATTCATGTATGGGGCCTCTGCGACGGGGTCAAGCTTGCCGTTGAAGGATTCGTAGACCAAGGCAAGAAGATCAAGGTCTTTCACACTTTCACAAAAAAAGAACGTCAGGTTGTCGAAGGGAACGCGCCTGGTCGTTCTGGCATGGTTGATATGATATACGAATTGGCAGGCTATGGCTCAGGTTCTACGATCGAGCAGCAGGGTATAAAAGAGGCCGATAATACTGCTGACAAAGCTAACATAGTTACGACAACGTCCTCAACTTGCAACGACACACCTGACTCAACAATCTCTACAGCATCCAAGCAAACCTCTGCTAAGACTACACCTAAACTTATCTCTCGAATATCCCGCACTGGATCAACCCGATCCAAAAGGTCAAAACCCGCCATTACTTCTTCCTCGGCATCGCTTTCTGACGACAACGAACCGGAGCCCGGTGGAATGGCAGTCATATTCAAACCTCAGGCACCAATACGGCTTCATAACAGTGACGTGAATATCACGATCGAGCGGCGTCACCGAGCACCAAAGTCCGTCGGCTTCACTATGGTTACGGCCCTAGCTCATGTTTGGTTCAACGCTTTCTTTGAGGGCAATGGACCAGAACAAGACGGTATACCAGATGATACTGGTGTTTTTGAGATCGGTTGGGACAAACTGGACGGCATCAAAGGCTCTAGTCAGAAAGGTACCCGTGCCGCAGACAAAATTGCCGTTGTCTGGAAATCACTTGCATCTGAAGGCGGCGGGCAGGAGTCAGTGATCGGGCAACCTAGTGTTAATGCTCCAGTGCCTCAGATGCAGGCTGCTGATTGGAAAGGTGATAATTATGAAGATCCCGAAGAAGGAAAACACCTTGGCCTCCGTGTGCAGAGCCCGGATAGCGAAGGTGTTAGCAAGGCAAGCAGTATCATAGATGAAGCTCTCAATGGAAACGAGAGCAAAGGCAAGGAAACCGATGATGACTTCAACGGTCTTATTCCACACGTTTCCGAAAAAGAAAGAGAAGAAGAAGAGGGGCATTCTTCAAGGGAAACAGCCAGCGGAATAGAAAGTAAAGAGACAGACAGCAAACAGAGCAGCGAAGACTCCCTCAAGGTTTATAGGGAGAGGCTTCCTAAGCCTGAGGGAGATAGCACTTGATATTTATAATCCATGGCTGAATGTAAATTGTAATAATCATGCTTGATCGTGTGCTTCTGCAATCTAGTAGCGTTAGTTGAAGAGATGAGGAACTCAAACAGTGTGTACTACATAAATGATTTTGCGAGGCCGATATTAAGGATACATAGTACCACGATGACGGGACACAGTTGAAACCCAAATTTTCGTATTATAAGTTCAAATAACATAACGATCGCTATAGTGAATTCTGAATAACCTCGATAGCCCGTGACAGATTATCAGTCCTTTTCACCGCGATATCCCACGCCGGATCGGCCATCTCCAGGTGGGCCATGGGTGCATGGATCCTCGAGCCGTCCCGGTCTCCTTTCCTTCTCATAGCGTCCCTTATCTGCGCCCACAGCTGCGACGACAGCGTCGTCGTCAGGACTAGGTACATGGATACCGTGGCCGGCGGCAACGGCGGCCCGCTGAAGTCTACGCGCAACGCCGGGGAGCTGATTCCTATTATCCACAGATCTGGAGTCAGTATTATTCAATTGCCGCGGATGGGAAATCGTGAGTAAGTCACTATCGAGGGACGGACGGGGAGCTGGGGGAGTAGCATAAGACCTCCGATTGGGCAGGTAATAATAACTTGTGCTTCTGAGACGTGCCGAGGAGGGCTTAAACGAGTATAGTTATCGCGTGCTCACCTCCATAACCACCGACTTGGAGCTGGGGTAGGATTATGCCAGCCCTCGGGTGCGGTGCTGTGTGGGGGCCCTTGACGCACCGCTGTATTGCTTGGATGATGGACTCGTAGATGTCGGTGAGTCGGCAGTGGCAGGAGAGGAAGAGCAACATGGTTGCTTCGTCGAGGTGCAGGAATGGCTGGGGGCTTGGCGATGAGATTTCCGGCTCGCGGGAGCCTTCGATGAGTGCTGGCTGGAGCGAGGGCTCGGGTAGGACTTCCCGGCAGTTTGTGAGTACGTGCGGGGCTACGTGAGTTAGGAGTGCTGTATTCATCCCATGAGTCAAGTGAGGAGAAGTTCCCGTGGTTGAAGCGCACGCTGTAGGGATTGGTATTATCTCCCGATAATCGGATGTCAGAGAGAGGTTCTTCATAATGTTGATGAACTCGTTTGTGACACGGAACACTTCATCGAGGGCAAGTAGTGCTGCCCCCCTTGTACTGTTATTCGTGGCATGAGAGACATTGACCGTGCCTACTGACTCTACGCGGGATGCGTTGATGGAAGGAAGCTTGCTGGCGCATTCGCAGAGTGCCATGTTTAAGCTCGTCAGCCGCCCAGCCGTATAGGTGAGAGGATATCCTAGCTCACGGCTTAGGCCGTTATAATAGCCGCTCATTTCATAAAAATCAAGCAGCTCGAAGGGGGGATCATCTCTCATGCCGTCCGGTATATTATGATGGTCGAATGATATGTCGCCGTGAAGAGCCGCCCCATCACTATGGTCTAATGCAGGTCTGCTTAGAGGCTGAGTAAGTTGACCGAACCGGTTTGGGCCCGTAGCTAAAGCCCTCGCCGGGACAATTTGTACAGGAGATCCAGTATCTGGATCAAGAGACCCTAGTTTGAAAGGCGTTAATGCAGCTCGGTATTAGAGCTTCGGCATTTGGATCAGACGCTTACCCAGTCCTTCGGCATTATCGAGTGCTGTGTCTTGAAAAGCGAGCCAACCACACTCAAATCTTCCCGGCACTGCAGTTATACGTTGCTGCATGTCCGGCATTGCCGGAGCCAGAGCCGGAGCCAGGTCCCGTGGTTCTGGCCAAGCGCCGGGACCCGCCGCGAAAGGTCTCCTGAAAGGCCTGTTTCGGACAATCCGGCGTTCGCGTGGGCTATAACGACACTCCAGCTTTAATTTTGTGCATCGCTCGCAGGTCGTCTGCTCCATCGCCTTGATGCATCGAAGTTTCTGTTGATGGCAGCGATTGCAGGCCGAGCGCTGCTTGCCGCGGCTCACTCCAGCTTGGGCGGGAACCGCCACTGCTTGACCATGTATAGATGACCGAGCCATGTTTGATTCCATGTTGGCAAGGGAGTGCAAGGTATGATCCAGCAAGCTTTCGATAGCCGAAGTCTACTAGTTTCGATCCGTCTCCTATGCGGTGTGTTGTCTAATACCTTCGTTGCCCGACCGGCCCGCAAAATTCGGCTCCGTCATGCAACTTCGGCGTTTTCCAGCCAATCAGCGACTTGTGTAAAGACCGAATCAATTGCAGTGTATAGGTGGTATCATGGTGCCTCACCACACACTACCTGTTACGTCATACGACTGGGTCAGTGTCACATGACTTAGCCCCACTTATCCTGTACTATAGCTTAACCTTTGCTTATAGAAGTTAGAACAAAGATCTTTTCTTTTAGCAAGTTATATTTAGGTTCTATTTAGATTGTTTTTTTTTATATAATATATAGCTAGTACGTACTATACGCTATAATATATTAATTATAGCTTATTATATAGTAGTTAACGATTGTTTTAATGTTTCTGCTTGTTAAAACAGTTAAAAAACAATTTATATAGCTTAATTAATTTTTTAGATTTTATTCCTAGATTTTACTACTATTCTAGTTATTACTAATCGGACAATTTTTAAAACATTAAAACGCTAAAATTAGTAAGATTTACATTTAAAATTAAAAAATTAACTAAGTTAATAATTAATAAGTTAAATTACTGCTTTATTGCTAAGTTATAAGCGATTAAAGTTATTTATTTTAATTATAAAAGCAGTTTAAATATGTTTGCTAAATTATATTAAGAACTTTTAAGCAGCGTTATTTAAAATTTTAATATATACTTTACTATATCTTTTTATTTATGCCTTTTAAGAAAAAACTTAGCAAAAAATAATTTTGTAACACTTACGGCCGATTTATTAAAACTTTATTAGATATAATAGAAATATTAAGAACTACTAAACTTATAAATAAATTATATTTTTTAAAAAAGCAAAAGTATTTTATTTAAACTTTATTTTTTGTTTTATATTTTTTAGTTTTAAACTTTATTATTTATTTATTTTTAATAAATAAGATTTTTAAAGGTTTTGCTAAATATATTACTACTTTTTAGATTATTTCTCTAATTTAAACTTCTGCTTGTTCTACTCCAGTACGTCTTGCTCCGCTTAAAACAATAAATACTTTAGTATTTACTATACTAGCACGCTTAAACACGTTTTATATAGATCGAAATAACTTTATAAATTTATTTATTAGTTTTATATATAGTTCGGGTTAGCTAGGTCTACTACAAACGCTTTATTAAATATAAATAGAACTATAAACATTAGTAGTACTATTAAAGCTAGCGCCCCTATAGCCAGAATTAATAGTTATATTTCCTTTTTTATATAAACTATTTAAAGCTATATTTATTAAACTTTAGTATAGCTCTTTTACTAATATACTTTTTAGCCTATAATATATAAAATAAAAAAAAATTATAGTTTTAAATTTGTTTTTTTTAGACTTTTTTTTTATTAACAATATAAAAACAAATAATAATAAAAGTAGCTTTAGGCTATTAGCTATAATATTAAAAAAAACTTAAGCAAACCTTACTATAAACTTTAGTAGTAATATTTGCTATTTAAGTGCTAGTTTATAATAAAAGTTTGTTGTTTTTATATTACAGCTAATAACTTATAATACTATATATACTAACAAATATAGCTCCGCTAATTAGTATAACTACGCAGATAAAATCTAAAACATAGCACTAATATATAAATTAATTAATAATATATTTATTAAAAAATATTTAGAACTATAATAGTATATTATAAATAAAGTTTAGCTATAAGCCTATATAGTACTAGCAAGAATTTCTAATAAAAAATAAAAAACTTGTTTATTATAAAATTAGTAGCGTTTATTTTTAATTATAAAATTTGCTGCTTAACTAATTACTTTTATTTAATAATTCGGCTTTTTTGTTACTACTTAGTTTTTTCTACCTTATTTAGCAAACATAGTCCAGATGCTAAGTTTTGTTTTATAGCTTGCTTTTGTAATAATTAGCGCCCTGTAAGCTTTTAATAAATTTTAAATATTTATTATACTTATAATAATAAGTGCTTTTTAAGCTTTTGTTTTTTTTTGTTTATATAAATGCTACTAGGTGCCTTTTTATATATGCTTTATATATTTCTAACGCAGCAAATATTAATAAAATTTTTATAGTATTAAACTTTTGCTTAGCTATAAAAATAATTATATCTATTGCAAGTTTAGTTATATTTGCTGCAGATTTAGTTATACTTATTATAAATTTAACTATATTTACTATAAACTTAGCTATATTTGCTATAAATTTAGCTATATCTACTGCAAACTTAGCTATATTTGCTGCAAACTTAGCTATATCTGCTGTAAACTTAGCTATATTTACTATAGATTTAGCTATATCTGCTGCAAACTTAGCTATATCTGTTATAAACTTAGCTATATTTACTATAAACTTAGCTATATTTGCTATAAGCTTAGCTATATTTGCTTTAAGCTTACGTTATTTTAATGCAATTATAAGCTTACTTAAACATAATTGCTATTTTTAATAGATTCTTTTTTTAAAACGTTTATCTTAATGTTAATATAAACAGCTAATTTAAAATATTGCTTTTAGCCAAAGTTCCTAATTAGCTTTTACTATAGCAAAATTTAGCATTTAATAAAATTAGCAATAGTAGTACAGATAGCGCTACTTTTCCAACTACCTTAGTTATATTGTAGCAAAATCTGCAAATAAATTAATATTTTAGCTAATACTCCAACAATTAGTACTATAGCCTTTAATAGCTATATAATATAATAAAGCTCTTTTTGTTTAAATATTATAATTCTGTTCTAATTATTTAGTATATTAATAAGCTTAAGCACCTTAAATAAAAATAAAGCAAAGCTGCAGTCTTCCGGAATTTTAGTATTAATATTATGCTTAATCTTAATTTATCTAAAATATGCTAGTTTAAAAGCCTTACATAAAACATTAAGCAATAAATTATTTAAAGTTTTGTTTAGGCTAAGCATTACTTAAAATAATGTTTTTAAAAAAACCGGCTTAAAATTATGCAATAAGCGGACAAAAAACAATATAATTTTGCTAACAAAAAAAAAAAAACCTATTAAAATTTATATTAATTCTAAAATAAAATATTATTACAAAATAGGCTACATAAATAAAGACTATATTATTAAACAAGTATTTAAGCATTTTAATAGTAGTTTTAAGCTATTTATTAAGCTATAAATTAATAGTAATATTATTTAAAATATTTAAAATCAAGTTAGTAGTTAGAAATATATAGCGTTAAAAAACTAGCGTAAATCTATTAAGGCTTACTAAGCTTAAAAAAACGCATTAATAACTTAGAAGCTTTAATTAAAAAAAATACTAATTCTAACCGTAATACTATAAAGTTTAATATAACTAATCTATATACTAACTTTTTTTTACTATTATTTAAAGCTATTTTTATTAAAGCTAGCTTTTTTAAAAATATAATAAACCTTTTTTATCCCTAGACTAATAAACTTTTAGCTTTTCTTTTATAAAATAAAGCTAAAGCTAAAGAAACGGATATAAAGCTAGTAGAGCAGCAGCCCAAGGCTTTTTTTAGAAATAATTGTTTTTATAATTAATAATAAAATAATAATTGATTTTGTAATAACTAGTAAAGCAAAAACAATATATTTAATAATATTTCTTAAACAAAAGTTATTTAAACTTATATAATCGGAAATCAAATAATTTATTATAATATAAATAAAAAAAGCTTTTATGTTTTATTATATATTATAAATTAAATTAATATATTTTAGCTAGATTATAACTCTAATTCTAATAGAAATAAACCTAATAGTACTAGTAATACTGTTAGACCAGAAAACAATTAAAGCGGGCGCTTCGGAAGGACATCTCGCTAGCTTTAAAAAAGTTTTTGCAATCTTTTTTTTTAGCTAATATTATATTAGATCTATATAATACAGCTTTATTACTATTTTTATTACTACTTAAAGCTATAAATATAATATATAATATTACTAAAATCTTTATTTAACTATTATTTAATAAATTTAACAAATTTAAAAATTTATTGCTTTTAACTTTAAATAATTAAATAATTACTATTAATAATAATTAAAACTAGCTTTTTTTATATAATATTACTAGATTATTTAATCTAGCTGCTATTATTATATTAAATAAAACAATTAAACATATTAAAATATAAAAAATGCCACTCAATTATAATATATTTAAATATATTAAAAAGGCTAAAATAACCTCTTTTTATACTATAGATAGCAAGTCTTACAAATAAGAAAGCTTTGCTTATTTTAAAATTATTATTTATAATTAAGGTTATAAAACAGAAATATATATAAATATTATTTTATTTTTATTTTTTATATCTAAAGAGTTTTTAGTACAAATATATTTAGACGTACTTATTTAGATATTTATATAAGGCTTTAGTATTAAGGGTATTAGTAAAAGGCCTTATATTATAAATTATGCTAATATTAACATTATATTTTTTAATACTAAAAAGTTAACATAGTCCTAAATATAACAGATTTATATTATTAATAAGTTTTTATATAGCATAATTTTTAACATAAGCTTTTTTAAAACATATCTACTATATATTAAATAAAACAGCAAATCGTAAAATAATAAACTCTATATTACAAACACTGGACGCTATATATATATATCTGTAGCGCTTAGCGCTCAACCAAAACTTTACTACAAGCAAGTATTAATTTAAACAATAATCAATTTTAAAATTAAAGCAAGCAAAAGTATTGCTATACTTATTAACCATTCAGATATACCTATTATAACTATAAATTATCTTATTTACCCTTAAACTATTACAAACTTTTTATTTAATATATATAGCTCTATTATAGCATTAATTCAAAATAATTAAAATATAGCTTAATATTTCGCAAATTTTAGCAAATTTTCTATTTTTATTTATAAAAACAATTTGTTTAGCTTTTATAAAAATATTTATATTTTTAATTTTATTTAGACCTATTTTATATTTCTAGAGTTTAAAACTAAAAATACCTATACAATACTTTTTTTTAAAATCTTTAATATAAATAAATAAGAAAACAAAAACAACAAAAATAACAATAAGTATAAACATAGCTATTTTTTTAACTTGCTTAATCCGCCTAAGCTTTAAACACTACTTAATAAATCAAAAATAAATATACTATTAGACTAAGGACCTAAAGTTATATTTTAGATTAAATCTATTTTTTATAAATATTTTTATTTATTTTATTCTAAACTTAGTTGTTTTAATAACAAAATCAAAATATTTATTAAATTTAAAAAAAGCATTTTTATTAATAATTTTTACTAACGTTTTTACTTTTAATCCTACAAAAATTGCAATATAATAAACGCTATTTTTAAGCTGCTTATTAATACTAAAATTATTAAACTTATATTTTTAGAACAACCTTGTTTTATTATATTGCTTACATTTATTATTTAGCATAAAAACAAATCTTATATAGTAGTTAATCTATAGAAAGTTAATACTAAAGTTATTAGTAACGCTTACCTATTGCTCTAGTAGAATAAAATACTTAGCGCTTTATATAGATTTATAATTTTTATTATTATTAATATTATAAAAAGCTTTTTTTAATAAGAAATTAAAAATTATAATAAGTATAAAATAGCTTTTGTTATATTATACCGCAGCTACAAGCAACTTATAGTTATAACAATAGAACTTAAAACTTTTTTTAGTTTTTTTTAATATTATATAAAAGAACTTTTATACTTATATTTATAAATATTTATGCTTGTTTATATTAATAATATTATTATTTTTTTTTGGATTATAAAAAAATATATTAAATATTTCAATATTATTTTTAGTGTTTTAGCTATATTAAGTTGCACTATAGCCTTAGAGAAATGTTATTTTGCTTAATATAGTCTTAAAGCTTTTAGCTAGCATATTTCCTATTTAAGGCTTTCTATAAACAAAAAAAAATATAAAATAATTAAACAGCTCAATATATTACGTAATTTATAAGACTTAAAGCAAAAAATCTGTCAGATTTAACACTAGCGATCTCGCCACGTATTGCCCGCAGAAGGTCTGTTGTATTGTTGTTGTTGTAGGTCTGTGTGGGTGTATTCTACACCCTACATACATATATATCCCTCATACAGTTATGTGTGGATCCACTCATTCAGCCATATAACGCTCTATTTGCTAAGGGCATACCCCCTATAAGGGCACCTCTCACTAGCCACTATGTGGCTCACATCACCACCTAGCCACCACTTAATCCGACAAAATCAGCTTTATAAAGTATTAGTATTATTATATTTATTAATTTGCTAATATTGCAGCGCTTTTAAACTAGATTAAAACGTTTAGTTTTAAGAATTGTTCTAAAATAGCTAATCTTAGGCAGGCATAATAAGCTAGGACTTATAAGCTACTTCTAAAAATATTGCCCCCCTAGCTAAACAAAAAGACTAGTGTTGTATTAAAAAAAGCTCAAAAGTAGTACGAAGCAATACTTAAATATAAAAACAAAATATAAAAGCAAGCTATTTAAGCATAAAAAACTCTTAAAACTTATATTTATAACGTAGTTATATTTGCTTTTTCTAACTATAAAAAACTATTTGTTTTTTAAATTAACTCTAGTTAGTTAAATAGTATTAGTTTAGCTTTTTACTGAATATAAAAAAATAATAAACTATACTTTATTTTTATTTTATTTTTTATTTTTATAAATATAAAAAAAAAATATAGTTTATATAAAATAAAAATATATAAATTAGTATAAACATTAAAAAAACTTACCTAATATTTTAATTATAGCAATATTTATATTTATACTAACTATAATATTATTATTTAAACTTTTTAAGCTATTACTAAACAACTTAAAAATATAAATCAATTAGTTTTATAGCGCCTATTCCTATTATAATATATTAACTAGATTAAAATATTCTATATACTAAAAAAAATACTAGTTAATATAAATGCTTTATTTTATTTTTTTTAAAAAGCTAAGCTTAATATTAAAGCTTTTATTAATATTATAATTTAAACTTTTATAGTTATAAAAAGTTGCACATGCGTTAATACTAGTGCTTAAAATCTTATTTAATAAGCTTAGCTTTAGCTTTAAAATCTAGACCTAGCTTAAGATCTAGCCTAGCTACAAGCTTAAGATCTAATATTAATACTAGCTTTTGTACTAGTTTTAGATTTAGTTTATTTTCTAATAATATAATATATTTGATTTTTAAATAGTGCTGCGGTAGTCGAAATATAGCCTACAACGTTAGATTTGCTTGCTTTAGTATTATAAATAATTATTGTATAGCTTATAACGTTAGACTTGCCTGCTTTAGCATTATAAATAGTTACTTTATTAGTAAGCCTTTTTATTATATTAGATATAGAGCTAAAACTATAGTTATATAAAAATATAACTATTATATTTATTTATATATTAGAGGACTTATAATAAAAAATAGTTAGAACACTACAAATAGATCGTACTTTTAAAATAATATATAAGCAGCTATAAAAATAATATAATATAACAAAAAATAATACTAAAAGTTTTAATATTACCCTATATATATTTTGTTATAATCTAACTATATAATTATTATATTATTTAAATCTTTTTAGTAACCAGCTTATTATTTTAGCTGTTATATAAATAAAAGTTATATAACTAGCCTATAATTATAAAGCTTATACAAAAATAACACAAATTATAAATTTTATTTACGCTTTTATTTATTTTTCTAAAATCAAAAAGTATATTACTAAGTATATAAATATATATCTAACTTATTAGCTGCTAAGCAAAAAAAAAAAGCTACCCTATAGCAATATATAACTTATTTATATGCTTATAATTCTAATCTATATTTTATATTTTAATTTTATTTTTGGTCTCTTTATATTTCCGAATAAAAATAACGTAATACTTATAATTATATACAAGACTATAAAATTTATAAAGTATATTATTAGTAAATTAATATATAATATAAAAAACTAAGCTTGATTATATATCTAACAAGTCTATCTAGACTAAAAGCTACCCGATTTATTTATATCTAACGCAAACTCTAAATTTTTTGGTAGACTATAGATAGTATTATATAAAACAAGCAGTATTATTATATGGTTATTTATACTATATTACTAATAAGCTAATAGTTAAATTAAAAAAACAATCTAAGTCTTTTAAACTTTGCTAATATTTATATTTGGGGCCCGACTAGATATAAGCATTTAAAAAAATTATGTTAGTTATATAGTATATGTTTTAAATATATTTATATTAGTTATTATAACTAAAACGTTTTATAAGCTATTATATAATCGAAAGTCTAAAACTTTTTTGTTTATAGATTTTTTTTTAGGTAGCAATTATGCGTAAACCTAGTAAATACTTTAATAGGAAGCTTCTAATACTATAGTATTAGTACAAATAAAAATGAAAATCTATTATGATTAATAATATATTAAGCTTTTTTTTATTTTTAAGGACAATTTTATATATATTAAGCTTGCAAAGCTAAATAAATCGGAATATTATTTAAATAACTAAACTAAGCTCAGCTTTTGTAAGGTTGGTCTATTTTTTATAAAAAAATATTTTAGTAATCTTAAGTACTACGTTAAACTACTTAACTAGCTATGCTAGCAGTAAGATATTTTTATTAAGCATTTTAAGCTAATAAAAAAGAACATATTTGGTAAGCTATAGCTAGAGCCTAGCAGTATTAAAAGTAGTAGTATTAAAAAATAAATAATTAAAAAGATTTTAGCTTATGTATATATATGCCTAACTAATTTTTTTACTGCAGCTATCTAGCTATACTATAAAGTTAAATAGATAAGATATAATATATATATATAAAAACTAGCTAGTATATTTTAGTTTAATATTCCTAAACTATTAAAGTTATATTATAATAAAACAAAAATAGTAATATTTATAGTTAAGTTATACTTTTATAATATTAATATTTTACTAGTTTTATTTATTTAATTATTTTAAATAGGACATTAAAAAACTTAAAGCTAGTTAAAAAGCTAAAGCAGAAAAATACTAATATATATAATATTTGTTTGTATAAATAAAAAAGCTTGTTTGCAAAAAAGTTTTAATTAAATATATTTTATAACTATATAAGTATTTTAGTACTTCGATTACTTTTTTAGATACCTACCTAAGTATTTTTTTTAAGTTTGCCATATTCAATTTGTTATAGTGCTTTCTGCTACTTTATATATATATTAGTAAAGTAAAAATATATAAATATTTAAGTGCCTAAATATTTTATACTTATTTATACTAATTATTTTTTTACTTTCTTATTTCTTTTATGTTTACCTAACTTTGCAATTATAGCTGCATTTTTTATATATAGCTTCTTAAGTTTTTATATTTTTTATTTATTATATATTTGCAGCCTTTATAATATTTTTTTTTAAATTTGCTTTAGATACTATTAAAATAAACAGTTTTAGTACTACTTTTTTAGTATATAATTATATTATATATAATCTAAATACTTAGTTTATTTTATTAAACATACTTGCTTATTAATAGCTATAGGTTACTATATTTCTTACTAATAATATATATATAATCTGTTTTATTAGACCTAGCTACTATTTCTTTAGTAATAAAGCGATATATTAAACTGTTTTGGCTATTTATTTTAATATTAGACCTAATAATAAGTTTTATATATACTAGGTTATACTTAAAATATATATAAATATATTAATTACTCTGCTAAATAGCTTACATTTTTTTTTTATAAAAAAACAGAACTTGCTAGCTTTTCTTTAACCTTAGCAAGATTAACGCTATTGCTTTTAATATTATTACAGCTAAAATTTTTATTTTAGATAATTAAAAGATTATTTTTAAATTGCTTAAATATTAGAAAACTTAATACAGTAAATACAAGCCGATTAAATATGTTCTTATTTGTATTAATATTAATAAAGCATATTATACTTAATTTATATATAATAGTGCACTTGTTTGACTAGCCCTTAATAATAATATTTTTAAATAGGTTTATATTAATCCGGTGTATTAGAATTTCTTATATAACAAATATAGCAATATAAAACATAATTATATAATCTACCCTAATTGTTACAATAATAGTTTTTGTTTTTATTATAATTATTTTAGCTATTATAAATCCTAATATAAACTTATAAAAAGTACTATTTGTACTATTTGCTACATAAAAAATAATCATTTTTGTTTTAAATATTTTTATTTTTTTATTTCGCCTATAAGTGCCCTAAATAATCCGGAGCTTTTGTAGCAATCTGTTCTACACAACAATACACTGTTTATTAAAACTATTAACCCTACTTTAGGTATTATACTTATACTAAACAATAACGCAAACTTTACAAAATAACTTTAATAAATATTTTATATTAATAAATATAGCAAATATAAAAACAAATATATTTTAGCTATTATAATATATTTTATAACCTATAGTACTCTAAAAAGTAAAATAAGCTAAAAAAAACTTAAGTAAATAAACTTTTAGCTTATATTTTTTTATTATTTTAACTATATATTATCCCTTAGATCGAATTATATACTAGCTTACTATAACACAATCGAGGTTAATAACGCTTAATTTGGAATATAAAATATTTATATTTATTATAAATATTAAATAGAGTTTATAAAAGTATACAAGATATTTATAAATACTTATTTTTTTTATATAGCTTTTATTCAAAAGTTTACTATTACTAAAGTAAGCAAAAGCTTAGTGTATAATTAGCTAGCAAAGTAAGGCTATAAAGACCTACTAAAAGCCCCGAAGTATAATATACTACTTATTAAGTTTATAATAAATATTTTAGCTGCTATAAATAGTATTTATTATATGTTATATTTAGATTATATAGTTTAGCTTACTAATATATTTTTTAATAATTTTACTTAATAATTTAACCTTTTTAGCAAACTTATAGCAAATTTAGATTTATTATGCAAATTTAAGATTAATATTCTATATTATAATAAAAAAGGCAAAAAAATAATTAGTATTTTTGCAAAAAGCTATAAAAAATAGGATATGTTTTTATATAAGCTATTTATATAAAATATTAAAAATAGCAAGTTTAATATATTTAATAGATTTATTTTTTATAAAAATACTGCTTTTAAATATTAAAAGTATTTTTAAATATTTATAACTTTATAAAAAAGATCAATCTTTTTGTTCTATACTATTGCTTATAAATATTATTATTAAAATAGTTTTTTAAAGCTTATTTTATAATAGCTTATATTTGCTTTAGCAATACTTTTTTATAATATAATAGATTATAGCTATTTTACTGCCTGGCTTTTTTTTATATTATATTTCTATTGCTTGGCTAATGCTTTTTAGCTTAATAGTTTTTGCAAAATTAAATTTATAAATATGCTTTATAAATTTTGCGATTTGTTTAAAACTAAAGTTAGCAAAACTAAAGCTATTAATATAATTATTAAAAGGATTTTAAAAGCTTGTATTATAGCTTGCAATATTAGTAAGGGCAAATAATCCTGTATGTTCAGTTATATAAAGCAATATTTTAAGTCTATTTTAGCAACTGTTTTAAAAAGCTTTAAAAAAGCTTGCAATAGATAGCTTAAGAACTTAATACTATAGTTTTTTTTTTAATACTAAAAACTACAGAACAAACATAAGCAATATATTAAAAATATAGTTATATAATAGTAATATTTTAAACTATTTATTGTTTTTATTAAAGTAGTTAAATATATATTTTAATATATAACTATTTATTATTAATTAGGCAACAAATAGGACAATATTATACTAGTTGCTTTTATTGTTTTTGTTTTTTTGTATTTTTTTTAAAAAGCTGCCTGGGGTCCAAAAAAGCCTGTTCTATTTAAAGTCCCTAATTCCAATATTTCCGAACAGCTTAGTAGCAAGAAATATCTTGCCTAGGTTACAAAAGCTATATTATACTTTAATGTTTTAATTATTTTTAATACTACGATTTATAAAAATATTATAAAAACAGAAATAAAAACTATTATTAATATAACTATTAATAAGAACAGTAATAACTATTTTTTGCTTTTTTATTTCTGGGCTATAAATTTTAATTAAAAATACATTTGTTACTATAACTTTAAAATCTTTTTTATTATAGTTTATTTTATAAATTATATTTTAGGTTTGCTAGCAAACAAATACTGCTACTTTATAGCCTTATCCTACAAGGCAGCTATAGTTGCCTTTTTATTTATAAATTTTATAACTCTTATACTTTAAAAAAATTAAAAAAAATTAACAAAAATAAAGCTTAATAATTAAACTTATTGTTCCTCCGAACTACTATTTAATATAAAATAGTTATTTATTATTAATCCTATAGTATTACTAAAAAGCAATCTGATTATTTTTTTATTGCTTATATTAAACTTAATAATAAATAACGTAAAATTATTATATATAATATTAAAGAATACCTTTCTAGTATTAAATTTATATATAAATATTTTAAAAGCAGCAAGACTTTTACTATAGTTTTTTTTGGAAAGCTTTTTGCTTAGGACCTAGTATTAGATATAATATTAAATATTATAAAAGTACTAATATAGCTTTTTAATAATAGCAGTTAAAGCAATAGTTTTATAAGTATTAATAATACTAATAATAATACTGCTTAAGCTACTACTTAGGACATAGAAGCACTAATATAGTTATTTAACAATAGTAACTAGGGCAATAATTTTACAAGCAATAATAACGCTGCCTAAGCTACTATTTGGGACACAAGCACTACCCAAGTTTTTGGTTGGGATAATACTGCTATATACACTAATATATAGGCCAGTTAAAACAATGCTAATGCAGGAGTTATATACTTTAACACTGCTATTAAGCGAGCTATTATTAACCTTTATACTAAATAAACAATATTTATAATATAACCTATAGATATTTTATTTATACCTAGTTAATCTGCTTTTTAATATATTTAAGTTATTATTATTAGTAATAATAATTACTAATTAAACAATATAATATATACTGTTTACTAGAACTAAATAAAATATAATCTAAATATTAAACCTAAAATTATTTGAGCTATAATTATTACTATTATAATAGGGCGTATATTTTATAAAGCAAATAAACAATATATACTTAAAAATTTTATAAATTTGCTTAAGCTTAAATATTTTTTTGTATAGCTTACGTAAAATATTATTAATATAAAGAATAAAAAAACTATTATTTAAAAAAGCTTTAAATTAATTAAATCAGTTATAAATAAGTATATAATATAACAAAAAACAAACCTTTTTGTTTAGCGTATTTTTTTTAATTTTAAAATTTACAAGCTTAATTTTAACTTTTAGGAAAAAAAAAATAAAAAAACGTATAAATAGCTTTACAAATAACTTATTAAACATATATATAAAAAAGCTAATATTATTGTTTATATTTTTTTTATCCTATTTATTATTAGTTTTATTCTTAATATATAAGTTTTAATTATTAATAAAAAACAAAAAATAACTAAAGCTAGTATACTTATTGCTATTACATAAGTTAACGTAGCAGTCCGTATTTTTGCTAGAAATAACAAACAAATTTGCTTGCTTTTTTTTTTAGCAAGTAGCTATTGCAGTAAGCTAGATTAGCCCATTTATTTTTTTAACTTATTTGTACTATAGCTTAAGCTTCTAATAAATATTTATATAAAATAATTAGGCGCTATTTACTTCTACTGTTTTAAGATTAACTATTATACTAAAGGCAGCATTTCATAGTTTATATTTATAAAATTTTATAATAATTTTATGTTTAAAAATCTTTATAACTATAATAATCTAATAATTATTTAATTTTAAACGTTTATTAAAAGTATTACTTATAAAGCTGCTAGTAAATCGGCTTTTTCTTTAAATATTAAAAAAAATAATAACAAACTTGCCAACAAAAATAGCTTTATTAATTGGGCTAATACTAAATATATCTATAATTTTATTATTCTAATCTTAAAAGCTAATCTATACTAGCCTAATAAGCAACGCTTAGATATTAGTATTATTACTTTTTATAATATTTAAGTTAATAAAATCAATAAAAAGCTATTTATATTTATAACTATTAAGATTATTTCTAAAATAGTTATTATATATACTATTTAAAGTATATAAAACAATAAACATAATATTATTATTATTAATCTAGTATATATTAAGCAGCCCAGATTTATTAAACAATAAAATCTTAGCTCGGTTATAATATTATAGGTTTATTATAGCTAGTTTACTATTAGTAATACTATTATATAGGCTAAATCTAGCCGTACTAACCCTAGCAGTAAATGGTTAGTACATTATAAAAATTATTATTTGGACTATATTACTATTGCATCTTTTTTTAAAAATATATAAAGATTAGAATACAAACTTTGCTACTAAACTTACTATAAGTCCTAGCCTAACTGCAATAAATTAATTTATATTAATTATAATAATAAATATTATGTTTAATGCTACTTATATTTTATTGTTTACTTTTTTAAAACTATAATTAATGCTGCTATAGCTACTAAGCTTATTAGCTAGCTTAAATATATTAAAAAAAAGAAAAATATATTTATGTTTTATTCCTGCTAGATTAAAAAACGTAGGATTATTAACAAATTTAAAAGCTAGCTTAATAATGCTGCTTTACGTAAAGAAATACTTGCGGACGCTATTAACCAAGCTAAGCTTAATAAAAATATTGCACATTTTAAAGCAGTACTTCTTAAAAAGGAAGCAAAAATTTGCAAAGATAAGCAATAAGCTAAAAAAAATAAGTTTAAATATATTAAAACTCTAATTATAAAGTTTTAGCCCGGTTATACTAATCAAAATCTTATGCTAACGCCTAATATAGCTGAACATAAAACCTATATACCTAAAATTACTATAGCGAACCTCCTATAAAAAAAATTCCTGTTTATGGCTTAAAAAATTGCTACTTATATTATTTAATAATAAATAAGTATAAAAGAATAGCTTATTATTTTTTTATTTGATAGCTAGCGTATACTTTTGTATAAAGTATAGCAATATATTATTTTTATTAATCCTACCTAAAACGTAGCGTATTAGTTCGATATAAATACTAATAAATAGGAATTAGTTGCTAAACATATTAAAATTATTAAATATATCTTTTATATAATATATTATAAAATAACCCATATAATACAAAATAAAGTTCTAATATTTAATGCTTAGACTTTTATTATTTAATTTGGACTTATAACTATTAATAAAAATATAGTTTGGTATAATATAGCTCTTACTAATAATAACGCAGCAACTATAATTAATAGTTATTTTAATATAATAAATAATATTATTAGTTATAATTTAAATAATAAAATAAAAACCCCTAAAAATAATACATTTAATATAGATAGATTTAATAAATAAAACAAAAAATATTTAATAAATAAAATAAAAAATAATTATATATTACAAAGATATAATCTTAATTTAAAAAAAAAATTGTTATATTATATAACTAGGTTAGTATTATATGACTTAGCCCTACTTATTTTATATTATAGCTTAACTTTTGCTTATAAAAGTTAGAACAGAGATTTTTTCTTTTAGCAAGTTATATCTAGGTTCTGTTTAGATTGTTTTTTTTTGTATGATACGTGGCCAGCACGTACTACACGTTACAATATACTGATTGCAGCCCATTACACTACCGCCGGGGTCATGCCTCTTCTCACATACCTCTGTGCATCATATACAAACTTGTTTTCTAGTCCGTTCAAGGTGGTTTCTAAATGGAGTTATATAAATATACCCTCTCCCCACCTCGCTGCCGTAATGCACTAGATAGTGCTGCTTCTAGAACTCTGTTCGCACCAGCTAAAGTAGGCCCCAACTCATCGTGAGTTTGCAAGAATCCCCATGCAAGTGCATTCGCGAAATGCTAATACTGAAGTTTTGCTCTCAGGTAAAAATGGTTTCCCTTTCTAGCGTCAGCTCGTCCAATTCTCGGATTTCTTCCGCCTTACCAAGTCGCCTGGTTGCGCTTTTCGTTGGAGCGACAAGCGGCATCGGGGAAGCAACCTTGAAGAAATTCGCACAACACGCCAAGTCTCCACGAGCGTATTTCATCGGTCGTTCGCAAGAAGCTGCGGACCGCATCGTGGCTGAGTGCCAGGCACTTAACCCGACCGGTCAGTACATCTTTCGGCAGGCCGATGTGAGTCTGATACGCGTTGTCGACGAGGTATGTGAGCAGATCAAGGGAAAGGAGCAATCCATCAACATCCTTTTTCTCAGCTGTGGAGTTGGACGAATGGATCGGGCCAGTAAGTCCCCAATGACGTTTGCCGGCAGCTTTTGGCTGTATGAGTCGTAATACGGACTTGTATGAGTTACTGCTAAGCGCCAACCACCAACGACAGAAACGGCTGAGGGCGTCCACCTACTCGCTGCCTTGAACTACTACGCCCGTATTCGTTTCATCGCCAACCTCCTCCCTCTCATACGGCACGCACCGAGCCTCCGTCGCGTCGTCACCGTGGGAGGTGGCGGACACGAAGATGTGCTCGACCAGACCGATTTTCCAGCGCTTACAATCCCGGAAGATAAGCTCCGTGGACACCTTACATCGCTGGTGACTCTTGGCCTCGAAGCTGTAGCACGGACCGCACCGGACGTTAGTTTTGTTCACGATTACCCGGGCACAGTGAGGACGAAGCTCCTAAACTATCTGCCAGAGGACGTGTTGAAGACCCTGAAATTCGTGCCTATTGACGAGAGCGGCGAGAGACACTTGTTCCTGGCGACGTCGGCGAGATTTCCACCGGCCAACGGAGTAGATGTGGGTGTACCGTTGGGAGGCAGCGTTGAGGTTGCCGTTGGAGCATCTGGAGCCGTGGGCAGTGGGATCTACTCAGTTGGACCCGATTGCGAAAGTGCGTCACATGCCGTACTAGAGTTGTTGAATGATATGAGACGACGTGGCCTGGTGCAAGAAGTGTCCCAGCATACCGAGGGTGAGTTTCGCCGTATCACTGGCAAATAGGGGTTGCTCTTATCAAGTGTCTGAGGATGCCTGTGTGCCTTGATTTACAAATCTAAGTAGGGTGTTTCTAGTAGTGCTATGCTACCTAGATAGTCATTTTTCAGTTGAAGAGTTCTCGCATTTGACCCCCCTCCCCATACCTACCACTGGGCTTTTCACTGTTGCCAACGATTCTTTTGTATGACGTAATCGACGAAGGTAAGTAAACCGAGTTTAATATCAGCTTGTCACCTGGCGTGTCTAAGACGGTGGGTGGTGTTTGGATGTCAAAGAGGCGCAATTGGTGTTAATGTCCCATTTAAGGAACTGCTTCACGGCAGTCTGTAGATGGGATAGAGAGAGAAAGGGGACTTGGACGTAGTACGCTTAGTGTTTAAATTGCCGCATACTCAGATGCTACTTTCATGGAACTAATGCTGTTACTGTATGTTGTTGGTGGCAGGCAGTCTTGACATTGTGATTAAAAGAGAGTCGCGATGATATCATTGGGTCGTTAGGCAGGGATTTGCCTGGGGAGCCATGCCAACACTCTCTCCACCATATGGAACGCTGTGCGCAAGTGTCTCGACCACCGATGAGCCTAGTAATGGAGAGATTATCCGTCAATGTCGAGCAAGGAGTTTGGTACTAGGAAATGTCTCTGGTTTGCTGTTGTTTCCCGATTAGCCTTATCTCCCTGGGACGATCTTGTTCCAGAATTTCTTTGAGTTTCGGAGATCCATAACGGCCTTCGATTTCAAGGGATGATCGTCATGGCTATTTTAGCAAAGATCTTCTCTGCTGGTATGGTACGGAATTGCCACGCTTTCGGGATTTTAATACAAAAATGGAGACCGCCACAGTACCTACAGGTAATGGAATTTGACTGTTGCAATTTACCCAGGCCTGACGGAAGATCAGCGCTGCCGGAGAAGAAAAAGCCATTCAATGGGATGGACAGGTAGAAAGCTCGATAACTGGAAATATCACAGTATTGATGATACCCTGCAAGCCTTCAGGATCGTTAACTATTGTCTCCCAGATGCCCTTTCCGTTGAATGGGCATCATCAAACCACAACTGCCGCCGCATCGGTACCTTGAAGACGCGTATATATGATCCGGGTCTTATCCCTATAATCAGCAGCCCGCCCAGATTCACCTCTAGGGGCCAAGAATTAACTGGCTTAGCAGCAATTGCCATGGATACCAAGATGTTAGCAAGGCATTTTGCAGATACTCGCGGGGGTACTGTCGTGCTAATTAGACGTTAAAGGGTGTACTAAGACTCACGTAAGGTAACCTCAGCCTGCAGGGTTGCGTGGTCATATATACAAGCGATCGAGTGATAGGCTCTCCAACAAATAACCGTCCCGATGTCACCACCAGGAGGGAGAAAGTAGCGCGCTCGCTAAAACGATGAGCGAGGATGCGTGAGCCAATCGGTACTAGGCGCTGATCCCACGCATGCAGCATCCAAGAATTGGGTCCACAACCATCGCACATGGCCTGAAGCGAACAGCTAGTGATGGTTCCTGGTAATCGCTCGATAAATAGACGCGGAATTGATCTGATTTGCTGCTGCCCGACATAACCTGCCTCTGCCAGGTTTCGGAAGCGCCGGGTAATAGATAATAGAGGACGGGCCGTGACGGCTGGTTATCTATGGACGACTGGGTACTTGGGCGAAATCGATTCTGCGTTGATTTCTTGCTTGGAGGGCGGGGTTTTTGGGATCTGGACTGTCTTTTCTATCGGCTGAGTTGATGAAAACCCTACTTTGTTTGCCACCGAAGACAAGAATGGGTCCCATTCATAGTGGAAGGTTCTTCGGGACGCTGATAACGGCTAAGTTCATCATCCATGTTTCGGTGATCCTGTCGCCATGTCTGCCATGTCCAGTAGAACGGCCGACCGATCGGCACTTTCTATTACCCGAAGTGGGAGATAGAGCTGCAGAGGAACAGTAGGTTGCGCTGCAGAAAACACCCACGGCAGAAGAGAGGGAGATCTTGACGACCCAGATCATCTCGGCGGTCCTTTTAATTATTTTCCATTTTTTGATCTCCAGATCGACAGGTGCAAGGCTAAAAGGCGCTACGATCGGCATTTGGACAAGTGGAGGGACCTCTGCCCCTGCACTCGAGGCTAAACGAAAGTGGAATGTCCCTGGACAAAGTGTCGCACGAAAGAGAATTCGGCGCCCCAGAATTGTTAACGATGTGCTATCAGCTGGACACCATGATAAAGACATCTCGGTGGATGAGAATGGCGATAGGGAAAGACGAGGAGTTCTTCTGACTCAGGGGGAGACAATGTTAGCCACACGCTCTTATTGCCGATCGAGCCCACGCTGCTGGAGTAGTGGATGGAAGAATGGGACAGCATATAATACGTGTCGCACCACCACCACGTGTATTACTGTAGTAGAGGTCAGCAATTATTTTCTCCTGATTAGATATCGAGCTGACGAAGCGCACGACCGTTGCGCAGCCGTGAGTAGACTGCTGGTTATGCCAAGGCTCATGCTCTAGGCTTGAGTGGTAGTGCATGCCAGCCACGACATGCTTACATACATATGACATATGGCGCGAACGTTCGTAAGAGGTAAAAGGTACTGACTATCAAGACACTTCAACGTGTGCACTCAGCCCAAACGCAGCATTAATATAGCTATCGGAGAACATGTCTTGCGGATCTCTGGGGGCCTACATTGTACAGAACAGTACAGCTTGAGGCAGCCCGGATGAGTCGTTCATGATGTAATTAGCAAGGTTGGTTTGACTAATAATGGGAATTTCGGATTGCAGTAAATAGTGATCGATTCATGAATACTATCAGTCTACCCACTTACTACCTAACCTGCTCCAAAGGGCATTGGAGCGAAGATCGCAGATGTGTAGTGTGCATGCCAGTACCATTCATACAGAATGGCGAAAGTATATCGTTTTGCGATGGCTTTCCTCTTTCAGTAACATCGGAGACTTGTCATTGTGTGCGTCGAGATCACCTACAATATCGACCAACCCGGAAGAACGAGTGTGGTTAATATCAGACCCCTGTCCCGGTTATCTCAGTCTTCCAAAAGCTAAAAAATATGCGGCTCCAGTTGGTACTGCTGACTGCCGATCTCCTCGATACTCTGAGCCAATAAGGTACAAGAACCCCTGAACTAACTCTCGTCGAATGACAACGGCACGTTGAGTCTTGGCTACTTACTGTCTTGGCCAGGTGTTCATATTGAATCAAGAAAACGGTGGACGGGTGTGGCACACAGTATACGCAATAGTAGTGCGGATTACCGAATACACGGGCTATGCACGGCCTTCTTGTACGGGAGTACACATAGAATACCGTGATACAGAAATGAAAACTGCAATACAATTGCCGATCAGTGTGAACCTCCCAACCACTGTAGTCTAGTGTACTGATATAAGGAGGTAGGTTTGTCTCTCTCCTCAACTCCCCTCTCCATTCCTTGCCATTCACCCCTTTCTTTCCAGACATTGTGGTGCTTTATGTTTTTCTCCTCTGACTAAACCCCAAAACATATCAACAATGGCTAAATTCTTCGCTGTTCTGCTGGCTGTTGCCGCTCTCGTTCAAGTTGGCATCACTGCCCCCTACTACCCTGCTACCAATTCGACAGTGCAAATCAAGGGGAGGCAATTCAACACCACATTCACGCCTGTGATCCACAAGCGTGACATCCGAACATACCCTGTTGCACTTCACCGCCCTTAAGCGATGCCATACCGGAGTACTCTGAGAACAAACTACCTGGGCACACGGCATCGTATATGCAAAGCCTTACAGAGATTTCAATTTCGGCTGTCAGGCCGAGACCAAGCCATATCGCACACATGCACACCCGATACCTCGATGCCTCAACTCAATAGGATGTCTCCATACAAGACAGCCTAGCATGAGATTCTCTGGCACCACATTACACATTTTCGACCCTGACATCTCCAGTCATCAACCCAGTCGGTCTCGGTCTCGGTCTCCCACTTAACGTTCATGGCGAAGGACTAATTTCATGACTTTTTGAGGTTGTTTTTTAGCCGGTATTAAAGGAGTTTTTGACTTGGGATAAATCCAGCACCCGGGTCCTAATTCGATTCTGATGGCGCCGATTGCGCCTGTGGTTCTCAAGTAGACAAGCAATGAATACGATGGGCAATAGGCAACTGTTGTAGAGTTAGACACTTGGTTACCTGTCTGATATCTCAAGTCAGCGCCACTACTATCATTTACGTCCGAATATCAAATTTTCTTCGTATTATTCCGTTCTTGAGTAAGCCTTTCTGCTTTCGTGAGCACCTGTATTCTCCCTTTACCTATTACGAGATGAAAAATAGGCATATTCTACAAGATTAGCAATATTGAACAGTCGGTACGAAGGCCTCTGCTAACTTATAGTCGCGGTGCGACGGCCCGACTGGTTCTGACTTATGGAGGGCCGTCAGGACATTTCCGACAAAACTTTTTGGAAGTCCACTTACTAGGTAATTTAGCATATCTAATTCGGCGACTACGTGGCCGGGGGTTTTCTGTATTACGAAGTAATTGAACAGAAAAACACGGTATGTTTAGAAAGCAAAAGCACATCGAATTAGGTTAGTTTTAGGTTTTGAAAAAAAAAAAAAAGAATAGGCTAGGCTAGTCATATACCCTACAATCTTGGCGTCTCTAATTGGCTCTAGATAAAGCCAGAACAGCCACAGGCTGAGCCATAAACCTAGCCACCCATATAGACTAACCTAACCATACTAACATTACGTAGCCGTACAGACTGACCTAGCTATACATTCAGACTAACCCAACCACATAGACCTAGCCACTACAGCCGGATACACACCGCAAGGCCAAAGCCCCCCTCCCCGCCCGGGAGCGACCGAGTGGTCGCGAGCGGGGGGGCTGGGAAAAGGGGAAGGGGGTCCTGTAGGGCTTATATGGGTGGCTAGGTCTGTGGCTAAGTCTGTGGCTGTTCTTGCCCAATTTATAGTGATTAGCTTATTTCAGAGAAACTAACCCGATTCGACATAAGCTAACACCCCCCCTTGCGAACCACCCCATCGCGACCCAGCTAAAAATGCGCTACTAACCCCAACCACCTTAATTAAAAATTGTTAAATAACGCAACCGCGTTTAGTTCTTATGTTCTTTTTTTACCCTTATTTTCTTTAGAATTAACTCCTTTTTATCGCAATACTTTTATATAGCAACTAATAGCGTACAGCAGCTATAGTTCGTACTGTTTAATTTAGTACTTCGTAAAAACAAGCAGCTATTTAATAAAATATTAACTAGTTATATATACGCTGCTGCTTTAATAGTATTTTAATTAAAAAGCAATTATACTAATACTTTTAGATCTTATTTATATACTTTAAAACTAAACTAATTAATTAGGCTATAAGTTAGGCCAGGCTAGGCTTTATGTTTTTAATAATCAAATTTAAATATATAGCTAAATATATATTATTAGCTTTTAGAAACCCTAAAATATTCAAAAAGTTGTAGTATACACGTTTTTTTTTTTGCAATCCTGAACTAAAAACTGCTAAATTAACGTTTATTAGCTATTTATATATTAATAGAGCAACTATAGCTAATATTAAGCTATTTTTCGAATGTTTTAAAGCTTTTGAACTAGCAAATATATTTCTAAAACAATTTTTTAACGCTAATAAAATAGGTATTGGCTAAGGCGTAAGAAAAGGTTATTAAGTTGTTTATAAAGCTGTAATATATATAGCTTTAAAAAAAAACGTTAAAAAAAGCAAATAAATAATATTTTTTAAGTATATTAGCAGTAAAAGTATTGCTTTGCTACTGTAGTAGGGCTGGTGCGCGCGTACAGGAGACAGGTCCTTAGTTATGGAGTAGAACACATTTTCGGAGACCTCAGAGATTACGGGACAAAAGGTACAAAAAACGCACGTTTTTATTTGAGGCTATAAAAGACTTCTTTTTTATATAGTAAACAATAAATAATTATTACGGAATATTAGATAAGAGTTAGAAATTTGTTTTTATTAATTGATTATTACGTTTTTATTTATAATTATAAATTAGATTTTGACCTAATACGTACAAAAATCTGCGAGCTAAAAAACATAATCTAATATATACTGATTAAGTAGGTTTGGTTGATTTAAGTATACGATACGCCGATTAGGAGCCCTGCTCTATTTTATTAGTATTTTTAGTAAAGCAACAAAAATTAATATTATTTAATGCTTTTTGGAACGCAACCTACGATTAGAAACTAATATTTCTAGCTAATATACCTAATATACAAAGACTAACTACTAATTACGCTAATTAGTTGTATTCTTTTTAATAAATCTTTATATAAAGCTAGACTTCTAATATAATTTAATAATATAATACAAAAATAACAAAAAACTAATTATAATAAAAATTAAATAAATATAAAGTATTAATAGAACTGTTATTTTTAAAATAACTAATTATAAAAATACTAATAGTACTACACTACTTTTATTAGATCTATAAAAAAAATATAAAACCTAATTATAATTATATTAAAAAAACTAATATATTTACTAAACTTAAATATATATAAGCTTTTAATAAAAAACTTATAGGAGCACTATACTAATTATATATACTTATATAGTAGTAAGAACTATAGAATATTAAACAAAAAAACATTATTAAAACCTAGAAATTATTATTTTATTTTTAAAACATTTATTATTTTGTTACTTCTATATATTAATAGTCCTAATTAGTAACCTAAAATAAATAACCCAAACTTTCTAAAGCAACCGTAAAACTTTAGGCTTTTTCTAACAAGGTCTATCCCAAACATTCTAATTATAAATATATTTATTTCTAATACTATACTAACTAATAATCAAACTAGTAAATACTAGCTAGCTAAGCTTTTGATATTTATATAATTAGTTTTTAGAAGCGCTATAGTTCTATATATTATTAGTTTATTTATTTTTAATCCTATATCCCGCCTTTAGAACTAATTTAATAAAAAAAACATAACTAAATAGTTTTATAGAATAAAAAAACTTTTTAAGTTATATAGACTTCTATAAGCTAAATAAGTTAATTAATTATTATACTAAATAAAAACTATAATCAAAAAATATATAGTTTAATATATTATTAGTTTTTGTACTAATTAAGATTAAACTATTATAAGCTTAAAACAAAAATATAAAACAACTAATCCTAAGCAAACTTAATTATAAAAAAAACAACTTATTAAGTTTTTCTTAAGTACTAAAATAACTCTTTAAAATTATGTTTAATTTTTTTTTAGATATATAGCTTTAGTTAATAAACTTAGCCAAAAAATCCCTTTAATACCCAAGAAGTCTTACTTATATAACTTAATTAAATTAATCCTTTTTAATTATTTTAGAAGCATTTTTAATAAATATAAAATTATTAAAAATAACCTATAATAAAAAGAATATATTAATACTATAAATATTTTTAAACAATAAGCTAACTTAAAATCTTTTTTTTAGCTATAAATAGTAATATTAAGTTTTTTAAATAGTACTACTAGCTTAGAACTATTACTAGACATACTTTTTTATTTTATTTAGCAAGCTATACAAGTATAACTATTTTAAGCTTTACTAGTTACTCCTTTAACCTAGCTACTTATAACTATTTTTTTTATTATACTTTTAATAGTCCATATATATATAAACCTAGTAATCAAACAATTAATAGCTAAAATAAAAAGTTTTTCTATTTATAATACTTAAATAACTAAAGCAATAATTAAAATAATATAATTATTAATTAACCAGAATTAATATTATATTTTTTTTGGTTAGATATTCTACTAAAAAATCAGCTAGCAAAGCGGGCAGTAATACAAAAATAGCTAATTTAAAGCTTTTGCTACCTAAACATAACAATCAAACCTTTAAAAATATAACCAATTAAGCAGCTAGAATAACTCTAGAAGCACTAGCAATAATTTGTATAAATATTAGTTTTATAAAGCTAAAGATTATATATAACAAAGCTATAAATTAAAAAAAAAACAAAAGATTTTAAAGCTCTATATAAAAAATATAACTTTAAAGCTTAGTATATTAGTTTACTATATATATTTTAATATATTTGCTTGCTTATAGTCAACCCAAATAAAATATTAAAAAAAAAAAAAAAAGTAGATTTATATTTTTAGCTTTAATATAGATTTATTATAACTGCTCTAGTAAATATTTCCTAGTAGCTCTAGCAGCCTATAAAGCTTTACATAAATTTAATTATGTTTTAAAAGATCTACAATTTAAAAACAAAACCTAATTATAAAACCTAGAACTTAGCAAAAACAGAAATACTTTAAACAACCTAGCTTAACTATCTGTTTTAATACTTAAACAACCAATTATAACTAATTAGCCTAACCCCAAAGTAAAATTTTAAACTAACTTAGTTTTTATAAAATAATAAAAGCTTAATATTCTAGCTAAAAAAAACTACCTAAAATTCTAATATAATAAATAGCAAAAATACTAAAATAGGCAAAAGTTTATAGTACTAAAAATAATTAATTAAGTTGTTTTTTTAAATAACTTATTAACGCTTATAGTTCCGGACCTTATTAGTATATTTAATACGTAAGCTTATATAAAAGTTATAATAACAAAAAAAAAACGCTTAAATAAAAAAAACAATACTATGCCTAAAATCTATAATATTATTTAACCCTATAAAATAACTAGCGCTATAATAAGTATAAGCATTAATTAGCAAATATTTTTACCTATTTTAGGAATAAAAAAACGCTAGGTATTTTTTAACAAAATTAATAATTTGTTTAAAGCTAAAGTAGGGTTAACTTAAGAAAAGCTACTAAGTTTATTCCCTAATATATTAGAATTACTTGTAGTATAGGCCCTTAAAATAGGATAGATATTAGGCAAAAAAACAATTAAATTAAATTAACCAAATAAACCCAAGTTCAAAGCAAATAATTAATAAATACCGGATATATCTATTTTAGAAATTAATAATATATATGCAACGCTACAAAAATCTATAAAAAAGGTTTATAAAACTTTTTAAATAGGTATGCCTTTATAGAATATAAAAAACTATATAAAGGCTATACCTAAAGTTATAGTAAGAATTAAAGAATTATTAGAAAGCTTACTAATTATTAGACTTTTTAATACTAATACTTAATTATATATTTTAGTAAAAAGTTATATTAAAAATAACTAATTTTTTATAATTAATATTTAAGTAATTTAAAATAAATATTTTACTAAACTAAAAGCACCCCTATAATTATATAAAAAAATTATTGTTTAGCTAGTATAGATTACTAGAAAATATATATAAGCTATTTTTATATATATAGTTCTAGATAGAAAAGTAGTTACCCCCCTATTTCTAGGAATAAACTTTTTAAAGATTATAAACTATATTTTTTACTTTAAAAATTCAGTTTTAATAACTATATTTATTTTTGGTAATACACACATTATTACCTTTGCAACCCTGCCTATCTAATTATACCCCTATAACAAATCAGTAATTAGAGCTATAAAAAACTAATAGCTATTTATATATAAAGAACTACTATAAATAGCTATAATTAGTTTTTAATTAATATTTAAATCTTACTTTTATTATATACTGCTAGAATAACTTTTAATTTAGTACTAAACCTAAATAATAAAATTATATAAAAATACTTTTGTAACACTAATTAGCTACTTACAAACTATATAAACCAAATATTAAAGCTAAACAATAATACTTCTTTTATAAGTACTTTATTAAATAGTAAATTTTTAATAGTCTTTAGAACTATTATCTATAGGGCTATAAAAAAAACAAAAAAAGCAAAAGTTTTAAAAGCCAAACAGATAACGTTTCTCCCTTTCTCCATTTCAATATTTATAATATATAAGCCCAAATTAAAAAAAGTTTACTTAATTAACAATATAAAATATAATAGTTCTATACTTTTAGGATTAATTAATTAGAAAAAAAGAGCTCTAACAAAAGTATATAATTAATATAAACTAGACAAAACATCCAAAAAGAAAAAGATTTATTTAAATATTTACCTATATTTTATTATATAATTTAAAAAAACTTAATTAACCAAGGAATGCTTCTAAAAAATTAAAAAAAATATAAAAATATTAAAACTTATTAATTAAACAAAAAAGCTCTTAGTTAAAGTACTATATAAATATAAAATAGCTCTAGCTTAAAATTTTAGCAAAATTAAAAAAATATATAATAAAATTACATTACTATATAAAATCTAGATAATACTATATAAAGCTTAGCAAACAAAAAAAATCTTTATTTTTATACTACTACAAAAAAAAGTACTAAATATACTTAAAACCTAACTTATAAACAATATATTAAAAAAAAATATAGCATATATTAGAACATATAGTTTATAATAAAAAAAAAAAAAAAAAGCTTAAACTAATTAATTTTACTACTAAACTAAACATAGTTATAATCTAAAATACCTTTTTACTAAAAAGCTACAATAAATTTACTAAAGAATTTGCTATATATAAAATCTTATTAATAATTGATTTTTTTTCTAGATATAATTAAGTATTTCTATTTTTTTTTAATTAAGCACTAATAGCTTTTTTTATACTACTTAGAATTTTATAAATAATAACACTTCTTTAAAGCACAACAAATTTGGTAGCTCATTTCCTTAAGGTAGTTAGCTAAATATTATACAATATTATATCTAGAAAATATAAACTATTTTTTAATAATATAAGAATTAAAAAGCTTATTACTTGTTATAATAATTAAAAAGTTGCTTTTAGTATATAGCAATTTATTTTTAAATATATTAAAAATATTAATATAATTTTGCTAAATTTTAAATTAGCAGGTATTACTGCAAGCAGTATTAAAAACAAATAGTACAAGCTAATAATAATACTAGTTAAATATTTTTATAGAACTAATAGCCGCAAACCTATAAAAGCTAAAATATTTAAAATTCTAAAATAAATAATATATAGTAATATTATAAAAATAAAAACTTTTTTAAAAATAAATAGTTATTATTAAATATAAGTAAAAACATATATTATAATAGTACTCCTACTAACTATATTTTTTTAGCATAATATTAAATTTATTTAAAAAAATAATTAAAAATAAGTAATAATAATACTATAATAAGCTTTAATAACTATTTTTTGCTTAATTACTTTAAATTATAAAATTAGAAAAATCTAGCTAAAAATTAATGCTTTAAAAAAAAATAAAACGCTATATTTTATTAACTAATCAAAAATAAAATATATTTGTTTAAATATAAATTAAGAACTTAAAAAAAACCTAAATTAAATTATAACGCAACAAAAAAAAAGTGTCTAAAAGTTATTAAAACTTTTTGCTAACTATAAAACTACTTATATAGGATCAGATTCTACCTAAAAACAAATACAAAAGTACTGATTGCTTAGCTAAACAATAGATTTTTTGTACTACCTGGCGCAGTTCTAACCTAATAGGTTGCTTTTATTAAAATATTCAACTTTAAATTGCACTATATTTTTAAAAAAAAACATATAGCAGCAAACGGATTATTACACAAACTAAAAAAACTATTAAATAAATTAAATAATTAATAAAAAAAGAATATAAAAGATTTTATTAATTTTTAACTTTATATTATAATAATTAAACTAACAATTGCTTTAAATACTACTACTCCTTTTAAACTAAAGCAAAAATAGTTAATATATTTATAAAAACTAGCAATATATCTTACTACTAGAAGTCTATTTAATTGTTTTATAACAATAATATAAAAAAGAATTTATAAAAATTAAGCTTTTTAATTTTTTATTTATAAAAATTGCTTCTAAAAAAAAACAAAACTATTATATTAGATTTAATATTATATTAATAACTTCAATAATTAAAAACATCTTTTTTAAAAAAGCTATATATAACTAAAATATTAAAACTAAAACTTTATATACTATAGAATTACTACTTAATACTACTAAAAAAACTTATACAAAAATATTAAAAATGCTCTAAAAAGCTATAAGCTATACTAATAAATATAAAACAAACAATCTAAAAAAAAATACTACTATAATAAAGCCAGAAATATACTTATAAGCTAAATCTTTAATATTTAATTTATATTTAACAACAATAGGTTTAAAACAATTATTAAAGCTAAATATAAAACATTAGCTTACCTTAAAGCAATACCACTTTAATTAGCTAATTTTAAAAATATTGCTTAATTTATTAAATAATATATTATTTATTAGTACAAGATTCCTATTAAAATCAAATATAATAATAGTTCTAAAAAAAAAAAAAAGTTATAATAGCTAAAATATAACTTAGATTTATAATAACTTATAATATAATATATTATTTCTAAAGCTAAAAATTTATTAAATTAAACTATAAAGCAATTATTAGTAGCTTTAAAAAAATAACTTAAAAAATAAAAAAAAGCTAAACTAAATAACTTAATAAAATAATCTAAGCTAATAAAACTATTACTTAATACTATAACTACAATATATATAAAATAATCTATAATTAATTACTAATTTTACTAATTAAAAATATTATCTTAATATAGCAGATTATTAATTAATAAAATATTTCTAATTATATATTTTTTTTAATATATAAAGTATAGCAATTTAAAAAAAAAAAAAAATATAGCTAAGGTCTAACGCATTATTACTAAAAAAAAATACCAAACTATAAAATAAGCTAATTAGTAATATACTTATAAAGTCCGCCCTATAGCTTTAAAAAAAAAAAACCTTATTCTCATATTTGATACTTTACTAAATAACAATAAATTTTAAAGCATTAAACTCTTATATAAATAAAAAAAGCCTATTTTTTATAGCATCTAAAAAAAAAAAAATAAAATAAAATAAAAAAGCTAAAAAAACATACAAAAGCAAAGATTTATATATCAAACAACCTATAACTATTTATTAAAAATAAAGCTAAATATTAAAAACTAATTAATCTTACTACTAATAAATAAATAATAAGCTTATTAAAAAACAACTATTATAAAAAAAATATAAATATAGCTAGAATAGCCCTAATTAAAGCTATAATATAACTAAATAAAAGCTAAATAAAGCCTAAAATATAGCAAAACATAGCTAAAATATAGCTAAAATAAGCTTAAATATATTTAAATATAACCTAAAATATAGCTAGATATAGTTAAGATATAGCTTAAATAAACTATAATATAGCTTAAATAAGCCAAAAATACTAGAATATAAATAAAATAATTAAAAAAAATTAAAAAATTATTAGTAATAAAGCTTTATTATATTAAATTAAAATCTTAATTAAAATAGACTTAAAAACTAAATATTTAAGCTTTAATAATTTATAATTAAAAAAAAAATCTATTAATTAGCAAGCAATATTTTTTTAAATTTAAAAAGTAGAAAAACAAACATAACTAAAATCCATAGATCTAGCACTATATATTATAACAATATTATTTTAATTAGCTTAAATCTATTATAAAGTAATATTTATTACTTATATTTTTGTTTTTTTTTATTGTTTTTATATTACTTTTTTACCTTTAAGAACTTATTCTAAAATAGCAACCTTACTACTACTTTATAAGCAGATTAACTAAAGAATATATAAAATAACATATAATAACTTTTATTTAATTAGCTTAAATTAAGAACTTTTTTAGGCTATTCTACTTATTTAGATCTTTATTTTTATTTTTTTAAGTTACTACTATATATAAATAAACATACTTAATATTACCTATATAATATTTATAGTCTAGCTAGCTAACTAAATAAATATAATTGCTACAAGTATTAAACTATAAAAGATTTATTAATTTATATTTAAAAAACAGCTATATTCCAAAACAACTATTGTTTTTAGATTTTTAAAATCAATAAATATATAACCAGTAAAAAATAAAATTAGAAGTCCTAGTTAACTAAATAGCAAATACTATTACTTATACCGGACAATTAAGCATTATAAAAAAATATTTGCTAAATAGACTACTATAGTATAGCTTAATATAAAAAAGTATAAGTTTGCTAGCAAATATTATAACTGCTTTAAACATAGCTTTATTATTAAACATTATAAAAAATAAAAAATAAATATTCTAACATATATATTAACTAGTAGTATACCTATTTAAAGCTTTAATAATAAAATAACAAAAAATCTAATAATTACTATTAAATATTTCTATTAGTTATATATAAAAATTAAAAAAAAAATATAAAGCTTATTTGTTTGTACTAATTAAAAAAGCTATAATATTTGTTTTAACTATGCTTAAAAGCTTTTTTTTAAATAGCGCATAGTTTTGTTAGCTTATTAAAGTCCTTTAGTAATACTATATGTTTTAGGACTATAGCTCTAAAAAGATATATATTCGAAAGAAGTATAACTAGAATTATTAAAACTATACTAGATCTTAACTAAAAATATATAATATATTGCAATCTAGTACTAAATAATAAGAAAAATAATATAATAGTTATTTTAGAAATATAACTTATATATTAATTAGCTTAATCGAAATATTTATTAGCTTTAATACACGCTATTTCGATTAGTATTTAATTACTAAAACCTTTTTTATAACCTAGTTTTTTTTTAATTAATTATAATAAAAAATTAGGATTATATAGGCTAGCTTAGAACAAAAGATTTTTATAATTAAAAAAAAATTAATTAAGCGTTAGGTTTGCTAGTAATAAAATAGTATAGCTAAAAATAATATATAAGATTTGATATATATAGCAATAAATTAGTTAGTATAAAAGCTTTAAACATATTCTAATTAGTAATACTTGCTTTTTTTTAGATTGTTCGAACTTTTGGATTAATCTACAAAACAATTAAAGCTTAAAGCTCTAACTGCTTATTAACAATCTAACCAAACATAAATATATTTATATAGCACTTAATATAGCTAATATAAAAATAGTAATTATATAATAAACAAAAATAACCAAAAAAAGCTAGTATATATTTCTTGCTTTAAAACAACTAATTACTAGATATTATAAAAAATAACAAAAAATAAAAATATATATTATAATATATTATATATAAACCAATTACTATAGATCAAATAAGTAGAATTGGGAGTATAAAAGAATATAAATATAAACATAGTTTATATAAAAAAATGAATAAGTAAATTAAAAAGAAATAGCTAACCTATATAAAATTAACAAATATTACTTTTTATAAAGTAATATAAGTAGGGGAGCTCTAATTAGTACTTTTTTTTAATAATAATTTATATTAAGAAAGAACTAATAAAATCCCTGCGGAAAAGTAATATAAACTAACCAGACTTATACTAGCCTAGCAAACCTTATATTTAGCTTTTAACTATTTACTTTCTAGCTAATATATTTTATACTACTAGTCCTTAGACCTTACTTATTAATATATAGACTATATATTTGTTATATTTTATTTATACTTTTGATTATTAATAAACAGAACTAATACTTTGCTTTAATATTAAAGCTATTATATAATTAGCTTATTTTAACATTATTACTTCGAATTATTATACTTAAAATATCTCAACCAACCTACCTAAAGTATTGCTAAAGAGATCTAGGAAATATATATACTTTTTTTAATAGTATTATTACTGTTGTGCTATCTGAGCCGGTACAATATATATTACTAAATAAACTACTATATATAAGTTATTATAGTAAAGAACTATTACCCTACTCTTGCTAAGAATATAGAAATATTTTATATAACTATAAAACTTCCCTAAATATTACAACTTAAGCTTTTTATAACTTGTTTAGACCCGGACTAATTAATATATTTTAGAAAGTATAATAATATTAATAGCTAAATATATTAAAAATTAGTGCACTAATTACTATAGTAATCGGTTATTTCGAACTATAAGTAATATTTAAAGGTATTTTTATATAAATATTTTTTTAAGCTTAAAATAAAAGCTTTAATAAGAACTACTTTATTTTTTAATTTTTTAAAAAGTAGGATAGATTTACTAGTTTTGTAATATTTAAAGCAATTAAAGCAACTAAAGCTAGGCATACTTCTAATTATTAGTTTATTATAATTTATAATATTAAATAAAAAATATTATATATTACAAATTTTATTAATAATAATATAATAATTAATATTTATTAAAAAGTTTCTGTTGTTTTTAACTATATTTAGGAATTATTATTTAACGGTTATCCGCCCGGACCTAAACTTGCAGTATTAATTTCTAGTATTTAACAAAATAATAGCTAGCGCTATAATTATTTCTGTAGAACTTATATATTTTTAGCTTTTTATAAGCTAAAGCTTTAGGAAAAAATAATAAATACTATAAACAAAAAACCCTGCAATTTAAACAAAAATATATAAAATAATTTATTAAAATATTATAAAAACTATATTATAGTTTATATAAAAAAGCCAGTCCTAGATTTCTAATTATAGATTTAATTTATTTAGCCAGCCTAGCTAATCTTTTAATAAAATTAGTTAATTTTCTAGCTAATTATTTTATTTATTAATTTCTAACTTATAAAACTTTACTTAAAATATTATAAATATTTGTAAGATTTAATTACAAAAATATATAGTTAGTATAACCTAAAATATAAAAATATTTTTTTATTATTGTAGTGCTTAGCGGCTAATAGAATTAAGATTTTTATTAATATACCTTTTTATAACAATTACTAATATATAAATAACAAATTTTTTAAAAAATAACTAATTTTTTTTTTTTTTTCTAAAAATATCTAGATAATTAATAGCTTTAGTACTTGGATTATTAATGTAATAATTAGATAGAAATAATATGCTTGGGCTAATACTATAGATATTAGGGCATAACTTGCTATTTAGTTCTATAGGCTAAATATAAAAATAGCTTACAAATAATTATTTGGACTACTTGATTATTTTATTGCTTAATTTATAGAACTTAACAAAAAAGTAGTTATAATTATATTAATCTTTAAAGTTAGATAAGTAATACTTAATAAGCTTAAGTTTTTTAAAGCAAATAGTAACTAATTAAATTATTTTTTTGTTATAATTATTAATAAATAAAAATAAACTGTTTACTTTATTAATTTAGTCCTTAAACAAAACAAAAAATACTAATAGTTTGTTTATAATTATTAAATATAAGCTTTTAAAAATATTATTAGTTAATAGACCTTAAAGCTGCTTTTTAATATACTTTTTTTGTTTTATATATATAGCTTTCCTATATATATCTAAAATAATTAGTAAAGCTATAGTCTAATATATATTATTTATATAGTATTGCTTTTTAGATACCTAGGTATTTTTTTTAAAGATTTACAACCTAGTAGCTAAAAATTAATACTTAATAACCTAATAATAAGCATTATGTCAGATTTGATAGGGTAAATTAGCTATCTTTTAGAACCCCGTTAGATGGATTCTCCACACACACCTAATTTATATAGCATGCAGAAAACTCTACAACAGAACATAGAACAGAAAAGATCAGTAATAATTATTAATATAATTATTCAATTGGATTCGCTTATATATAACAATTAAAAGTCTTATTTGCAAGAATACTACCCCCTAAGGGCCAGTAGAAGCGACCAAGTAATATTATAGCTTTATTAATAATTAACAAGGCCTTATTAGCCAAGCTAAAAGATTATACACTCTAAAATAAAATGTTTATTGCAAAAGCAGTATCTTTTAATTTATAAGAATACTTTCAACCAAAAGAACAAACGCTATAAATATTATTACTAAAAATACCCAAATTTAAGGACTATCCCAAACATATAACTAACCGATTAATACACTCCTAATCAACTATTACTTTCTAAAACAAAAAAATTAACCCAAACAGTAAACCTATAAATATTCTTAAAATAACAAAAAATAGCAAAAAGGCCTACCAAGTTAACTAAAATTAATATATCGCAATAAAAAAAAACTATAAAATCTACTAAAAATATATCGCTAATCTTATAGCATAAATAATCAAAACTGTTTTTTTAAACTATATAAGAACTATTTTTTAATCTACTAATACTATTAACAAGTAGTATAACAGACTTAGAAACCTTAGCTAATACCTAAGGGCAATATAACAATTATAAATAAAAGCTTAATACTAATAATACATAAAAAAAATAAATAAATTATTAAAGGACCTTAGTACATAAATAATACGTTAAAAGGCTATAATTTTTATTACTTTTAAATATAAAGTTACTAAACTAAATAATATTAACTACTTAATAATAGACCTAAAAATATGCTTTAAAAAAATCCTTAAAAATTAGATTACCAGTTTTTAGATAATTAACTAATTAATAATTTTTAATAATATACTAACCTATTAAAAAATAATAGCTAACTTAAAAAATAAAGCAAATCGCCAAACAATTATATATTGGCCAAACATATATATTAATAAAAAAGCGTTTTTAGCACTATATAATAGTAAAAATGCTAAAAATACTATAAATAATACTAAAAAAATAGAAATATTTCCTAATAATTAATAAGTTCTTCTTTAAAGCAAAAATAAAAACCGAAGCCAAAGTAGCTGCGGACCCTATAGTAATAAAAGCAATAAAAGTAATAATAAATAACCTTGCATTAACTTATAAACTTATAGTTCAAGTAATTATATTTACAAAAACTGTTTAGGCTTCTATTATATAACAAAATATTATTATTTTTTCCTAAAGTTAGCCCTAAATAATTTTTACTTTAGCTAAATTACTACTAAGCTAATATAAGCCAACCTTAATATTAATAAAAAACTAAAAAAACTTGTTAATTATATATAAAAAAAAAAAAAAGCAAAAACTAATAAAAACAAATTATTTGCCTAACTAGAACAAATATTAATATAGTCTATTTTTGCTATTAATAAAAAATCGGAAAATAAAGCCATATATAAACTAAAAAACTTAGCTATCCTAAATTTTAGAACTACTTTATATATATTTAATAAAATTAGCAGATTTAATAATCTACAAATAGTATTACTAAAAAACAGAATATATACAAAAAACAGGATTATACCCATACTTATATTCGGAAACATTAATATATATATTTAAAAGCCTAAAGAACTTATAATTATAAGATTATATAATATAGCCTATTACTTAACAATAGCTTATAACCTAGTATTATTCCAAATACTTTTAAAACAAAGCTTATATTAAAATATAAAGCCAGCAATAATAGTACTAAAATAATAAAATAAATTAATATTTTGCTATTTTTAAAATTAAAACTACTAGTTTGTACTAAAATATTTATTATTTAATATAAAAAGGAGTGCTTTTTATATATAAAAAAATAAACTAGCAGCAATAATTTTAAAGCCTATTTTAAAAGCTAATCTATATTAGTAGTATTTTTGTTTAGGCCACCTAAGTACTAATGCTTTTTATTATATAATAGCACAGGCTAAAGGAGTAAAGCTATAATAATCTCTAAAAAATAAAATATATATTTTAGACTATAAAGCATATATTATAGTAAAAATATAATAATAAATTAATAGATTATTTTAAAATCGCCTAGCAAGGCTAGGAATATAGCTAGCTATAGATTTCTATAATTATAAAAAAGGTTATAATTTGGAAAACTTGCTAATACTTATAATAGATCAATATTCTGGCTTTAGTTTTGACTACTACTTATATAATCAGAAGTCTTTAACGCTAATCAAAGCTTTAGAAAACTTAATAAAATATTTATAAGCTTACTATAATATTATTATTTAAATTTTTAAATATAATAATAAGCTCCTAAGGTATAATAACCTTACTAAACATTTTAAATAATAATATAGTATAGTCTTCGAGCTATATGCCCTAAATATATAAGGTCAGAACAGTAGTGCCAAGCGGGCTAGCAATATTATCAAACGTAAAGCCAGGGCTATAAGGACTGGGTCCAAGCTACCTACTACCCTTTGGACTAATATTATAAAGACTACTATATATTTATATAATTATATATTAAAGTAGATATATTAATAGTAAAGCCTATATAAAAGGTTTTATGTTTATTTTTTTAACTAAAATAGTATTGTAACTACTTACTATCAACCTAATTTATACTATTTACACGTATATAGTTGCAGAGCATACGCAATAACTACAAAAGCTAAACTAAAAAAAAGAAAACTTAATAAATTAGATCCCAAAGCTTAGATAGGCTACTTTATAAACTACTAATCCTTTAATATATATTATATATAAATTTTAGCAACTAATACTGTTATATTTACTAAAAATATTATATTTAATAAAAAAACCATATTTTTAAGCAATATTAATAAGCTAAAAAATAACTTCTTTAAGCAAAAGATTAATAAAATTACCTAATTACTATTTAAAATAGATATTATTAAACCTAATTAGCTAAGTAGTATTTTAGAAGCTACAGCTAATTAAAAATTAAAAAATATATATCCTATTAAAAGCAAAAATAATACTGCTATTATAAGTATACTAAAAAATAAAAAAAATATAACCTATAAATATTTTATATTAAATAAAGTAATAAAGTCTAATCAACTTTATATAAATGTTTTTTTTTTACTATATTTTTTACCTTTTAAGTTACTACAACCGAGCGTTTTTTTTATAACTACTATAAATAGCCCTTATTTTTAAAAACCCTAAAATATTATAGCAGATTTTAATAGATCAAAAAGCACTGCTATTAGAAACCCTAATCTATAGAAACCCTGGAATATTATAGTAGACTTTATTAGATTTAAAAACCTTATTTTTTAGACCTAAAATATTATAGCAAAATTTAAAAATTATAAAACTAGAGAAACAATATTAAAAAGCACTAAACCGCTACATATAAACTCTAATGCCCTAGCAAGTATATTTAGCACTTTTTTTTATGCTACTATTGCTTTTTAAAAAAGCTGCTAAAAAGCTACGTTTTTAAACAGACGCTTAAGCACTTTAAAAAATTAAAACAGTATAGTAATAAGCAAGGCTACAAAAGCTAAATTATTAAAATAATCTATTAGCTATCCTATTAATAAAAAATCAAATTATAATTAAAAAGTTCTATATATACTAAATAGAAATAAAAAAACTTTCGAACAAAAAGTTGCCAAAAAGCATAAAATCTATTAAAAAGATTTATTACTACTACTAAAGTTTTATAAAGATTTTAAGCATTACTTAATAAGTAAAAAGTTTAAAAAAGCTAAAAAAGATTATTTTAAAAGCTACTAAGAAATAAAGTTATAAACTAAGGTTAATACTTACTTAATTAGAAAAAAGCTAACACTCGGGTATATATAAGTATATATATACAAGTTTAATAAATATAGCTACTATACAAACTGTAAAGCACGGTTAGTAGTATAAAGTAATTAGTAGCTTTAATTTAGTACTAAAACTATATATATATTAATTCTTGCCGGAAAGTTATTTAGAACTTTTATTATAATAGTAGCTAAATTTAACCTCGAACTAAAGTAATACAATATTATTAATACGTTTATTAATATAAAACTTAATAAAAAAATATATATAAAAATACCTCCTAGCTATTGCAAGCTTTAAACTATATTATAGCTTAATAAAGCTTTATATAGCTTAAAAAAATTACTTTTGCTATAGCAAAAAAAGCTTATATTAATACTTAAAAAAATAAAGTATTAAGCTATACTATATAAGCTTTATTACTACGCTTATAACAAAATACTAATCTTTATATATATAAATAATATTATTTTTGCTTACAAAAAAAATTAAAAGCCTATTGCCAAAAGATCTATTAAACAGCTTTAAATAGCCTATTAATTAATTAATAGTAATAACTTATAATAGTTCCTAAGTATTAAAATAATTAAAAATTATTAATAAAGACTAATCTAGCTATTTTAAGCCTTATATATTAAAAAAATTTCCAAGCTAAAAACTACTTATCTAACTTTTTTATTTACCCCGATAAAACAAGCCAAACTAATACCCTATAATAGCTTTGCTATAAAACAAAAAATATACTTATACTAACAAAAGGTTGGGTTAGTACTATATACTACTATAATTATTTAACCCGATATTACGTTTAGCGCATTAAGACTTTCAAAATTCTTTATTAATTCTAAGCTTTAATATTATAACTTAGCAGATCGCCTGCTTAGCTACTTTAAAAACATTTAGTACTATTTGCTTTAGTTTAAAAACAGAAACAATTTTAAGATTACAAGCGATATATCGTTTACAAACAATATATTAAACCAAAAAAGTTTATAAGCATATATAATTAAGCTAT
This sequence comes from Ustulina deusta, assembly GCA_023159155.1. Lineage (NCBI taxonomy): Eukaryota > Fungi > Ascomycota > Sordariomycetes > Xylariales > Xylariaceae > Ustulina > Ustulina deusta. The sequence goes on along the minus strand of JAJNNX010000004.1, from coordinate 322,784 downwards.
TTAAAAAAGTTATCAAGTAGCGTACTAACAAGCAGGATATAGTAACTACTTTAATAACTAAAGCAGAATTATTAGCATTAATACAAGCTACAAAAAAGGCTATATTTATAAACCAACTAATTAAAGAACTAGGTATCACACTAGATACCTAATATATTACTATTTAGTATAACAATAAATAAACTATTAGGCTAGTTATAAAAAAAGTAACTATACTGCAAACTAAACTTTGTTATATAAATATCTATAACTATTAGCTACGCTAAAAAGTTAAAAAAAATATTCTAAAAGTTATTTATATAGCTACAAAAGATATAATTACAGACAGGCTTACAAAAACGTTAAGTCTAGCAAAATAAAGTAATTTTTTAGACTAATTAAAGGTATATAATACCTATAAATATTACTAAAATTAAAAATTAAAAAACAAAAGTATAAAAGATCTAGAAGCTTTAGAAAACTTACTTATAAAAAGTAAATCGGACTATTTAGGGCTTTTATAGCTCTAATTAGGCAAATAGCACTCAATTGGCTAAAATTAGCTAAAATAGCTAGATTAATTCAAATCAGGCCAAATCGTTTAAATCTAAAGAAATCTTAGCAATAATACACTACTAATTAATTAAATCACATAACTTCTTACTACGCCAACAAACTTATATATACTACAATACTACAACTATTACTATACAGAAAATAAAAAAAGCACTATAAGCCTTAGTAGTATAATAGCAAGCACAGTAATTAATAGTTCATTATATTATAGATCCTAGTTTAAGTCCGGGCTAGGGCGTTATTTTTAGCATTTTTATTAATGATATTATATACAGAAAAAGCTTATATAAGCTGTTTCTAAAGAGGTGTATCAGATTTAATAGGGTAAATTAGCTATTTTTTAGAACCTCGTTAAATAGATTCTCTATACATACCTAATTTATATAGCATGCAGAAAACTCTGTAATAGAACATAGAACAGAAGAGATCAGTAATAATTATTAATATAATCATTCAATTGGACTCGCTTATATATGACACATTAAAGTTATAAAAAATTGCTTAAATATTATTAAAAAAATAAAATTATGTACTAGGATTATAGTTATTAAAATAAAGCCCTTTTTTTAATTAATACTACTTAAAACAAAAGAACAATTAATAATTATTTTATTTTATAAAGCTAATTAGTTAATAAGTAATAATGTAAATATATAAAGTATATTTTATAGATTTTTTTTTTGAATTGAGTTAGATTTTTTTATAATAAATATTTCTGCTTTCTAGTCTATTTATAAAGAAATAACAGTTGCTAGATTGCTTAAAAAGTTAACACAAAGCTAATTAGGGAGTGCTTTAGTAGCTATACCTAAGTTTAAAAAACCTAGTTAAAAATATAAATATTCTAATATACTTAATTTTAGTAAGCAATACTAACCTTTTTTTAGTAGCAAAAGAGCTTAAGCTATAATTTATAAAAAACTTGCTTACTAGTAGATTTTTTTTATGTCCTAGGAAAATAATATATATAGCAGTATAAAAAGTTATCCTATACTAAATTTCTTTACTAGGTAGAAGTTCTAGAAAAAGTATAATTTATAAATATGTACAGTTGATTAAATAAATACTAAAAAATCTAAGGATCGAAAAGCTATTCAAAAAGCGCTAAGTATATAAAAAAAATAAGAAGTTAAATTATTAAAAATAAATATAAAAACTAAAAAAGCCTAGCAACAAAGATCTAAAAAAAAAAAATAATTAATTAGTTATAATTTAGGTTAATTATTGTAGTCTAAGGACAAAAACCTAATAATTTGGGAAGTTTGCAGTAGGGCTAGTGCATACGTATAAAAAACAGGTCTTTAGTTATAAAATAAAACGTATTTTTAGAAACCTCGGAGATTATAAGACAAAAAGTATAAAAAGTATACGTTTTAATTTAAAGCTACAAAAAACTCTTTTTTTATATAGCAAACAATAAATAATTATTACAGAATACTAAATAAAAGTTAGAAATTTGTTTTTATTAATTAATTATTACGTTTTTATTTATAATTATAAATTAGATCTTAACCTAATACGTACAAAGATCCGCGAGCCGGAAGACGTAGTCCGATACACACCGATTAGGTAGGTTTGGTTGGTTTGAGTGTGCGATACGCCGATCAGGAGCCCTGCTCCATTTTACTACTACTACTTATTTTTAAAAAAATTAATATTTAAAATTAATAGTTTCTAAACATAAATTATAGTTTATTTAAAAACTAGCAGTTTAAAACTTTGCTTAATAAATAGACCTATAATTTTATTATTATTAATTAGCTTATTAATATTTTTATTTTATTTGTTTAAGGCTGTTTTAGCAATATATAAGTTGTATTAATATATAATAGCTATAACTTATATACAAATAATAACTTTTTATAGCTTTATTTTTTAAACAAAATATAGTTTATTTTTTATAAACTATACTATAGCTATATTATATAGGTATTAAACGTTAGAGTTTTTAGTTTATTAAAAAAAAAGCTTAAAAATAAAGTTAAAAAAATACTTAAAGGCCGCTTTAGCGTTATACTTTTAAAAAAAAATATAATTATAGCATATAAATAAGCTTGCAATACTATTTTATTACTAAAAACTATTAAAAAAGCATAAGCAATAGCTAAAATATAGCTAAAAGATATCTAATTACTATTATTTTTAAAATATATTATGTTTAAAAATAAAAATATTGCTTGTAAGGTTTAGCTAACATTTATATTGACCGATCGACCTAAAACACCTGAATATTAGCTTAGACCGGGCCAAATAAAGATTGCAACACCTACAGGAAGCTAAAATTTGCAGTATACAACTCGGAAATTGGCTAGGCACTACTCTTCCTTTAATAACCTACTATAAAAGCTATTTTTTATAAAGGCTAGCAAGGCCCTTAACCAAAAGGCCAAAAAAATTGCGATTTTAAAAGCATATATTAAGCTATTAGAAGCTAAACTAGCTAAAAAAACTATATTAAAGCGTAAGTTAGTCAAATTGCTACCTAGTTATTGTTTTATTTATATAACCTATGTATAGCAAGTCAAGCAAAAATTATAACAGCAAACGCTATATATAAATAAAGCTAGGGACAAAGATGTACTAGAAGCAGAAAAAACAAAAATTAAAGATGTAATTAAGGTCAGAACGTCTTAATATTTAATAAAAACATCAAGGTTGGCTATAAATACCATGTTGTGCTATAAATAATGGCTTCGAAAGTTGGTGGGTGGCTATTTTGGTGGCTGGGTCGCGATGGGGTGGTTCGCAAGGGGGGGTGTTAGCTTATGTCTGCTTTTGATGGTTTATTCTGTTATTTATTTTATTTATTTCTTCTAAACATAACATTAGTTTTCCTGTTTTATTACTTCGTAATTCAGCAAACCTTCGGCCATATACCGCCTTGCCAATTGGATATCGAACTCAATTTGGCTTTTCATGCTGAATCATGTGACAAGCGTCAAAGGTAGCATGCGGTGGCAGTGTGCAGGCTTTCTACAGCACAGATCATTGAAATGCAAGTTGTATCAGCTATTACGCTCTCTTACCTTTCTGACATTCAATTCTGCCTTGGTGAGGCAACAACCTGCAGGCACATTGCATGGTGGCGGAGTTAAAATATTCGTGCGCAGCCCCCGTCTTGGCTGCTGACATGTGAATTAATATGGGGAATCATAGGCCTCCCAGGCCTTTTCATTTATTAGTATTATTATTATTTAAATAAATAAAACTTGGTCTCGTCCCTCACAACCTTTGCAATTCTGCTTCGTGCCAGACGTAACAGAGTACATCGGTACCGCGCTGTATGTGTTCGGCAAGTCGCCAGCGATATGGAACCATTATCAGCCTTAAGTCTTGCTGGGAACGTTGTGCAGTTTGTTGAATTTGCTTGCAAGCTTGTTAGCAGCACTCAAAAAATATATCGTTCCCCGTCGGCGACCACCGAGGACCTGAGTTACATCGATGGAATATATGAGAGATTTCTGTCTTTTGAGGCTCAATTGTCCCTCCAGGACAAGACCCGGTCTCAGGGTCCTACGACACGCTTGGTTTCGGCTCACTCTGATGCTCTCGGCTCACTCTTAGAAAGGTGCAGGGAAGAATGCAAAATCCTGCTTGAGCTTACTGGCAAGATTAAAGCTAGAAAAACTACCGGGGGGCGTTTATGGGAAAGCTTTCGAAAAGCTCTCCTTGAAGTGTGGCATGATGATGAAATTTTGAAACTCCAAAGCCGACTACAGAAATACCAAACCGAGATCATCGTCAGGCTATGTGCCATCTCCAAGTGAGTATCCGGCCATTAGTACTACTATGGTGTATTAGTCGCTAAACAGTAATAGAGAGAGCACCGAGGAAATAGCCCAGAGCATGCAACACCTGTTATCGGATATCAGCTCGCAGCGGAATGAGAGGCTAGCCCAATTTACGGAATTAGAGAAGTCATTGAAGGATATTGCAAGCAATGTGCAACTCATTACCATGAGAGTATGCAAGCCTAAGGGAATAGGGATTATACGGTCTTGCACAGACGACGAATTCTGCATATTGACAGAGAAAGTATCGCAGCTAGCGTTGACAGAGCGCAGCCTTGCACGAGAGGAAGCGATACTAAGAAGCTTGGACTATGTTCAGCGGCCTGTGAGATATGAGACCATCCCTAATGCGCACAAGAGAACCTTCTCATGGATTTTCAACCGAGGTCCTGAAAGCCATGGCTTTGCCGAATGGCTGGAGAGTGGAAACGGCATTTACTGGATCACCGGAAAACCGGGTTCTGGTAAATCTACTTTGATGAAATACATCCTCCATAATCCAAGGACGGCTGAAAACTTGTCGTCGTGGTCAGCTTCGACACCTGTTGTAGTCGCGAGTCACTTCTTCTGGAGTGCCGGCCTACCAATTCAACGATCCCTCGAAGGGCTGTTACGGTCATTGCTTTACGATATTTTTAGCCGATTACCAAAGCTCATCTCAAGTATCTATGAAGAAAACCCAGAAATCTTTGGTCAGGGAGGGAGAATGATACAGTCATGGTCCCTAGGATGGCTAGAAGAAGTTTTACGCCAACTGACGGCCCAGAAGGAGCTTCCAATGAAGTTCTGCTTTTTCATTGATGGTCTTGACGAGTTCGAAGGAGACACGTTTGGTATATGCAACACACTAATTGATCTCTGCTCCTCCCCTAATATCAAGATGTGTGTTGCGAGCCGGCCTTGGAATATTTTTGAGACGTGCCTTGGGGAGAACGCAGCACACAGACTTCCCGTTCATGATCTTACCCAAGGCGATATTCGCAATTATGCGGACTCTGAGTTGCGAGGCCACCCCAAATGGGACACCTCATTCACAGACGGTGTTGAGGTTCAGAACTTAGTATGTGAGATCACCAAAAGAGCGGAGGGAGTTTTCTTATGGGTGTTCCTGGTAACCAAAATGCTCCGTGAGGGACTTATGAATGACGATAGCTTAATGGAGCTTCGAATGAGGCTCGATAGCATCCCGACGGACCTGGAAGAATTTTTCAAGCACATCCTAGATTCCGTTGAACCTTTCTATCACGAGAAGCAATCGGGAACATTACAGGTGGCCTCCGCAGCTGATGAACCGCTTCACCCGCACCTCTACAGTTTCCATGATCTCGAATACACCTATGAGAACTACGCTATCAACCACGATCGACGCCTTCTAAATCGGCATGAGCTCAGCCAGTTTCATTCCCCATTTCCTCGACGGTTGAATGGCCGATGCAAAGGTCTACTCGAAATCCGAAACCAGAGGGTTGAGTTTTTACACCGAACTGTCAGAGACTTTTTTCGCACGCGCAAGATGGCAGACTACCTTCAGAGCAAGACGAAAGACTCGTTTAACCCTTATCTATCCATATTGAGAGCCCATATTGCATGGATGGAGAGCAGACTATCGGTGGGAGACTTCCAGAACGACAGCCCTCATAGTCTTTCCTTCGTCTCAACTCTGAGTCGAACGCTAGAATATGCACAAGAGGCCCAAGACCAGAACGAACACTGCCAGAAGTCATGCTCAGAACTTCTAGATGACCTAGAATTATCCGTGGAAACACTCATCCTGACACAGGGATCGCGTATCGTGCCTGGAAACTCCGAAGACAGTGATTCAATTGAAACAGCCAATGAGTTCCGACTGCTGTTCAGGTATGCTGTCATTCAGAAACAGCTAGCTCACTTTGTTTCAACCAAAATGGGTAAAGAACTGGATTATTTTGGAGACCTTGAGCAAGGACCGTTGCTTCTTGCGCTTCAATCGTACAGCCCAAGACGAGACATCTGTTCCGTGTTAGTCCAACACGACGGGGAGAGCAAACCAAGCCTTCCAAGGTCTACGAAGCTCCTCCGGGTTCTATTAGAGAACAACTGGAGTCCTAACAAAATGTCCATTTTTAATCCGGCAAATGGGATCACGACACCGTGGTCTGAATTCATGTCTTGCATGGTGCCGTGGCACTCCAATTGTGATCTGAGCCGGGATTTGGATAATGACACGCAGGAATGCTTCATACACGCTCTTACGTCCGGGGTATTCCACATGCTCCTACAACACAAAGCCGATCCTAATGCTAGAATCCCTAACTGGCAGGGCAAGGACAAAGGCGACTATAGCCTCACAATAGGCACAATATGGATCTTTCTCGGATTAAAGGTGGAAGATGTCTGGAAATATAGCGAAATTTATCTGCGGGAACTGAAGATGATGATAAATGCCGGGGCAGATTTCGGGGACTTGAACTTAGGAGGCGCCTTCAAGGTTGAAGAGACTAGCCCTATGCCGAACTTCGAGTTCCTTACGATCGATCGGTACCTACCCCGGCAAATGCAGAAACTGAAACAAAAGCTTCTTGGCATGCAGGAGGCATCTCAGCAATTCCCAGACATCAAATTACCAAGCAGTCCGTCAAAGTATAAAGAAGCAGCACAAACATCCTCCGAGCCAGAGAAGATGTTTGAGGCTTTCCAGGAACGAGTTAACATGTCCGCTGCCAGCGATGCAAACGGCAGGATGTTTCAGAAAAATCTGGAGGCGTGGAGAAGTATTGTGGAGGCTGAGAGAGAGAGAAGGGAGAGGGAAAGGGGAAGAGGACCGCAGGTAACGCAAACACGATGGGGGTTGCTTGGCGAGCTGTTAGGGACTGGTGGCGTGCCCGGAAAGAAGCTATTCCAAGCCCGCTTGGTTGCTGAACTGGCGAAAGCTGATCAGAAGATTCTGAACTGGAGAGATCTTGAGCCTATCATTCAGAGTCGGTTTCCAAAGGACATCGGCCAGATAATGCTGAAGGCTATTCACGGGAAGCAGAGTGCATTGTGCTCTGCAAAAGTCGAAACCAATTTACATGAAACTAAGTTTAAATGATCACCTGTATGGTGTAGCATAAACGAGTTAACCTTGGATATGATTCTCTTCCGTTAATAAATGATCTGAAACATAATTGGGTGCTGCAGCTAACTTTACTTCGCCTGGCGATCCAAGCAAGGAGATATGTATGTATGAACTTCAATCCCAGAATGCGCCATGAGTTGCTTTATGACCGGACACCACTGCGATGAAATTTAGAGGTTAGTGGATAGCTACCAGCTTGAGCGATGTCTCTTGAGTGTTTCGGAAGAATATAAAGTTCAGTAATATACATATATATATATATACCTAGGAAAGAACACTTTCCCTTTTTTTGAAAATGTTTGGGAAACGAAGAGAACGGTTTGACGAAATCACTTACTAAACGGATCGATCCAGTCAACCTCGTCCTTGTCGGGATATTCCCAGAACTCGCGTTTGCTATCTCTTCTTTTAGGGTCTTTCCAATACTCCTGGATATCGTCAGGTACGTGAAGCAACGTAAGGAGCTGTTCGTATGTTCTGCATGCTAGGAATTGGCGGAGGAACACTTGGAATTTCTCCTCGGAGAGGTTCCGGACTACGTGAACGATATGTTCCAGCACCACGACCCAGTTGTTGATATGGTCAGCATCTAGCGTACCCTGCATAATTCGCACCTCTATCGTTCCCGGCTCCTTTGGCTCCTCTGGCTCCTGGGGGTATTCTTCAAGTGAGCTATTCTGCCCCCGAATTCGCCATTTGATGCCCGTTCTGCAGTATTGGTTTTGACCGAGTCCTTCGTTGAGTGCCGTGATACTATCGTATTGCCATAAGTAATATAGGAGTTTCCTTTCATCTTTTGTAACTCTGTCTACCGGCACATTAGCCTCCATTATGGCCTCGTATTCGCGCCGTTGACTTGGTAGGTGAGAAGCCTGTATCGCGCCCGCACAATCACGGCGCTCTTCGTCTACCACGCTGAACCTGTACCATGTGAGATCTAAATATTGTATTCCTGTAGACTGGGTAAATTGAATAGTCTGGAAGAACTAGCAGTATTAACATTGCAAATTACTTACAATGCACACCATAGACGGGAACGGTTTCTAATCTTTGCACACCACTTCCAGTATAGTTAGCCAGGGGACAAAATAAGTAATGGACGGGGCATTTTTTTATCACAGGATGGCTTGACTCCAGCATCCCGCGCGCAATGGACATATGCATCACCTCACTAAACACCGAGGCTTGAAGCCGCTATAATAGAGGAACTCTCAACTCACCTTGCTATCTATGTGGCGATCGTATCTGTGTAGCTGGTGAATTGTCATCTCGGTCAGAAACCAGAAGGTGGCAAACTTCTTAGCCTGGAGGAGCGTCCAACCTCGGGTATGGCCTAGATGTATATGCAGGCCCGTCGAGTCGCGCATGGGCTTATGGCAACGAAATGCATCTCGAAGGGAGCCACAAGCAACTCTGACAGCCTCTCGGGATCGCTCATCCCCCATCGGGAGGACTGGGCTCACCACCTCCGCGCCAAACCAATAATATTCATCCCAGGGTGCTTCGCTGTTCGGATACGCATATCTTATCTTGGTCATGCCAGTGCCGTCCACCGATAGGTCGGTTGTCACCGTCCAAGCTTTGTATTGCTGCCTAAGTCCTGGAACGGGCACATGTAGCGGGTCAATCTGGTTATTCCGCTCATTTTCTCTTTGCTGCTTCCACTCGGTTCGTTTGAATCGTAGCCCCTGCGCCACCACCTCTCTGATACTTCGGAGCCGATAGTCGGCCAAATCCGGGCACCCTTCTATGGTCATTTTGTTCGCCAAGGTTGTTATATCTCCACCTCGCGTTCTATATATCTTTAGGTTGTTCTCTCGGTGGTAATTCTCATAGTCATGCTGCCATTTTTCCGCAGCTTCTGAAAGATTTCTGTCTATAGTCCGGGACTCATCATAATCATAGCTGCTTTTGAAATTGCCGAGTCGAGACATATTGGGGAAATCTTCTTCGCGCTCGTCGTCGCTCTCTTCGCTCTCGTTAAAGTTGTTGACCGGTACGAATTTAATGTGCTCTTCTCTCCTGTTTATCGATGCTTCGGGCCACTTGATTACAACTAATCCTCTGTCTCTTAGGACACGAGTCAACTTTGTCTGTAACATTCTCAAGTTAGTTACGACACTCCCTGGTTAAGGGTTAGGGTCGTCATAAGAGTTCGAAGGCATATATGAGCGAAGGGGACGGCCCAGACGCAAAATTACGCGGTTGCGGCCGGTATTGAAAGCAACGATACAACTGACGACATCTCTTACCCTCGAATATTGGCTACGCCTCTCATTCCCGGATTCATTGAGATAGTCGCAGTAGGTATCATTCCTGTCAAGATACAGTTCAATATCTTCTCTGTGCCGCATTTTCCTCATGTAATCTACTTCCCAACTCGACAACATCGTCGAGAGCCACCTGTGATCCTTTGGATGTTGGTCCACGGTCACAAATTTTCCATCGGTATCCATTTTAACTTTTGGGCACTGCACGACTAAGAATTCAAGCTCGACTCCGAATGTTCCCTGATCAAGATCAGAGGCTATATGATTTGACCCGCATGTCAGCAGAGCAAATTTGTACGAGGGTGCCCATTCCACAGCACAAACCGGCGAGATATTATATCAATTTCAATTCGAAATCTGGATAATTGGAGTTGACAAAAACGTACCCATTGCCTGATCGGCAAGCTCATCGCCTATCCCAGGCGGTGGATCGTCCCCGTGGGACTGATCGGACCGCTCCCATTCCACAGACTCATTGCTGCGATCCTTTCTATACGATTCGTTACCGTCACCCATCCCCGCCGAGCCGCTGAAGTCTGCAACCCATGGTGGCTGAGCGTAGGTGACGCCCTTCGTAGGGTATGGAAAATGGTTGTCGGGATCGTTGGAGCTCATGGTTTACCGATAGAGTCGCGTTAATTCAATGGGCCGTGGTCTTGTAGTTGTCCACCCGGTAATTTTCAACTTAATTAACTTAGTAAGCTCATAGATTAGAATGCCGACCGAAATGAACTTAATATACTCAACTACAACACCATATAACAAAATAGCATTCAACTATCAACATTACCATATCTCGGCCATTTCATTGACGCCTTCGAGAATAGCCTTATAATCATCTGAAAGGTAGTTGCCCAATCTAAACTCCCTCAAAGAATGTCGATGCTTGCGGTGTTGAGCTGTCTCAGTCCCTTTGTATCTGGTATTAGCCCCCGCTACTCGCTGACAAAGGGCTCTGCTTAATTATTGCAGATAGCTAAAACAGCCGCAGGTCTTAGCAAACCTAGCTCAGGGGTTTGGGGGGTTGGGGGACGGGGCAAGGCGGCCCAATCCCAGACGCCGTGGAAAACGATGCCTTCGCGTTCGAAGCGAGGACCAATTGCTCCGCTGTGCTCTATCACTGGATTTGCGACAGCCTGGAGAGAATTGGACAATAGTTTTCATCGCCAGCGGCGGCGATAACGAGCTCTCTACTCTCCCAGCTACAAATAGTACCATTATGCCTGTACGGTCATTTTTCTTCTTCTTCGCCAAAAATCAAGGTAATATGATCAGACGTAAAGTGTTTGGCATCAAATCGTGGACTCGCCAACCGAGTATCTGTAAGTAATTATGGAGACTAGGCTTCCAAGTTATAATAATCACATTACTTCATGGCGAGAACGGCCCACACCTCCCACTTGATGTGAGGACAAGGGAGACCGAATGGTTTTGGATGGCGAATTGACCATGCGTTATTCTTCTCTAGTTCCATGGACATATCACAATTCTGGCTCTAAGAAGGGCCTTGATTCGATGTCGCGCAAGCGATCAATTTCTTAGTTTATAAGCACATGAAGTAAAGAGCATGACGTTGATGTAGCAGGATAATATCCAAATGTTGTGATAAAGCGGGTGCGATAGAGATTTATGAATTGATGTAAAAGTATATGAAAACGTGCCTTCTCCTGTCAGGCACAACTGACCCAGGCGAGACTAGTTATTCTTTTCGCACGAAGTGTGACCCGCCCCAATCTAGATTCATGCCATGGGTAGACAGAAACATCCGACCTGTTCACTGAGACCATGGCTCCAGTCTCAGCATCCTTCTGAAACCAGAGAGCGACGGTCGCTTTAGGACTCATGACTTCGCTGCCTCTAGGGCAGATAGGAGAGGCGCTGATGTAGAATTGCTAGTCTTCGCTATCAACAACCTTGTAAATAAATAGGAAGCCACGTCTGTGGTATTATTGGTCATTATGAAGGAGTTGCCGTGGAGTTCTTGCTTTGAAATTGATCCGTCCTCCCAGTTTCTGGGCAGTGTATATTTCTGGTCGAAACTGATCTTCACGGCTGTAGTGCTGTTCCCGAAGCCCACTAAGCGTCGAATTAGATCCACGGAAGCATATTATTTGAAGTGCTGAAATACTGCTTTAGTGTCAAGAGGCGCTAGAGCTGTAGATTTTGTTTTCATCATGTTTTCATCATGAAGACAGGATATACTTACCGCCGTTGGAGAATGTTTCCTCGGTCTCTGCGATCATGAACTCGTCCTTCTTGGTGATATTAACATTGGGAGTAATGGCTATCATAATGGCTCGCTTAATTCTGACGAAACTTTTCCATCTTTTGTTATGGGCAAGTTTAAGGACCCCAGTAACACCATGGACCGACACTATCAAGTTCATCCCCGTCAGCTATGGGTGGACGTGGCGCGCTATAACAGCTTTATCTGTTAGTAGACGTCCTTGCAAAGACTATCAAACAGACGCCTCTAGTACTTACAGAGAGGATCGTACTCAGGAGCTGTTGATATTTGTTCATATAAGAGCTGGTTTAAGAATGCCCTACAACTATCATGTTTCTTCAGCTCATCCATCTTACATACCTTTAATAGAAAGGCCCCTTATCATAGCCACCTCGTTATCTACTGATAATTCCGACCTCGAGGTCATTGAAACGTCGTCTCAAGCACTAAACTCGGTAGCGCAGCCGTCAACTTCTTCCTCATCTACATCAGCTTCACCTTCTAAAGCGCCGGACTACACACTATGGACTCCTAAAAAGCACGCCCTCTGGCCCAGAAAAGAATATAGCCTTTGCGTAGGTGCGGGCAAGAGTACAAGCCCAGGTACAGGAGCGGCTCCCGTTGTCGTAGTTCGAGCAATCGTAGTGCTTGTACCTTCATCCTGTGCGTCCTCCCGCGTTGTGTTTTCCCTTGCGGGTCCTTTTCACCTCCTTCTTTCCTCCTTCTTTTTTCTTCTCTCTATCTCTATCCTTCGGTATCTGAGCTTCCAGTGCTGATTCCAAACGATTACATAGTGATTCCGACATAATGGCTAACTCCGGGTTGTGCGAAGCCCCAATCTTTTCCAAAAGCCTTGCAGATATAAAGTCTTCAAGGGATAGTCGAAATGCGACTTCGCCGGCTGGTTTACCGTTCTCATCTCGGAATATCTGCATTTGTGAGAGAAAGCCATAGAAGGATCTGAAGGCAACGCTTACTAGGGGTCTATCCTCGTAAAGGACTGCTGTAGCCTGATTAGTGCCACTATCAATCTCGGCACGCCACAGAAATATCTTTCCTAGGGCTTTGTTTTTCTTTGTGGCATCTACCATCTTGGCGATGTCCTCCTTAGCAGCCTTGCTCTTCTGGCGTTTACCAGGCCCGTGCGGCAGGGTTTTGGGCTTGGGGTAACATTGGTATAAGCCGTATTATAGGTCAACGCCAATAACAGTCCGTACCTCCCCATTACTCTTCTCGATATACCACTCGCACTTCTTACGTAAGTCAAAGCTTTTCTGGGACGACCCTATTTCCACCACGAGCCCCGGCCATTCTGATACATTGCTATCCGAATGGTTCTTGTCTAACTCATTATTATCGTCTGACTCATCGTCATCTGTGTCATAACCCTCTAATTCGTAAGATAGATCTGGATCTTTCTTGTCACTTTCCTCCAGTTCCGAGTTATTGAGAGGCTCACTCCGATGCCCCTTAAGGTTCTTGGCAATTTCTTTGGTGCGGCCGTGGGTGCAATACTGCCCGGAGCACATTCCTGTCCCGCACTGTGCCCTGCCCTCTCTAATAGCAATCTTCCAACCTTTTATAGCCTCGTCTATTTCATCCGAGAGGCGTTCGTGGAATGCAGTAGGCATCCGAACAACAAATTGTTTCGATCTCCTATTGTTCTTGCCTCTGTTATCTGCGGTATAGTCGTACCTAATACCCTTATTAGCTACGATTACATCTTTACACACTCGAAAACAATAGTCATATTACCGAAGTTCGTTCTCGAAGGTGTTATTCAGAGTACTGTCATCACCTATCTCCTGGAGCAATTGCCTATATTCGCCGAGATAAAGCGTACGACTCAATACTTCCCGATTAGCAGGCCGTTCACCATTCCCGTAATCTCTGATTAATTGTTTGGCCCTCTCCACCCTTCTGTTCTTCTTCCTCTTCTTCTGCGCGTTGCTACTACCCTTTCGGGCACCAGTTGCACCCTTGGCAGTGCGAAAAGGCGCCAGACTGTTGTTACTTTGAGTAGATTTGGATCTAGACTTCTGTTGCTGTGCAACGACGATAGCCCTATTCAAAATTCCTAGTGCATTGTTCTCATCCATTTCGGGGCGCAAGGGTCTGAGTAGACACCACAACGTGAAGCGGGGGAAGATAAGCTTGAGCAAGACACTTGTGATTTTAAAGAGCTGGATCCAGAAGCCTCACTGCTACTTGACTCGGAGAAAGCCGATCTTGGTCTCGCCTCTGAAATGCTACTGCGAGCTGAAGCGGGAGATGGGTATGCTGCCTGTTGGGAGGGCGAGATAGGGCCAAGCACTTTACTTGGAGAACCAAAATAAGACCCAGAAAACGGTGTTGATATATCCAAAAGCTTCCGGGATGTCGCCTTTCCTTTAGAAAAGGGCGGCGTTGTTGGGCCGTCTTGCTGGGTTGGGGTACGCTGCGGTGATTCTCTTGAGAGCAGTGACTTGAAATGAGCTTTAGCGTCTTTAACTATGTCGGGAATTAGCTCACGAGGGCTCTTTTGAGGCATAACTAAAGAAAACGGGAGGTATGAAGCTGCAACTGGCGCTTCTGTCTACATCGGCAATGCTATTTAAGTAGTTGGCAACTTTAAGAATGGAGCATGATCCGCGTACTGCTGCCTCGATCACGGGCATACCGAATACTAGCAGCTGGTTGATAGGCTTCGATTGGTCAAAGCTACCTTCGGGTGTCACCCATCAAAACATGAACAACTTGTAATAATATACAAACAAGGAGGTCCCAAACCTTCCCTTTAGCTGTAGCGCTACCTATGTGGACGGAGGTCTACCTCAGTTCGCAAGCAGTTCATGGCTGCCATCTTCGCTTCGAGAGACCAATCTTTTCCGCCCAGTCTCCTTGAATATGCTAACTCTCCTTAGAAATGATGGGAAAAGTATCAGCATATGTATGGTCTGCTTATAGGAGCCATTGATTGTAGAATCGTCGCATCTTATTCCTTACATTAAAGACAGTCGCCTTGGTGTCGTCAAGTCTCGGCTGTGTCACAACAACTTCAGCAAGGTGTTTCATTGCTTCCATATCTCGGGGATCCGAGCCCGGGTATCGCTTCTCGTATCTGGTGAAGTCAATAGGTAGCTGCAGCGAAGTCGATTCCTATAGGGTCCTAAACATACGCTCTACAAATGTTCATATCTTGATCATACGCAGCTTGGTTCAAAATTTGGGAGGGGTTTTTTTTTCTTTCCCGAACAACATGGCGGTCGATAGTAGATCGCTCTGGGGCCGTCCTGAATAGCGGCATCAATCGCTTCTTCGATCCTGGCGCGATTACGATTGCGACCCGCCATCTTCACCACAGATAAAGTCGCAATTCCGACAATAATTCCCCTTGGCGTAACAGGTAATTAGAAAGTGGGCTAGATACGTCACAATGTAATAGAATCCTCACAGAAACTACGGAAGGACCAGAAATTGACCTGCTAACATCTTAAGCAGGAGACAAGATCGAGAGTACTTATAAGCATCCGCTTGTGACCCAGTGGTGCCGTCAACGTGACTTATCATATAGGCATATAGGGGATCATTCAACCCTGTTTGGGTAGCGTGAAGAGTATCTAGATAGGGTGCGTGATATTGACGTGACCGGGGTTATTCAAAGGTGTCTAGGCGCCTCCCTCTCTGCTTCATTCCGGACAGGGAGGCATAAATGCCTGATACCCGACGTCAACTCCATATTGTTTGGGCTGAAGATGCTGTCATGTCCCCTTTACGTAACACAGATGACATTGGATACTTACCTAGGTGCTATCAAATGCCCAATGGTGGTCGATGTTTACTTGACACCAACCGCTAAGAAAATGCCCAAAGTAGGCATTATTACCGCATGCTGCCCCCCTCCCATTTTAGGTATGCTTGTACTATTTGAGAGAAAAGGGACAATCCTGTATTTGAGAGCGATACCTCGCTCCACAATATTACTGGTCATGTTCACATCGCCAGGGAAATATGATCATTAGGCCTAGTAGTTTGGGACATCTTATACTTGATATTCAACGTGCTCTATCATTGTAGTGAAAAATCCATTATATTGCTGTCAGTTATCGCGGGTCTATGGAAGGATAATACAGTGATTCTGGGTAGATGGAATGCCTCACGCATCCTCTGCCTAAGACACCAATCCTACAGTTCATCCACCTAAATCTGCCACCGCCGAGAGCAGCCGGGCTCAGGGGATACCGTCGTTTTAACCAAGCCTTGCGGACGCTGCAAGGATCAGAAATTCCAGAGAAAAAATAGGAAACTTTTGTCGTTGATCGGCAGGTTTGCCTCCGTGTGTAGTTTAATGTTGTGTCTGTCTATCCATTGTACAAGTCGGAAAAGACAAAATAAGAAGCCTGCCTGTGTGGAATCAGACTTCTTCATTTGCCCTGCTGCTCGGAGGGCATCGCAGAAGACTGGAGCCTGTGAAGCATAGTAACTCTCGGATCAGCACTGGAAGGTGAAACGATGTATTTTAGGAAACGAGATCAGGAAACATAAGTCGTTCGCTGTCCGTGGCCAGGGATGGCGTAAGGCCATGCCGTCCAACGGCGTATTGTGGAAATGGTACAAATATGAAACACAAAATGGGGTGGCGACTCCGTGTGAGGCTAAAGGTGGAGTGGCGCGACATCAGGAATGCTTCGTTGTCTTTTGTGGCCCATACGCTGCTCTGATGAGGCTTTTCTCTTCGAAGACGATGAGAGAGGGCTGCTGGCAAACTCAGGCATCTTCTTTCGTCTGCGAAGGGGGGAGATGGGAACATTGGCAGTAGCAATCCGCCCGTCCTTAATGCCTCGCAAAGTTCCTTCGAAATAGGGACCTGAGAATGCCAACGAATCGTGAGTAGCCTTACTACGGGTTATCAGTCGATGGTGTGCCTGATCCCTTCGAAACGCCCCAACTAAATTGGAATTGTGCTCGAAATGGTCGAGGAATGATGTCACGTCACTAGAGGATGTAGTTGGCCGGCCGGGTGTACACAACATTTCTTCTTTATCATCCTTGCCGATGTCTTGTTGATCATCGGACGAGTCACTGTCGTCCTCGATTTCAAGGAAGTCTTCAATCCTCAGGTTCTTCTCCTCTTCGTCAACAGCTTGACATTCCGAGCCGGAACTATCCCCAAATCCGTTGGACTCAGGTGCCTGGGCGTACCATGCTTCTGCAGGTCCGACCGCGTGGGTGTTCATGAAGTCACCAAATGTATTCGAGGAAATCATGCCACTCATCATAATATTACCAGGATTGCCCAAGATAGGGGATGCCTGGGTTTGATCGAACAATGAGAAGTTGAACGATTCCGGAGACAAATCAAGTCCTTTTTTCGTACTTCGATGAGTGGTAAATATCATCAGCTTGCCTGTTCTCGGATTCACCATGGCAATAGGTTTTTTAAAGGATTTGTCTAGGCTGAAACGCCCAACACGTGGATGGCCACGGCGACCTTTGATGATCTCAACGTCAGATGTTTCCGACGCCTCCTCGGCAAGATCTCTCCGAGTCTTACGTCGAATTGGTCTAGGAATAGGTTCTTCCTCATCGGTGGTGTCACCATCGGCTTGGTAGCTTCGATTAGCAGGGTTGCTATGCACCAAGCAACAGTATCGACTTACTTTGATAGCCATCCAAAGACGCTTCGTCCTTTTCAGGTGAAGCGACAGGGGTAGAAAATGCAGTAGATATATCATTCTGCGTCATAGGAGTAGCGACAGGGGTGGTGTCATCCTCTTCAACGGCATTCATGAGCGATTCAAAATCCGAACTTTCTTCTTCAAACACGCTTCCGGCCGTATTATAAGTTCCATAGTGATCCCAGTAAGCGTCTGAGTCGTCATCAGAATTTTGGTCAACCTCCAGACGGAAAGATGGGTCTAGTTTGCTCTTGTCAACAAACAAATCTGGGAAAAATCCATAGGCGGTATCTTCGTCTGTCTCGGTATCCTCATCATCATCCGAATCCGGGACATCGAATCGAACACGGCGTTGAACAGTCGGGGCTTGGATGTCAGCTAGGTCACCAAGTTCGACCTGCTCGGGTTCTGACGGAAAGCCGTCCCAGCTGGTAGTTTCTTCATTATCGTCGTCCTCATCGTAATCGCCCCCCTCATCGTCTCCAAGAGCTTCATCATCGTCATCTTCCTCTTCTTCATCTTGGTGTGGCCGAGGGGAGCTCCGAGTAACATTTTGTAGTTCGTCGGACAGTATATGCTCCTCCTCGGCCGCCTCCACATCCTCCTCATCGTCATCTGAACCAGTGATATCCTCAACACCAGAGTATCCACCTTCATCTGAAAGGTCTAGGGACGACGAGGAGTCGGAGTCCCGGCGGCTCTTAACCTTGACTGGAGTTACCGGGATCTTCAGGCGTATCATTGTGCCTTGCCGCATGGTTATGTGCACAATTCAAAATGTGGAGGTGTATGCAGGGGTATGTGGTCTCGAACCGGGGTTGGTATTTGGCGTCTGGAAGCAAACGGCGGTGAGGTTCCGAAGCGTTTCCTCGATGGCCCTCGAGCTAGGGTGTAGCCAAGCTGTCGGTAAATAGCAGTATAAGAAATATGCTTCCGCTATTTCTATCGCTTTTAAAATTTACACCAGGTATTGCGGGGTTGAAGAACAATTGACTGCCGTGGGAGGGCGAGCGGCAGGTGGGATATGAGGCTCAGAGGCCGAGTATACGGAGTATTTTAATGGTATTGAGCCCAAGAGCATATAGGGGCGTGAATGCGTAGAAATCTGGTTAGCTGTGCAGACTTCTTCAGTAGCTTCTTCGCTCGTGGAAGAGAGCACAAGACAGTCAAAGTCTGTGGAACTTCGTCGATTGGGCAGTTGGTGGAATCTCTCGGTGAACTGACGGACTGCGGGACACGCCCAGTGCAGGCATGTCCCGCAGTGGGTGTTTACAGCTCAGCGACGACCGAATACATGATGATCTCGACGAAGTTGTAGTAGGTACTGCTGTTCTAGATGATACGGTAGTGCGACTTCGTTGTCTTTGGGTGTGGCGGCTGGTTGATTCCTACGTGAGGAAAAAGATGGAGGGAGGAGAAGAGAGCAGTCGATCGAGGGTGGGAAAAAATTGAGGTATACTGTGGTTACCGTCCCCGTTCCGGCTGCACCCACTTACTCCGGTGCAGTGCCGTTTACAGGCGTAAGCTTGCTGTAGTGGGGGAGTTACAGATGCACTTAGCACCTACAGTAGCGCAATGGGCTTTCCACCAGGTGGCATCATGCACCGAACCATGCTGAAGCCAAAAAGTTTCAGCGTCGATTACTAGTCGATGATTGGCGCGTGCTGCAAATATCTGTGTGCCACTCCCGCCTGATTGGGCCAGCACCGCGTCACCGCCCTTTGATCTCGCACGCTAACAGCTCACTGAAATCCACCACAGCCCACTATGACCAACTGAAATATCCACTGCTGCAGGGCATACCGCATATGACTGGGGAGACAGCACCACACAAATTCTGCCAGCACTATCTTCTGCCTGCTGCTAATTCGAAGCACGTTCTCGCTGCAAGCACTATCTAGGGCAGCGTCGATGTGATACCAAGGCAGGTACTTGGCGTGTCTGCCCAGGTGTGTTTCATACCAAGTTTCTGCAAGTGGACATGAGAGCAGCCCGGATCCCTGGCAGTTTAGGTATCCGAACTTGACACCTATGTATACACTGCCCTACCTATCCTTGACCGTGGTCAGAGGATGACACTTTAAGAATCGGCTATATCTGTAGGTAACTCAAAAATACCCCTTAACCATGTACCTAACCCAGGTACCTAGGTACTCACCTCCGCATAGATACACCATGTACCCTCTTTCTACCCGTATTGGAAAGCTTACATACCCCATAGTCGGTTTATAGCTTGGACTTCAAAATAGCGCATCATCTCAAGTTTCGTTTCCTTTTTTTTTCTCTTTCCTTGTTGAGGACCAGAATTGCGAAACTATCAATTATCCGCAAATCGTTACTTCTAGTAGGCAATCTTCGATTGTGATGAGTCACTTCAAACAGTGCGCCTTGTGTTTTGATGTGTCACTGCACTCGAAGTTGGGTCAGTGAGGAGTCTTGAGACTCGCTATTCATTTTCCTGTTTCCTACCTATAGATGCACATATAGACGATTCCTAGTATGCTGTCCCACTCCTTCGCTTCATGCAACAGGAGCTGAAGCTACAGGTCATGTCATACCTATCGTGTACCAGTAGAATCCGACTGGTCAAAGCCATCCACTTCCAGGTCGCTCTTGATTAGCTGGCCGCCGTCGATACAAGGCTCTCTGTCTCCAACGGGGACCAAGATATGCTCGAACATGGACGGCGGACCCAGTTTCGGATACTGCCTCCAACAGCTCCGAGCTTCCAATTCGGTTTGTGATACCTAAATTAATTTTGGTGCCCCCTTTTCACACTTTTCCCTTCGCCTTCGGAGAAACAAGCCATACATTACGTTTACATGGGAACACCGTCTTCAAAACTACCTACCCCTCGGTACTCGCAGTAAGAAAAGCGCTACACCCACTATGTACACGCGTAGTTCAGCACAGATTATCCGTGAAATAGGATCTACCTAGTGTACACTACCGCCATCGGTCCCATTTGCCAACGCTCCATCACTTGAAGCCCCTCTCTTATCTCTTTAAGTCATGACGTGCATTCTGCGAAGAGATAACCGATCTCAGCATATGTAGAAAGTCTCCCCGAGAAGGGACCACTGGTTACAGACTGTAGTGTGAAGGAATTTCTAGAATCGATTGAGGTTCTGAACAACTCATGCTTGAATTCCGTCGCAATGCCTGCTGCTCTCGCCGTAAATCGGGAGAGAGTTTGTGGATGTGAAAGTCTGTAGTGTTGACCTTGCTATTAGGCCGAGGCTTTTGTCTTTTAGCCCGCTCTCAAATAGACGGCGTGGCGCATAATGTGGTGCATATGTATTTTGAAATCGAGGGCTTGAGTCATCTCGAAGTCTTACAACTATGGTTGTTGAATTACCCACACGGCATACGTGGACGAAATCTATTCTTCCTCGGATATCATGCCGTCTAGGCGTACGAATTATGGGAACGTTGCATTCGACATCATAGAAACAGCAATCGCTATGGGAGCGTTATAGGAATTGTTCATCGAGACATGGCCTTTTTTTTTCCCTTTTTTTTTTTTGCCTTTCCACTCTTCTACAAACATTTTAAAGGTGTTTGGTTTTGCCCAAATTTGTTGGCTCGAATAGCTATGTCATCACAAAAATCACAAAAGGGTGAGGGGTAGATGGCCAAGGACAGGAGGGGTCCAGGACCCATTAGCGACGAATATAAAAATAAAGTGGACATGTCTCCAATGCGGGACACCCCTTGGCATCGCATCTCCAAGGGTCTTGGTGCTGTGGGGCTAAGCACCGGTAGAGGAAAGACCATGCAGGGGGGGGGGGGGGAGGGGGCTTGTGGCAGGAAGTGTGGCTTGCGCAAAAGTCGGTGCGCAAGTGTCTGAGCGTTGTCTGGTCAACTACCCAGGTGCCTGTAGCGGCCCATTTATATCAACAGGATGCTTCGTCCAGCCAATAATAACAGCTGAAGAACACAGTAGTAGATTGCATGTACTGATAGACAGTTATTCATGTACATCTTCGCGAATCCATTGCACACGCGTCTCACAACCTCAACATCACGTCACTCGCAGTCTGGTCTACCTGTCCCCCGGTCCCGCACTGCGCTGCGCACAATCTGCTTTCATTCTATCGCTCCTCTCTTCTCCTCTCCTCTCATCTCATCCACTCCAGTCCGAATCCTGCAACATCATCCTCATCGTAGTCCGACACACACAGTCACTCACAGACATGATGGATCCTCCCCAGAAGACCCAGACCAATCTCTTTGATGTGTATCTGCGACTGCGGCCACCTCAAGCAGGCAACGCCAATGCTGAGAAGTGCTTATTAGTCGAAGTGCCAGAGGAAGGCAGTGCGCCCACCCACATCACCCTGAACCCTCCCAACGATCGGAGGCGGGCTATCGAGAAATTCGCCTTCACGCGCGTGTTCGAGGAGGATGCCACCCAACTGGATCTGTTCCAGGGCACGAAAGTCCTCCCTCTAGTAGAGGGCGCGCTTGCTCCTCACGGTGGGGACGGTACAGACGGCTTGTTGGCCACTCTTGGGATGACGGGATCAGGCAAGGCGTGTTCCCTTTATAGCTAATAACGCAGTGGTCGGGATCATCTAACGGGTACTCTAGACGCACACGATGCTTGGATGCCGCAGCCAACGCGGCTTAACCCAGCTGGCCCTCGACGTGGTTTTTCGCTCCATCGAGTCAAACATTGTAGATTATGATGCGACTCCCGCCTTAGAAGCCAGCATCCGCTCTTCAGATGCCTCCGAGGCAAACATACACCCCGCCTCGGCCTTCCTCGAGTCCATATTCGGCGACGTGACAGCGCCCTCACGCGCCGGGTCAAGGGCAGCTACCCCAATGACTGTACGACCCTCCCATATCAATTCAATTCTCCAGTTTCCTGGGCAGTTTCCTGGGAGTGTTCGGCTAGTTCGCCGTGAAGATGATTTATCGCACATAACGGTGCTATCTACTCCTCCAAACCAGAAAAGAAAGAATAACGCGCCCCCCAAGATGCCAGTCGCATCACTATGGTCAAAGTTGATCGACGCCTCTCCCCCAAAGAAACACTACATGACTCTTACATCAGCTGCAAAAAGTAAGAATATGACTAAACAATCTTTCGTGAAGGGCGACTATCTTCCACCGGTGACTCCGAGACGTCCGTTACAGCGACCCTCCGCTCTGCCCCAGATACCGGACATAAACTCTGTCAGAGCGTCTTGCGATCCATCTGCAGAGTACGCCATCGTGATATCCATGTATGAAGTCTATAACGACCGAATTTTCGACCTACTCACCCCCCCAATCAAGTCAAATGCAACAAAGGAGTACCGCCGCAGGGCACTCCTATTTAAGTGCACCGAGACGTCCCCGGACCGCAAAGTCGTAGCAGGTTTGCGAAAAGTTGTGTGCAGTAATCTTCAGGAGGCGTTGATGGTGCTTGAAGCAGGACTTCATGAGAGAAGAGTCGCCGGGACCGGCAGCAACAGTGTCTCTTCTCGAAGCCATGGCTTCTTTAGTATTGAGATCAAGAAAAGACGACGTGGCCGTGTGAACGGCCCATGGGGTACCAGCACTTTGAGTATTGTTGATTTAGCAGGTAGCGAGCGTGCCAGAGATGCTAAAACGCAAGGTGCAACGCTGGTGGAGGGAGGCAAAATCAATGAGAGTTTAATGTACCTTGGGCAATGTTTACAGATGCAGACTGACCTCAATAACAACACAAAGGTACGTTAAATCATAGTTGGGTCAAAACCAGGGGCTAACTCATCACAACAGCCAAACCTCAGACTATTTCGGCAATGCAAGTTGACTGAACTGTTGTTCACAAACTCATTTCCCTCAACTTCAGCCTCACACTCGGCCGCCCACCGACGCGCACCGCAAAAAGGGGTGATGATCGTAACCGCCGATCCATTAGGCGATTTCAATGCGACATCCCAGATCTTACGATACAGCGCGTTAGCACGCGAGGTCACAGTACCACGTATTCCTTCTATAACATCTACAATTCTGTCGAGTGGTAACGGCGTTAGCCAGTTCCAACCACCAGAGCCCAGCACATTATCTAGCAGCCCCGTCAGCTCACCAGTTGCACACCATCGACCTCTCTTTCATCCATCTAGCAACCATAGCCGAACCTTCTCGCCTATTTCCGACACGGAGCGCAGCACAATGGAAAATGCAGCGCTTGAAATTGCGCGGATGGCGGACATGATCGACCAGCTAAATGCGGACCTTGCGCGCGAATCCGAAAGTCGGATGACTGCCGAAGCGCATCTGATGTCAATGGAGGACCGAATCATGGACTTTGAGCAAGAAATCCGCGAGGAATGTTATGCCGATTTTGAGC
Source organism: Ustulina deusta (assembly GCA_023159155.1). Taxonomy (NCBI): domain Eukaryota; kingdom Fungi; phylum Ascomycota; class Sordariomycetes; order Xylariales; family Xylariaceae; genus Ustulina; species Ustulina deusta. The sequence continues at coordinate 298,859 of JAJNNX010000004.1, read as the reverse complement.
AGCGATTGGCCATGGAGATGAACCGTTGGAAAGCTTCACTCTCCCTTGAACAAGAGCGAGGTGAAGAGCACTGGGATCGCAAAGTAGAAGTGCTTGCTCGCAGCGTCGGCGTTGTCGTGACAGCGCCAAGCGATGAAGATGAAGTGGAAAATGAAGATAAGGAGAACGTTCTAATTGAAAATCTTGAACAAGAGAATGAGAGGCTGAGGCGTGAGGTAGCTATCTTGAAGCGCGAGTTGTCGAGCAGAACCCCCAGCAAACGAGCACCTCTTCAGGAGAGAGGCGATTTGCCAAGCACGAAGGGTGAAGTCTCCAGTCTTGGGGGAAAACTGGAACAGCTGAGAGTGAGCAACGGAAGCCCGACCAAGAAGGTCCGCAAGCTACCGCCAAAGAAATGGGAAAGCATGGCCATGGATGACGACATGTTTTAAGAGCATTTTTGTCTTCTGAAGCGGTTCGGGTTGCTTGGATCGCTTGGATTTGTGATACGGCAGACGAGTTTTCTAGAGGATGTCTTCTAACGTATCCCCACGATATCCTGGAATGTTGATTGCTTGGGCATGTTAGACACGTTGTCGAGGATACCCCTTAGATTTATGATCTGTCTGTCGAGCCTGGGAGCTGTTGAAGTTTTAGATACATGACTTTTATAATGGGAGTTCTATTTCCGCACATCATATAAAACTCGCCTCTTGGACGACAACATCAGAAATGACCCCAAATGATCAATAAAGTATTGCTAGTTTAGATAGGAACATAGAGCTGCTGACTGGTACGGAAACAGTGATGCAATTTTGCGTACAAATGTTGAAGATTTGGTGCAGACCCCTCTAGGACTCGAGGTTTCGGGATCCGGAATTAGAGAAGGAAAAAACTCCAAGGTTAACCAACGTACAGGTGTCAAGTGGCTTTAGCAGCTATATTGGATATGTGTAAGTGCCTTGGACCCCTTAGATCTTCCGAAGGTTCAGGAATCAGTCAACTACTCTGTTGAGTCCTAACCTCTACACACCTACCTGACTGTAAAAATCCTACTACTGACTCTATGGCTATTCCCTAAAAACAAGTTAATCTTAATAGCTACTGTAGCCTCTATTCGAAGGTCTTAAGCCTCGAAATTAGACCTTGAAGAATACGTAAAGCTGTTTAGCCTGCTGGGGTGTCTACTAATGACGATACTACGTGAGCAGTATAGCACTTGTGTGGAACTGATGAAAGAGCAATTCCAGCACGAGTACCTTTTTTTTTTTCTTTTCTTCTTCTTTCTTGGGATGGTATGAAGGGACAAGGACAAGGCAGGAGAAAAATTGCTTCTAGAGAACCCTGGCAAGCGAATGGAGGAATGGAACTTGAATAAGACCTCGAATGGTTAGATAAGGAATAACGTTCACTAGCTCATAGTTGCAGTGTAATTTAATTCAGAAAAGCATCCTTCACTTAAAGAAGCCGATTTTTTTATTCTAACATTCATTGTAGCGTCCCGTCGTCGTGTCTCTCACTTGCCACCTACACACTAAACGACTTTCGGCACCCCTTTTCATTTTACATTTCCTATCGACCAGTTGCTTTCAACCAATTCTTGGGGTACGTAGTGAAGACAATTTGCTGCTCAGTTTATCTGGCTATTGATCTCTATCTCATTGATGGTCCCCAGCTTTCCAACACGCGAGATATGCTATCACACGATTAGGTTTGGAGTATATCTAGATTGACAGCCTCACTATGAACCAAGAGGATAAAGAGGAGAAGGGTAAGAATGCGCTCGAATGGAGCTCATCTACCGCCAAGCGTACTGTGTATTGCTGCTGCCTCCGACGAGAGCTTCACGCGTGCGCTCTTTGACCGATCAAATTCGCGACATTGAGGGTGATACATCTCACCTGATCAGGGATTTTGACCCTGAGGCTTCACTGAAACGAGACGCGCAAGGTGCGAGTTAAATACGAGAGGATGGGTTTTCATACATCTGTCATTGAGCGCTCACAATTTGAAAAGGGCTCCGAACCGTCTAGGAAGCTCCTATTCCCAGAACTGACATCATCCGGCAGCCTTTCAGAGACTGAAGTATTTCTGCAATACTCCAGACTCGGCCTTAACGTTCCCGCTGACAGGTCCTTGGCCATCCTGACACAGAAGTTGATCGGATGGGTGTGCTTCAACGATGTGAGAAAGGATTACCGGGAAACCCCGAGGTCAGAGCGAAATCATGATTTTGTAGGTGACATGAAGTGACGAATGTTGGGGGTTAGGAAGTTATAGCAGGTTATGTGAGCTTACACCTTCTTATCATTATGACCTTGCAATTGAATGTTTTCCAATCCAGGTTCATCAGCCGTCGGATAAATACGCAAAGGGTCTGGCATCCGCCAAATATATAGTTCGTACATTGAACCGTGGCTTGTAGAATTGGCCTCAATTATAGAAGATACTAGATCTAGTGCTAGGAAGCGTACCTTTATAACCTGTCATTTCATAGCTAGAAAAGAAGCGTTGATGGTATCCAATATCTACTAGACAGGCTAGCTGGTGAAGTACTGGGTTGTGGCAGGCCTCTTCCAAAACCCTTAATCCTTAATACCAACGAAATATAGGCAAGGGCACGTACAGTACGACCTAATAGGGTCAGCCAGGCTACCGAAAAGGGGTACCAGGTGGTCTGGCGTACATCTTAAAAGCCCAAGACCTTCGGGATGAAATACACCCATTCAACCATGTGGAGTAGGACTCCCATAGAAAACTGTTCGCATTCAAGAAAAGCTAGTAAGGCATTAGATGAAAAGTACACTCGATCAGCTACGAGGCGATGAGAGAATGAAGTAATTACTTCGAGCTCGGCCAAATAATATACGCGCTAGGAAAATAAAGAGGGTATCGCTAAACCCAAATTCGAAGTTTGCCAGTCTCAGAGAGATACAACAGGCCGAGTTAAAGACTGTTCATCTATCGGACGATAGTAGCGGTTCAGAGGATCCGGATGCACTCAGCTGTATTGTTATTGGTGGCGAATTGGTTGAACAATCAGAAGTTGAAGGTAATGGGCGACTAGTATTATCGGCTGTTGTACGCAACTGACGCCAGTAGGTCTCGTGACGGAGGAAAAAGCGATGCCGTTAATCCATATTACAGAATTGACGGCATATATACGCGGCATCTTACGTAAGACTAGAGCTTGAAGCATAAGGTATAGGGGGGCACATCCGTACTCTAATTCTTTAATTCCTAATGCCCTGTTGTGGGCTGCATTTAAAAGACCCAAAGTTGAGTACATGCCATAAGATTCTAGGTTTGGTGAGAGTTCTGTAGAAGAAATACAATACTAGGCCGGGCTAACTATCAAATGTAGGTACGTAAACCGCAGTTTCTATGAAATTAGGTCTTGCAGCGTCGGGTGATGGAAGGCAGACTAAAGGGTATTTATATAGGGATGTTGCCTTGTGAGATCCTGATGTTAACGGTGGCGAAGTTGATGCGCGTTTTTCCGCTAGATCCATCTTGGGGTGTATTCGGTATTTACGTAACAATTATACGGGTGGCGAAAGAGTTGAGAATGAGGTTCTATTACAGCTGCGCTATACCGCCCACCGAAGCGCAAAAAAGTTCAGGTTATCGATCACATACTAATAACCTACCTAGGTATCTACGAAGCTTTATCAAGCATACATCGCCAACGCGTCCAATTTGCCCTTTCTCCCCTTGAAAATACCTACTAACGGGCGTTTTACCCTCGACGCGATAGACTTAGCATTATCCCATCGCAAGAATTGCTACACCTACTTTTGGTGTAGGCCATCACGTCACATAATGGCCGAGCACCACTGAAAGGTGAGATATATTGGATAGTATCTTCTACTATGTGAAGTGCCCTCTCTAACAAGCGGACCATTGCCGTTGGGTCATGTAGGGAGACCTGACCATCGATCCTAGATCGGAACACTAGAAAGTATTCAAGAGATAAAATCAACTCCTCAATAGCAGTAGAATAATAATAAGATCAAATCTCCGGTTGACTTTTTCTGTTTGGCTCATGGCTTGAGAGACCACGGGTCACCTTTCGCGGCCTATCAAACCTTCTGGAAAAAAGGACGTATTTTGTATATAGCAGATATCGTGGGCCCATATGATAGTATAGTCTCTTTGCGCAGCAACAGGTGTCTATCACACCCCTATACCTAAGGTTCTAACACGGCCTGTAGCAATCTACTGTATTATTCCTGGTTGTCGAGAAGATGAGCAAAGGGCACTTTGCCAATCCGGTCCTTCCCTCCCTTCTCCTCACAATATCCAGCCAGTATGGGTACAAGTACGGCGGCAAAAAATAAAAGGATTGCTCGTTCGTGTAATATATTCATACGCGCTACTTCCTTGGTTGTTCTGGCCCGGCCAACCCGATTGGATGAGGAATGCGCTTCTTCGCGATGATGTCTGTATTAAAATATGTTGCAAGCAGGATTTGCTCGTGCTCACTCACACCGCTGAGGGGTTTAGACGGATTGTCTCATTCCATTCCTCAAAGGATTGCTAGTCGAAATCGTGGAACATTGGGGCCTCGATGTGTCGACGGCTCTCCAGATCAACAGTCGTTATTGTCCGGGCTGGCTCTAACCAAACAATTGGCTAAATCGGGGGACTTAGTTGGATTCTTATTGGACCAGGGTAGTATCACGATGTAAAATTGGGTAGTCTTGGCACCCTTGGATAATATATCGATGGCATGTTCTAGGTCCCCGTGGCTCGGCATCGCCACCTTAGCCGGTAGTTGCCATGGCCTAAGAGATACCACGGGGTCGTGGTCCAACTAGACGAGAAGGCTAAGTTGCACTAGATTTTGGGAGGATGGCATTGTGGCTGGCATCCCATCTGACAACACGTAGAATGGCCGCTCAGCGTCATCTAGAGTTTTAAGCACACCATTTCTCTAATTTCTTTGGCTCATTACTCATTTCTACTTCATTTATAATATCTCGTAGACCTATATCTTCATGTCCGTGTCCGAGTGGATCTATTCGCGGCGATGAGCCGCCCTTTTCGGTCTCGCTTCGGTCCCAAAAGACCCATTCTTGGCCGTGTTTCTGCTGATCACTTGCGAAGATCTACGTGACCTGCGCCACACTCCGTTCTCATCAAAGTCCACACCAACGATTACACCTCGGCATCATGCTCTCCGTACAGGTGGGTATAGCGGTCCGTACAGCCCTACTTTGGTGCAGAGCATCTTTTACCCCACAGGAGCGGCTGCGTGGTTGCGATGAAGCCTCATTGGAGCGGAAGGTGAACATCATAAACCCATTCACTCTGCCACCTCCGGGACCGCAAATCGGGCCGGCCATGGAAATTGCCATTACTGTGACCAATTCGGAGTATTAGAGTGCTCTCACAGCTTCAAGTTGGAGTCGAAGTGGTAGCGGTACTGCCTGTCCCCTGCCCAGCTCGCCTCGTGCCAGTTTGGGTTCGCATGAAAGCACTCGTTACATTGCCGGAACAAGGTGACAATACCCGTCGGGATCGAGCAGCGTGAGAACGAGTCCTTAATATATTTCGAGAAAGCGATCCTTCCTATGCCACGACTTTTTCATATCACGTCGTACCGCAATATGTCCTAAACAAGCCAGCCACAGAGATCGGTAGATTAAAGCCCAGAGATTCATTGCCACTTGACATTCCATGGGGCAACTATAAGATCTGCGGAGCCCCTAATCATGGAGCTGAAACCATCCCTCTTGAAACCATCGCAACCCAAGATCTCGCTCGTCTCTCTCGGAAGTAGTCCCTTCAAAATGTTGGCCCTCGTATTAGCAGCCATTGCGGGCATCGCCTCGGCCCAACAGGTGGGCACGCAGCAAGCCGAAACTCACCCTAAGCTGAGCTGGAAGAAATGTTCGAGCGGCGGTAGCTGTTCCACAGTCAGTGGCGAGGTTACCATCGATGCTAACTGGCGTTGGCTTCACTCGACCTCTGGAACCACAAACTGCTATGATGGCAATGAGTGGACCTCCCAGTGCAGCAGTGCTACCGATTGTGCTTCCAAGTGCGCCGTTGAAGGAGCCGAATACACCAAGACATATGGTGCCTCCACAAGCGGTGACGCTCTGACTCTCAAGTTCGTCACGAAGCACGATTATGGCACCAACATCGGATCTCGTTTCTACCTCATGAACGGCGCCTCAAAATATCAGACCTTCACTCTTATGAATAATGAGTTCACCTTCGATGTCGATCTGTCGACTGTCGACTGCGGTCTAAACGCTGCTCTGTACTTCGTCGCCATGGAAGAGGACGGGGGTATGGCGAGTTACCCAACCAACAAGGCCGGCGCGAAGTATGGTACTGGTTACTGTGATGCCCAATGTGCAAGAGATCTGAAGTTCGTTGGCGGCAAGGTAAATACACACGCCAACCACATACAGCAAGGCGATCTCAGACATCGATGCTAACGCAAATTCTTCCAGGCCAACGTCGAGGGATGGGAGCCCTCTAGCAACGACAAGAACGCCGGCGTTGGCCCGTACGGCGGATGCTGTGCCGAAATTGATGTCTGGTAAGGTCACGAAAAGACACAGTATTGGCTCCCACAAGACGATTAACACGGCTACTAGGGAATCGAACTCCCACTCTTTCGCCTTCACTCCCCACCCCTGCCAGAACAACGCCTACCACGTCTGCGAGACCAGTGGCTGCGGCGGTACTTATTCCGACGACCGCTTCTCCGGCGACTGTGACCCCAACGGCTGCGACTACAACCCCTACCGCATGGGCAACACGGGCTTCTACGGCAAGGGCAAGACCCTCGACACCAGCACGAAATTCACGTAAGCGCAAAACTCCTCATACCCCCCTTTACTCCCGTCCAACAACCATTCCTTGGGGGAGCTAACCCGTCACCCCCAGCGTCGTCACTCAATTCAAGGAAAACGCCTATACCCAGTTCTTCGTGCAGAACGGCAAGAAGATCTCGATCCCGGGCCCGACGTTCGACGGCTTGCCCAGCTCCAGCAGCATCACCCCCGAGTACTGCGAGGCCCAGTTCCGATTGCTTGGCGACCGCGACCGCTTCAGCGAGATCGGAGGCTTCTCGGCCACAAATTCTGCCCTTTCAAACCCCATGGTCCTCGTCATGTCTATCTGGGATGATGTCAGTCTTTTTTTTTTGTTTCTTTCTCCCTTCCTCCCCCCCGCCTCCCCCTTTCCCTAAGAGTAACTTCGACGAGAAAAAAAAAAAAAAACTACGCGATAACTGACCTTGAACCTAACCGTAGCACTACGCCAACATGCTCTGGCTCGACTCCAGCTACCCACCCGAGAAGGCTGGCACCCCCGGCGGCGACCGTGGTGACTGCTCTCAGGACTCAGGTGCTCCCTCAGACGTCGAGTCCACGATCCCCGACGCGTAAGCTGATTGGCCCTCGGCCCCCTCCCTTTTCATTCATCATCCGTACAGTGAATAAGGACGCTAACAATGGCGCAGCAAGGTCATCTGGTCCAACATCCGCTTCGGCCCCATCGGTTCCACCGTCCAGGTTTAAGTTGTCATCGTCGACGGGTTGTCGCATTCATCATCATGAGTCACCTGTATATAGCTGGAGTAGTAGCTCGAGGAGATTGATTCATTAGTCAGTCTTCGATTTGGAAAATCAAGTTCCGCTATTCAATGCCCCTCCCCCGTTGTCGCACCTGATGGGATACCAACACGTTCCTGATTATGTCTGCGGCGTACATTGTCTTTCCCATATCAGCGAGGTCGGCAAGTAGAAGTAACCCCTAACAAACGCCAGGAGGTAGCCGTAGATAATGTTACTATAGGTTACCAGATACTAGGTCAAGTTCCGACGTTGTGGAACGGAACCGTAGCACTACAGTGCCACACTACTGGAAAAATAATAAGTTGTCAAGCCGAACACTTGGCTATGTAGCTACTTATATCTGTCATTGTTGTGGAGAGTGCCTCAGAAACGGGGTAACATCCAGTCATCCTGAACAAACTATGTCAATCATATTTCGCAAAATGGCATGTCTCTGCCTATCCCAGCGCACCTGGCAGCAAACCTTCAGCTCGCAATGGGGCCTCCCCTGCCCTCGTCCGGCCCTCGCTTACGGTAAAGCGAATACCGAGTTAGGCGCCCCCCGAGTTCTACAGCGCTGCTTTCCGTGTCGCCGACGATGCTAAGAACAAGACGGCGAAGCTGAACGTCGAGGCGCAGAAGGAGTTTGACGAAGCGAGCGAGGCCGCGCCGGAAACTTATATTGTTAAATTCATCTCGTGTAGGGCCGCAGTCGTACTGCTGTGACCCCGCTCAACCTTGTCAAATGTCATCGTTAGGTTGATTCGAAGCAACATAATGGCAAGTTCCAAATTGGGGCTCGATCTACTGAGAAGAGGGCATCAAGGGGTATCTTACAAGTTGGATATATATCCAATTACACCCATATCATAAGGTGAGCCTACTCCTGGATTGAATTTATCATCCCATCGCTAGCTCGTGGATGTAATTAACTGAGCTACTTGCTTGTAATATTTTCGTAGAGTTTGTCTCCGCATTGTTCATAGTTCAAAGACTTGCAATCTACAATTTCGAGCGTTAGATAGGACAACCCAAAATACTTAGCTACGCAAGGGTAGCTTGTTCCTTGCAAATAGTCTACGACTAATCAACAAAACACTTCAAATTCCAGCTTGGTTCCTGCATCAAAACAACACTTGTAATTGCACAAGGCCCGGCTACCTTCCGCAGGATAGGAAATGCGTGTCACGTATAGTGATGGGTTGACGGAGCTATTAAGCTATATCTTAGATAGGTTAACTTCTCCCTATCTAGTCCCTAGCACGCTACCCGAACAGGTATGTATGAGGGATTTGACGAGTTAGGATGTGACTACCATTCTAAGGTACTTAAGCAGTCCGCAAGTGTGTCACTATACAAATCCGCGAATACCACGCAGACCTGTCGATTTCTTCCTCTCTCTTTCCTCCTTCCCATCTTTTTTATCTTTCCGGACATTCTGTGAGCCGCCTAGGTCAATTAGAAGCCAGATTAAATATTAGACTAATGGGCGGGCTAAAGTGCCTACCTTTACCAAAGTACCGCTCAGTTATTGGGCTGGGACTGTCTCTGTTTGAAGACCCTTCGGCTCCCTGCGGTCCTGACAGACGAACTTGTGTAGAACCTGGTATCGTGAGCGGCGGTGTCGCATTGTACGACGTGGCTTCGAATATATCGGAATCAGAAAAGCTCTGGCGTGGTCGATTCCCAGAGCCTAGCGGACTACCTGAGTTTGACGACAGGTTGTCTTCGGTATCCGCAGAGGGGCGGGTTATTCGCTTGGGTAGGATTGAAATGCTATTCTCCATCTCAAAGATTTTGGTCTGCAATTCCGTATTTTTCCGTGAAAGCTCATGCATGCGCTTCCTCATCTCAGTTTGCGCAGCCCGGCTTGCTTCCAACGCCGTTTCTAGTTGTGCTTTGACGACCTCGGCGTTGCGTGCCCCACCGGTGCCCAGGGCCTCTTGTAGTCTTGAGTTAAGCTCTGAGATCTGAGATTGGTATAGATCTTGAGCCCGTTTGAAGTCAGACTCACGGGCGGCTAGTTTCATGTCAGCCACCTTAGCGCGACTATCTGCTTCGGCTGCTTGTGTCATAGATGCCTGACGTTCTGCCTCCTGGCCTTGGTAGTTCCGCTCGGATACTGTTAATCTTGCAACCTCATTTCGCAATCTCTCCAATTCGCCAAAGTTGATATCGGCTGACTGTATTTTCTGCTTCAGTGTCAACTCCCTCACCTCGACCTCGCAAACCAGTGTCCGTAAGTCCTCCACTTCATCCTTCGCTCCTTTCAGTTCAACCTGCAAATCTGATCTTTCGATGTTCCATTTCTTTTGTTCTTCACGTAGCACCTTCAACTTATTGAAAATGTCGGCCTCCCATTTCTTAGATAATGCCCGACTCTTCTCAGCCTCGGTCTTCGCTTGTATTTCAGCCTTTTTAGCTTCTTCTAGCCGTTGTTTAAGGTGTTTATTTGCAGTAATGATATTTTGCGTCTCGGCCTCACTAGCTGCTTCTCGGACGTGCCGTCTCCTTAATTCGCCAATGTGCGCGAGATGCTGTTGCTTTAGAAATCGCTCAAACACAAGATCGTTGTATAAGAGGTAGACATAACGAAGTAATTTTCTTTGCCTATTATTGGTCGCAGCATCAGGCAATTGCATACTGTGACCGGGCAGGTTGAGATGCGATTGGGATGATGTTTTCTCCGGAATAGACTCATGATGACTCAGCGACAATGACGGCACGCTGTCATTAGCTAAGGATTGATTCAAGCTTGACTTGACCGCCTTATTGGAGTTAATAAGATCCTGGAGCTGAGTCTGGGAGCTGGAGGTGGCAAGTTGTCGAGACAGTGCTAGGCTGTCACTTTCGTTCTCAGATCGCCTTGTACTCGATGTGTCCCGTTTGGATTGAAGACTACTCAGGGAAGAATGGCGGGCCGCTGTCTGATTAGTTCGACCACCACTACCCGATTGCGACAGCGAAGAGCCCGAGCTGCGACGGATATCTCCAAAGCCAGACGTCCCAATGTTGAAGGAACTACTAAGGAGACCAGGCTCCCTCTCCTCCTTTTCCAACTCATCCTCGTCCGAATTTAATATCTCGGCTAAATCGAGAGGAGCAGCATCAGGAGGCTCATCCGGCAACTGGCGAAGTGCCAGGCAGTCAGCTACAACCTCGGCAGGCTCGCTCTTTATCCAACGCCCAAAATCAGTCTTCTCTGAATCTATTGTGAGGGTGTAGAAGTTCTCATGCAATAGATGGCACTGGCGAAACCGTTCTGACGCGTGTCGGATCTCAGTCGGTTGCACTTCGATCACCTCTGCTTCTGGCGCCTCGGCATGCCTCAAATATCTTTGTGGTTTCCTGATATAGTCCATAAAATTGATAGGATATAACCCGTAAAGGACTGTAAAATAGTTCAAGAGTTGTGGTACACTCGTATCATCAACGTCCGAAGAAAATGAGCAAGCCCCCCAACTGAGAGCATTGAGAGACAGTCTTCGTTCTTTACTCTCTTCGGAATCTGCATGAACAGACAGCTCTCGTTCCCAGAAGAGCAGCCTCGCATATATATTAAAAAGCGTGGGCAAATGCGGAACCAATGAGCTGGGCACATGTGGAAGAACCATGGTCAATACCGTGAGGGCTAAGGAGATAATCGTCGTCGAAGTATCCATCTGGAGGCAGTTGAGGAGATTACCAAATAGAGGCGTCTGGAGAATGAGGTAGAGATGGGGCGGTTGGCTCTGGACAAAAGAGGAAAGCAACAATAGAGCACTCGCACGGTGCGATGGTTTGCAGACAAATTGATCAATAACAATCATCAAGTCCTATTTCATTGCGGTCAGCGGAGGTCAATTCGTAGACTTCGAGGTCAAACAAACCTTGGGACGCTTCTTTCCAAATAGCAACAATGTTTCTCTCAGATGTTTCTCCTTGAAGTCTTGAAGAGCATCGGCACTCTTTCGGAGCGAGTCAACCTCCCGAAACCAGAGCAGTATTATTTTCTCGGCAACGGGAGCAGCCGCACCCCGGGCGAACGAGGTTTTATCATTGCCATCGCCTCCCGTAAGAATGGCAAGCACAATCCTTTGAGTCTCAGAAGCTAGGTCTTTCTCCAGACCGAGATGGGCGAGGGCCGGCAGAAGCAGATCGAACCATTGCAGGACTCTCGTAGGCTGGTCGATCAAGGGTGGTAAGTGGCGAAGAACAGCAATGAAGGCAGCATATCGTGCAGGTTCCTGAGCGACGTCTTGTTTAAATACCGCTAAGAGTTCGTCGTGGACCTTTTCGGCCGTACTGTCATCCCATTTATCGGCACGCCTATACAAGAAGGCCTCTATTATTTGGACCAGGTCGTCGGGAAGCGGAAGGGAAGGCGTGCGCACAAAGGTACCGACAGCTTTCACAAGCTCTTTGAGTGTTCTAAAGAAGCACAAGCCATCAGCAGTCGAACAATTGTGAGTTGGGACATCGGCTTCAGACAGCCTACTGGCTGGTTTGTAAGGGGGTATGTAGGTTCAAGCACGGAAGTATACTCCGTATTGCTGAAATAGGGTGCGGATGAACATACGGAGCCGCCGACATGAGGATACGCCGTGGTTCTTCTGGATGGTGGTGGCTGGTGGAGATGACACGGACGTGGACTGATGGTTGCTGTTCAAAGCCTCGTCAATCCAAACAGCCCATAGGACAGGTCAACATGTCCCGGAAATGACGACAGGCACTGCAAAGATACAAAGCTGTGAACGATATCGGCCCATCATCAGGAGAGGTCGACTGTCGTCTGTCTCAGGGTGGACAGCTTCAAGCTCTGATCGAGTAGTGGGGTAATTACAGCTGTACCCACCCTTTCTTTGCCGCCTAGCTGCCTGCCTAGGCAGATTAGGTAATCCAGTACCTAGCCCGTGTTGAGTCACAAGTACAGTACGGATTTCTCCTCAACTCCCTCGGTAGGTACCTCACCTAAGTTCAGGGTGCCCTGTACTACCTCAGACAATAGCACTGTATTAGCATCTACATGTACAGTAGCGTGAAGCGCAGTTGACATTCTACGAGGTGGGCATGATCATGAATCGTACCAATCTGGACTATTCCACACAAATAAGTAGCGGATTCCTTCAAAACACCACCGAGAGACTGTGGCAGGCAGGCAGGCACTAGTAATGGTCAACCATACTGTGCATATTAATGCTTCCATACAGTGGCAATGTGACCAAGAGACCCACAGTACCGGCTGATCGTTGTTGAGTTCCACAAAGAAATCCGGGGGAGGGGGCATTTATATGGGTCCCCTGGGTAGGTATGCGCCTACGTACCTAGCCAATCAAGGCGAAGACCCTACGTAACCTCCATGCTGCTTGCTGCCATGTCGTTCGACCATGGCCTGGATGTACCAATGGGATCGATGTACCTGTTGGAGCTGTCAAAGAGGGTGCTTGAGGCTTGAGGGGGCGGCTTCTGTCTGTAGGTACCTAGCTAGACTACCTACCAGGTCGACTACCACCACACACACGACAGTGAGACAGGCTGTCTTCTTTGGAACCCCTCGACGCCTGAGAGACAGCTGCCTTACCCCTCTATATTCCCCAATCCGTTACATCCCCTTCATTTCTCTCTCAACTTCATTCTCCTCCCCTCTTCCTCTACTTGTCGCTTCTATCACCCCGAAGAACCCCAAAGTCAACTCAACAGCGCAATTGGCAACCGAAGGGATATCGGATACCAATCGTTCGTCCTAACTCAAATTAATTGCACTGGCATACTGTCTGTATCTGACCTCCTACCCTCTCGATATACCTCTGCCACTCGTACTGTTACCAACAACTCGCCCATTTTTCAATCATGGCAACCAAAACATCTGCAGCCTCCGCTGAGCCCATTCAGGTGCTCTTTGCCCTCCATGACAAATTCAACCTAACAGACTTTGCGGCCCCTCTGGAAGTTCTCAATACTGCACTCCATGACAAGAATGATGAGAGTACGTGTTATCTCTCCTAACACCCACTTATAGTATTTGTTATTGCATGACCTAGATGCTAACGGCCTGTCTTCAGATTCGAAAGCCTTCGATTGCACGATTGCTGGTGCCGAACCTCAGGTTATGTCCGAGCAAGGGGTTGTCATCGGGTCCCAGATTCCTTTCAAGGAAGCCTACGAGCGTCTAAGCGAATTCGATGTCCTAGTGGTGGTCGGAGGCAACTCAGACGGTGTTTTAAAGGGAAAGACGGAGCCCCTTTCCATTATCTCGGCATTCGCTGAGCTCCAGAAGAATGACTCATCCCGTGAGCGTACACTAATGTCTGTCTGTACCGGGTCGCTCTTCCTGGCCGAGCAAGGCATTCTCTCCGGCCTGTCAGCTACCACTCATCCCGATTACATGACGAAATTCGAGATCCTTTGTAGCAACGCTGCTCAACGTAATCTTCAGGAACGAACCGATGTTGTTGAGGATGCCCGATACGTCGTCAACAACCTCCGCTTTGACCTCGGCGACGAGGACGAGAACCCCTACATTCGTCGCAAGTCCGACACTGATAGACGCCCATCTAATGCTCGGTATGCTAGGATACCTACATATTTTGATATGGCCGTTATGAACTAACATGTGAGCCTTTGTAGCAAGGGAAGCATCTCTTTCAATAGTTCCAATGCACGTCGGGAGTCGATTGCCCGTCGCGCTGCGATGCGGCTAGGGGGTCTTCGGGTAATCACGAGTGGGGGAGTGGTTGCTGGCCTAGATGCAGCTTTGTATCTGGTCAGCATTCTTGTGGATGATAGCACTGCTAATGAAGTGGCTCGCGTCATGCAGCATGAGTGGATCAAGGGAATCGTCGTTGACGGTCTAGATGTCTAAACCCCAAAAAACCAATAGACGGGATACATGGATAGAGTAAACCATGATTGTAGAAATAGCTCTAAGTCTCTGCTCGTATTCCACCGGTTAGGTCATGTTGGATGCCTTGCAAGGAAACAATGAAAAAAAAAGGCGTATCGATCTTGCTTCCTGCCTGATGTTCAGATTCAGTGTTATGGCTAATCTACCGAGGTAGCTCGTACAAGTATTTACTTATTTGGCGGTTGGAAAAGTGCTGAAGGTGCTACGGACCAATGTGGGGCGATAACTTCGTACGCTAGAAGTACGGTAGCTAAGGTACCGTGTGTACCAATATGTACAGGACTGCCGGGCAGTCCCTGCCATTTGTTGCCGTTCTGCGCTCCCATGGTTGTTCTATTTAAGTCCGAGACCCACTCTACGGAAATTTCAATTCGCCGATGTCCCCATCAACCTCAACGCTGAGCGTTGGCTGAATTTCATGAGAGCTTCTCGACGACAAATTGCATCTATAGATCAACAAAGACAACCAATTGCGCCTCTACTCTAAGCGAGATGGCAGCCGCAGAAACAGCAGCGGGTGGGTTGCTAAAAACGTTTCGAACAGGAACAAAACAAGTCTTCCTGTAGGTACTCCATTCCTTATTACACGAGGGAGACGCACAGAGTCGGCGACGGAAGTCGATGAAGAGTGAAGGATGAAACAATGTCAATAACAACTAGACCGGGCGAATCGCTTACATTTCCCCGATGATAGGCCGTCACATATGGTCACATTCCTGGCGCCGCGAGCCAGCCAACCCCCGACATTCGCGACCTTCAAAGTGCCACTGACCTTCAACAAATTCGATTTACGAGACTACCTACTCCATGCGTACAAGACGCCTGTGCTAGCGGTACGATCGCAGCTACGACAGCAGTCCATAAGAATGTCGAAGATCAACGGACGCATATACCGCCCGCCACCTATCAAGACGATGACGGTGCAACTCACCCAGCCCTTCGTGTGGCCTCGTGTGCCCACCAACATCAAGCCCTGGAGGAAGCCATCCATTGCCAAGGCGCAGGCTCAGGCTCAGGCGAAGCGTACCTCGCAGAGCATCACGATGAAGACCGGATATATGGCTCTTCGGGACGTCACGAAGGAGGGGCTACCCCGGAAGAACTTGAGGGAGGAAGCTAAGAGATTATTGAAGGAAGGCGGATGGACTAACAAGCGCGACCTGGATCCCAGATTTGCTGAGAAGGGCCAGGTGAAGAAGAGCTAAAATGTGAATGGCGGATGGCTACTGTATAAAAAAATGAGAAAAGGTCGGTTGAGAGTGGGCACGCATGGTTCTCTCTGCCATATCGAACGGACAAGAGTCGGCGTAGATATCGGCCCCAGTGGAGATTATGTACGAGTACACGCATTCGTCTACGAATGAGGCGTGTATCAAGGAAACAACTCTGGCGACAAATTGGCCAAGAAAATATAATAAACCTACAATCACAGCAGATGGGAAGCGCAGTGGACTCGGCAATCGAGTTAGTTGATTAAAGAGGAAGAGAAAAAAAAAGAGTAAATACAGAAGCTGGGCCAAAAATCGAACTGTTAACCTCAAAAGTGCAAAAAAGAATCGCAGGGCTTAAGATATACTCAACATCCCTGGACCGGAAAGCCCTTGAATGCCTATGGCCCTGCCTCTGACACAAGGGTTTATCCTGCCGACTAATTTACCACTGAGCCACCGAGGTGGTTAGTATTCGGGAACGTCTGTTAAAGTGAGACACACTTATCGAGGCTTATACGGACATAGAGCGAGCCTCAAATGACATTGTATCAGAGTCGACTAACTAGCACCTTCATCTTCTAGTAGTGCCTCCTCATCTTCTAGTGGTACCCAGTGATGTTCCTGCTGGAAAAATAAAACTTCGTTTCCCCAACTCCACCAGCCCGCCGTTAGATTCCTTGCAAAGACCTCGAGACCGACGTAATGCTTAGGTAAGATATCTTCAAACAGCCCCCTCAGACTAGGTTTTCTCGAGTGAACGTCGGGCACGCCCAGTATCACTCTCCTGTTCGTAGGCAGTGAAACAAGGCCGCCCATTTTCCGCGCGATCACGAGTCGTTCCCACGGCTTCCGCCAGGCCGACTCGATGTCCAAGATCGGCTCCCCGGCGCTGGTGACTTTTAGCCAGATCCACTCGCCCACGGGCTCGAGACCCCATTGTGCGAGCATCCCCCCCGGCGCCGTGAGTAGGTCCGTAATGGCGGCCTTGTTGGTTATCCAAATGGCGACGAGCCCATCTCGCTTTAGATGCGATGCTACGGGGATTTGGGCAAGGAGCTCCCGGGCTTCCCCCATGCTATTCACGGTGGCGTCTGTGTGATTGTGGAATCAATAATCACGATCTTGAGTGAAATATGCGATGTCGTTGAGGGACAAACAAACATAACTTTCATAAGCAATTTTACATCCGATGGTCCCACCGACTGGAAATACAGATGTGCAATAGCTCTTGGGAATTACATACAGCTGTCTGACCTCCTTTTCACGGAGCGGCTAGGCCAGGGCGGATCGAGTACGAGGAGATCGAATTGCGGAGCGTCCTGAATAAATGCTTCGCGTTGGGATTCTACGGTACCCAGTAGGTGGCACGACTGTTCTGGAATGTATGGCCTCGTTGAGGTTGTCCCCTTGCCCTCCTCTAAGGGGAGTGATGATGGTGGCTCGTACTTCCTCTTCTGCGGCCGGGCGGCATCCGCACTACCATCTGCGTCAATCGGCTCAGACTCATCTGCTCGCCTACGAACCACCCGTGGCAGACACCATGGTCCATCGTAACCGGCTCTGACTACCTCAAGAGCAGCTTTGACGCTCTCCAGAGTCATCAGCTCGGCAACTGCCGCAGAGGGCGGCACATATTTCGCGATGTCTTTCTTCGATTCCGGGATCTGCCATGGTGTCTCTCTGGGGTGGGCCGAGACAATGCGCCGGTCGATGCTCCACCCAGGCAAGACTTGTGCTTCCTCTAGGGAACGTGGTATGTCGATGACGACGGCGGCGCCGTCCGGGCTCTTGAACAACACACTAGACTCCATGGTAGGATTCACCAGAGTTGCTCGGTGTTTTAAGCTCTAACCTACCAGGTACAGGACTGCTGTTTTTATGGGGCGATGGGCGAGTTAGTGTAAACCAGCATCCTGCAAGCTCTTATCAATGACGCAGCTTCTGTCCTGACGGTTCTCTCGCACCAGCGCTGGTCGTCATATCTAACATCGAATCGGTGCTATCGGGCGCACATAAGCTAAGTAGAATACAGCATCTAGCAAGAGACGGTAGATCTCATGTCCGATTGATCTGGTGTAGATGACCCACAGCGCGCATGAGACAAGTCACGGTGACCCAGCATGTGTTTGTGCTAGGTAGTGTCAGTATCACGCTCTAGGTAGTAGTACCTAGTAGTGGTTGTGGTAAGCACATATCGATGCTACACTGCAGAATGCTAGACTAGGTGGGTGCCTGCATAGCCGACAGTTCATGTCACGACATCAGTGTTCAAGACACAGGTACGTCCATCAGACTTTCTACTACTACCTACCTAGAGAGGGTGCTACAATGCTATGTACTTGTAGTGGCGGTAATACGATGAGCAGAATACTTTTATGAACCAGGACGTACACGTCGTATGCGTAATACGGTACACATCTGGGTCTCGGCAAGTTTCCCCGTCGCTGGCCAATTGTAGCCATGAATCAAGAGGCAACCCAACGGTCGATTTAGCGTTACCTAAGGCAGCAGTTTCGTGTTAGAGAGCGTTAACTCAGTCTAAGGATCCGCTCACTCCACTCTTTGCCCTTGATACGCAGGTCTCTCCACTAACTTGCCGTATTAGGTCATCCTATAGAGTACCGTTGACACCAGGCATTCAAGAAATTGTTGGTCCACGACTTAACGGTATCTAGTAAAACGGCTTTTCATATAAAGCAAATGCGCCACGATATACCAGTGACCGATCAAGTATAATCCGTTGGTTATTAAATAATTGGAAAGGGAGCGATGTAGGCGAGCGCAAGATACACGCGCGCGTGGATTACGTCCAATCAGAGTAGTTATCTGCAAGGTTCAGAGTCAATCTGGATCAGAAGCGGGCCGCAACATGATTTCAGGGGACCTTATCCAACGCTGTGGGGTACACCGCTGACATCAACCTGCAGGTTATTCAGGTATGACGGTTCACGCTAGAACGGATACGGCTAGATTAGAACCGCTTCTGGGCATCGAGTGGATGTGAAGGAATCGTGCAAATCGCCTGTGACCAGGTATTCCCTACCACCAATTCGTGAAGCACCTGGGTCCAAGTTACTGTAGATCCACGCGACTTGTTTCGAATATATCTCTTCTCAACTCTTCCCGACGAAAGATTGCTTCTTCCACCATTCTCGATATTCGACGGGGCTGGATTTCCGTGGACGGTATCGACGTTGATCCGTGAACCGTCAATACCTCTGATTCTCTTATACCTACAGACCTATAGCATACCTACATAACCTGATCTACATATACCTAGGTACCACTCACGCCTCCGATGCATCTATTGCATCACTCACTGTTTGCTGCGTGTTGCGCTGCATTTCGAGCCCCTCGTCACGCACCAAACTCCCATATCTTCTTTTTCTTCTTCTTGTCTGCATTTTAACCGAACCCACCTTCTGTCTCTTGTCGCAAACCTACAGTTAGCTGGCTAGACAGCATTTCCCATCATGGCGCTCGGTATGTTCTCCGACCTGTTGCCCGGCCACGAAGCATGAGCAATCGTAAATCTCACAAGGGGCTCTCTATTAACAACACTGGTCGTGATAGGCAACGATGACTCTGCCGCCGGCGACCGCGGTATCAGCCTTGTGGGTTTCGTCACCGCGCTGGCTACCTCGTTGGTGGTTTTCGGAATCCAAATGAGTCTTTTCTTGCTACTGCGGAACAAGCTGGCTAGGATATTGTAAGCTCGTCTCCTGAACTCGGCTATGCATATGTATCCATGCACCATCACTAACAAGTCTGGCGTGGTAGTAAACCGAAGACGTATCTTGTACCCGAACGTGAGCGAACTGAACCTCCCCCCAGTAGCCCCTGGGGTTTGATTCTATCGATATTTCGGCTTCGAGACCGCGAGATCATTAACAAGTGTGGTCTCGATTCGTATTTCTTCCTCCGCTACCTACAAACCATGCTTATCATATTTATCCCTATGGCGACTATCATCATACCCATTCTCGTACCGATTAACTATGTCAATGGAAGAAGCCACAATTTCTCCACAAACAGCACAAATAGTACCAACGAGCCTATAGTCAAAGACAACCAAGGAAACATTATTAGTGGATTGGACACTTTAGCATGGGGAAATGTGAAAAATGAGAATTATCGAAGATACTGGGCCCATCTCATCTTGGCTATACTCGTTGTCATATGGGTTTGTGGCGTCTTCTTTGCTGAGCTACGGGTCTACGTCAAAGTGCGACAGGACTGGCTTACCACTGCCGAGCATCGTTTGCGAGCTTCGGCAACCACAGTCCTAGTTAGCGGTATTCCCGACAAGTGGCTTAGCGAAGAGGCTCTCAGGGGTCTATTTGATGTATTTCCTGGTGGCATCCGGAACGTGTGGCTTACACGGGACCTCACACACCTCTTGGACAAGATCAAAAAGAGAGATGGAGTCCACAAGATGTTAGAGGAGGCTCAGACCGAACTGATCCGGATAGCGAAGAAGAAACAATTGGAGAAAAGGGAGAAGGAAGAGAAACAAGCCCGCAAGGCAACTAAGTCCCATCGCCCAACGAAGAGTGAGAAGCTGGAGCGTCAGAAACAGGAAGACGCTGCGGCCAAACAGCAGGCCGAGGAAGGTGAAGGTGTGAGCAGTGGTGACCAGCACGACATACCTCATGACATTCACGATGCTGAAGATGAGGTTAAGCATCAAGAAGGGCACGTTAACGATCCCCTAAGGGGGGTTAAAACTGGCTTTTCTAAGATAACTGGCGGTTTAGGTAAAGGCGTTGATGGGTTTCTTGGTGGTGCCAAGAACATTACTCAGGATATCGACGGCCAGATCGAGGCTACCAATGGCTTTGTGGCGATAGGAACACCACAGGGTCGACCGGCAGCTCGTACGTCAGACGATCGGCATGTGCGAATACTGGATGAGGAAGATCTGCCTAGGCCTTCAACGCAGGGTTCTGGTCGTCGTAAGATGTCTGAAGCCGAAGATAGAGTCATGGGTTCCTCTGCTGCGCGGCCAAAACAATCCGGCAATGTCTCTTTACTCTCTGATGATGAGAGACTCCAGAAGGAGAGTATTGAGATGCAGCATTTTGGAAACACTACTCGTAAACTAGAGAACATGGACGAAATGTACAACTATGAGAAGGCTAGGTGGTACGAGTTTTGGAAGCCACCAGCGGGTGGTTTTGCCTCGCCCGTTCCACAAGGGCACGACGGAAACGAATTCCCCTTCGGGAAAAAGACGCTTGGCCGGACGCTCAAAGGCGTCATTCCATTTGTAGGAGGGGAAGATATTGCGCCGGTGGAGTACTCGAAGGCGTATAACGACGAGAACGCCGAGGACGAGGATGGCACAGCCGAATGGGAGAAATGGATTAAAAGGTCTAAGCGGCCTACCCATCGACTTGCCAATGTCGAATGGACGCCGGGTTGGCTTCCTGGGTTGCCATTTGTGAACAAAAAGGTCGACACAATCTTCTGGTGTAGGAAAGAATTAGCGCGCCTCAATGATGAAATCGAGACAGACCAAGAAAATCCCGAGAGATATCCTCTCATGAAGTCGGCGTTCATCCAGTTCAATCACCAAGTTGCTGCCCATATGGCTTGCCAATGCGTCATCCATCACGTCCCCAAGCAGATGGCCCCTCGTGTCGTCGAGATATCGCCTAATGACGTGATCTGGGACAATATGGCTATAAGTTGGTGGTCGGGATGGCTGCGAACCGCCATTACAGTAGGCGTCGTGGCTGGCATGATCATCCTTTGGGCGTTTCCAGTTGCTTTTACGGGGTCAATTTCCCAACTTGACAGTTTGATCAACACGTTCCCTTGGTTGGGATTTCTTTCGAGGAATCCAACGGTTTGGAAGGTGGCGACAGCTGTTGCCGGTGTTCTCCCAGCAATCTTGCTCGCTCTCTTGCTCTGGTTGGTACCTGTCTTTATGGATTTCTTGGCTGGCTTTAAGGGTGCCAAGACAGGAACTCAGAAGACTGAGGCTGTCCAGCAATTCTACTTCGCCTTTCTCTTCGTCCAAGTCTTCCTCATTGTGTCACTAGCATCTAGCGGAACGGCCATCCTCGAGAGCGTGGTGAACAACCCGACGGGTATCACCGACACGTTAGCATCGAAACTCCCTTCGGCGGCTAACTACTTCTTTTCGTACATGATTCTTCAGGCACTCAGTGCGAGTTCAGGTACCCTTCTTCAGATCGGAGAACTTGCTAACTGGTACATCATTTCGAGGATTTTCAACAAGACAGCGCGGAACAAGTGGACAACGAACACAACTCTGCCTAGTGTCAAGTGGGGGAGCTATTTCCCGGTCTATACTAACTTCGCTTGCATTGCGCTCGTCTATTCCGTGATTGCACCCATCATTTCGATATTTGCTATTATCACATTCAGTTTACTATGGATTGCAAACAGGTATAGCATGCTGTACGTCAACCGTCTTGCCATCGACACTGGTGGCGTACTCTATCCGCGGGCCCTCAACCAGACCTTCACAGGCTTATACGTCATGGAGATTGCACTTATCGGCCTCTTTTTTATTCAGGAGGATGAAAATGGGATTCATGCTTGCACTCCTCAGGCAATCATCATGATTGTGGTGACGATTCTCACCGCCTTATACCAGCTGTTGCTGAATATGTCATTCGGGCCAATGTTCCGGTACCTTCCCATCACCTTCGAAGATGAGGCGGTACTCCGCGATGAAGCGTTTCAGCGCGCACAGGACCGTCGCCTAGGACTCGTTAATGACGTCGATGATGATGATACGAAAGCCTTTGACGAAGAAGGCTTCCTACCACATCGCCAGAACGTAGATGGGCCGTCTGATCCTCAGGAGAAAAGGAGATACGGCAACAAATTCAGCAACCTCAACCCTGTCAGGGGGATTGTACACGCTGGGACGTGGGCCGTGCGCAGCGGCAAGAACACATATGACCAGACGTTAGGAAGAGCAGAGAGGGGCATAAAAAATGCGGCCAAGTTCAGGGACGAGCGCAAGCAGAAAGATCTAGAAGCGCAGAGAGCCATAGGCGAGGCCCTTTATGGTGGATTCCACGACGAAATCGAGGATTTGACGCCAGAAGAGCGAGATGTACTCGTTCGCCGAGCGTTTGTGCACTCAGCGTTACGAGCGCGGCGACCGACTTTGTGGATTCCACGTGATGATTTGGGAATAAGTGACGACGAAATCAAGCGGACGCGAGAGTTGAGCGAGCACATCTGGATATCCAACGAGGGTACGGCCCTGGATAGCAAGGTGCGAGTGGTATATGGACGGGCGCCACCCGACTTTTCGGAACTAGACATCATTCAACTGTAGAGTGATGCATAGAGGTAGACGAAACTGTACATAGCCGGCATGGTCCGGGAGGCCATCTGATTTTCCTGTTGTATGCCTAGGGGAGTACAGGTAGGGAGATGTTATACCCATTTTGCATTAGACGAGGCTTCACGAGACCAGCAGCATTAAGAATCATAGAAATTAAACGCATATGAGCTTTAACTTAATCTCGTAGACGTCGCGTAATCGTCTGACCATGACATTGTCCTCCTTTTCTCCTTATTTTTTCTTCATGAATAAGTCTTGATTGAGTAAATTTACCACCTTCATCTCGCTTGAGCAGCGCACAAGTAGACAATGTATTAAGAAATACTAGGAGGAGTTGCGAATCACCGACTGTAGAAGTAGGTAGGTGGTATAATAGGTTGATAGAGAAACCTATATGCTTGTATACTTAGTACCTAGGTAGGTACTAGATAATATCAATATAAATACCTCTAAGTCGATAGGACGCTGGGTGTACTGTATGTGTACTGTAAATATATAGGCATTCCTACCCCATAATGCACTGTGATGTACACAGTAACACTCTAGGTACTTATCTCAGTTTTAGACGCCCCACATAGGCCCATAATACATCTTCTTGATGTTTTGTGGACCTGTGGCGGTGCACTGTGGGCCCATACAAAAAGACCTACATAGAAGGACGTCTGAGTACTCGATGCGGAAAAAGTCTAAGAGGGTATACGCGGCCCATACAAATCCAAAAAATTTATTTTAGCTACTCCGTTACTATATATTAAATAAAATAGATAAAAATAAACGGGTAACGTCTAGGGCTAAATAAATAACTTGGTTACTTTTTATTAATTTTTTATATAGTTGCTATATTTGGGGGTATTATAGTGCTTTAATACGTTAAAAAATAAAAAGATATATGCAAACAAATTAATGCCTTATTTTTTAAGAACTTGCTTAAAAATATTCTAAATTATATACTAATTTGAGTTTGAGAATAAAACTAGTTATAAGACCTTTAGAGTATTTTTTTTTATTTATTTGGGTTAGGTTGTTGTGGTGCGTATTAGGAAGTTTGATTAGTATATTATTTTTAAGAATATATATATATTTATTTTTTTAATAGACTGAACAACCTCTAATTAAATTAAAAAAAATATAGCAAGGCTTATAATTGTGAGGCTATTTTCTAAGTATGGGTTTTTAGTAAGTCTGATGGGGTTATTTTTTTGGCTTAGGTTGCTGGGTGTGAGCGTTGCCTAGGTACAAAATAACTAATGCTATATTATTACTAATATATTTAGTAAAGATTTAACTATATAACCTATAATTTAATTGAAAAACTAATAATATATTTAAAATTAGGCCTTTATTTTTAGATACTAATTTTTTTGCTAATCTATTTTTATTTGTAGTGCGGTTTTTTATTGTAATAGTATTTTTAAGCGAGCTTTTTAGCCTGCTTGGCAGTTATACTAGCGTTAGTATATTTAATTTTGTTACTAATTTTATAACTAAAGATATTATAAAGGTTATTAGTAACTTTTTTAAGTATACTAAAGATTAAAAAACTTAGCGCTTGCTGTTTAAAACATATTATAAATAGCTATTTAAACATATGTTTTGTTTTAAAAATATTATTTTATAATGTTTGTTTATTGCTACTATAATTTGTTTTATTACTAGCGCTAAAAAAGCTTATAAAAGTTAGATTAGCGCTATTTATTGTTTAGCGTTCTAGCAAGTTAATATAATATTTATTGCTACTACTAGATATAGCAAAAGCGTTGTTTTATATGTTTTTATTGCTATTACTGATCTGATTATAGTTTAAATTATTTTTTTAATATAGCTTAGCTAAACGCAAATATTTAATATTAAAAAGGATGTTCTTAGATCTTTTTCTGTTTTTATTAATATAAATATATATTTAAAAGTAAGCTTAAAGCTTAAAGCTATAGAGCTATTAAATTGTTAATATATGTTTATATTTAGAACTAAAAGATCTGGTTGGAAATCTAGGCTAGTAAGTATAGCTATATTTTTTTTAGTTTTAAATAAGCTTTAAATTTAAAATTTAAAGCAATATTATAAAGCCCTAGCTTTTATATAGTAGTTAGGCTTTTTATTATTAATAAGCTATATGTTATATAAAAATAGCAAAAGTTTTAATAAGATTTTATATTTTTATATATATTGCGATTTTTTTTGTTTTATTAACTGTTTTAGTTTAGTTGTATAGTTACTCTTAAGCATAAGTACTAAACTTTTATTATAGATTATATAAGATTTAACTAAATATAGCTTAAAATTATTTATATTTTTATTAATTATTTAGAGATCTTTATTGCTATATAGCTTTTATTGCAAAACTATATTTGCAACTACTATTAATTCGAGTTTTTGTTTAAAATAGTTTTTATTAATAGTATTAAAAATATTTTTAAAACTATTATTTATATTAATAGCAAAACAATATTTTAGATTATATGTTATTATTTAATTTAGTTCCTAATTAATAAAAAAAATTTTGATTTAATAAAAGCAAAAAAAACTATTACTAAATATAACGCTAACGTTTAACCGGCTAATAAAAATCAAATCTATAATAAATTTAGTTGCTTTAATACCCTAATTTATGTTATGCTTATAACTATTACGTTTAGTATAGGTTTTTACTTGCCTAACGTTAAACGGGTTGTTTAGTATAATCTGTTTATTTAGCTTAGTATTACGGATATTTAGCAACGTATTAAACAAACTATATATAAGATTAAAAGCTAAAATATTATATATATTTTTGTGCTTTACTAGATTTTTGATTACTTTAGTATAAGTGATTAGTTACTTAAAGCTCTTTTTTGTATGTATAGGTGCTAAAAAAAACAATTTTTTTAGCTTTGTTTAGCTAGCAATTTTAGAAAGATGTTTTTAGTAGAGCTAAATATTAACAATATTAATAATAGTATAGTAAGCAATGCTAACAATATAGATAGTTTTATATTTTATAATTCTTGCTTTGAATAAGCTTAAGTAGAAACTAATTTTGCGAATTATACTTTTTTTAGCGCAAGTAGTATTAAATAGTTTAAAGCTGATATATTTAAACGTAAAAAACTTGACCTGAATATCTAACTCTTTTTTAATTTGATCTATTTTTGTTAATAAGTTTTAGAGTTTTTCTAAAAGCTTAATAATACTAATTTTAAGTATAAGCGCTTTATCGATTATAGCTAGTATTATAATTGCTATAATAATAATATAGGACTTATGTTTGCTTTAAGCTTTTTTTTAAAACTAAGTAATAAAAAACTTAACGCTAACTCTTTTATAGCTATAGTTTTATAGCAGATTTTTGTATAGTATATAGAAAAAGCTTAAGGACTAGTTATAAGCGTTTGTTTTAAGCTTATTAGCGAAATGTTTATAAAAATATATCTTTAATATACTGTTACGTAATAATTTTTTAATAGCAAGAAATATATTAGACTTACTATAAGCTTTTTAGATTTTTAAAGCTTTATTACTGCAGTACTTTCGCTTTGCGATTAGGAGTTCTTTAATACTAATAAAGAAATATTAGCTAAAATATATTATAATACTTTTTTTGAACTTTTTATACGCTAGAATAAGAGTTATACCTAGCGAGCTAATAAAAGAGCTTGTAATAGAGCTACAATTTGTACTTAAAGTAAGATTCTATAAAAAGAAAGAGTTTGTATTACTTTTAGTATAGAGATCTTTTTTAGTACGTGTATCTGAAGCGGTAGAAATAATAGTAACTAAGAACTAAAAGAAACAAAAAAAATTGGCTAATTAATAGTAGAAATTATTATAGCTAAAAAGCAGATAATCTAATATATAATTAATTAGTTATTAAATTAAGCATGCTATAGTATATAAAAATTAAGCCTATTTGGTCAGATTGTTATATTTTATATATATTTATTAAAAATAACAATAAAAATTAAATTTAATAGTTTATATATAAGCTAAAGTTATTTATAATATTATTTATGTTATTATTATTATTTTTGTTTTTGTTTTTGTCCATTTTGTTATTTTTAAATAATTGCCTTAAAAGGCAAACCTATATACTAGGCAATAGTATTAACAAATCTTCTTATTTTTGCTAGACTTTAGCTAGTATTTGTAACCTTTTTTTTATCTGCTGCTTAGCGCTGGCCTGCTAAGTTATTAATATAACTTGGAATTAAAATTGCAATTCTAATATATTTAAAAGGCCAGTAGATATATTTTGTATAATAAAAAATAGAAAAAAAGGCAGAAGTAACGGAAGAAGTAGAAAAAAAAAAGAAAAAAAAAAAAAAAAGCAGGGGCAAAGGCAGAAATAAAAGCAGAAACAAAAGCAAAAAAAAATATAACTATATAAATATACTATTAGCTAACATATTTTGCTAGTAAACTTGGTATAAATTTATAGCTATATTTTTTTTTTGGCTGTTATAAATATAGCTAGCGCACGCTTTCCTGTGGCTACTTATATATATGTCCTATAAGTTCTTATTACTAGTATAGCGCAAGCACTTTTATTATAGAGCAGTACTTAAGATTTGCTGCAATATAGCTTTTATATTTTTATTAATGCTTGTAGTACTAGATAGAAAGTTAAATTTGCTTTTATAAATGTTTTGCGGCTTGTATTGCAATAGTTGGACGGCCGGGAGGTTAAAAAAAGGGGCAAAAGAAAAAACGGTTGGTAGGGTGATATATTAGCGCTACACAACTTTGTAACTTCGGCGGACAGCCTTTTATGTAGTTTTAGTAGCTAAATATTATAGTAGGTTAGATAATATTAGTATTTAGACAGAGGTTAAAATATATTTTGTTAGTAGCAGGTGTAGCGGTAGTAAAAGCAAAGATATAATAGCAGCAGCGGTGGTAGTAGCGGCAGTAGTGAGTCTGGGATATTATAGGGGTTATAATGCCCTAAAGGGCCGGTGTTAGATATATTATTATTATTATTATTGTTATTGTTGCTATTGCTATTGCTGCTGCTGCTACTAATAATAATAATAGTAATAGTAATAGTAATAGTAATAGGGGTAGTAGTAGTAGTAGGAGTAGCGGTAGCAAAGGTAGTAATGTTAGTAAGGCAGTGGCTATAAATAGCTAGGAATATGTGCTATAGCACACTTAAATAGAGCTTTAGGGCATTTTAAGTATGCTAGGTATGCTATAGCAGAAAGGAATACTAAAAAGATCTATGCTATAACATATTATAATATTTCAAAGCTTGATTTAAGTATACTATAGTATACTATACTTTTTTAAAACTTAATTTAGGTATATTATAGCAAATAAAAAAAAATATTAGCTAATTAATATTATATTAACTATATAATTATAATAGCTATAAACATCTACCTAAGGTTAGTATGCTACAGTATACTTGAATAACTGAGCCTATAAGTCTGGAGTGCTATAGCATATATAACTAACCAATATAACTAACTAAACTACTCTAGAGTACTAAGGTTGCCTAGACCAATTTTTTAAAAGTTATTAGGCTTATTAGTATTAAAAAAACACTATTTTTTATTTTTCTAGTTAATAATCTTATTTTAAGTACTATTTTTAGCTAGGCTAGGCATAAGATATTAAACAGCTTTGTCTTTTTCTGGAATAATATTATTAAAATTATTAACTTTATTTAAAAGAGGTTTTTGATTATGCTAGTAAATATTCTTAATATTAAACGCTTTAGGTTGTAGCGTACGTTTGGTTATATTATCCTTAAATAGTTTATAAGCATAAGAAATAATATTAATAATAGTATTTCTAGATATATAGGTTTTTTTAGAATAAATATTAAAAGTATTTTTAATAGATTTTTAAATAATAGCTAAATAGCTACTATTAAGAGCTAGGCGAATAAATATAGCTATAATATTATAGGTTGAGTTTTTGTTATATTTAATATTAAGGGCGTAGTTAGTATTAATATGCTTTAAAAGTAGGTCGATAAGTTTATAACTGCTGCTAGTAGTAATATAGCAAATAAGACTTTTTTAAAAAATAATATTATAAGTTCTTTTGTTAGAAATATTTTTGTAAAATAGCTAAGCAAAATATAGCATTTCTGGACCATAGTTCAAAGAGCGACCTTTTTAGAAAAGAATCGAAAGTTAAGAAATTATGTTTTTTAGTATGCTAAAATCTTTATAATAAACAGTTTTATAAATAATTAATAAGATTTTAATAGTTTATATTAGTTTATAATAGCTATAGAACTTAATATTAATATTATTAATAGAAACGTTAGAATATTTGCTGGTTTATTTATTAAGTATAAAAATAGTTAACTAGATATTATTAAGGATTGTATTTAAAATATTAGGATTGGTTGTAGCAAAAAGCTTTTAAACCGAGTTAATATTAATATTTTTGTTGCAGAAAATAAGAAGGCCTTTATTGCAAAGTCTTTTTATTATAAGCGCAAAAATATAAAACGTAAAGCTATAAATTAGTAAAAGAATTATTTAATAATATTTAATATTTTTTTTATTGATATATTTTAAATATTAAAAAAATTTAATATTTATTAAAATAATAACGCTTGATTAGATTTTACTATTGTTAATATTTTAGAAAGTATAAAAAAATATTTTAATATAATTAAGCTTAATATAAAAAAGGGCTAGGACTAGAAGTATTTATTTTTTATGTTCCTAGGGCTTGCTAGCCTTAGATTGCAAATATTTAATGTAGCGGATAAAAAAAGTAGTTTTTTAGTTGCTATATATAAAGGTTAATCGATTGTTATATTTTTTAAATTTAAAGCAGTATTACTAAAGCTTTTTATAGATTTTATAAATGCCTAAATATATAGATTAGTTAGTTAGTTATGCTATAGCACGCTATTAAAAATATAATAATAACTTGCTATTAATTATTCTTTTGTTTTTAAAAATTGCGCTAATCTATAAATATAGGCTATCCGTATATTTAATATATTTAACTTTAGAAAACTTAAGCAATTTTTCAAACTTAAAAAAGTTCTTAATTAAAAACTTTATAAAATATTAGGAAGCTTTATTAAATAATAGTTTTTTTAGAATAAAGTATTCTAGAATTATTATTTTTATAAAAGATTGTTTTAGATTAAGAAATTTTTATAAAAGCGGGCCATATAATAAGGGGCAAGCTATAAAACAAGCAGTAGTTAGATTAACAAAGTAATCTTGCTTGTTTTTAGCTAACTTTTGGACTTTATTTATAAAATTAAAGTTATTATAAATAATAATTTTGTTAGGATTATAAGCAGCTATTTTAATATTATTCCGAGCTATGTTTAATATTTTAGTAAGTAGTCTGTTAAGCGTTTAATATAAAATAATAATGCTTAAGTTAGCAAAAGTGTTTATAATATATTGTAATGTTTTATTTGCTAACATATAAAGGCCTAATACCTAGTAAAAAAACATACTAGTATTTTAAGCGTATTTTTTTATTAGAATAAAAAAAAATAGATAAGTTTCCGAGCTAATATTTTTATTATTTAAAACTTCGGTAATATTCTTATGTACTATTTGCTAATTCTAAAAAAACTAAAAAATTAAATATATAAGCTTAGGTGTTTTAGATTTTAGTACTTCTTAAGCGTTATTAAAAGTTTTTTGAAGCTAAGCTATACTGCAAACTTGCGTAATTATAGTAAGCTAATCTAGTTAAGTTTTGTATAGCTTGAAATTGGCAAAAATAAGCTTAGCAAGCAGTATATAGAGCTTTTAGCAAAGCTAATAAGCAATAATAGTTCTAGATTTATAAGAAACTATAATATTAACCCTATAAGTTTATAAAGCTCTACGGATATTATTATTTAATAAAGCATTTATTAGAAATATAGTACGTTTTCTTATAGCGTAAGATATTCCTAAGCTAACCTAAGCTATAATAAGACTTTTGATATTATACTGCTTTATTTTGTATAAAAAATTGCAAGCTTGGCATATGTTTTTTTGGTTGCGTAGTTAATGCTAGAATTAGACAGTCTAGGTAATAATATTATTATTATTTTTGTTATTATAGTATAAATTATTGTTGCTTTTGCTTTTGCTTTTGTTATTTTTAGTATTATTAAGGAATAATAATTCGGAAGATAGGATAAAGGTAATATATAACGTGTAAAGTATTAACTAATAATTAATAGAAGCAATATTTAAAAGTTTTAAGAACTTAGGACTACTTTAAGGAAAAAACGTTATTTTGGTTGAATTTAGGTAAAATGTAACGATTCTAGTATTAAAAAATAGCTAGAGTAATTTTTTTTAAAATAGCAGAAGTAGAACATAATATGTTTATTATGCGTTAAGAAAACCTAGTATTTTGGTCTATACTAGTTGTACTAAAGCATAGCGTATATCTACTTGCGATTAGGTCCGTATTGAGTATTTAGACTAGCTACGTGTTGCTTAGGTAGAAAAATTAGAAAAAAATATGATTGGTCAGAAATTTAGGCTAGTGGGGCCATGTACCATTAGCCACAATAAAAACGCGCTAGCTGGTCTGAGCGCTGAGATAACTAGGTACCTACCTAGATAAGGTAGCTCCACTCACATAGGTTAGGTACCTAACCAGTTTTGATCATTAGTGGTTCCTACCTGCTGTCCCTGGGATCTTTACACATTCCATGTCAATTGGTGTCGTCTCTCTATTCTGGGGGAAAATACCTAGCTACTCAGTACCTATCCGATCAGAGACAAGTTATTGTCTGCCCTTTCAATCCAGGTCTTCATCTATCGCCGTTTTGGCCAGTGCGTCTCAGGGTTTAGCGGCCCATCTTCAGTAATCCAGGCCTAGCTCGATCGCTTTCTTATAAGCATCAGCCTCTACTTTGTATCACTGGTTCGTGGTACTATGTACCCATTACACTCGTTCATCGCTTGCCAAGCTCGAATAATTCTCTCGGCATAGCCACCTACTCCTTCGAATCCCAAACAAACCCGTCTGAAACCCGATCCTCCTACGACCCAAGAAGTGGCTGCTTCACGCCCAGGTTCAGCTGCGAATAAGCAACGACCCTTGCGTTATCCGAGGCCAGGACTCGCGCTCCTGTGGGAGCCCTTATAGGGTGTTGGAAACTCGCAGCGCGATACGCGTAGTACTTGAGCCCGAGACCTTGAAAAACGACCCCCCTAAATGCCAGAGTGACGCAGCATTCGAAGGCGTTCACTCGGTAACAACATGGTGAGGATAATGCAAACCGGCCTAAGGTGGCTGCTGTCGTCTCTCGTCATCTCTCAGGCGCAGGCCTTCTATATCCCGGGTAAGTCCAACGCCTCAGGATCAGCTTCAGTTGAGTAGGACCCGGCACCTAACGACACTCTGTGGTCTAGGATGGTCAATCAAGAGCTACGAGGAAGGCGAACATATCCCATTAATGGTCAACAAGGTCTATTCCGACAGCACACAACTACAATATGCCTACTACGATCTGCCCTTCGTCTGCCCTCCCACCGGCAAGTCCCACGCCTCAGGCCTGCTGAGTGGCCAGAGCATATCGCTTAACCTCGGCGAAGTGCTCCGCGGAGACCGCATCAAGATTTCCGACATCGATTTAACCGTCGGTCGCGACAACGAGTGCAGTTTTTTGTGCGACCAACTGGTGACGAGAAGAGATCTGAGGCGCGCTAGAGAGTTGGTTAAAGATGGCTATGTCGTGGAATGGATCGTGGACAATTTGCCAGGCGCTACCAGCTTCGTCACCGTTGATAAGACGCGGAAATACTACGCTGCCGGCTTTAAATTGGGCTTCGCCAAGTATGACGCAAGCACCGGCAAGCCTCGTTATTTTCTGAACAACCATCATACTATCGTTATCCGTCACCGAAGAGCGCCTGGCCGTGCTGGCGAAAGGGGTGGCAAGGTGGTCGTGGGGTTCGAGGTCTACACCAAGAGCGCTGGTCCAAACAACAAGCGAGAAAACGGCTGCCCAGTTGAACTACAGGACATCGAGGATAACTTTGAATTATACATGCCCCCGAACAAGACTGAGGACCTCTCTATAGAAGAGCAGCACCCGGACAACCACTACGACTACCTAGACGAGGGCGATGACGACGATACAGTGGCTATCCCTTATTCCTATTCGGTATATTTCCGTGAAGATGAGTCGGTCGAGTGGGACAGACGCTGGGATTTATATTTCGTAAACCAGGAAGAGGGTTCAAGAATTCATTGGCTCGCGATCATCAACTCCTTGATCATCTGTGGACTCCTGAGTGGAATTGTCATCATGATTCTATCCAAGACAATCCGAACCGACATCAAGGGCTACAGGGAAGGCTCTGTGGAAGCCGGTCCAAAACTGAAATCAGGGCCTCATCCGCGTTCTCCAAAGCCGGAGAAACATGGTCTTGGTCTTCTCGAGCAAGAGAATGAAGTGGACAATCTACCAGACGACGCATCTGATGATGAAGCCCTCGAGGACGTGACAGGTTGGAAGTTGTTGCATGGAGATGTTTTCCGAAGACCGCAGTACGGACACTTGCTTGCACCCCTAGTTGGCTCAGGCACCCAGGTGTTGTTTATGGCTGTTGGATTAATTTCTCTCAGTGCCATTGGAATCCTGAATCCTAGCTTCCGGGGTGGCTTCCTCAGTTTTGGATTTGGCCTGTTTGTGCTTGCCGGAATTTTCTCAGGCTATTTCTCCGCCAAAGTCTACCAGGGCTTCGGTGGTGTCAACTTCGGGAAGAACGCTCTCATCACAGCCTGTTTCTTCCCCGGTCTGCTTTTTGCGCTCCTCTTCATATTAAACCTGTTTGTTTGGGCGCAGGCGTCAAGCACCGCCATCCCGTTTGGAACGCTCGTCGCAATTGCTCTTCTCTGGCTTTGCATCCAGGTCCCACTCGTCTATTTGGGCTCCTGGTATGGCTATGCCCGTTCAGGTTCCTGGGAAAACCCGACAAAAACGTCCAATACCGCTCGCCAAGTGCCACAACAAGCATGGTATATCAAGAGCTTGCAATCGATCTTATTCGCCGGCTTAGTACCTTTTACCGTCATTTTCGTCGAGCTTCTCTTCGTCTTCCAGTCCGTCTGGCAGGACAAAAGCGGTTTTTACTATGTCTTTGGCTTCCTGGGTGTTGTATCTCTCATTCTCATTGTCACGGTTGCCGAAGTTACGATCGTCACGATTTACGTCCAACTATGCTCTGAGAATTACCACTGGTGGTGGCAGTCGTTCGCAGTCGGTGGCGGCAGTGCCCTTTGGGTGTTTCTTTACAGTATCTGGTATTACTTCTTCAAGCTACATATTACTGGCTTCGTCAGCTCCATGTTATTTTTTGTGTACAGTTTCATGGCCTGTTGTGTTTATGGCCTACTGACGGGAACCGTTGGCTTCTTATCAGCCTATACTTTCATTCGGAAACTATATGGGTGAGTTCCCTCCGTTTCTCTTTCAGTCTAGATATTGTTCACTCAACGCTACATCACGAGTATATGCTAATATCATAACTAAATAGTGCTATCAAGGTAGACTAACGTTTCGATGAACGAACACTGGCCACATATGCCATTATAATCCCAATACATACTATGTTATTTTTCTATTCCCTTTTAGCTGGAGGCACAGCATCGACTCGGCGCACGAAGGTCTCAGATCGGGCGCTTTTTTCGTATTGGAATTGGCGTTTGGAGGGTTTGACTCTGCCTTGGATATATGAATCTATGTCGATACGTAAAGATGAGAACGAAAAGGGGATAGAGGGGGGAGAGAAGCAGGCACTACTTGCCTCGTAATACGGCTCTTAGCTGATTACTACTCGTCTTTAGCACCACTCTTCAATATAGCCACTTTAAACAACTTGGTTATCAACTAGGTATATATATCGGTAGTCTTTCAAGTTTGGTGGTCTTATTAGTATAAACTCAAGTTTCTAGATTTACATGATAGAGTATAGTCATCGTCAACACTTTTACTATCCCTTACTAGATCTCTACCATAGCGTAAATCAGGCCAAATGTTCTCGCTCGCCAATGCTTGCCAACCTGTAAACAAAAGGTATATATACATCGAGTTGATTCCCATGATTCGTTTCCGACCCACCGTTTCTCCCTGTTGGTATCTAGCTGGCCATAGAATGAATCCAGGTAGTCAGTCATCTTCCCCCGAAGTTTTTCTCCACCGCAAAGACAAATTCCGAGTCAACAGCACAGATAAACGATCAAGGGAGATAGCAGGATGTTTAGTTGTTCTACAACATATTGCGCAAATCCATCTTCTTCCTCTAGTGTAATGATGAGTCCGTGAGTGTGATCTATATATACGATTCCTCGGTCATCGATCGATGCCTATCTCTAAATCTAGTAGGTACCTATGTAAGTAATAAAAAAAAAAGCTGCCCAGCCCAACCCAACCCAGCCCAACCCAGGCCAGGCCAGTCCAGTTCGACCTTCATGAATCCGCGAACGCGATTCGTGGTCTTCTTTCAAGCATGCCACCCATCCATCCATCATGGTATATTCCCAAAGGAGCAAAACAAACACAGAAAACCAAAAGCCAAACCCGGGTGGGAGAAACGCCTTAGTACGCCAATGATGCTCGACACGGGGAAAGTAGTGTAGATGCAAAGAAGGGAGGAAAAAAAAAAAAGGGAACCTCTCCCCCCCCCCCCCCCCTGCCTTCATGTACAGCGACACACACCCCGCCTTTCGTTCGTGCTATATACCCAGCAGCGTCTTCGTGCGCTCGTACGTGTAGAAGCTGACGGCGGCCAAGGGGGTGATCTTGACGTATCCGATGGTGAGGCCGACGAAGAAGCCGGAGAGGCCGCGCTCCTTGAAGATGATGCCGGCCGTCTCGGCGATGCGCAGGCGGCGGCCGTCGCCGACGGCCCCGCCGACCTGCATGCGGCGCCGGATGACCTCGAGGGGGTACGAGATGGTCTGGGAGACGGCGCCCGAGAGGCCGCCGGCGGTGAGCTCGGCCCAGGCGCGCAGCGGCGCGGCCTTGTCGGCCGGCGCGTTGGCGGGCTGCGGGAGCGTGGCGTGCTCGCGCAGCAGCGAGGACCGGAACACGTCGCCCATGGTGTCGTGCGTCAGGAACGAGATGCCCGCGTACGGGATCATGCCCAGCATGGTGGTCGAGAAGCCGCGGTAGAAATTCACGATGCCGGAGCGCGGCGCTGCGGCTGCGGCAGCGGCGGCCGCCGCCGCGACGGCCGGATTATTGGGAGCGGGCAGCGGGTGTTCGTGGTAGATCTTCTTGCAGATGTCGAGCAACGAGGGGCTCCGGACGCCGGTCTCGAAGGCCAGCCGCACGCGGATCACTTCCAGCGGGTACGTGAAGAGGACGGAGGTCAGGCCGGCCAGCGCGCCGGCCGAGAACCGGCGGAGCCATGTCTCCTGGTGCCGCGCGCCGATCATGAGCGCGCGGTATTGCTCGTATGCGACGAACTTGATGGCGGCGTAGGGGTAGATCTTGAGGAGAGTGGCCGAATGGCCCCGGAATAGCCCCGCCATGCCGTGTTGCGCGTAGATGTCCTTCAGCGCGCGGCCCAGGCCCGCCCATGAGCCCGCGTATTTCGCGAATTGCGGGTTGCTCGTCTGGAAGAGGATCTTGACCCGGTCGAGGGGCGCCACGGTTGTCTTGGCCTGTGGGGAAACAAGTTAGCATGATATCATTCGCCCCCCAGTCCCTGGCTGGCAAGAAGGCGCGAAGAACGTCACATACTGCGCATCCGGCCACGCCGCCGGCCACGAAGGACCGTATGATGTAGTCCATGCCGTGTTTGTTGGGTTTCTGCTTTCCCTGCCCCGCCGCTACCGCGCGATCCCCGGCGACAGGCGCTGGGCTGGAGTCCTTGTCGGTCGCCGTCGTGATGACGGTACTCGCCCTCCTGAGGGCTCCGTCCACCTTGCCGACAAGGATATCTGCGTTTCCCTCTCGCATCTCGGCGATCGAGCCATGGTTCGGGAGAGCCGATGGCATTCCTGCGCCACCGACTCGTCGGGTCTCTCGGGCGCAATAGTCGTGCTAGACTTTCGCACAAATAAATAGCTAAGAGTTGTCTAAGAAATGTAGTTACGAATACCTGTTGTCAAAGAATAGACGAAGGTTGTCGGGGAAAGGGAGAGCATGTATTTGAGTGGTGGAGGGAAAGGATGCGGATCCGGGGTCCAATAGATAGACGTCAATTGATTGACTAGAAAAGCCGCGAACGTCATGGGCACTGCGGAAAATGCAACCCCAGCATCTCTCCAGATTTCCCCGAGCCGAGGGTTGCCGAACTTGACGGCTCTACCCCATTTTTCAGGCCGGCTAATGCCTTTTTTTTTATCATGTCACGAGACCAGATCCCTGGTTCCTGATTGCAAGGAAAACGCTATCCGGTCACGCTTTCCACGACACTAGCCTAGCCTGTCATCCATTGCTCATCCTCTATGCTTACCTAAAGGTAGGTACTAACCCAGGTATGCGTATGTACCACTCTATTCTGTTCATTGTCTAAAGCACTCTTGGCATACCTCGGCTTACACTGCAAAGCCTTGTCCGCTTTGAGCCTCGTGACCCCTTCCTTCCACAACAAAAGAAACCTGGAAAAGAATCACAATACCTATTCACCCCCGTATGTTTCTTCTTGCCAGACGCCATGCCCTACGTCGGGCGCTTCAAGGTTCTGATGGACATAGAGCACCTCGGTACCACCACTGTTGTGTGGTAGTTAAATGTTGTGATTGTAAATAGGCAGTCCTTTTTTTTCTCTCTTTTTCCTCGACCGTGATCCGTGTTTCTGGACATACTCCAGCATGCGCTATCCGGTTTGTTGATAGCTCATATATAACCCTGGTAGAGACAATCGAGTCAACAACAGCCTTAGCGTACTGTGAGTCTCGCTTCTGCCCTCTCTCTCTCTGCCTTTGCAAATTCCTGTATTTCTTCCTTGGTGGCATTATAGGCGAGGCGGGGTTTGTTGTAATTGACGCTATTCGGGTTATCGGGGTGCTTCTTCCATTCGCGGTCGATTCGCTCGATTCGCTGGCTCAGTTTGAGCTTGAGCCCTTCTTCTCGCATCTCTGTCATTCGGTTTTCCTTGTAGGCCTTGTATGCAGCTTCGGCTCTCCTTTCGGGGTGTCTGTCGATTTGTACTGATCCGGATTCGACATCAGCGAGGACATCGAAAGCGTCGTCAATGTTACTAGCTGCTAGCTCTGGGAGTTTTTTGTCGTCAAGATCGAGTGCTCCAAGGGCTGCATCCAGGCCCCTGTTGGTTTTCTTTGCTGCCGTTTTCGAGTTCTTGGGTGTTGCCCGACCGGGGGTATTCTTTTCCTCTTCAGCGAGAAGTGCGTCTCGTTCAGCCCTTTTCCGCGCTTGTTCTTCCTTCTTAGCGGCTTCTAATTCTCTATAGCAAACAGCACTCATTAGCGGCTGCATTACTTGGGTGTCTGGGACTAAGGTAGGGGGTTATCTGAGATGATCTTTCATGACACGGGTGAATGCGATTCTTGATTGACCAGCCCAGCGCGAAGAAACACGCAACATACTTCTTAGCGCTATCCTTTGCGCCTTTTTTCCAATCGGACTCTTCAGCAGCCGCCTTTTTCGCATCCTCTGCGGCAACTTTGGCGGCGGCGGCTTCGGCCTTCCGGGCCTGGCCAGCAGCTTTCTTGCTGCCCTCGCCACCTTTCTTTGGGGCCATAGCTCAATATGAAGATGCGAGGACGGAAATCGTATTAAAGCAGACTATTTCCGATCCCAACGGACGGTGCCAGAAGTTATAGGTGCAAAAACGTAATACGTAGAACATGTAACCCCTCCAGAAGAAATACGCTAACCAGGCACGCACTTGAGTAATGGCGGGGGACTTTGCTGTGGGTCGGACAGTGGATGAGCTTGGAAGATCCTGGCGTCTTGATTGGCGCTAGGTAAGAAGTACCCCCCGACGCTGCATAGTACCTAGTTAGGTACCGAGACCGCAATTATTGCGAGTGCACTCTTCAATCATCTGTCTCTTGTCTCGGGGGCTGGGGCATCATTTCTTGGAGCACTGCGGTAATGTCCTCGTCGCATCTGACAATTTAGCTACGTATTTAGTCACGACGAACGCCCCAAGCCGGATGCCCACCTTTGGAGAAAGGAGTGAAACCGTACTGTACAGCAGCGCTCCCCCAAGACCACCAAACCCGAGGCATATGAAGTCTGAAATCCACGAAGGGGTCTCCCGAACATTGCCTTAGTTGCGCCTCTTTGAGATTTTGGAGGGGCATTTGTGCTGTTCAGGATATAATCAGACTTCACCCAGAGAGGGTGATAATCCGAAGGACTTTTGGTCCCGGCCATGGATCAGACGTCGGCATGTTTGCTAGCGAGTTTACAGTTCTTCCGTGTGGACGACATGATGTCAGCTTTGTGACCTGGATCTGTATCACGTCGGCCAAAACAATGGAATCTTGTCAACGCATCAGCTCACAACTCCAGAGTGAGAATAGTCTAGCAGTAGATCCCTGGTGAACGGCATGCCTGGGGAAGGGCAGGCTTCGGCACTGTTGGTGGAAAGCCACGAGTTTATACATAGGAGATAAGCCAATAGAGTTCCCTGGTGTAAACTCTATGCCTGACAGCAGTAGACAGGAGTATATATTAAAAATTAGTCTCTGGAATAGTAAATTGGAATGAAATCAACGGCCGAGTTGGTACGGCCTAGCGAAGCATCTCTATCAAATATGATTACTTAGCGTCAGCACCTTTATTCTGCATCGTTAGGCACTGGGGGTTCGATTCCCTCGTTGGCCAATTCCTTTTTTTTTTCCCCAACTCCTTTGGCCTTCAGCGACTTTGAACCATTTCAACTAATACCACCAATTCAATACACTTTGAGGAATGATAGAGCCAGCTCGGGTATACAGAAAACTGGTTGGTTCGTTTTTGAAGGTGGCATGTATTATGTATAAGTGATATCAACTTGCGCGATGTGATGTGATAACGTGGCCCACTTTTGTGATCGGCATGGCTTACATACCTCCTAGTTATACCATCATCTCTGCTATTCGAGTACTACCTCGGCTTGCATCAGCCTTGCGACGATAACCCCGCCCATGATTGATTATATCAAGACGACAAAGACTTCTGTGGAATTAGAGCGGTTCTGAAGCTTGACGCCCGTACTGGCTCGGCAATCTGTAGACTGCTGACAATCCACAATGCCGGCAGATAACCCAGCCGGTGAAGATGTCGCGAAACTCCCCAGCCCAGAGCAGGTCATCTGCATCTTGAAGAAAGAGTCGGCGGCAAAGGATATCTACGAAGTCTTATATTTAGAGCAAACGGAACAAGACGGGAAACCCTCGTTCACGCTGCGTCGCTCGTCCTACGCTAGGAGCAATGATGACAGTGACAATAATACGGCCCCGCAAGACCTGCTGGATGACTTCTTGATCAAGAACGCGCCCGTGCACCTCCAGCCGGGTCCACAGCGCCGCGTCCATGTCCTTGTGTCCACACACTCCGGTACCGGGCTTAGCACGCAGTTCTATGACCACATTCTTGCGCCGTTGCTTGAGGCGTTCGGCCTCACTGCCTCGGGAGTGGAGCCGGCGCAGGGCTCTTATCACCTGCTCATCACGCAAGACGCCGAGAGCGTGAAGAAGTTCTCTCGGGATCTTGCAGTCCGGGCCCGCGGCGAGACGAGTGTAGAACACACGGTCGTGCTGCTTAGCGGTGATGGGGGCGTAATAGACATGTTGAACGGATACGCGTCATCGACGGATAACGACGACGTCAACCCAGGCTCGCTGCCGCTCATCGCCATCCTACCCCTCGGCACCGGTAACGCGTTGTTCCACTCGCTGCACAAGATAGTGAAGACCCCTCCGGCGGCCTCGGATCTCGTACAAGGTCTACGCACATTACTGCGCGGGAAGGCCGCCCCGCTACCCTCGTTTAAAGCAGTATTCCCCGAGGGCTCACGCACAATCACATATTCGGAGACTTCGAATCCCGCATCTGTCGGAGACTCTACAAAGGTGACTGAGGGTTCAACTCCCAGTCTCGGAGAACAAACGGAGTACGTGACGCATCTCTACGGCGTGGTGGTTGCCAGCTACGGTTTTCACAGCCAGCTAGTGTGGGAGAGCGACACGCCAGAATACCGGAAGCACGGCGCAGCGCGATTTCACATGGTAGCAGAGGAGCTGTTGAAAGAAAGCCATGCGTACCGGGCTACCGTGCAGGTCAGCCTTTCTTCTACTACAGACGGGGAAAGTGTCGTGAAGAAGTTAGATCGAGACCAGCACGCCTACATCCTCGCGACGACTGTCTCCAATCTGGAGAAGACGTTCTGCATCTCTCCCGCCAGCCAGCCTCTAGATGGACAGTTGCGCCTTGTGCATTTTGGGCCCGTGGATGGCCCGAAGACAATGGGCATCATGATGGCTGCATATGACGAGGGTAAGCATGTGGGCATGGACGAAGTGGGGTATGAAGAGATCGGTGAGCTTAGAATCACGACGCACGAGGAGGACGCAAGGTGGAGGAAGGTTTGCATCGACGGCACCATCGTCGAGATTCCCGTCGGCGGATGCATGATTGTCAGTAAGGAGGCAAGACGGCACTTGAGAGTTCTCGTGGATGGGTCAACTGCCTATGAATTTACGTCATAGGTTGAATGCTTGTTATTCATGTAGTTCCAGCTGATAGGCGGCCTCTCTCAGCGAACACACCCCGTCTTTCCCTGTCTACCATTGAGGAACCTGCAGGTTATAATGACACTAGATGAGACCTGCCATTAGGAAGAGCATATATACTACCCCGGTATAGATATCATAGCTACACAATACACCGAACGTCATAACGCCTCAAACAAACCCCCTTCCCCTCCCAATAGGTTAGTTCTGGTGGGAATGCCATACACAAGCCAGAGTAGGTAGTCCCCATGAACCGTGAGGTTTAGTTCCATGTTATCGCATGGATTGAACGAGCCATAAACTCCAGCCAGTTTATTTGAATACCTTAGGATACACATGCATGTTATAATGAATTCAAAAAGGTCACGACGGAATGGACGGAATTTGGGTACCTGGGGAACGCAGCATGTCATATCAGCCAATCATCGACGCGCGTGGTCTGGGATCAGAATGATTCATCCGCACTAGTGCAAGCCAAAGCAGCACGAATCTCGGTGTCGGTTTTCACTTAATGGAGCGATCAATTAGGATGTCACGGCTTGGGAAAGATGTATATAGTACACATATATATATGTACACCTCGATAGTAAAGTAACTGACTCAACATATGTAAGATTGAAATTACACGATGCGAAACCACCACCGACCGCCGAATTTGTTCGACACATTCATTCACCAGGGCTTATTAACTATCAATCATCATCACCTTAGTCGAACAAAGAAGAGGTAATCGTTCCCGAATTACATCAGCTACTGGCCAACCAATCACAGCCATGACGTCCATGGAAGCAGAAAGCGTCACAACAATTTTGTGCACTTCAAAACAGACGAGATTTAACATTGCCGTGCCCAATTACCGCGAGGTGAGCGAGCTTCTTACCCTCTCCTTTCCTCGTAAGCCCGCGTGCTTAGACTGCGAGCATCAAATCTATCGTTACGAGCAGGATTAAGGCTAATATAAACGTCACTTCCCAGTTAGATATCGAAGGCCTGAACATCACGGTCGCATCAGGGCCCTCGTCGAAAGCAAAAGGTAGCAGCAGCACCGGTGGGAAGAAAATAGCCAAGGGCAAGGCTCGAAGCGAGGGCACCGAGGTCCTAGACAATGCCACTCTGCGGCTGAAAGCCGGCCAGCGATATGCGCTCATCGGCCGAAATGGATCGGGAAAATCGAGTAAGTGAAGTGAGCTCAGCTATGGCACCGGCAAGAAAAAAAAGAAGAAAAGAAAAGACGGAAGGGAACTAAGAGCTGATATATCCGTTTAATACAGCATTGCTCAAGGCCATCGCCCAGAAGCTGATCCCCGGCAGTAAGTAGAATACTAGGAGGCGTTATCCTCTATTTTCGCTCTGGAGTATGGCAAAGAAAAAGATTTATCATGCAAGCGAATGCCCATCTCAAGAGATTGTTTATACCCCCAAAGCATTAATAGGCTCCGTTCCGCCTACAAATAAAGCCTGCTGACTTGCATGTTTCAAAGTACCGGAGGAGACCCGCGTCGTAATCCTCCAACAAACCGACGCCGGGGCCATCGAAGCGGATGCGGGCCCAGAACAGGTCGCCTCGCACCCTTCAGCCGAGGACGACCGGAGCGTGCTAGACGAGGTCATCGAGCGCGCCACAGCGAGACACGAAGCGCAGCGAGAATTAGAAGGTAAGACCTTGCCTCGCTTTCGCTACCTAGTACAACTATTAGGATTACGAATATGCGTAACTAAGATGAGCGGAGATTTATCCCAGGGCGTCGAGAGCCCGAATCCACTCGAAGCCGTCCGAAGCCTGCGGAAGATCCGGCGCGAACGCCTGCAAAAGGATCTATTCCTGAAGGCGAAAGACGCGAAGCTGCGGAGCGGTGCGAGAGGAATGCAGGCGCGGAAAGCCCTAATAGCCGCGGAAAAGACGTTCGCCGACTTCGATGCATTGTACGTTTCAACCGTGCCGCGAAGCCTTCCAAGCTAGATAGTTGGTAGTCGACTATGCATGCACTTCAGCTAACGCTACTCAATATGTGGACAAAGGGATGAGATATCGCCCGAGACGCTCGCGAAGGAGACCAGCGAGGCCGCGGAGATGCTCGCGGATCTGCAGCTTCTAGTCGAGCCGTCGAAGATGGCGGACGTCGAGGTGCGCGCGAGAAAGCTGCTGACGGGTCTGGGCTTTTCCGAGACGGCTTTGCGGAGGCCGGTGTCGGGCTTGTCGGGAGGGTGGAGGATGCGGACGGCGTTGGCGTTCGCCTTGCTTCAGGAGACGGATATCTTGATCCTCGACGAGCCGACCAACTTTCTGGACTTGATGGGCATTCTGTGGCTGCAGCGGTATCTCGCGGCGCTGGGCGAGTCGGCGGACCCGCCGACGCTCATCCTCGTGTCGCACGACCGCGACTTCATCTCGCTATGCACTGATCTTCTCATCCTCAGGGCCAAAGGCATCACTTACTTCCACGGCGACCTACCGACCTACGAAGCGGCACAGGAGGCGAAAAGGATTCACTTAACCAAGCTAAAGGAAGCCCAGGACAAGCAAAAAGATCACATCCAGCAGACGTAAGTGTCACCAGGCCAATTTCCTCCCACTTGGCCCATGTCCGGGATCGGATTCTCCTCCCATAGCTAAAGTCGTAATCGAGATGTTCTACGAATCTCCGATGGACCTAGAGCGTCTACCTACCTTGACGAAAAGCCACTAACCCTTGGTGTTAAAGAATACAGAAGAACATGCGTGAAGGCAAAGCCAAAGAC
Organism: Ustulina deusta; assembly: GCA_023159155.1. Classification (NCBI taxonomy): domain Eukaryota; kingdom Fungi; phylum Ascomycota; class Sordariomycetes; order Xylariales; family Xylariaceae; genus Ustulina; species Ustulina deusta. Next base: position 254,519 of record JAJNNX010000004.1, on the reverse strand, counting down.
GACCAAAATAAGATCCGGCAAGCGAAGTCTCGCCAGAAGAAACTTGACGATCGATGGGGTCTCGAGACGAGCGCTCGTGGCGGCCGATTCAAGCTGAATCGTGACCTTGTGGGTTACCACTTGACGAGCCGCGCCGAGATCGAGATACCACAAGATGAGAGACCCGTGCAGTTCGTGATACCCGAGCCGTCCGACCTGCGGTTTCCAGGCGCGTTGCTTGTGAGTGGATGGCTCCCAAGTTATTTTCTCCCTGTCTCAGCCTCTCATAGGAGGGATCCCACTTCGTACTAGCATCTTGTCTCGGAACCTCCGCGTGCTTCTAGAAGACGGATCCATGAAAATTGTCTGAGAGAATGATTACTAACCCTATCTGCTAAAGTCGCTGGATAAGACATCCTTCCGCTACCCCAGAGACCCGAAGACAAAAGCCATCCCGCCAATGACCCTGCAGGACGTGACTCTTTCTATTCATATGGGCGACCGTATCGGGGTCGTCGGGTTAAACGGGGGCGGCAAGTCGACCCTCATCAAGCTGCTCGTTGGCGAGGCGAAGCCCAGCTCAGGGACGTTGACCCTGCATCCGCGTGTAAAGATAGGATATTACTCCCAACATGCCGTAGAGAAACTCCAAGAGATGGGCGTCTCGGAGCCGAATTTAACAGCCCTTGCGCTACTCTCGAAGGAGATGGCGACTACTGAGCAGGAAGAGGGCCGCGTGCGCGGTCTGTTGGCTTCTCTCGGTCTGCCGGGACGACTGGCATCCGACGTGCCCATCCGGAAGCTGTCGGGCGGCCAACTAGTGAGGCTTGAGAGTGAGTAATTAAATTTTTGGGGTCCATTTCCATCTTTTTAGCTACTTCTAGATACTTCTAGGCGAAACCCATGTCTCGGAAGCTTCTCGCGTTTCCGAAACAATCACAAGTCAACCACGCTCGCTCAAAATAGCAATTACTGACGCAGAACGTCGTAGTGGCCCGGATCCTGTGGACATGTCCGCACTGCCTGATCCTTGACGAAGCAACGACACACCTCGATTACGAGACGGTGACGGCGATGCGCGAGGCACTGCGCGGCTGGGACGGCGCTGTAGTCGTCGTCAGCCACGACCGGTGGTTCATGCGCGGCGTTGTCGAGGGCCACGTCGACGACGAAGGAAGCGATCTCTGCGACGAGGAGGAAGAAACCCCTCGACGGAGATTGGTCTACCGTCTGCGAGCCGGACAGATGAGCGAACTCGCTGGCGGGGTCCAGCAGTTCGAGGGCAGCTTGGAGAAGAGGGTTGCCAAGATGATAGACTCATGAAACAGCAATCCAGTTTGGACTACCTGTTTTTCTTATCGTATTTGATATGCACGGAGGATATGCACGGAAGATATGCCAGCCTTTGGTGCTCGACACTTCCCGAGTCTGTCTTGCTGGGCGGGTGTTTTGTGAAGCCTCGGTCATGATCTAGAAAGTCGGATAGATCCTCTTCTCCTCTTCCCTTTTCTGTGCTTGATCATCCCTCATTCCTGTATTGTGCTAGGTATAGAACCAAACCAAGTCTTGCTCAACCTTTCCGCTTATCTGACGCGTAACCTCGGCGCATTCCCTTGAAGAGTCAAGTGCTAGTTGTCGTGCGGTGAACATGAACTTCGTATAACCCCAGTCATTCTGAGCCATCGGAAGATGTCGTATGATGAGTTTCTTGGATGGTGGCGAGACCATACTGACTCACCGGGTCACGTTTCCCCCCTCTATCATTAAGGAACGATTCAATCCATGAGTGTGTGACTCTGTATGAGTGGCGAGATAGGTACTGTAGTCGTAGATTGAGGTTTGTCTAAATTTGGACCTGTACCAAGGGCAAGATAACCGTGACAAACAACCCATTGGTAGTACCTATACGTGTATTTCGTATGACAGATATTAAAAAATGAAACAGAAACTGAGGCAGCAGACCAGAAAAGTTTTCCCCTTTCCCTTTTTTTGTACCTCGGTAGGCTACCAGCGGCCTCCATGAAGGTTTGTCCCGGCCCCGGACATGTTCAGAGAAATCGGACATAAAGCCGACGCTAATGTGCACGGGGCAAATCATGAGGTACCGGCCGGATCCCTCCTGCGCCGGCCGTGTGTGAAATCTGAGTATACCTACATTAGCCGAGCCAGAAATGCTAGATAGATTGCATCATCCAGCTACGTTGGGTTGATTGCTGCATCTGCATTTACCCATGGTCGAATACCCCAATTATACAGTAATAAGAGTCGTGATACCCCAATCGAGCTAATTAATCATGCTGTAATCAGAAATATTACGATTGATTAATCGTATCATGGATAGTTTATCTTATTCGTCACGGTTGTGCCGGGCTAATTTGGATCAGACAAACATGGAACAGTCCTTGAGCAAGCTTCCTATACCTACCACCTAGTGTAGTGTAGACTCGGCACCTTGAACGGAGGAGAGCTCAGCTGGACCGGGATTTCAACAGGCGCCGCCGAGGCCAACTGCAGCCAGCCAGGCAAGGCTGTAGAAGAAAATGGTGAAAATCTTGTTCAGGTGTGACCAACGTATTGAAGTTGCTCAGAGTACCAAACATGCTGTCGGGGGTGTTACTTATTTCCGGAATGGCTTCATTCTTACGGCGAGCGGTAGCGGAACAAGCCATGGAGAGTGTTTGATTTGTCGCATGACCAGACGAAATGCCGTTGACAGTTGATACTTGGCCAAGAAAGGATACGGCGTCCGTTGATGAGCTGAGGGTGGTGTCACACGTGACACGACTGGAACAGATGCGGAGACGAGACATACCCGCGGATGCACTTCCCTTTAGGAATTCAGGAGGAGGAGGAGGAGGAGGGTGAGGCAGCTCATGGCCAGCTCAGGGTAAGGCGAGGCAAGGCGAAGACAGCAACGCCAGGGAGAGCTGGAGAAACCACACGGGGCTAATGGAATTCCACTTTTAGGCAACGTTGGCCACGAGACCACGAGGTCCGACGACATGGCTAGTCCCATTCGAGAATCCAAAGACTCGGCAACTTCCTTGTGTCGTGTACGCATAGGTATCTAGTCGAGGTCTACCTCCCACTTTAGCACATCCATTAGCCATTCTCGTGCTATCAGCAGACGCTGCTGCACTACAACTAGCATACAGTGGGTAGATGGCCGATAATGCACAGTACTGACAGGATAAACCTTGTGCAAAACTGCCTACTAAGTATCTACCTGGTAGTGCTTCTCCAGAGACGTGTGAGATCTTTAATCAGGAACTGATCTGCCCGATCTAACAGTAGCCCATCGTTACCATAGTGTAGTGTATCAGATCAGGGGTAGATCGCTGACCAGATTACAGCCCCAGTGTACGCTGTACACTATATGTGTTGGGACGGCACCTAGGTAGATAGATATATACCTGCACTACGAAGAACAGTGTATATTTAAGGACTCTTCACAGTGACGCTGCATCCCTTTTTTTCAATTCCCATTATCCGGTGCACAATGGCATCACCGCTGGTACTATGTAGTTACCGCCGTAACCGGGGAAGAACAGCGCGGAATTGAGAATGATTGGTGCTCGTTTCTCGACTCGAGGTATCAGTGGCTGAAGGGCGACCGTGTTTACGCCGAAGCCCCTCCTCGGCCTCTTTCCGACGCAAGAGAAAAACGTGTCACTGGATGCGGCTGTCTTGGCTTCTAACAGTCCTACATTGGCACATAGGTAGCTTGTCACAGCAGGTCGCATCGTCCAGGGACCATTGTCGTGTGGTACGCCACGGGATGATCATCAAGGTAAGGGAAGTGGGAAGCTGCGGCCGACCAATTCCGGTGAGAACAGCACTTTACGGTGCAATTAATCGCGCTGGATAATTGGCGTAGGTATGTTCAATCAAATCACCAATTTTCTGGCACTGCAAGAGTGAAAAAGAGTGAACTGAGCTTGAAGTGCAGATTCTATCGTATGCACACGCATCCAAACCTCTACGCCTATCGTCCAATAGAAATTAAACAAAACAAGCCTTGCCTAGTGTACATATGTAGTTCATGATGGTAAGGGCTATTCGGCCCGATAACATAGCGTACCTCGTTTCGAGCTAGGGCGCTACTTTAGAGGTTCCGGGGGATTGGGGTCGGAAGCTTGAGACGTATACGACTGTAAGTAAGGTAGTTTGTGGTACCTACCTTGTCGGCAGGACTGCACAACACCTACACTACATGTACGCGAAAACCACAATACTGAATGCTTCTTTCAATGTAGGTACAGTAAGTACTTACATAAGGCATAAAGGTACCTCTTTAGATGCGGTAGTATAACTGGGGGCATAGGCTATACCAACGCAGCAGCAGTTCCCCAGAGGCAGCAACTAATCTACACACAGGCGACCAGATCATCATTATTGCAGCGGCTCTGTATCTTGTGTTTGCGGAAAAGTGCAGCACGTAGTATAATTTGAACAGTTGCCAAGTTTTAGGCTTTGCTTTGCGGTGAAGGAAGACTTGCAATCTTTCTATTCTGCTATGATATTTGACTTCATACCTAATGCAGCAACCCCAACAGCCTGCAAATTGATTATTAAACTAGCGTCCCGAAGGAATATGCTAGCACGCTCCTACGCCGAGTTGTGCCGCGGAGGGCGTTCGCGAACACACTACTCTGAATGGAAGGTCACTAACCGACAGACGTACACACACGCAGTACCTACCTAGTTTTCATGGTTTGAGTCAACTCGATCTTCAGCCGGATGCGTCCATGTGGCGAGGGTTGCGCTGTGGCTGCTATGCGTAGTAACAAGACTCACAAAGTGATGCTGATGGTGATAGCGGTCCAGGTGTTCCACCATCCGCGGCCGCCGCGGCCAGACACGGCCAGCAGAATACTATTGAATAGAGCAGCAGACGGAGCAGTGGATCCGAGTGGTTGTCTTTGTCTTCGGGGTCCGGCCGATTTGGAATACAGCCACATGAGCAAATCGAGGCACACTCGACAAAGCCAGCCGAGAGCAGATACCAGACCAGCAGACGACGACAGGAGTAACCGGTAAGTCACCGGTAACCGTAACCAGACACAGACACAGACAGGCGATGACGGGAGTGGCATGATAGGCTGCATGCAAGTGCCTGCTTCAAGCATCGCGGCTGGCTATTGGGTCTCTCCCGCCAACGCCACCGTTGAAGGATCTGCCAATGGAACGCTTCGAACGTCCAGCGAAGCAAGCGATGTTCTCGAGCAGGCCAACAAACGACCACATGCGGCGGCATTACTCCGACCGAGTGCAGAAGTGGCGTCCGATGGCGTTTAGGCCTGTGGGGTTAGCAGATGGTCTCTAGGTAGTGTAGGTACATCGCTAATTACTGCAGTACAATACCATTGGGTTACTGTACCTCTCCCACTCCCTACGCCTCGAGCATTCCAATCAAGCCGTAGTACCTACACCTGCACTATACTCTATACTATGTACCTATTTACCAACCTTAGGTACCTGGCGAAGCAGAGAAGCGATGTAAGAGGAGTGTATACTAGTACTTCATAATAGGACAGTTGTAGACACTACGAAACACGGCCATTACACCAGTCGCCAGATGACCATCAATACCTATCATATCTACCAATTGAGACTGACAATGTAACGTCGCCTCTTCTTTCTCGCAAGTGAAGTGAGGTAGAGTGCGTGAGTGCGTGCATTGGCACCTACCGAGGTGTCTCGATAGGTAATGGACTACCTACATGTAAGCCCAGGTCCCTCTGCGACTTGACACGCGTGTGCAGGTGGTCTAGAAGATCTTCCATACGCCAACAAAGGCGCTTAACTAGTTTGCAGCTGAGGGTGTGATTCTCCCATACAAGACAACCGCGGTTGCGCCTCATCAGCGTGAGCGTGACCGATTGAAATTTCATTCCCATTTGGCAAGCAGCGTTTTCCCCATCCATCGGTGTATGGACGGGTGCGTCGAAAGTCTCGCGACATTACATTCTCACTGCACCACCCCCTATTCATGGGAGGTAGCTACCTATGTCTCGACGGATCAGATGTAACACGGGCCACTATCAGGCTCTGCTCAGGCGATGATCACCTCCCTTTTTTTTTTTTTTTTTTTTGCAAGTGTTTAGCCAATAATGCAGACTAGATCGTCAGGCGAGACCCGCGAGATCACTCACCAAGGCACGTCGTAACAGTATCAGCATCAATATCAGCTTCATCATCAACAACCGTACAGTAGATTGCCTCGGCTTGGTTGTGGGACATACGGCTAATCTAGGCGACTGGCGTTGACTAATATTCGAGGACATACGCAGTAGATACTAGGTATCCTTACATGTACTGTAAGGTACAGTAGGTACACTACACTAACCTCAAGCGTTTATTTTCAAATTTCCTCCTCTTTTTTTCATTCTTTCTCTCTTTCTGCACTATCCTTTTTTTCTCTCTCTCTCGTTGCACGCTAGAGCCGATAGTAGCCCGTAACTACCAAGTACCGTTACTAGTATACACATGCCTTCCGCTCCGCTAGTACGTTTGTAGTGTAGTTCCAGTTTCGCTGCGCTACTCTCAATCCGTCCGCCTCCCCATCTTCTCCATCTGTTCCCCAACTCTCTCCAGCTTGGGGTCTCCTCCGGGCAGAACGTCTGGCATGGGGAGTGACCCCCGTCCACCTCTCGGTCAAACCACGCAGGATCCCTCCCCCTCCAGCAGCAAAAGACGGCCCTTTTCGACCCCTGTCTATAAGCCGGTACCCTGGCTGCAGGCCTTGGCCAGCCCAATCACCTCCACAGCACTCTCGACACCAGAGCCAGGCATTGACCGCTTCGACACTAGCGTACGCTGGATCAACACCTCGTGTCGAATTCTTCTGATTCACTTGTCCCGAAATTGAGAGGCGAGTTACCTGCCCAGCAGACTGCACTACAGTACTAAAAGTGTAACCGTTTTCAAACCCCTGTATTGTACAACGCCTGTCCCTCTCCATGTACTGCCCACGCTCCATGCTGGGTCTGGTCCGGGGTGTGTCGATGTGACCACGCCATGTACCTTTCTTCGAGCTGGTGAAAGCGTCTCTTTGTCGCGAGAGCCGCTACTCTGTATATAATACCATCCACTACCCTCATTCCCCAGCTTGACCTCCCTTTCTTCTCTGTCGGCTACCCCGTCTTGCAACCCCAACTTGCCCGGTCTCAAGGGATAGGCAACGAGCCATCCGGTCTGCTCAGAACCGTCATACTCTCCCCAGCTCGAAAGGAAAGACACGAAAAGCAATCTGAGGCGCCATCATGGCTGGAGGTGTTGTTCTCCAGGGCACGGGCGATGTCTCGCGTGTCGAGGCACCCGTTACAATTAAGGCCTACTTGATTTGTGCCTTCGCCGCCTTTGGCGGTATCTTCTTCGGTTATGACACTGGTAAGACTTGTCGTCTCTCTCGCACGAAGCGTGCAAACGCCTTTCAGCTGCTGACATTCTCCTAGGTTGGATGGGTGGTGTGCTTGCCATGCCGTACTTCATCGAGCTCTACACTGGGTATCACTACGATTTCGCCACGAAGATGCCCATCGATGTGGACAAGAAACATTTCATCATCCCCTCCGCCACCGCGTCCCTCTTCACCTCAATTCTGTCTCTCGGCACATTTCTTGGTGCGCTGGTAGGTGGTGATATTGCCGACTTTATTGGTCGTCGACCTACCATCATCGGAGGTTGCTTCGTCTTCACCCTTGGTTGCATTCTTGAAATTGCCAGCACCAACCAAGAGGTCCTCTTCGTTTTCGGCCGTCTGATTGCCGGTGGCGGTGTCGGTTTCATCTCCGCCGTCGTTATTCTATACATGTCTGAGATTGCACCCAAGAAGGTCCGTGGTGCCATGGTCTCTGGATACCAGTTCTGCATCACGATTGGCATTCTGCTTGCCAACGTGGTCGTCTACACCAGCCAAAATCGGAATGATACCGGCTCTTACCGTATTCCAATCGGTGTTCAGTTCCTATGGGCCATCATTCTCGGAACCGGTCTTTTCCTCCTGCCTGAATCACCCCGATTCTATGTCAAGAGGGGCGAGATCGAAAAAGCTGCCAAGGCTCTTGCCTACGTTCGTGGTCAGCCCGAAGAGTCGGATTACATCAAGGACGAGCTTGCGGAGATCATCGCCAACAACGAGTTCGAGCTGGCAAACATTCCTCAGCTAAGCTATGTCCAGTCTTGGCTGGCCTGTCTCAAGGGCTCGCTATCCAAGGGTGACAGCCCTATCCGCCGAACCATCCTCGGTGCCGGTCTTCAGTGTGCCCAGCAGCTCACTGGTATCAACTTCATTTTCTACTTCGGACCCCCGTTCTTCACGCAGCTTGGAACAATCCCCAACCCTTTCCTCATCTCCCTCATCACGACGCTGGTCAATGTGCTCACCACCCCCATCTCCTTCATCATCATTGAGAAACTCGGTCGTCGTGCTATTCTCATCGGTGGTGGTATCGGCATGGTTGTGTGCCAGTTCATCATTGCTATCGTTGGCGTGACCGCTGGCAGGACTGTGCTCCACAATTACAGTGCTACCTCGGCTATGATTTCTTTCATCTGCATCAACATCGCCTTCTTCGCTAGCACATGGGGTCCTACAGCCTGGGTCGTGGTTGGTGAGATCTTCCCTCTGCCAATTCGGTCTCGCGGTGTCGGTATCTCGACCGCCTCCAACTGGTTCTGGAACACTATCATCGGTAAGCCAACACGCAACTCGTTTCTACCTTTATGATGTTTGCTAACCCAGGATTAAACAGCTGTCATCACACCCTACCTGGTCAACGAAGATAAGGCCAACCTTGGAGCTAAGGTGTTCTTCCTCTGGGGTTCTCTTTGCATCTTGAGCACCCTTTTCGCCTACTTCCTGGTCTACGAGCTCAAGGGTCTGTCCCTCGAACAGGCAGACATGTGTATGGCCGCTACAACTCCCCGCAACTCCGCCAAGTGGAAACCCAATCACACCTTTGCTGCCGAGATACACCAAACCGCCGACGACAAGCCTCTCGCTTCCGACGAGAAGGCCTCCGCCTCTGTCGAGCAGGTTTAAGCCTGCGCTCCTCCGACACTGGTGTGGTTGTTGTAGACTGTTCATCTTCTGGTGATAAAAGATCGACTCACAAGGGTCTAACTTTACGTGGAACATGTGTCAAGATTCCTCTCATATCCTATATATAAATACGTCATTTTATGATACCTCAAAGATATCCCCGGGTTCTGCTGGATAGAGCAACCCAAATACATAGTAATAAAAAAAATCTATTGGATAGTTTTCAAATTACCACTTCTACAGTTGACATACAATACTTGTAAGATGAACATTCATTAGATTTTAAAAAGTGTCATGCTCCTCGCCTATTATATCACTGGTAATATAACAGATAAGTAGGTACCTTGATAGGATCTATGGGGTAGTGAGAGGTCTGATCCTTCTCTTTTGCTCAACCCCTATTTGCTAAGAGACGGCTCTAGGGCGTGCTACACACTATACGTATTCATCGAGATGATCAACCGAAGCAACCCAAAGCAACTTTTTCCCTCAAAGAGTAAGAAGCCCTTCGCCACCCCGATGTATCATTTTCCTAGCTAGACCAGCGTTCGACTGAGACATTGCACCCAATCCCTGCACCCGCTCTACCTGTTGCTCAGACACAGGCAGACGTCTAGACGCCGAACAAAGAATGCAAGCACAAGGTGCCCACGTGCGTGGAACGGCGCGTCCCATCTGAAAAAGGCAGGTAGGCCCTTTGCGGTGCGGAATCAACTGGATAGAATGAATAGAGGGGAGGAGGCAAAAAAAACAGAACAAAAAGGTGTGTTTACAAGATATGCACGGTTTTTTTGTACCGGGTAGTGGTTCACCCGTCTTATCTAAGGGGTCGAGGTAGAAATAGGTATATCAAAGTCACAATTCACCCAAACAAAAAAAAACAAAACAAAAACCCCCTATCTTCATTCACTCGACATTGTAGCGAATACCCTGCAAGCAGATGCTTATCTAGGACCCGGAAGACGCCACAGGGGCTACTCCCGGGATACATACATGCGATGGATAGCTCCCGGATGAACTCTCTCGCCGCTTATTATGTCCAGTTCGAAACTCGACATCGTTGCCCGGTCCTGAGCCTCTTTGGTATCGTGTCGGGTAGGTTTGGTACCGTCGTTAGCCGGTCTTTCCCGGGGGGGGGTCTACAAACCCCAGGCACAAGCTTACGAATTAAAATATGAATTCTTCGTCCTCGCTAGGCTTTCGAGAAGCACACAGTCGGGCTGACTAACACTTACCGCAAATCTAAATAATCTCAACGTCGCTCCTTACTCATATCGACCCTTGGTCTCACGAGCTCTCGCTAGGTAGATAGTTTCCCGCGCCGCCCATTGTCCGAGGGAAAATTCACACGAGTTGCGGAAAGAGGAGCATGAATGTTAACGTCAGCAATAGCAAGAAGAGGTAGGTAAAGGTAAGTATTCGTCGCCGTCCCCCCACACCGACATAAGAGGTGAAATAGAATGCGATTATGATCATCGTTAGAGTAAGCCCCTAGGTTCACCCACTCTCATTTACAACAAATTTCAAACTTCAAACTTCCAAAAAAAAAAAAAAAAAAAAAACTCTTGCGAGCGTCCGTCTAAATCGTAGAGGCGGTCAGCTCCCCAACTCGTCACCAAACTATATCCTACATGCCGTGCGTGCCAACTATACTAAATATCATGTTCGAAACTTTACGTTTTCCAAACGTGGTCAGCTCATCAGATGCTACTAGACGAGATCTTGTCGTTATATGTGGAGGCGAAGGCCTGTCTACAAACTCTGATTAGGATGACTAGATATTTCGCCACGATAATGACGAGGTAGATTGGTGTCGCTCACTCAAAAGGCTATTGCGAGCCCTGTGTGTCTACGATATTGTTTAATTTCGTTACCACGATTCCTGTGACAGTGAAAGAGTGGCGTACTGAGCGGGACAAGACTTGACCATGGATAGAAGCTCCTATTTTATCATAAAACCTGGAGTATTCGTCAACACAAGTCACCTAACATGGCAGAGCGGCTGGTTCTAAAATATAGGGATGTAATTGTACTCCCAAAATAGTGTGGTCTGTTTCCAATGTATCATATATATACTTAATATATATTTCTAAATAAGCTCTCTTGCCAGTCTCCGCGGACTTAGACATAGAACCCTAACAAGTAAAACAAATTCTCGATAGCGTCGTTTCATCTTTATTCCATTACGCGTATCAATAGTTTGTTTCCTCCTCTCTGATTAATCAGGCACACTAGAAGATTAAAACTTGCCCGTTGTTCGGATTGGGTCGAAGAAATGATCCAAATAGCCTAACGTGCAAAGTGGGTATATTCCAAAAGCAACAATCAACTTATATATCTCGTGAACAAATAATCGGCCTTGGCAACCCCGAGCTACCAAGAGCATATAGAATAGACAATAGACAATATCAACTAGATCGTTCGTTATATGCAGGGACTCGAAATCGGGTTGGGATCCGGACCGTACTGCAGTATGTACTAAAGTGAATAGGGTCGAAGTGGCCCTGTTTGCGGGGTGTTAACATCTTCGCGCCGCAAAGAGTCCTAATGCGACCACCTTAGGTCAAAATGCTCGTGACATCTTGTGTTAGAGTAAATAGACAGCAGCCACGAATGCAACAATGAGACCGGCGACGGCAGCGCTGTCCTGACGCCGGCCGCCGTTCTCATTCTTGCTCGACTCAGTGGGGGAAGACTCGCTCTCACTTCCGCTCTCGCTTTCGATCTGACTTTCACTTGTGCTCTCTGCGGGAAGAGCTGAAGTCCCGGTCGGGGTGTCCCACGAAGAATCCGCACTAGAAGTTCCGTTTTGATGGTAAACAGCACCTAAAAACTGCGCCGAGCTACTTGAGCTTGGGCCCACGGAAGATGTTGTTTTCTTGATGCTGGTGCTGGTGCCAGTGCTTGATGTTATTGTAGGCGCATCCGAAGAGGACGTCGCCGTAGAGATCGGAGTTGATGTGGTTGACGGCGCGGACGTCGTTGTGGGGATGCTTGTTGTCGTAGGAATGCTGGTCGTTGTCGATGTGCTTGTCGTCGTAGGCGTCGGAGTTGGCGTTGAGCTTGATGTGGAAGTGGGTGTCGATTCAGGACTCGATGTGCTCTCATCATCACCACCATCGCCCTCAGACCCATCTAGATTATAAATAACAATACTTGCTTTGCCGCCGTTGGAGACAGTAACAACACAAAAGTCAGAACCCCCAGCGCCTGTTGCCTTCTCATTACTGACTATGCCGCTGCCGTCAATTTCGCAAGGTAGGCCGTTACAATTCCCATCACATTCAATCTTGAGACCGAAAGTGGGTTTCGTACTGTACAGTGCGCTGTCCTGCCATACAGGATTTAACCCGAGCTTAACAAAGGTGTTCCCACTGCCATCGGTATTGGCCCCGGCGACATATGGAGCCCAATTACCAATGGGCTTTGTCTCGTCTCCCCAAATACAGCCCTCCCCAGAGCCCACCCCAGGCGCATTGATATAGAAGCTACTGCGGTTAGAGGCAGTTGATAGCGGTTAGGGATGGAAAACTTACTGAGAGGCTGTTGAATCCCAATATGAGGGGTCGGGAACAGCCAAGGTGGCACTATCATGAACATCGGTGGGAATGATCATATCTTCGTAACCGGGCAGTACTGTCTGGCAGAACGAGACGACATCACCGGCCTTGTTTACAGCTTCAACAGCACCCGTGCCATCTACACACCACGGTTGATCTTCAAAAGGAACATCGATCTCGCCACCATTGCAGTAGATACCTCCGTACTAGAAATGGTCAACCATCGATTCGTGTAGACGTAGAAGAGAGGATTGCACAAACAGTAGACTCTGGATAGGTATAAGTAGTGTCCGGTTTCCACTGGGCCATTACTTGGCCAGAAGGGCAAGCGATGGGACACCAAGTGCCATCAACACATTCTTGATCAGGTGCTAAAGCCCAGCCTCCGTTCATCGCACTTGGAGTAACGGCAGTAAGTCCCTTCGATGTCGGAAATTCGCATTTCGCACCCCCTCGAGCTTGCAGCTTCTCTGGTCGGCGGGACTCATATCGTGGATTGGAGGTAGCATTGCTCGAGGCAAAACCATTTCTCTTGCTCGCGTGGTGGTGGTGTTGGTGGATTTGCCGATGCTGGTGCTGGTGATGATGCTGGTGTTGAGAGCTGACACAGTCGGGGTGAGTTGCCACGAGCAAAATAGCCGACCCTATGGCCGCTCTCAACGTTGTCGTTTTCATTTTCGCGACAAAATGTTGGGGCTCGGCGAGAAGAGTTCGGTCTACGTGCTTGCTGGTGCGTTGGTTGATCGGGCAACGGATCGAATGCAGCACTAAGCAGACAGAGTTGGTCTAGTCCAGCTCTCGATCACCCAACAGTTCGGACGAAGGCGCGTTGTAGGTATAGAACGAGTGGAACGGGAGAATATCTCCAAGACGATAACGATTGTGACAATGCGAAACGAGCGTGAAAGAAAGGAACGAAACCCACGACGACACGACTCCAGCGCAACGAACGACGAAGAGAGCGAGTGGCAGGAGAGATGGGAAGGGGGGAGGGTAGAGGAGAGGAGGAAAACGAAGACATTGTGGCGCCGACTGCATACGGTATAGCAAAGCCCTGCCAACGACAAAACAGGGAACCAAGACCGCAAGCTGATCGGTCCAGGCCTCGCAAGCCTGCTCCGCCAGAGTGTGCATGAGACCAAGAAGGCTTAGGGCAGGACGAGGGCCCTGACCTAGCCGAGTGTAGATAGATGGGGACCCGCATGCCATCGGCCCATAAGCCGTTGGCGGAAGCACCGCGTTGGCTCTGGCTGGGGTGGCCAGGGTCGGCTGCCCGCCTTGACTCCTGAGTCCTGAATGCGTGAATGTCTTGGGTGGTGGAATGAGATGAGTGATGGATCGAAAAGGGAGATGGGGTGGATGGGGGGCGATGATTGGTTGAGGCAGCTCTCAAATGCAGAATACTGGACCAATGAGATGAACAAACGAGATGAACATAACCAGCTAGCTCGATAGGTATTAGCTTCGTAGCTGAGGCATATACGGTACTACAGTACATGTACACTCAGTCTACAGATACACTAGTATAGACAACTGGTAGGTAAGGTAAGTACTTAGATCTAGTATAACGTACCCAGCCTGCCTTGGACGGAATCCAAAATCTACTTACGTATACACGATTATCTTGATACGTACTCTAATGCACTGCACCAATACTAACTCGAAGTTCAGGTGACTTCTTAGCGTGAAAGTTGTCTTCATGTTCATCGCTGACTCCACTAATCCGTTGTTCACTTCGAAGGAGAGAACAGGGCGACTGAACAGGGGTAATGGAAAACTTGAACAGCCACTTATGCAAGTGGCCGGTCTAGTTCGGCCACTACTGCAGGTACAGAAGAGGAGAAATGAGAGAGTCTTGAGGGCATGGAAGATCTTCATCCATGAGACTTTAACATATATCCTAGGTATTAGTCTTATATCTACTATATACCTCAGGTAGTGTACATGCAAGTCGGGTCACCAATACTTCCCTGTACTACACTGCCACCAGGTGCACCCAGAGGATATTTAAATCCAAGGCACGAACACCACGCGACGATGACGAAGTTGCATGCCGCTGAACTCCAAAGCCTCACTTATTCACAATGACAGCATCATATACCAGCCATAGGCGGCTTCTTGATAAAGAGAAAGAAAAAAAAAAACGTGGGAGAGGAGAGGACCGTGTTAGCGTGGAAGCTACGTGGTCACCGCTCCAATATTGTCACCCAATATTATCACGACGCAGGGCACGTTGTGTAAAAGACCAATCAAATCCATGTAGTTGTGTACTGGTTTTTGTGCAATTAACTGCACTGTGACGGAAATCAATTTCCAAGGCACATTAGCCAAAATGTGTAGATATAATACCTAGTGTAAATGAGCGAGTAGTCACAATTATACTTCACAGCCGATATTGGCGACTAGTCCGGGATGGGTGTTGAAGGAGTCATGTGTCCGGGAGATGAGAGCCGGTTAGGCTTGAATTGGCGGTGAAATAGACAACATGATCAAGCAAGCCACTTTAGCCTAGAAGAAGAAATATAATTTATTTTATAAAGCGGCACAGTTTATTCGGGAGGTGTAGTGTAAGCTGATAAGACTGTTTCAGCTTTGGAGTCCTTGGAGACCCTGGAGATAAATATATATAGTGCAGACGTAACTTACTGTATAACCGTTTTCAGCTCTGCGACGCATGAAGAAGGCCTTCAAGAGGGATGGGAAAAAAAGACTTCGCGTTCCGTCATGCACACTAGGATGGACGGACTCTACGAAATATCGTACTCTGGCGAGAATGTAGGTATATGACGGCAACCCATTTGATTCAGCGCCATTTTCAAGGCATATTCCCGCTTATCGCACATATGGCATCCGAACACTGAGTATGGCTCTATGAACTTCCCAGCTACTCACGAACAGCTTATTTCCTGGAAGAACAGACAGCCAGCCATGCGCCCTCTAGTTCGGATAACTAGCATCGTACCAAGCACCACTCGCATAATCGCTACCGAGAACCGTGGTTTGGCTAACAGCAGAGCTCAGTTTCGTGGCCCACGAGACGCGCGTGCCGCTGGCGCCGGAGCCCGAGTTGGCGTACTCGGCATAGTAGACATTAGAAACGTCGGTGTCGTCGTTCCAGGCATGCCACCCGGCAGAATTGATAACTTGAAGCTAAGTCAGCGACTTCTCTGCCAGGGCGAAGACACGCCAAGATATCGCGAGAGTGCAAGACTCTTGAGGCCAAGATCTATTGGGAGTGAGGTATTTTGAAGTTCTGGTCCTGGGATGGGTAGGGAGGTACTTACCAGCACTCAACGCCGTGTTCTGGAATACCACGCGCGAGTATGTTCGCCATGGTCGGCCTAAGTAATACGACCCACTCGAGACCGACTCGCCCGAAGCGGCGGCGACGTCGCAGTTGTTGAACAGGTAATAAGAGACGTTGGAATCCGAATCGCGGCCGTTCGCTATCGCCTCGTGTCAACTCGCTTGCGTGTCTCCGTGTGATATGGAGAGCCGGGGTGAATGGGTAGATACGAACCTGTGATATAGTAACCGCCGTTGCGCACTCGGATGTCGCATCCCTCGAACCATGCCTGCGCCCGCTGGCCGAATATAAAGTCGGTGGCGCCCGTGATGAGACAGCCGCTGTAGTACTGCTGGCCGTCGTTCACCAGCAGCGTGTCCTGGAAGCCGTAGAACTGGCATCCGTAGTACCCGCCATCCGCCTGCGCGCTGAGGGCGATGGCTTGGCTACCCGAACCGTCTACATGACCGAAATCTAGTCAGTCTGCTTGGTCTTGTCTGGGGGGTTGTCACATTATGCTTTGATCGCCTGTTTTTGGACGAACCAATGCTGTCGATGTGAAGGTTTAGAAGATAGACGTAGTGACGCACAAGAATTCACAACATTCACATTCTTCAAAACCAACTGTTAGCAGGAGTCCTTTTCAAGTAACATCTATTGAGTAGGCTGGGCCGTGAACATGAAAACAGCTAGCACAGGAGAATTCCATTCCCAGCACTGCTAGGGCCAGGATAAAATGACATCTCATAATATTACTCACGTAGACTTTGACATTGGCAGCGTGAACCCTCAGCGTGCCAGACGCATCATTGCTTCCAGCGGTCGAGGCAGGCAGATTGTACGTAATGATAGCCTTGTTATTCGCGTACGAGGTGCTATCGGTCGTATAGCCGTAGATGGTAAGCTTGGCAGAGCGGGAGGGGATATACACCTGCTCGGTGTAGGTGCCCTGGTTAATGAAGACGCATTGATCTGCTGTTGAGGTCGTCGAGAGGGAGTCGATGGCTGATTGGACCGTTGTATACGAGCCGCCGCTCTTGGCCACGTGTAGACATCCCGAGGGTGGGCTCGTACGGCTGGCCGCGAGCGCGAGCGATGCGCTACTGAGGAGCAAGGCGAGCACCTTCATAGTTGCGGATGCGTGCGAAACAAGCAGTATATATATAACTGCACTATGGTTTCAACGTGATTGATAGAGTTGCTGTTACTGGAATCGCCAACTTCGTCAACAACTCGATGATCCCCACGATGAACGAGCAGGACTCCATCTGCAATGTGATGGCCAGGTCGGATAAAGCCATTATTTAAGTATGTGCCTCTTGATTGTAGGTACCTATTAGAGATGCATTCGCTTCCGAATTCGCCGCGGAAGCTGAGTAACCCAGATATTTCGGAAAATCTGGGGAACCCTTGGCTGTTTGGTGTAGACCGCTCTTGACTAGGTATATCTGGAGATCAGTCTACCAAGTCATGAATACAAGTGATTAGACGGACAAATCTAACGCCATCTTGGCATGACCAATACATAAGCTATAGATATTGGAAACATAGAGCCGTCGACCGTACTGCGACGGTGGTTGGTGGAGAAAATCTGGGAAAATGCGAGATGGGTAGGGTAGCCCTTAATATACTACTAACAAGACCAGGTTCGCCTCATTCATGGTAGTACGAATGCTGTTGCGCAATGCGGATGGTTCTGCATAGAAAACAATGTTCTTGCTCTTCAAGTGTAATCCGGTCGGAATGAATACCCCACACCCCGAGGTATCATTCGGTATGTTCAATTACTATTTTCCCTCCAGGCAGTTTCAAATCCTAACGACTAGCAGGCACAGCAGTACCGGGTATCATTCAATTCGCACACATTGTGGGAACCCACCAGAACCAGGTCCCTCTTATACAATATATAGCGAAGTCATGTGCAACGATCAACGCGTTGTGGAGTGACTGGGTCTTGTTTCACTGGTCTCTAACCCAACCAGGTATTTCATCATCCGTCCGAGTGAGGACTTCATAAACAGAAGGCCAGCCTGCAGCTACAGCGCTTCCCTTCTGCTTTGCACCCATGATAGCAAATCGGCCTTGGGAATGCGCAAGATATCCATGAAGAAGACCTTGCGCACAAAGGGAAGCTACCATGGATTCAACGTGCTCTGCTGTGATAGCCATGTTCCCCCATATCAAACCCTCATTCGGCCGAAGAACCTTGGGGCCTCCAGGTGGTGGAGCAAGCGTTGATACACTCGTCAAAGATCCTGCCCTATTGGAAACAGCTTTGAAAAATATGTTGTTAACATGTGATTGCCTTCCTTTGGCTGCAGGTTTGGCCGGCAAATACCCTTCCAGTCGCATTTGAACGTATGAAGTAGTGATTAGGAGGTGTGACAATTCTAATGTTGCGGCTTTGCGCGAATCGGCCTCTGTTGGGGCGATGTAGGTAAGCAGAAATGTGCGCCGAGAGAGGGAGCGCCAGAGCAACGGGCGCAGGCGATAAGTAAGGGTGAGTAGCAGCCCCTTACGGAATAGCCAGTTCTCGTGTGAGTCGAGGGCTTGCTGGAAAAGAAGATAATTCCCCGTGCGGACTGCCTGAGCGAACTGTGAGAAGATTGTCGCCATCGATTGTATCTCCGGTCTTTGTAGAAGAGTTGGGGAAGGGAGACGCCCAAGCAACATGTTACAAGGAACCAAATAAGTAAGAATAAGCTGGCGGTGCTTTTGAAAGCTTGGCGGAGTCTGAACATAAGCCTCCTCAAGGCAACGAGAAGCTCTTGTGAAATGGTTGTTAATAAAATGGAAGCGCCCTAGGTAATACAAATACGTGACCCTCTGAGCGGCTGGGTAGAATGATAACGGAGGGGCTTTAGCGCTGACATTGGTGAAGAGCTGTTTTGCTAAATAAGTCTTGCGGCACTGCATCACATTAGCGTGGTATCAGAGCCTACGATTAACTGGAAAGCTACGCACGGCGAACAATAGTTTTAGAGTCAGGTTCGCGAAAATGTAGACCCCGACCTTTTTACCCTCTGGCTGGCCATATCGCTGGCTGGATCGATCTGTAAGACATGTGGTAAAAATCTTCTGGATTACTTCTGCTGTTGTGCCAACAATTGAAGTTTGGTCGTCTTCGCCCGTATCCATGGTATTGAGCTTCTTCGTCAAATCCGGGCGTTTGTTCAAGGTCATCGATAGCTTGGATAAGGAGCCACATAACGATATGCTTGTCTGAAGCATTATGGTTCCATACGTGGGATGATTCAGCGCTGTTGTACAGGAACTTATATTCGCGTTAGTTAACCGGACGCCCATCATAGATTGGGGAGCGAGAGTGCCAAAAGCTACCTACTTGGTCAGGCCCGTGAGCAACTGGTGTGCGCCGAAAAGGTCGTCAAAGTTTACATCTCGCCAATACTCGAAGTAATCCTTGACAAACGCGACAAATCCCGGCCAGGCAGTGCCTTGATCTTCTGGTAGATCATCCTCCTCTGGCAGACATTTCTCGACGAGTTTTGCGATGGCATTGGCATTCCGATAGCCACTCTTCAGTTCGGCGGCCAGATTGAGGTACTGTTGGGGCAGAGGTGGTTCAACACGAAGCCAGTCGCGAAGCCCAGTGCCGTTGCGGGTTTTTAGAAAGCCTCGAATGCTAGTCAAGAACTCGATAGCCAAAGACATGGCGTGTATACTTGCAGCTGGAAGACTTCGACAGCTGCTCCAACTCGAAGGTCAGCACATTATGGTGCGTTAATGAGCCCACCCAATCGAATTAGCGACAGGTGTTAGAATCGATCGATGGGGGTTATCGCCAGACCAGCCGGCGTTCCAGCTCCTGCGTACCTGGGTTGGGTATTCTACTCGTGGTGAGGCTCGGAACCATTGACTGTTGACAAACATTGAATGTTGCTGGCACATCCAATTAAATTCGTAACTGGAATCGGCCTGCATGTGCTTGTATGCGGCTAAAGAGGCGTGTTGCCGCCTCACATATGCAATGTGAAATAATGTGACATCATGCAGGTGCTTGGTCAATGCGCAATTGTCACATGCATCCACCATTGGGGGCACATGTATATCGGCTTCTTCTGCTACCGGTATGTCATTGGCTTTGTTCTATGGACAACATCGGAAAATACCTAGGTAAACAACATATATTTATTTCCCAGTAGAAGATACAAAATGCTTCTCGAGTAGTAACTATAAGGTCTACACGTAAGACGTAGCGAGGGTGGGCTTAAATCTCCATGGCGGACGTTTAATTTGCTCGATGACAACATTTTTCCAGTCATCGTCTTATCATGTTGTGTATGCATTACCACTATATTTCCCAAATTGTACACGAACTTACTTTCACACTTTTTCAATACGCTGGACAACCACAGCTGTTGCAGCCCCGCCACCATTACAGATGGCAGCGACTCCGTACTCGCCAGGCTTGAGTTGATGAAGAAGTGTGGTTAGAATCCGAGATCCCGAGCTGCCCAAAGCATGGCCTAAGGATATGGCTCCGCCTAGAGGGTTGACCTGCGCATTTTCCAGGCCCAAAATCTGTCATGTTTTGTCAGTCATCGTGTTGTAAGTGTGGTGTTATAAAACGGGTGATGAGGTACCTTCTCGTTAGCCTTGATAACGGCTGCAAAGGCTTCGTTGAATTCCCATACGGCCACCTGGTCTGTGGTTATTCCGGCGCGTTCAAGCGCAATAGGGACGGCCTTGGCTGGGGCAATAGGAAAGTCGACCGGGTCCACAGCCGCGTCTGCGGAACTGCATATTCGAGCTAGCACCCTCGAGCCCGACCCAAATTCTTGGGCAATCGCCTTGCTGCCAAGCACCAAAGCGCTAGCGCCATCGTTGAGTGTAGATGAGTTGGCCGCCGTGACAGTACCTGAGCCATCGCGAACGAACGCTGGCTTGAGAGTCGACACCCGTTCTGGCTTGATATCCAAATATCCCTCATCGGTGTCAACCAGGGTGTCCCCCTTCTTGCCTTTAACAGTAACGGGTGCGATCTCATCTGCAAAAACTTTGTGCCTCCAAGCAGCCTGCGCACGCTCGTAGGAACGAATCGCGTACTCGTCTTGCATTTCACGAGTGATATCGTATTTCTTGGCGGTTGTTTCGGCGCAGATTCCCATATGAAATTGACCGTAGACATCGGTTAGACCATCTTTAATCAGTCCATCCTCAATCTTAACATGGCCAAACCCGGGCAAACCACTTGCTCTAGGCAGATAGTAAGGGACTTGTGACATATTCTCCATTCCACCGGCCACTTGGGCTTCGCTTAGACCTAGTTGGATATTCTGGGCCGCGAAGACGACGGCCTTCAAACCAGACGCGCAAACTTTATTGATTGTGACAGCCTCGACGCTCTTGGGTAAACCAGCGAATATTGCGGCTTGTCTAGCGGGTGCCTGGCCAACTGAGGCTTGCAGGACATTTCCCATATAAACATCAGTAATCTTTTCAACGGGCACTTTAGATTTGTCGAGGGCGGAATTTATGGCAACAGCGGCAAGCCTCGGTGCAGATACAGTAAGAAACGAGCCGTTGAACTAAGAACACGGGCCTGTTAGCCCAATCATTGTACAGCTGAACAATGGATTGCTTCCACGGGCGTACTTTAGCTGTCGGTGTTCTGGACGCGCTTAAGATATATGCGTCCCGGATTTCCCGTCGGAAGGCAGTTTGCACCGAGAATTGACGAGTCAATATAGTGCGAGGCATGGCGTGCGAAGCGCCTCGGGCGACCTGTATAGCTGTCTGTAGTACCATGTTGTAAGGTAGGCAATATAGAGTGTGCAAATGAGGTATGTTAGCAAGACTCTAGAAAGCGTCCCGTCTTGATATTCTCGGGAATAGGCTGAAATGTCTGCTCCTAGGGAAATTGTACATAGTTGTTCTAGGAATGTAATGCTTCAACAACACAGGTAGGCAGTCTGGGTACATATATGAAAGTCGCTGGTTGCCGACGCTATCCCGCATCAATGCCTCGGCTTGTGACGGGAATCTAACTCCAGTTTCCCCACGTTTATCCACTAGGTATCAATTGTACCTAGGTCGGCACTATATATGCACATACATGTTCAAATGCATATACAGAGAATTCAATTTTACAGGATCATAGGAGGTACCTACCTACTACCTAGGTACCTACCTAAAGCTTTCCCTAATTACCAGGAGGTAGGTAGCATGATTACCTAACCCAGTGCTATGTAATATCCCGCCCGATCCCCTTCCATTGAAGTTACAACACATCCCGCTTTCCACACATCCCAACTGTCCTCTACTCCGCCGAAAAGGTCGTCTTGTCTTGTCGGCCCATACCCTTTGACGAGCGACATTTCTAAACATCTCGCAACGCACGTGTGCCTTGGGGATCCGAGTGTTCCCTCTCTTTAAATTTATCCGCGTCGTATTCGCACTAGCAACCCAATCTTGGAATCATCATGTCAACCGCTGCCCGCCGTCGTTTGATGCGAGACTTCAAGGTATACCAAGCTGTCCAGAATGGTCGGCACACCTGACTAACGAGATTTTCCATGCAGCGGATGCAAACAGATCCTCCTGCTGGCGTGTCTGCATCTCCCGTGCCCGACAATGTCATGACTTGGTAAGAACAATGCCTGAAGCCCTGGATACTTGCGATAGTTCTAGACTGACCTTCGCGTGCAGGAATGCTGTTATCATCGGCCCCGCCGACACCCCATTTGAGGATGGGACATTCCGCCTAGTAATGCATTTTGAGGAGCAGTACCCGAACAAACCGCCAGCCGTAAAGTTCATCAGCCAGATGTTCCACCCCAACGTATATGCCACCGGAGAGCTTTGCCTGGATATCCTACAGAACCGGTGGAGCCCCACGTATGATGTGGCTGCTGTCTTGACAAGCATACAGAGGTATATATGGCCCGCGATGTAGCATGGGCGGGCGGTGCTGACTTGAGCATCTTTCAGTCTACTAAACGACCCTAACACGGGATCCCCGGCCAATGTTGAAGCCTCAAATCTCTACAAGGATAATCGTAAGGAGTACACCAAGCGCGTGCGCGAGACGGTAGAGAAGAGTTGGGAAGACTGATTCCGTAAATTTACGCTCGGGCTGGGCAGTCACGGCCTGGGAGCAGGAGTTTACCACCGGGGTTGGCGTTCTGGCAGGCTGGGAGGGAGCATACTTTCTGGTAGCGAAAGGCAAGGCGTCGTGGCAGGACCACCCCTACATATCCACGACGCGGAATCTGGGTAACTACTCGGTTGGCGTTCGCAATAGGTACATAGTATGCGTGCTAGGTGGACGGAGTCCTGTGGGGTTATCTACTTATCATTTATCACTTCGGGTTCAGTTGGCATGAAGGCGGCGTTATTACGAATCATCGCTATCGACTTATTTCCAGCTCTCTAGTCGATCTCCATTGCGTGTTTTATTGCTGTACACATGCCCGTCTCCCATCTTGGAACGACTGTATAGGTAAAGTTCATATAGCTAATTGAGGAATGGGCGTGCATAAATCGGCAATATAAATGCATAACAGCAGGATAGACACCGTGGACTAGGCGATTGAATCCTTGTACCTTGTCCATTTGTATGAAACAACTTGAAGTTGACATACTGTTGGTAGTGTACTTACTAGGTACCTTAGTCAATATCCGAGTAGGCTGTCACAATATGAGTCTTTTCTTCTTCTTCTTCTTTCTCAATAAATATATAAAATCGTACTTTACATATCGATGAAAATTTGTTTAGATATTTGCCAAGACTCTCAGTACGTCAGGCATGCTAGGTTATTACCGAACAGGTCTGTCGTATGGCATGTGGTTTTCCAGTACAATGTCTGGTGTGTCTAGATGAGTTTGCTCTGGCAGGTGGGGTACCTAGATGAGGGGACCCGAAGAACCCCTGGTTGCCGCAAGAGCTTGTCCAGTAGGTCAGGAACAGCACCTAGAACCGCCTGGACATGCCCACTCTAGTTGGCCTTAGGGGGGGCCATCCAGGCACCGGTCGTCGAACCCCCCGAAAATCGTCCATCAAACCCTGTCCAGGCGCCTTTCTCACCCTGCCCTCCTCCTCGCGGCCAGGCACCTATCTCAGCTTATCATTTATCACACAGCTGTAACGTACCACGCGGCCTCCAACTTATCCATCCAACGCGACTCGGGAGACTTGGGCTGTTTTCCTCTGCATGGTCCCTGCCGCAAGCCTTCCTCTTTTCTTCCTCCCGACCAGCAACACACGTCCCTTTGGCCTGTTCGCCGTCCGGGCGGTCGAGCTGTGTCGGAGCAAATAAACACAGCCTCACCAGCTCGGCATAATATGACATAGAACTGCTGGCTTCGTTCCTCCCACCACCCGCTGCGCATACCCGCGTCGACGCTGCGTCACCCTCCGCTCCGCCATGTCGAGCGCCAACAGCATCAAGGTCGTGGCCCGCTTCCGCCCGCAGAACAAGATCGAGCTTGAATCAGGCGGTGAGCCCATAGTTAGCTTCGATGGCGGCGATACCTGTTCTCTCAACGTGCGCACCGCCCTCTCCCCTCGTATCCGAACGCCCGTCTATGGCGGCTTGTTGACTGACTCCATCGTAGTCGGCCGAGGCCGCTGGCTCCTTCACCTTCGACCGGGTATTTGATATGAAAGTGAAGCAGCACGAAATCTTCGATTATTCCATCAGGCCCACTGTCGACGACATCCTCAACGGCTACAATGGAACCGTCTTTGCGTACGGCCAGACCGGTGCCGGCAAGTCTTACACGATGATGGGAACTAGCATAGAAGATGACAATGGCAAGGGAATCACGCCCCGTATCGTCGAACAGATATTCACCAGTATCCTATCAAGTCCCCCAACCATCGAGTATACCGTCCGCGTCAGCTATATGGAAATTTATATGGAGCGTATTCGCGATCTACTGGCTCCCCAAAACGACAACCTGCCTATCCATGAGGAGAAGAACAGGGGGGTGTATGTCAAGGGCCTTCTAGAGATATATGTCTCGAGCGTAGAAGAGGTCTTCGAGGTCATGAAGAGGGGTGGCAACGCCCGAGCCGTCGCTGCGACTAACATGAACCAGGAATCTTCCCGCTCACACTCCATTTTCGTCATCACTGTCACCCAGAAGAATCTCGAAACAGGCTCTATGAAAAGCGGACAGCTCTTCCTAGTCGATCTTGCCGGTAGTGAAAAGGTTGGCAAGACTGGTGCAAGTGGCCAGACTCTCGAGGAGGCAAAGAAGATTAATAAGAGCTTGAGCGCGCTAGGCATGGTCATTAATGCCCTCACAGATGGCAAATCTTCACACGTCCCATACCGTGACTCCAAACTGACGAGAATCTTGCAAGAATCTCTGGGGGGTAACAGCAGGACTACCTTGATCATTAACTGCTCCCCAAGTAGTTACAACGATGCCGAGACGCTGAGCACGTTACGGTTCGGTATGAGAGCCAAGTCGATCAAGAATAAAGCCAAGGTCAATGCCGAACTCAGCCCAGCAGAGCTCAAGGCCATGTTAGTCAAGGCTAAGACCAACATGACAAACTTCGAAAACTATATCGCATCCTTGGAAGGCGAAGTGCAACTTTGGCGCGCCGGCGAGTCGGTTCCAAAAGACCGTTGGGTGCCTCCGTTGTCGGACGGTGCTCCGATCGCAAAGGCTGATGCCAAAGGTGTGCGGCCATCGACACCGTCGCGGCTCATTCCAGAAAGTCGCTCGGAAACGCCCGCGCTAACGGATCGTTCTGGAACCCCCAGTCTCCCTATGGATAAGGACGAGAGAGAAGAGTTCTTGCGAAGAGAGAACGAACTTCAGGATCAGCTGGCAGAGAAGGAGTCTGCCGTAGCAACCGCTGAGAAGTCTCTTCAGGAGTCCAAGGATGAATTGACATTTCTGAAAGACCATGACAGCAAAGTTGGAAAGGAAAATGAGAGGTTGACCACGGAGGTCAATGAGGCCAAAATGCAACTGGAGCGTTTAACATTTGAGAGCAAAGAAGCCCAGATCACTATGGACGCCCTAAAAGAGGCAAACTCCGAACTCGGCTCGGAGCTAGACGAAGTCAAGCAACAACTCCTAGATGTGAAGATGAGTGCGAAGGAGACAAGCGCGGTTCTGGATGAAAAGGAAAGGAAAAAGGCGGAAAAGATGGCCAAAATGATGGCCGGTTTCGACCTGGGAAGTGACGTATTCAGTGCCAATGAGCAGTCCATCGCCAATGCTATTGAACACGTCGAGGCTTTATACCAGCAAAGCTACGAAGGCAACCCTATCCCTTCGGAGGATTTACAAGAGATCAAAGCAAAGCTTGTGGAAACTCAAGGTATTGTCCGACAAGCCGAGCTCTCGCTTTACAGTGGTGTTTCTGGCGATGCCGAGGCACGTCGACGGATAGAACTAGAGAGCCGCCTAGAGAATTTGCAACAGGAGTACGAAGATCTCCTCACTCGCAGCCTTGGAGATGCCGATATTGAAGAGGTTAAAGACCGACTGCAGAAGGCATATGCCAATAAGCAAACTACGCAGATGGAACTGGTGGATGAACTCAAGGATGACATTGCTCAAAAGTCATCTGAGAATGCTCGGATGAAGACCCTGATTGAGGAGTTGCAGTCTCGCATCAAGACAGGGGCTGTAGCGGCTCCTGGTCTCGCTAATGGCAAGACCATCCAACAGCAAATTGCTGAGTTCGACGTGATGAAGAAGAGTCTGATGCGAGATCTACAAAACCGATGCGAACGCGTTGTTGAACTCGAAATTTCGCTTGATGAAACCCGAGAACAGTACAATAACGTTCTACGATCATCTAACAATCGCGCGCAGCAGAAGAAAATGGCGTTCCTCGAGCGCAATCTCGAGCAGTTGACTCAAGTCCAACGTCAACTTGTAGAGCAGAATAGCAGTCTCAAGAAAGAGGTGGCCATCGCCGAGAGAAAGCTTATTGCCAGAAATGAACGCATCTCGAGCTTGGAGAGCCTACTGCAAGACAGCCAAGATAAGTTGATTGCGTCAAACCACCGGTTGGTTCCCCTTTCTACTCGAGGAAGCCAACACGTACTAACAAGGGCTGTAGGTTTGAGACTCAACTCACGGCTGTCAAGGAACGCTTGGAAGCGGCCAAGGCGGGTTCTACTCGTGGCCTGAACACGGCATCTGGCGCTGGCGGGTTTAGCTTTGCCAATGCGGGCAGCCGCATTGCGAAACCGCTTCGAGGAGGCGGCGGCGAAGCGCCTGCTCAAGTTCCCACTATCGCCAATTTGCAGAACGAAGGCAATGCTGGTAAGAGAAGCAGCTGGTTCTTCCAGAAATAAAGCGATGAGAAATAACTGTCACGGAATCTTGAAAGTCCCAAGAAGTAGTTTGATATGGGAATGCCGCGTTATTACAGGAATATTATACCCCACCGCTGCTCACAATTTTTTTGTTGCTCCATCTTGGAATCAACGACAGGAAGCTTTTGTTCTCACATGACAGTTCTGGTGGGGAGGCATTGTCGGGTTCCCCCGAAGGTGGATAATCAGGAGACCGCCCCAAGCCCGTGTTTTGACGAATGGGTGTAGAGCAGGCGACCATGGTATGAGACTACGAACGGGTAATGTGATGTTTCACTGCCCTTCTTTTCTTTTTCTTTTTTTGACTTTTGTTGGTCATCTCACCTAGAATGTGTGCATCATGCATACATGAAAACATCTGGGACGAGGGAGTTTGAGTAACTAAACTGCGACGAGAACCACGCTGGGTGGGCTTTTCCGAACGAATTGTATGGGTAGAAGAGTTCATCTGAGTGAATAGCATGCCAATAGACAAAACACAAATCTCACGACCTGTTCCCTTCACTCCTGGCATCTTTCGCTGTTATCAAAGCGCCGTCACTTGCTCATCAAACAGGAGTAAAGGAATAATTTCCCGGGCTCGTCTATCTACCATTCGATCGATGCCGGGGACAACAGCGAATATTTCCAAGAGCAGCCGAGAAGACGGGCGCCCACTAGATTAGACCTTCACCGAGAGACGTTATCTAGAAAAGAGTGGGTGGAAGCAAATATACAATGATGGCACGACGCGTTTCCCCACCGAGGAAAAAGCGAAGCAGCTCACTTGAACATTGCTTGATATACGATCGAGTATACATACATACCTCCTATACTGACTGGAGTGTGTAGTTGACACCATGCTTGGCCATCTGAAGAAGAAAGTCGGGGGAAAAATCTGAAGTAATCGTGAGCATCGTCTACCTCAATTTCTACCAGGAACCCTTTGCCAGTAGCAGTTCCTATCTGTCTATCTATCTATCCGTTCTCTACCCGCCTGCCCGCTATGACACGGCTGGCTATTCATAAGCCATCTCCACTCCCACGTCCGCTTCCTATCGGGGGAAAATAAGGCCCCAGATGGAATGGAATGAAATAAAACAAAACGGGTGAAAAATCAAAGGTTTCTCAATTCAGATTTACCCCTCTCCAACTTCCAAATGGATTTGAGAGAAATAAAAAGGTATCTAAGGTATATATAACACGATACTGAGTTGATGAGAACCCGCAGTTTACGTGTGGTGAGTTGTTCCTAACTTTATACGCAGATCGCTCGCTCGCTCGTTTATTCGTTCGTTCGTCCAACATGCATCCTTCTTTTCAATCATAAATGCACGAATGCCCTCTTTCCTAACCCCTCAGCCTTCACAGCGCCTCGCTCTTTATCGAGCAATAGTGAAGAACCCCGAGGTGTGTGTCTATGCGCATGACACAAGAATCTCTCCACCTGATAGTCACGTTGAAAGTATATTTGCCCACCATGAACTGTTTCAGTCGCCCCTATCCGAGTCCAGTTCCATCTTTTCTGTTGTTTCCCTTGGATGCTCGGCCGACCCGGCTGTCGAGCTCACTTCGGTGCTTCTCCTCATCTCGCGACTACCAAGCAATTCGGGCTTTTCATCGCCATCTCCCATACTGGCCAGCACATTCTTCTGGTCGCCCTTCTGGGGTGTGGATGTCTGGTCCCTCGAAACTTTAGGGGTCGTCGGGACAATGACATTGAGGACACAGTCATCCAAATGTTCATAGAACTCCTGCGCCGTAGAAAATCGCGTTTGGCAGATCGAGCATTTAGCATCTCCGCCGTTGCGGGAGCTGCTTCCACTGATGATCATCTTCCGGCTATTAGGGGGTGTTTGTTCAACATTGTGTACAGCGGTTAGGTGCCGCTTGAAGACGTCGGCGCGATTAAACGCCTTCTCGTACGCTGTTCCTGGGCCTGGACAAAATGGGCATACCATTGTCCCCTTATAATGGGTAAGAGCATGTCTATTCTTGTCATACTTGCGGGCAAATCCTTTGGTATGGTATTCACATGACTCTATCGGACACTTTTCTGGTCGCTCTTCCTGGTGTGTGAGCATATGCGCCGCTAGGTCCTTGAAGACTCGGCCGCAATCCGGATGCGGGCAGCGATTCCGATTATCCTCGGCCTTGGATATATTAGGACTGCTGTGAACGGTGCTTTCCAGTGATGGTGGCACGGATGGTGCCAGTATAGGCCCCTGAGGTGGCGCGGGAGCCAGCCTCGGGGCTTCGAGGAATGAAGGCTGTCGAGGCAATGTGTACTCCTCTATCATCCGGACCTCATTTTCGTCTTCCCCACTTGAGCTATCGTTCTCATTGATATCGATCGATTGCCGCACCTCCCGCATCCAGTCTTTGAGAATAGACATTGGGGGCCAATCGCCGCTCGCCTTGCCGCTCCTGTGGGGGTGGAAGTGTGCGCGTCGTAGGTGAGCTGCAGCATTGTAGTAAGCACCATATTTCTTTTGGGTGACGCACGCTTTACATTTAGATAGAGGAATGAGTGGCTGCGGCGCGTTTGGGCTCGGGTTGGGTGGTTCGGTGCAAACCCATCGCTTTACTAAAGCTGCATGCTTGGCATCGGTATGCCTCCGAAGTTCGTGTTCGCCACGAAAGCCTTCAGGGTATTCATTGCATTTCGAGCAGAACACCCTCCGGAGTGGTGGGCGTTGATACGAGGTCCTTAGTTTTGTAGGAGAACTGAGACCTCGTGCGATTGCACGCGTGAAGGCGGGGCTTTCCGCTACGGTGTGCCTCCTTTCCTGTTGCATTCCAAAGGCAGATGGTAGCATATCCTGGTCACCTCTGTTCGCCCAAGGGTCTATTGGCCGCCACTCGGAGATGGACCTGCGGGGTTCCCCAGCCTCACCAACGACCGCCGGTTGTGTGTACGAAATATGACGGTATATGGGCGTCCGCTGGCGGAAGAACCCGTTGAATCCGACATTATCAACCAAATATCCGCTTCCTAGTCCTAGCAAGAAGTCTTTAGTCGAACGAATACCCCATGTAATCCACTCCTCCTTTCGAATCGCTAATAGCGATGTAGCAAATAGAGCTCGGTCGTTCCCGTCCATTTCTAAAACGGGGCTATCAAGGATCATTGGGGCGGACCAGGCGAATACATGAACTAGTGCCTTATACACGCTGTGCATCGCTATCGCTCCGCCGGATATGGGCAATCCATTTTGAGCCTGAGCAGGAATGGTTCGTGATGGTGTCGAAATAAGATCGGCTAGGATCGTCCTCACTATGCTAAATATGCAGAGCGAAATAAAAATAGCGAGCCAGCTCTTAGGTTCAGATACGACTCTTCGCATAGTCACACCCTCGAAAGACTGTAAGAACTGAGCCATGCAGTTATAAATTAGTCGGTTACGGCTATCGTAGTCCATGTCGTCGGGGAGAAGCTGCGCATTAGAAACATTAACCTCTGTTCGTATCGACGGCTCCGGTTGTTGCAAGTCGTAAAAAAGTATCTCTCGTAAGAGTAGTTTAGCGCGGTACAAGACTGGGTATTGTACAGCTTCGGACTCCCTGCTCTCCGACATGAAGCCCGTCAGTCTAAAAAGTTCCCAAAACTGAAAGGGAACACCTTCTGTGTTCCAGCTTGCAGCGAGTACTTTGAGCACAGGTGGCGGATATTCCTTCGGTTCCTTCGAATAGGTTGCCAATGTAGGGTTTGGCATGGGCAGAGTCGCCAGGTCCTCGGTCCACCAAAATCCGTCATTAAAATCGAGGTGAGTCTTGACCAACTCTACCATACTTGGACTAACAAGGTACGTCCTTTCGAGGTAGTCGTTCATGTTCCGTCGTCTGGCCATTGGGGACGTGACGGGAGTGTGCGTTTGTCTCGGAGAAAGGGCTTCTATTTTACAGTCAGACAGCACAGTTGTCACACCGTGAAACAAAGAACCTACCTGGCAGCATATAATCGGCCAAGTTAGCCAGAGGGCCGCGGTGACATCCGAGAACGGCCCATAGCTCGTCCCCACCAGAGTTTGAATCCTCGGAACAGAATGCACAATCGTCTCTCGAATCGCACTGCGATCTGTCAGTTCAACCACACACCTCCAGTAGCGACAATTAACTGACTGGCTTAGCTTGGACTTTACAACGAAGACAAGGTCCAGTGTCGCGAGGGAGTCTCAATTCTCCGATAGACTCCAGCCTAGAATGACTGACTCTACTTCGTTTAAGTGGTGGAAGTATGGGATCAACCTCCGCTTCTACCTGTAGCGAGCTCCGATGTTGAGAAGGAAATTCATTTGCTGTAGGATAGCCCTGGGCCGAACCTCGGCGATCTCGGGGTTGATTCATCGTGCCTAGGCCAGGTAATGTGGACGGCACTGACAAACGTGGTAACGGAGCAGGAGAACCCTGTTTGATATGATCTACGCCAAAGACTCTGGGCTGCGTTGGATCTGAGAATGTTAGTGGCAATACGTTGCCAACCGAGGGCCCGAGATCCCTTTTTGGAGGATTCGCATGCCGCTTCATATGCTCGTCTCGATCATCGGCCGTTGAAAATCCGTAAATCTGATGGATGCACTCGCTGTGCCAACATTTAAACGAAACTTGACGCCTCGAGATTAACGGCACAGCACCTCTTGTTCTCCATCCTCGAAAGACCGGATCATAATGCGAAATATTCTGATCCAACCATGAACTATAGCCCGGAGGAGCATCTCCATGAGCAGTCAGCCCCAAAGCGTCGAGGAACCTTGCATCATAAAGGTCGAGGCCTATTTCTGTAGTGTGAGATTATGTAGTTGGAAATCCGACTTATGCAGCGTGACTACGCACCTTCATCAATTAGGTAGCTCTCGATGCATTCGCATCGATACTGGAGCGACCGGGCTTCCTCAATTTCGCAAAGAACAGGAACATTACCAGACAAGTCTTGGCAGGATTTCCCTCGTTAGTACTACCAAACCTGAAAATGAATGATGCGACGATGCATCCATCGGTGTAACCAAGGAAACAAAGAGAATAAGGGAACATACTTCGACTACGCGCATACGTCTCAAGAGCACGGAGTTTATGTCGTAGCATCGTCAGCTCAAGCCGACCACTGGGCATATATCTAGCCGGAAGCAACGCGGCCAGCTTTGCCTGTATCTCGGCCTGCTGCTCAAAAAGTCTTCGGATCGTGGGGTCCAAGGAAGGGTCAAAGCCCGGCGCCGCCACCGAAGTCTCCCGGGTATCCAAGATGGAGCCGCGACGATCTTGTCGCGGCTCAAAAGGGTCAGTGGCCATCCTTCTCGGAATTTTATATTTACATATGATTTCTTTCCCTCGCCTTCGTTTCGTTTCGTTTCGGTTTGTTTTTCTCCTTCCGTTCCCTATTCGCCTCCCTCCCCAATCCTCACCGTCACGGGTCCACTAAGGCCGGTACAATCGAAACTGGAAACCCTCTCGATAAGCGTCTGTGAGGCGAAATTGGATTAGGCCGGCACTCCAGGTGATTGTGCCCTGTGGACGGACTCGTTGATAGTTTTGGGGCTCTCCACCTCGCCGAGCTCACTCTCACACTCGCGTCCTAAATGCTCTATAACTAAAGACATCAAATGCGGTTTGCCAGGGGGGCGAGGGCAACCAAAAACCACGACCTCGGGATTTAGGGCTGATGTCTAGAAACACCAGACGATGTGAGAGGGGGGAAATATATCAGATTGTCCTCGGGATCAAATGCTCATCATCCTAACATGGGCCAATGGCAGACGGGTTGGGGGAGCTCGGCTGGTCTAGGTTTTTGACGTACAGTAGGGAGAGAGAAGGCGGAATATGAACTTAGACCAGCTGGGTCATCCTGGTCGTGGAAAAACCCGGGCTGAATGGAGAAATAATGGGGTACACACTCTTTATTTTTTGGGTTGGCCTGTTTTGTATTCTGGCGCAAGTGTCTCGGTATCAGGTAATCAGGTATTGGCGCCAGGCACATAACCGGTATTATGTAGCCAGTATAAGTATCAGGTGTCGAGGAGGGAGAGGAATGAGATCGGATCGAGAAGAGGTGATGGGCCAGGACAGCAAATTGGCTAATAGCTGGGTTAGATAATACTTCGGCCGTCACGACTGATGAGGACAGAGGCTACAAGCTAGCAGAGAAGGCCTCAGACAGGTATACCTGCTACCTGGAAAGGTGGTGGGTCGTAGCCGGCGACGATAGACAGATTAACCAAAAACCCTAGTAGTGTCTGGTAGTGTCGGTACTGGATGTCTGTCTGGATGGATGTATCGATGTAGGCATGTATCTCTTTGTACTACATGCAGGTAGTGGTTGAAGTAGACAGTATCACGAAAGCACCAGCTCTTGCGTAGGGATAGGTAGGAAGTACTCTGGAGGTTAGAGAGCACCGTTCTTGTCTCTAGCGCACCAAGCATCACAGGTGGGCAGCCGTGCAGGGCAGGCGCCAGACAACCAGAGACACGCAGGGCAGGGCAGGGCAGAACAGGGCAGAGCAGCGCAGCGCATGGCAGAGCCGGCTGGGGGGGGGGGGGGGGGGGGGGGAGGGGCCAGGGCTAGAAGTCTGTTCCGTTCTTATGGAGGTAACAGTCTACACTACACCACCTATCGACCTAGGCTGGTTGGCGTACATGTATATGTGGGTAATTAGTACCTTTTACAGGACAAATTGTAGGTAGTGGTAAACTGCAGGTATCAATTGATCGCACCGAATAAGTGCAATAGAGCTTGGGTGGGTCAGTAACAGATCCCTAGATCCCTGATCCAGAGTATGTAGCTTGTGTACTGCAGGCCAGTGGAACCGCTGTGAAGCGAGAGAGAGAGAGAGAGAAAAAAAAAAAAGAGGGGCAAGGGTCCGTCTAGTGACTAGTAGGTACCTTACCCTGGAAAGCTCCCAAACCCAAACTACCTAGTGTATCCGACTTGGTGCTGCTGTAGGCTGTAGGTACTTAAGTATGCATGCTGTAGAGCATGGTCTAGGTATGTGATATATGTAGGCAGAGAAGGTTGAAAGTATCAGCTGTCGTTCATTACAGACTATAGTAGGCAGTCAGAAGGCCAGCGCGCGGACTTGGCTACATAGGTATAGTACGTGTGATGTAAGTGTGTATGCATGCATATATGTACGCACATTACTTATATGATGTGCACTCTATAGGGATGTGGGCGCGTACCTTGAGGTATTAGGGTGATACAGGTGTCATAGGCATGTGTACGAGTGTGGCTAGGTGTCCCCCACGCGATATACCGCGAAAACCCAAGCTATTAACCGTCACGTATTCATTTTTTTTTTTCATGTTATCCCGCCGTGGGAGGGGAAGAGAGGGATACCGGTAACCGAAGTCGACGGTCCGGCCATGAACCGGGTATGAGAGAACCTCAGGCACTCGCCAGCCAACGACAGGGAGAGGGAGCAGGCTGGGTGGTAGTGACAGAAGTAGGGCGCATGGTTCAGTCGGCTGATAACGCGTCGCAATTAAATACAGTCGGATTGGACATATAGTGTAGAGACATGAACTAGGCATGGAGTACATGCGATGACATGTTGGTCAAAGGGACTAGGTGTAAACTGGAGATCCAGGAGCCAATCAAGCCCGGAGGGGAGGGCGGGAGACACCTGTGACGATAGTGTACAAGAGCGACGGGAGAAGAGAAGAAGGAAAGGAGATGGATATGAACAAGAACCACTGAGAGGGTCGCATCTTACTAGACTAGAGCCCGCCCAGTAACGCCCGCCGCTGTCTCGGTGTTCTCGGTGTGAATTATACCTATCTATCTCGCCAAGTGCTAGGTTAGGCAGGCTTCGTTTTAGCCAGAGACAACTGCACTAGGCCAACTTGGAATCGATATAGGTACAGGTAAACGATGTACCGATAGTAGGAGAGGGGAGGAGGTAGCTTTGGACTTGCATATACATATGTAGGTCTATCCATTACATTGTCGGTTCGGCACTCACTTATACCGTACCTACATCAAGGAAAAGTCTAACACGTGTTGAGCTGTTGCAGCAACCAGACATGCGAAACACAGAACAGGACGAGACATAGTGCCTATACTATCCTCTGCTATAGTCTACTATACGCTACTATACTAGATCGAATACTTGTGGTGTATGTGCAGAAGGCTGTCCCATTCTTGGCACACACCTACATACCTGCCATTGATCCATTGGATGTTCAATTGTTTCATCAAGATCACCATACATGGTGATAAGAGTCTCAACATCGAGTTCCTGGCGGGAGCATCGTACAATGCCAGTGTCAGTGTCAGGCCGTAGGGTCGTAGTACTAATGTAGGTCGAAATATAACAAGCAGTGCACACTGCCTGACTGTCCGAATAAGAAACGCAAGAGAGGGCAATGGGGGGCAAGGGGACCAGGAGTCTAGCCTCTCGAGCATCTTTCTCTTCCTCTCCCTCTCCCTCTCTCTCTCTGTGGTGTCGTGCACACGTGCATGGCTCGCTTGCTTCGTGCAGAGAGTCAAGGCTGCCGAGCTTTAGCTGAATGGTTAAGGCAGGTAGGTAGATAGTGCAGCTAGGGGCGGCACCTCCGCACGTCGCGAGCTGGGCTGAGAAGTGCGTGCTCGGGTGATCATGGCCGTCGTGATTGGCGTGCACTCCCCAACGACGGCACAGGGTGGCACGGTACATGCTACCTGGACGAGGTGGCCAGGCCGCTACGCAGATTGCTGTGCTCGCCCTCCGTTTCGATGCTGCACGCCTCCCCATTGGACTGATAAGGGCTCGATCGAGAGACTGCTCGCCCACAGTCGACCGTGGTCAGGCTGGCATCAGCTCGGCATTCAGGAGCTGTGCGGCCGGATCATACCGTGCTAACAACGGCGCGCGAAGCTAGCCTATCTAGATGGGTTATTTCATATGCAACGGCACGAGATGTAAGCACTTAGTGTCGTCCACTCCGCTGCATGCAAGCATCCCATCCCACATTGGTTAGTCGCTAAGCTGAGCCTGAGCGCTCCGTGAATTGGCCTCGCCATTTGCAACTTACACGGGTGCCCCTCGACCCTGGCTGGTGCATCGCGTAGGCAGCAAATCCGTACTTACATGTTTGGGGAAACGTACCAGGCAGGTTATTTGTCGTTACAGTATAAGTCCTGACTGCGTCAGTACACTATGCCCGTCACTTGTCGGTTAATAATTGCCTCAAGAAGCTCCAGCCTCCCCGTTTTCATCTGCAGCAACAACAAGCTGGATCGGTGATCGGCAACCCCAAAATGGCCGTCCAACGTTCCCGTCGTGGTTGTCTTGGTCGACGTGCAGGGTCAAGAACAAACTCGTCAAACCACGTCTCACGAGACCGGGCTGTTACTCCAGGCCAGAACAAAACGACTTCGTCCAACATGGCACACGAAATGGGTGACAAGATCAGCCCAGCCGCTAATAATAAAACCCAAGTGCTACCGCTGCGTCGGCGGCCGCTCCGCCGCACTCCGAGCGTGATCATATGTTTTCCCATCTAGTGTGTATCTCCAGAAAATGGGATCTCCAGGCCGTGGTTTCATAGACGGGGGAATGGACACGTAGACAGGCTACTGGAGTGGTTACAGGATCATGCCGTCCCAGACAGCACGACAGTGCGGCACATATCAGACGGACAGCTCCCGCAAAGACACCTTCTGTCTTTTCCCGTCCGTTCCTCCATCCACCCACCCACCCATGGCGACCCATCAGCTCAGCTGTGCGCGTTGGTCGCTTGTTGAATTGTCTTTGGGGGTGAGGGCAGGGAGGTGGTGCGTTACACTGAGCCGGTAGACACGCCGAACGCATTGGGGCGCTGATCCTTGCCTCGTTGGGATTCTCGCAGCTCTCCCAACGGCATTGGCAAACCTGAAAGTGCCGAGCGAAGCTTACCGGGCCGCCCTGGCGAGATGAGCCCATTCTTTCTAACACTGGGGCCGTCGAGAGGAGCCAAACTACTCGACAGGGATCAGCAATTCGTTTCTTGGTGGGGCCATCGGAGCAGTTTGGGATCGCTGATTGTGCAAGTTCTGTGCAGGGTAAGGCAAAGCAAGGCGAAGCTTTTCTTTTTCCTCTCTCTCTCTCTTTTTTTTTTTTTTTTTTTTTTCTTATTCCCTGATTCCCCTTTCCCCCCTTCTCCGTTTCGCTCACATTTCCCCTCATCTTGGGCTAGCTGAACGTCCGGCATCAATCGTGAAGGGCCGCCCAGGTAACTAGTCTGAGCTTCCCCTTCTCATTCTACAACCACAGTACAGCAGTTTGTTTCAGCCGCTTCAGCTCCGCACCTGGATATGTCCTCGACATCCAGTTCAGCCACGTATCGAATTTCTGGAAAGCTGGATTACCAATTAGTACCGTACAGTAGTGCGTAGTGTACAATACTGCATATACACTACACTACGGGTAGGTAGAGCTTGTTACAACCACACAGAAATCATTATCTTAAAGCAGCAAGCGTGCGTGATGAAATATGCAAAGCGAGGGAGTGAAGGACGTTTGAGTGTAATAACGCCGCAGCTGGGATTTGGCCGAGGTGGGATCAGAGTCTAGTTCGCGCTCGTCTCATCCGTCCACCGCCAAACCAGCGAGCACGAGGCGTGTTGCGAACAGCACTCGTCCCATGACAAAGGCGGTCAAGTGTCAGAAGTGCTCCGGTATTCTACTCCGATATAGCTAGCTAGATAGGAAACACTCTCTGTACGTGTACAGCAGGTATCTCATTCTTCGGAGGCAGCAAGTTGACGTGCTTAAAGTGTGTCCTAGCGCATACGGCTCATGCCTTTCGCTACGGGTCTCTTCGAATCAACGTTCAGGAATCAGCTCGTCACATCTGGGATCGCGCGTCGCC
The DNA here is from genome assembly GCA_023159155.1 of Ustulina deusta. Taxonomy (NCBI): domain Eukaryota; kingdom Fungi; phylum Ascomycota; class Sordariomycetes; order Xylariales; family Xylariaceae; genus Ustulina; species Ustulina deusta. The sequence goes on along the minus strand of JAJNNX010000004.1, from coordinate 216,533 downwards.
AAGAGACAGGGTGCAGATAAATGTGAACCGACATGCCGAGTCCAGTGAGCGAGTGCCTGGCTCGGGTACCTCTTTTTGTTTCCCATAGCGTACGCGACACTCTCGTAGTAGGATTAGTACCTCTATACATCTGTCATCTTCATCCTCAACGAGACAGCCTCAGGCCAGTTGTACTGAGGAAGGGAGTAGTTCCCTGCCCCGCCCACCCCCCAGGTTCTGCTTTTGGCAATGCCCTTTTCTCGTCATCCGCCATTTCGACTTTTGCTCACGGGTCGAGCGACCGTGCCCGCCATTGGACAGCACTAAAGTGACCGCTTATTCTGGCGATGGGAAAAGTCGGCAGCATTCGACGGGTCTGCGACTTTGTTGATCCCGTTCAGCTTCCCGACTGGGGCTGTGTGGCCGAAACACGTCTTCCAAGACTCCCTTTCGGTAAGTGAGTACCGTCCCTTCTTTGCCTTGCCTTCAGCTGGCCCCCAATATCTACTAGACTGACTGATCTAGAGACGCCCTGCGTCGGCACTCTGGATTGATAAGCAGTGTACCTTGAGTAGTGCTCTTTGCGCGTGCATCGACTTTCACCGTCCGTGCCATGAGAATTGTCAGACTTATACGGCACTGCACTAGACTGACTCGTGTAATCTTTCGGCTGACGTATACCTACCCCTAAGCCACTGTCGACAAGGCACGAACTCAAGCGGGCCTTTTGTCTGCTAGGTAATCCCCGAAACGTGTTAGGGTAGTTCGCTCTGCTCATCCTCCAGCCTCAAAAGTTACCCCAAGATCTCAGAAAGTGCCGACCCAATTAGGTTGCTGATAGCTGTCACGGGAGATGCGTAAAGGTGCGGCCCTAACGCGCCACCTTCTTTCTTAGCTCGCCCGTGGAAGGACTATCCTAATTATTGCGTTTAATGAACTCTTATCGTGTTTCTTGCTATGTTGGACGAATATCTTCCCATGCAGTCGGCGTACTGTCGGTGTACATCGCCAAATCAAAATCATTCATTTTGTTTCCACCGTGTGTGGCGCTAGTAATACAGTAATAGGGGGTCGAGAAGGGCGATGACTGAGCCAGAGCCTCGTGGGGGGGGAATCTTACTACGCATACCGCCAACATGATCACAGGTCTCACCTCGACCCAAGACTCCGTCAGGTATCCCGGAGTAATGTCTATCGCATAGATCCCGGGTATCGAAGTACTCGTTGGTCCTCGTGATCGCTGCACCAACATAGTTAAGACGTTGAGCTCGCGGCCGGCAGTCTCGGGAACAGGCATGGTCTCACATACGCCCTGCGGTGAACTTCGCTTGGAAACCAAGCAATATGTATCTGCATGAAGTTGTGACACCCAACCATTATACACTAGATTAGATAGATATTGCTTATTAACCTACCCGTAGATACCTTGCATCACACACCCACCAGCCATTCTAGAGGCAACAACAGAGAACTCTCCCGACATGTTCATATCTGTTTTCCAGTAGAATAAAAGACCAGGCTCCTGACCAAACACGACCAAATACGGCCGGTCGAAGACCGTAGACCATTTCCATCCCAGAGCTTGTTGTGGGACTGTATCTACCCCGGCGGAGTAAAAGATCAAGGGGATGAAGAAGAAAGACATGAAGCCTCTAGCGAGCTAGCACGGGGCAGACAAGAAGATACGCGCAAGACACGCCTAACCTGATTACCAAATACTTCATGTGCCAAGCGTCGGGAGATTCACAAGTGAAATAAACGGGTATCGTATACCAGACATTCGCTTTTCTCCCAGCCTTACGGTATTGGTCAACATACCTAGGCGCTGCCAGAGGACGTTAGACACACACAACACGATACGACACAGGACGAGAAGAAGCAACGACTTATATATATATAACGGGATCGGCAGCACGAAGGCAGCACCAGAAAGAAGAGAAGAACACGAGCAACACCAAATACTCTACCCTCTCTCCCAAGACATGAAAGAACAATCCGTGAATTTACGAATCAAGCCGAGGAACCAGGTCTTCTCTCTCCCCAAATACGTACTCAAGTAACTAGACGACAGTCTACGCGTCACTACCTCGTATATAACCAAAACTCGCGTTCACGCTCGATCCAATAGTGATCTTGTTAGTATGTGTGCATGTGTGTATGTGTGTATGTAGGTCTATATAGAGGATGTAAAAGAGAAGCAACCAAGTGATCATCTTCCATCCGCACGATCAATCGATCAATCAATCAATCACCAACTCCAAGAATCTAAAATCACCACAACCACAAACAAGCAAGATCTTAACTTTTTTTATAGCTATTTCCCCTTTCCCTCTACTCGCTGTATCCTCTAATATTGCTCGCTCCCTCCCTCATGCGATATATCGATAGATAAGCAGTTCGCCTAAATGAACGAATAGAGACTCTCCCACCCAATTTGCTGGCTTGCCTAAGAAAAAACGTCGAGTCCCTCCAAGGTGTTCTCCGCGGTGTATTCACCCGCGAGGTAGACAATTCCACGCTTCTCTATCATGTGTTTCTTGGGGGGAGCTGTTCTAATTATGTTATTATTAATTCCACTCGCTCCTTTACGATGATCCCTTCACTCTAGCTGTGCCCATCTCTTCTCGCGCAACGGCACCTCCTTTGCTGTCCCCTCGCGCGACCCATCCATCGCGTCTCGCCAGGCCCAATACTCGCCCAGTCGGACCTCGGCATACTGAGCGTAGTCGAAGTCAATGTGGGAGATGGTGGCCTGGATCAGAGCCCATATACCCCAGTAGAAGCCTGGTACGCCGCGAAACATGTCTACCTCGGCGAGGAGCTTTTGTGCTTCAGATTCTTCGTCTATGCTCTCGCCGTCTTCGGACTTCTCTACCAGGTTGAAGTAGGTATGTATATACTCACGGATGAACTCGAGCCGCTGCGCCCGCGTCGGCAGTACGCTATGGTCGCACTCGAAGCCACCCCACTCGGCAAAGTGGTTCGCGAGGTCAAAAGCCGCGGGTGAGGGCGTCGCATACTCGTAGTCGATGAAGTTCACCGAGGGTTGTTGTAGGCTATCCTGGCATACCCCACGTGTATCGCCAGCCCCATTTACCTTGGTCCCCGGTCCTTTTGGCTCGATGATGACGTTTCCGCTCAAGAGGTCGCAGTGGGCGAAAACGAGCTATCCGGTCACATCATAATCAGTATTGAAGTCAAAACAAAGGGTGGAACCCGGGTTTTTCCCGTCGGCTCTTCCATTATCTGAAACCTCAGGGGTAACAACTTACGCCATTCTTGCCTAGCCCAGGGCGCTGGCTCAACTTCTCAACGAGCCATGAAAGCTGTTCTTGAAGTTCGGACTGCCTCGCGCGCTGAGCATCTGTTTTGGTAGGCAATGCCCTTATCCATTTCTGCATAACGGTCCATACATTTGGCGGGGGTTTGCCCGGTGCAATAAGGTCGAGAGGCGGACCGTGGTAGCCGTTGGTAACCCCGTTATTCCCCGTGCTTGTCTCGTGTAGGCAAGGCATCGTGGCATGCCATTGAGCTATGCGCCGCGCCACCGCAAGGTATATCGAGGGGTCGCGCAGGTCGGCGGGCTGGCACACCTTCCCCTGGATGAAACGGTACATCATGCCATTGCCAAAGCGGGCTAGTAATTTCGGCGCCAGACCATACTTCATGAGCAGTTCGTGGTTCTGTGTCTCGCGGTGCCGGTCTATGATGACATCGGTGCCATGGCCGTAGGCTCGCAGCAAGATAGCCTCGCTGTCGATCTGCTCCTTGGATAACCCCGGTTTCCGATTGACAGCCTTGAGCAGCGTGTTTGTAATACCGTCGGTAAAGCGCACGAATTCGACTTCGGAATCTGAGCTTGACCAGTCGGGTCGTAGGGCGAGGATGAGTCGTCGAGCGGAGGAATCATCGTTTGTGGAATTGCTCGTAGAGTCGTAGGACAGGGGAATGTAGTGGATTTGGCCCATGTGGTCGCCATTAGCAGACCCGTTCGGCATGTCTGGGGCCATGGTGTTATAACAACCCGTCTACCTTCTTGTCGTTGTTGTCGTTGGCGCCGTTCTTCTTCTTCTTCGTCGACTCTGCTAGGGGTTGATGTTGTCGAAGTATCCCCCGCGTACTTGCTGAGCAAGGGACGGTATCCAAAGCAGCCACGAGGGTCGAGGTGGTTTTATACGATTGTCTTCACCGTATGCAACGACGTCTATCTAACAGCTGGGTAGCGTTGAATCAGTGTTGTTGTTCTGTCCAATGCCAAGAGTGTGGGTATCGTAAAATTGCAGATGTGCCTCGAACATCCAGGTTTATCAGAGACGTAGCGGTAAGTGCCGAAGTGGGCTAATGTGCGCTCGCATGCGAGAGATGTGTGCACCGTATTCCTGTAGGTTGGGTAAGTAAGGAAAAAGGAGATGGGTAGCTTTCTGTTTGGATAATCAACGTTTTCGAGGTTGTTGGGCCCCGCCTCCGACACCAAATATCCGATCAACGTCATCAGACGGACAGACAGGCAGACTCTGAAGTTCTCTGCACAAAACAGGGGCGAGAGGATCAACAATGACGGGCGGCTGCCGACGGCAAACGCACAAGGCACAAGACAGCAATCAAGACACGGGATCATACCTACCTAGACTAAAATTCAGTTCGGTTAGCCAGTGAGAATGCCCAGCCCCCAGCCCCCAGCCCGTAGCTCCCCAGGTACCTAGTGTACTTGTAGGTAGCTTCTTACCGGTGCTGTTGCCAGTGTTATCACCAGGTACCTCAGAACAGCGTTCGATACCTTACATACATAGCAAGGCGTGTCTTGTGTGTCAATTCCAGGGGTAGCTGCAGACATGAATCAGAAGCTGTAAGCTGTACCTCCAGTACAAGACCCTGGTTCAACTGCGGACCCGTGTCGCCGGTAACGCTTCTGGACAGGGTCTTATCTACTTGGTATGGATTACCTACTTGAGCCGCGATATTATTTTGAAGGAGAGAAAAAGGGATAAATTGGAACCTACTTTGGTAGATTGCTATGGTTGACTATTTGTTCGAAGGATATTGTTAGGTACCTATACTACCTACATAAGGTAAGGTATTCATGGAAACAGAGGTTATGTTAAGTAGGTACCTAGGTAGGTACATGCGAGAACTATCCTTCCGGAGCGTGCCTTCTTTCCGAAACGGGCGTTTGGTACTACATAGTAGACACTAAATAAACTAACCAACCTACCTACATTTTGGGTCTGGATGGCCACGATTTGCGAAGGTATCACGATATCGCGCGACCACTTACCTCATTCGGACAGGGAATAGCGACAAAGGTCGTTTCTGCCTAATGCTGATAGTAAGCGCCTATCTATCAATCTGTCATGCACCAAAGAGATTGGAATCTGCAAACACGTCAAGTATCGTACTCCAGGCTGTTGATGAAAATATGTGCATATAAATAAATACTCGGAGCACATGTAGCTGGAATGCAGGCTTCGGGTGGGGATACTTAGACACGTACCACGAAGGAACTGTAATCGGGTTGCACGCGAAAGAAGTAGAATTTACGTTGGAATGCCAATTTAAAATCTATCTAGCCCTGTAGCTGAACAAACGGTCATCTTCGCCACCTTTGATCAATTGTTGGGAATGATATACACGCAACCCCGAAAGTATCGGGTCCTATTCCTATTCCCATCATTATATCTCATGTTATCCCGCAAGACTCCCTTCTAACTAATAATAATCGGGGTGCGTCGCTGTGAGTGGTATCCACAATCCAAAAAGAGAGAGACGGAGCTCGCAAAACAGGAGGAGAGGAAAGCAAGAAAGAAAACGCCCAAGTCACTACGTTGTGTGTGTATGTGTGGCTCAAAGCTGTTGCATCCCAGTCCTAAAGCATCGCTGGCAAAACATCAGTCGTCATCATCGTCCGCTATATTAAACCCTATAGCGCGGCACAGCCTGCGGAACCACGCCACGATGCGAACAGCCCACTCGTCCAGCGTGTCGCTGAAGAACATGAGCAGCCTGCTGAAGAAGAACAGGCAGACAAAGGACAGGCTCGCGATCACGGCGAACGCGTACCAGTAGTCCGTCCCGTGCCAATACATGTACAGGTCCTCGACCTGCACGGAGAAGTAGCTCGTAAGGAAGCTGATGGGCAAGAAGAAGACGCTCAGCTTGGCCAGCAGCGTGGCGCTCCTGGTGAGCCTGGCCGTGGCTTCCGAGTCTTTCTGTTGCGTCAGGTTGAAGTACTGCGCGCCGTCCGTCAGCTCGGGTTACCAAAGTAGCAGTCATGGCCGTCTTGTCTTACCGTGCTCGAGAGCGCGCTGATCTCGCCAAGGTATCCCTCGATCGAGTTCAGCATCAGATACTGGAGCCGATCGCCTAGCCTGTTGAACCGGCTCAGTGCACTATCCGTCAGCATGACCCGGCGGGCATCCTCTACATAGCCGTTTCGCGCCTGCGCGTCGGTTTTGCCGAGAGCCGTGATCTTGTTGACCAGATTCAGGTAGTTCTCGAACAAGTGCTTCAGTTCTCGGAGGTCTTTGCTCAGGTAGTGCAAAGTGGGAATGATATCGATGCTCTTCTTCCGGATGTGGGGGCGCTAGATAGTCAGTCAGCGCACTTGCATCGAAGCCTGGCGAGGAGAAAGAAGAATGAAAGACTTACTGCACCCTCGAGCACCTTGTTGGTCTTGCTCATCGTCAGCTTCTCGTTCATTACATACTGACAGCCGCGCGACTTACCATATGCTCTAGTTTTTTTTCGGCCGTTTTCAAAGGCCCAGCCGCCACGTAATCTTCGAATAAGTAATAGAAGAGGTTACTAGTACCTTCGTCCGCCAAGCTGACCGGCTCGCCTGCGTTCGCAAAGGTCATTCCTGTGTCACGCCGACCGAGACTTGCCTTATCATGAGAATGCCATTTACTGAGCGGTCGCCGAACCGAGTTGAGAGAAAGGGGCTTCCGCTTGTACAGGTCAAACCCTTTCCGAGAGAGCTGCAGCAGAACGTCGAGGGTGTTGGCCCTCATGTTCCACAGCTCCTCAGACTTCCACTTGCCCTCGTCTTCATTAGCCGGCGGAGGCTCGAACGATGGCTGCTCATGTATTGACAATACAGTATCTGATTACGGGTTACTATCGAGTCAAATGATACCCCAGCGGTGGCTAGAACATACGGTCATTGCAAATGGTCAGCCATTGCCAATGTTTGGGTGGCATCATGCTTTTGGCCTGAAATTCGTGCTTCCCCTTTGGCCGTTTATGCAGCCAATGGGCTCCAATACACAAGGCTTTCGGCTGCATTAGCATCTGCCCTTACGGTTTCGAGGAAGCGCACGCACCTTTTTGTGTCTGATCCGTCGAGAAGTAATTCACAGTATTCTTAACCTGTAGATATAGTTCCATACTATCGTCATCCAAGGGCCCCATCAACTCGATGGAACCTTTCTGGAACTGAGCACTCAGAGGTGAATCCACGGGACTATTCACGCCGTTCCCGGCGACCCCAAGCTCAATGTCTGCATGGCGATTGAAATGTTTAGCAAGAAGAGCTCTCTCTTTCTTGCGCACGGTATTTGGTGATTGCAGTTGCGCCGACATATACATAAGACGGACTAATCTCTCAGAGAATTCATAATGGTTTCCAATAGACTCCACGGCCTCTCTCTGGGTGCTCGGATTCCATATATTTCTTGAAGCGTAGTTAGCGGATGTGCAGGGCATGACGTATCGGGATCTGGGGCGATGGCGTACATCCATCGAATTGGGTAGTTTTTTACGTCTCTCTCACTCTCAAGAAGGCTCTTCATGGCGGCGGACCCGAGGTCGAAGGCAATGCGCGCGTGGTCGGGTCCAAATTCCACTACAAAATTCTGGCTGTTCTGGTTTTCTGCATGTGGTGTGGCCTTTGCAAAGACTTCGTCCAGATCGAAGTCTTCGAACATGGCGGTTCGGCTGTCCGGCGCCATCGGCGGGCCATCAGATCTCATCGCGTCCGACACTTGAGGCAACAACGGTGAAAGCGCGCTTTATCAATAGATGCTCTCGATATTAATATTTAAATAACAAAGTAAGACGGTATTCGAAATCTCTGTACAAGTAGAAAATAAAATAAAGCGAAGACAAGGCTTGTTAGGAACTCAAGGTGACATGCTGTTGTCCAGCTGTCCAGCCCCCAACCAACAACACCTGATGATGCATATGCAGGGATTGCTTTGGCCAGCATCAGGGGCGGTTGCAGTACAGGCAGGTAGACGCTGACGCCCTCCAATGGCAGCGATTCCGTAGCGCCCACAGCTATTCCGGTCTAGGTCTGCTAAGACAAGGCTGAGAACAGCGCTTTTCCAACATTATAGATTGATAGTGTATGTAGTATAAATTCAGAATGCTGCATAATAGTGGCTTACATCCTACATCCAGGGGCTAGGTAGGGAGACGAACTTCGGCGTTAAAACCCACCTCGGACAAGTTGTTTCGCTCCTTCAAATGTAGGATTGCCTTCCATGTCGGGTAAAGAAGATGCAGCCCTACATCTTCGTAGTAGGGTGGTGTATATATGACTCTTGGCTTTCTGACTCACTAGGGTAGCGACGCCGGCATGACAAGCATGAATTTGCTTGTCAAAAACTTGAGGTGTTGGACTAAGGGCATAGTAGAACTTTTTCTGGATTAGAACACAAATAGCCGATACTCTCGTGATCGTTACGTTCTGTGCTCCGGTGTGTCGAACAAGTGCTAGCAAACCAGACTAGACGTCACATGCACAAGCGTAGTGCTGATCGAACATCTCGACTCTTCTCGTGCCCCCCAAAATTAGTTACATGTACTAGCATCACGCTTCCATCCCAGTTAGCAAGCGAAAACGTTTGTCAGAGGTAAAATGGCAGCGGACACGAGCGGTAGGCCTAAGTATAAGATCGTCGTCATCCCTGCGGACGAGAACGGCTGTCGTTTCTATCTCGAGCAGTACAAACCATTCAGGCTGGCATCACTCCAACAAGATGCCCAAGGTACGTTACACCTCAAAGACGAGCACGACGAGCACAACAGCAAACATATTCACGCGCCACTTGCCCATCGTTACTATCGCAGGCCCACACGGCAATGCCCCAACACTGATATGCGTGGTTGAATAGCATTTGGGTCTACGTACGCGCGAGAGATCGCGTTCGACGAGGAGACTTGGCTCGGCCGTATCAGGAATCCCTTAGCAACGACGTTCGTCGCCGTGCAACCCGACAGCGGCAACCAAGTCGTCGCATCGACGTCGCTGATCGGCCCATTGCCAAATACCACGAGCCCAGCAAGCAATCCCTACCAGACCGTATCCGAAGCAATAACAACACAGAGTGACACGAACGACAATGACAATGATAACAATGCGAGCGGCGAGCCACTGTGCTTCCAAATGTCGGCCGTCTACACCAGTCCCGAGGCCCGGCGCCGCGGGCTCGCCAAGTCTCTGATCAAGGCGGCGACAGAGGAGGCTTGCAACCGGGCACGGGGACAAGGGAGGCCTCTAGTCCTCAGCGTGGTCGTGTACGAAGCCAACAGCGCCGCGATATCAGTATATGAGCGTTGTGGGTTTGCGAGGAGTGCAGACGAGCCCAAGCTCGTGTTTAACGCTTTGAAGAATTCGTCTGCAAAGGAGCTGAACATGTACTTTCAAGGAGTGCTGTGACGGGAACCGGAAAGGGGCCGCACATGTTATGAACTACCTACCTATCCTGCCTGTGTGTGTGTGCATGACGACCGGGTTCCGAGAGCCGTCCTGTCGAAATGAGGCAAAGTAGTGCCAGCAAACCATCATCTCCTGGGCTGTGGTTTGCTGCTGTGTATGATTACAAGTGGATGGTGGGGGAATGCCAAGACCACGGCCATCGCAATCAAATCCCGCAGGGGTCCCCTTTTCCCAAGTTATACCATAATCGGCAGCTTGTGACGTCTTTCCGCCAACGAGATCACCGGCGCACTTGGAAATTGCCCATCCTCATTGAGCCATTACTATTCAGTCCACCATCCCAGGCCATCTCCCCATGCGCTATGTTTCAGACCATATTCAGTTCCGTTCAGGTTGCGCCAAACCAGCCAAACCTCTGGGATGAACGATGATCCTGTTATGATCCTGGCAATCTTTTCCGTTAATAGGCGGTCCCCGAATAATTAGATCGGTATCCTAGAGTAGCTAGGTAGTGGATTTCCAGAACGGAAAATGGGGAGCGATATACATAACTTGAGGGAATCCTTCTCGAAGATGCCCATCACTACATTCTCTCGTTCATCGTCCATCTAGACTCACCTCCATTCGTTCTTTACCGTGGACCAGTTGACTATACGATAGTCTGAGGGCAACAGAGTTAGCAAGCCGGCCTTCGTTCCATTCTTTACATACAGATATATACATCAAATTTAGTATATAATCACGCTCTTTTAAAACGAGATCTATCCCAATAGTACACAGGGAGCAACATCCATTATTATAATACACGACCGCCAAAATCGGAAAAAGAGGACAGAGAGAGAAAATGCCTTCCATGCAATTCACCATCATCCTCGCCACTACCCTTCTGGGTTCGCTCCTTCAGCACGCCGCCGCCGCCCCGGAGGCCCGCAGCAGGCGTGCCGCCATACAGTTCCCAGATTGCATCTCGACGTGCATGCGCAACTCGGGCTGCTTCGACGCCGAGTGCGTCTGCGACAAGGCAGACGACGGCATTCTGTCCGATATCGTCATCTGCATGAACCAATGGTGTCCGGCCACGGTAACAGCCACGGACCTAATCGAGCCTCTAGAGGGCGAATGCAATCTGCCCAAGTCCGCCGTCCAGGACGCCGAGAAGAAAGGCGGCGTCGCCGACGACACTAACGACACCTCGTCTACGTCTGCGAAGCCCACAGCCACCGCCGGCAGCAAGGGTGGCGACGATAATGACGACGAGACTTCGTCCGCAAAGCCCACAGCTACCTCCACCGCCAACAAGAACAAGGGCGGCGACGATGGCGATGACGACGTTACCGTGACCTTCGACGTCGGCCCGCCACAAACCAACCCTGGCAGTCCCGCAACGACAGTGAAGCCTGCTATATCTGGCACACTGACTGTCAACGCCGGTACTACTAGCGCCCCCACGACCGGTCTGTTGACAGATGAAGACACCACACCAACGGCTACCGGCTCGCTGGCTGCGGAGACGAGTGTACCCGCCACGTCTTCATCTACTGCTGCCAAAGGCAACTCTACTGGCTCTCCAAGTGACGAGGGCAATGCTGCCCGCCTTACGGGCCAGGCCTCGATCTTCGGTGTCGTCGCTGCCATGGGCGCTGCGCTAGCTCTGGGCTTCTAAACGAGTCAATTAGTTCCTAACTGCCGATTCGAATTAGATGGGAGACTTGGGTCGTGTTTTGCCCAGGAAATGGGAATTAGTCGCTAACTTGGGCAGTCCGTGGTATAACTGTAATCTAATTTCTCGCTGTATATAACCGCCCAAGTTTGCCAAGCGCATCATTTACTGTTGGAATAGCGTTCATGATACCAGAGCATTATAAAAATTGGTTGAAACCCGAAGGTGTGACTTCGACATCGCTTCTCGCGTAAAGTTGATTACAAGTCTGTGGTATAAATGATCCTAATTTTGCAAGATTGTCCGTCAATGCTGAGCACAACATGAAATCGCAGATACTAAGGTATAACTGCTAAATTTGATGTTGTTTGGAGTAGCAACACACCCTTGGCCGATTCATTTCCACGATTACATGGTTTCTTGGGGCATGACGAATGCCGCAAATCAAGCCCGTCAGCCGCTCTAACAACTGTCGTTATACCGGCGCGTCTGGGGATATAATTTTCTCGAGCTTGCTCCGGTACCAACTCTTAATCTCGGATTTGGGGATCGTCGTTGGTGGGTGTATAAGGTCTTCCTCAACAAATGATCGAGCAACTTCCTCAGCTACCTCAAGCTTTTGAGCCTCGTCCTCTGATAATTTCGAGCATGCAATCTCCAGATCTTCGTGACACACCAGTTGAAGTATGATCGACTCGGCTCTCTCTACGATTGCTTGGTCGACACCATTCATTGCAGCACAACGACTACCGAAGCTAGAAATGCTTCTACCGGGTGCAAATTGATACAGATATGTCACTTGGTCTTCTGTTGTTGGAGTGTCAAGATCTATGTGGATCTTCATATGGGCAAAGGTTAGCTCTGTAGATTCCATGAGAAAATCACCGTCGAGGATCTCATGAAAGTGAGTCGCAACGATAAGTTTTGGTCTTTCGGGGCCAAGGCTCGCAAAATGATTAATGGCAGCGGTCAGTAGACCTGCACCATCTTGGTTGTTTGTCCCTTTTCCAAATTCGTCAATAATAATCAGACTTCGTCGGGTTGCGAAATTCATCGTGAATGCTACTTGGCGTAGGTCGATGGCAAATGCGCTCTCTGAGCGGGCTGCGCTTTCCCGTGTTGAAATCCGTGTCAGGATGCGATCTGTTAGGCCTATTTGAGCATGCTCGGCTGGAACAAAGCACCCAATGTGCGCTAGATAGACGATAATTGCAACTTGTTTGAGATAGACGCTTTTCCCAGAATGATTAGGACCCGTGATAATAACTGTACTTGGCGATTCTGGCAAGTTATCAACAACCTCGGAAGGAGATGTGTCCCCACGGTCGTGCGTGTTGCTTCCCGTTCCACCAGCCATGAAGCAGTCATTGGGAATGAACGATGGCGTGACTAGTTCTTGTAAGGGGTGACGGCCGCCTTCGATGTGTATGATATTTGTATTGGCCATTTTAGGTGCTGTCCACTTGTTCTGGCCGCAAAGGATGGCCAAGGCGACCAGACTGTCGAGTTCACCAAGTACTTCAGACGCCGCTATGATTGCCGTTTCCCGACTGAGAATTGTAACTGCAAGCTGATGGATGATTTCAATCTCCCGATCTGTAAGATGTGAGTATATGATAGAAGCGACTTTCCAAAAAGAAAAAAAGGAAAAAAAAATTACCTATAATCATGCAATACAAATCCCCAAGTTCTTCATCCAGCTCCTTCATCTGCCGGTTTTTGTAGTAGGCACTACCATCCGCAAGGAACATGCACGTCCATGCATCGTGTAATCCCTCGCCATCATAATTACCTTTACCAGTCTGTAGGTTGATTGATACGGCCGTCAGAAATCCCAGTTGGGGGAAGAAGGTGCAGTTTTTTACATATTTTCTGGCCCATTCTGGAAGGCTTCCCTGTAGTTTGGCGATCACGTTAGCAAGGAAACTCTCCATCCCATCATAGCTTCTTTTGCGTTCATCCAAATCAGCGTCGATGCCGTGCTTTACAGCTATTCTTCCACGATCCACGGACTGCTCAGGGTCAATTGTTTCGGTGATGAGTTCTCCGACTTGGCGAATCTGAAACGGATCGATAACCTGAATGACCTGAGAGACTTCATATTAGATCGATGCCACATGCAAGGATGTTGTGTATCGATTACCTTTTTAATTATGTCGACCGTCTCTGCGTCTCGTAGTGCCCGAAGCGATTCTCTTAACTGCAGACTATAGGCAGCAAACTTTTGAAGCATGGCCCAGACGCTGTTTGCCACGGTTATCTTTCGACCAATGCTATTAATACCTTTCCGCAGTAGCAACACAACGGATTTCATATCTTTGACTTTCCTGAGATCTTTGCTGATGCCGCACAACGCATCAGCGTTACTGGGGCGAAGGAAGAACGAGATTGTCCATTGTCTCTCCCGTATAAGGTCAATATCAGTGCTTGGCTGTAAGAACATCCGACGCAGTTTCAATTTGCCCTGAGGTGTGACGGCTAAGTGAGAAAAGAGGCCGTAGACGGAGAGACTCTCCTTAGCACCCGAAGTAGAACCTGTTGGGCCTCGTTGATGGCTGTTGGGATGGTACTCTGATTGCATAATCTGTAACGAGACAAGTGTGTCGGCGTTGACAAACATAGAGTTGAATAAAGAAAACATTTGCACGGACCGAATTCCAAAGGCAGTCAGGGCATCAGGATCATTTGGCAGATATTGTATCGTTCTCCTACGTTGAATATCACTCAGCACCGCACCAGCGCAGCCGATCTGGAGAACATTAGCTATGAACAATTTTAGTACGCAGCTTTCAAAAGGTTTCTAACAGAAAGTTGACTGTCAAGATTGACAAATGTCGCCAACCGCATGAGTTGCCCCTGCCTAGAGCCCCGGCTCTGGTCCTCGAGCACAGTATCGTCAACAACAGTTGAATATAGCATGCTTTGTGGGCCATCCATCCCAAGATAAAGGTCTGCCAGCTTATTTTTGCCTGTCTCATAACGGAAGTCTGTCGAATTTAGATTTCTCAGAATATAAGCGCCTGGGAAATCTGGGAGTAGTTTAATATCTGAACACTGAACAAGCCTAGGCACAAGATCTCACCTTGGTTACCGTTAATATCTTGCGAGCCTCTGGCGAGGAATTGGGCTAGAGGCTCGGGTGCCCTCGTGGAGATGAGCACCGTGGTAGGCTGCGCATGGAGAAGTAGGGTCTCGACGAGGTCGACACCGGCCATTGCCACATCTTCAAGCAGGTACAGAGCTTCTTCCAGAACAACATAGTACGCGCAGCCAATAGCGGAGCCCCGGGGTCCACGGTCTCTCATATCAATTGCCATGATAATTTCGTTCATCGCATCAGCACTCTCTTCCGAGAGAACGTCAGCATCCCATCCACCCCGTCCGCTCTCGGAGGCCTGATCCGCGCTAGATGGAGGCACAGAAGGCGAACGTAACGAGAGACCAGGTCTAGGGACACATGCCAGCAGTGGGGGCGAAGACTCGTAAACTGGCGTGACGTGATGAGGGCTGACAGTGCTTGTTGCCCTTGGCCGGTGGTTAAGAAAACGTGCTCGTTGCGAGCCTCGGCTATTTCTGGGAACGGGGGAGGAGAATATGGGGCGTTCTGTAGGATACGGTGTTTGTGATCGTGACGAAGTTGCCCTTCCAATCCGCCCAGGGGGAGCGGATATGGCAGGGGATGGCTTAAAGGGGGCCTGCGAACTTCGCGAATAGGATGCCATTGCTTTATCAATTTTGGTACTTTCCAGATGAGCCTCAATGCTATCTAGGTACGCTTATTGCAATTGGCACCAGGGAATACTTGAGTAGGCAGGAGAATTTCGATGAAGGATGAAACTTCAGGGCGTTGGAACTTGATTATAATGTGTTAAAGACTTACTTAGGGGATACTCGTCTCATACTCCCCGCCTGACGAACTTGGAAGTAGGAAAAAGGGAAGGGAGCACATATGATCCACGGATACCTGACATACCTACCTAGTACCTACCTAGGTAGGTGCTTCCCTTTTGCAGACAGATAGGATAAGGAGTGAAGTGGCAGGAGCCCAAACCTCTCCGGAAGGGGGGGAAGAGCTGTAAGGCTCTCAAGTGCAAGAGCTACTGGTGAATAAGCAGTAAAGTTGAAGCAACTACATCCCTTCGTCCTATGTGTCACCTACATTACTTACCATGTAGCATTCTATTCCCACTCCATGTACATGAATAATATGGAGATGGCCACAAAATCATCCACTTTGCCCATTAGTGGTAGGTTGGAAATATTCCTCGCAGAGGCACTGAAATTGGGTATACTTGGTGGATTTACCTGACAAAGTAGACCTTGCTTCACATAACTATCATGTCTCGGCTGCTTTCCCTTTCACCCATGTAGCGAACTCGCTCCTTTGTTTTCGAATATCGATAAATCCTGGACGACTTTCCAATAGGCGAAAAGGGTTTCCCACATAGTCCTTCTCAACCTCTCCACTACTGTTTTTGAATCCAGCTTCTCCTTCCTGCTCAATTTTCCCGGCCCAGACTCGCCACTGTATAGGTCGTAGCTGATTTGTTCCCGATACAAGTCCCAAGCAGATTAGGAAAGTTGCGACAATGGTCTCGATCGTAATGTCGATGGGAAGCGAGGAGGCGGTGCCTGATTGGACTGAGGCTAGAGAAGAAAGCGACGCAGCTCGGTGGGATTGAAGAGCAGAGTGTTCATGCGCCGAGTAGCAGCTGGAAATGAGGCGGGTTAGCAGCCAAGGCGGAATTCCCATCTGTAGTAGTATCAAGAGCAAGAAAAGTCTGCATACGCATGGGTTAACAGGACCAGCCCGAAAGCCGTGGTGCTCTTGGATATCCACGTCATTTTCTAATCGGTTTAAGATGCCGCCTATGGTGAGGCGGCTTTTGCGAAGGGTTGAGAGGTATGGTAATAGGAGCTACGCTTTTGATGTCATGGTTGACGAGCAGACAACATTGACATGGAGACGACTTCGGGGATTTACTTGAAGCTTGGTTAACTGCATATATCCTGCTTCACCGGGTTAGGTATAACAAATTAAAATGTTTTTCTCGATAGATTATTGGTAAATCCTAGATTATGCAAGCACTAGATTTACTTGTGGATCCTGACGTACCTAATACCTACTAAATGGGCACTGTGAGACAGCCCTAGGCAGCTGGTACCAACCCACACATATTACTGGGATAAATACCTCGAACCCTAGTCATATATACCCTAGCTAGTTTCCTTCCACAACGATTAGGTACTCAATGCAGACCCTCAGAATACCTAGACCTAAGCCACCAACGTGACTACGTACCTAGTTCTGTAGAGGGTCCGTATGGGAGGCACATACTGGCCTTGTGCGTAAAGCTGGAGCTGTGATTGGTGGTTCCACAAGTGGCTTTAGCGGGATTTATGCAGGTAATGTTACCCGTCATCGGAGCCCGCCTGTTGGTAGCAAAACTCCCCCGCAATTTTTAGCTCTTAAAACCAAGAGGGGCACTCTCTGGGGCACTCCACCTTCCACCATTCTCATCATCCGCCACCAACACAAGTCGACTAGCTAGCTCATCGTCGATCCACTTGAGCTATTCTATTTGAGGCTCCTAGATCATCGTCCTCTGCAATCTACAATCTACAATCTGCAACCTCGTTGTTAAGCGGGCACGCATCCACCAGTTTCATCACTCGTTGATTCTCGGCCCCGGAATCCCAACTCTCCACCATGCCTCGTGTAAGTTGCTGCGGGCTCAACCCTAAGCCTATTCCGAGTAAATAATATGCCATGCTGTGTCTAGATGCTTACAATTGACTATGTGCAGGCCAAGTACATCCTTCTCGACTGCGACAACACCCTCTGCTTGTCGGAGCGTCTGGCTTTTGAGGCCTGCACCGACTTGACTAACGAGGTCCTCGAGAAATGGGGCAAGTCCGAGCGCTACACTGTTGCGCAGCTTCTTGAGGATTTCGTCGGCCACAACTTCCGTGGCATGCTCGTTGGCCTTCAGAAGAAGCATGGCTTCACTATGACTCCTGAGGAGGTTGATACCTACGTCGACCGTGAGCTCGGTGCAGTCACCGCTAAGCTGAGCGAGAAGTGCACTTCGTGCCCTGGAGTGCCCGAGCAACTAGAGGCCCTCAAGCAGCAAGGCTACCCCATGTCCGTAGTCAGCACCTCTGCTAAGCCCCGTGTCGTCGCCTCTCTGAAGAAGACTGGCATCGACAAATACTTCACCGACGAGCACGTCTATAGTGCTGCTACCAGCCTAAACCCTCCTTCCAGCAAGCCCGACCCCGCTATCTACAACTATGCATGCCAGCAGCTGGGAGTGAAGAATTCTGAGTGCGTCACTGTCGAAGACAGCAAGAGTGGTGCTACTGCTGCCATGCGTGCGGGCATCCCTCTCATCGGCTACGTCGGTGTTTATGGTATCGAGGAGGGCCAGGAGAGGATGGAGCAGATGGCCACAATCCTCAAAGAGCAGTGCAACGCCAACGTCATCATGTACGACTGGAAGGAGTTCCCCGAGTGCCTGAAGAAGATCGAGGAGGGTTTGTAAGTCGTCTGCCAACACTGGTACCTATAGGGCCTTGGCCTTGACTGGTACCACGAGCAGGGCTGAAATAACGAGCGATGCACGTTAGGATTTACGAAGCCCCTCTGTCAGTTAGACTCTAGCTACCATGGCACGCGGTTAACCTAGAAGATCTGAAGACCTGAAGGCGAAGCTAGATGACTTACACCGTTGATCACATTCGGCCATAGAGAACGCCTAGACTAGAAAAACACAGATTTTACAGGCATACCACCTGAGAGCATGTATTGCATTTTTGTGGCAACTTCGTTCGATGCTCGACAGGTAAGCGTAGTATACGCCGTGTGCGCTCTCTAATGCGGCCAATTATAAACTGCGGCAATAATTCTGTCCTGCGGCCTGCAGGGTGTTTGCTTACATGTGCTGTGAGACATGCAATACTCGGCAGCTTGCATATGTGCGAACCGAACCGGACATCTGAACTGAGGGCCAACTCAAAAGCATCTCCCCTACTTTTGATCGCAGACTAAGTTCGTACTTCTCCAGGGTATCTAAAGCCATCTTGACGCTTAAACTTCCCGAAATCTGAGAT
Organism: Ustulina deusta; assembly: GCA_023159155.1. Taxonomy (NCBI): domain Eukaryota; kingdom Fungi; phylum Ascomycota; class Sordariomycetes; order Xylariales; family Xylariaceae; genus Ustulina; species Ustulina deusta. The sequence continues at coordinate 198,123 of JAJNNX010000004.1, read as the reverse complement.
CCTGGAAACACGAAGGTTTTGAAGGGCTGACTGATCCCACTGTTTCGCCTAACGCTGTGTGGTGTGATACCCTCCTGGGTAGGTACCTGGGGTCCGTTCTCCTAAGTCGAGTGCAAACTGGTCCAAGGCCTCTCCAGTCATCCTTGGAAAAGTGCTGAAATAAAAAAGACTAGAACTAATTCCTCTCCGGTGAAACTGCCTGTTTTCCAGTGCAGGTCTGAGGAAGGTGTTCGCTTCAGGGTGCTTCCCCATGGGCTTAGTATCCGGTTAGGACCTCTGGAGTCTGGGCCAGTCCACCCCAAGTATCCAATGCAGATAAAAAGGTAATGCAGAGGCATGCATGTGAGCAGGCCGAAATAAGTGAATGTATATCTCCATAGGTACTTAGTAGTAAAGCAAACTCGCCTGCCGGATCCCGCAACTGCTGACTTGTTCGCATCTCGCTGCAAGGTATATGGGAATTCATATCAGCAATTACGGGGAGCTTCGTGCATGTTAGGCTTCAGCGAGAAAAATCGAGTCGATTGGATGAGGACATGGCAGCCATGTCGAACAGACGAATTGTGATTTTTAGGTATATCATTAGGTGCTATCCTGACGGAGGCCCTCGGGTCGGAAAAAGATGGTGAATCAACATCCTCTGGCGGTGCTTACATTGTAGACAACTTGCACCCCCTCCTCGTAGATTTCTTAGTGGAACACAAGACAATTCGATTGGAGCATCGCCACGATCCGCAACTCGTATTCCTGCCCTCCAAGAACGGCGTGTGCACCTGATCAGAGACAGAGACGTCGACAACAGCGTACTTTGGTTCGCGCTGCGCAATGCATCGCCTCCGCTGCGCCGTTCAGAGCGAGGTGTGCAACCGGAGGTCTGCGCAATCACCCCCGATGCAGTCAGTGTTGTATCTACGGTTGTGTATCAGGACTAAATACCTAGAACAGAGAGATATCGTGCAAAATACGGTACCCGCCGCCAAGCTAAACCGACTAGCTCAGGCGGAGCATCTACTTAGTATATTTTCGAACCTAGTTCCCCGCAAGCGGCGCGCTCGATACCGATGAGATTCCTATATTTATGACACGATATATACTCACAACGGTAGTGTAGATCGGGACACATGGTGGGCCACTTAGTTATGACACGAGGCCGCTGCATGATTCTTTCGTGGTCTTCCCTCCCGTTTCTGGGATGATCTCCGGCTGAAGACCGGACACCATGCTCGCCGTGTCGTCGTGTGTGCCACACCTAGCTGTCATAAAAGACAATCATAAACCACTGCCTTGAGAAGTTGGACGACGGTACTGACTTAATGAGTAGCTGACAAACTGAGTGCATACAAAACAGAGATAACATCAGCGAGAACGCAAATTGGCGAGCTTCTGGAGTATAAGCAAAGCAAACGACGCACGATATCGCCACACTATTTAAATCATGGTGCACTATACTGTTGATCGCTACCTACACTACTTGTCCTCAGTCTAATACTATACCTACACTATTGATTTTCTGTTCTAGGACCTTGGCTAGAATCGGCATAAGGGGTACCTAGTATACCTAGTGTACATAATACACACCAAGAACCCTCTTCAAATTGTCTATGTCGGTGAAAACAAACCCGTCTGTCTGGCCAGCAATTACACGACAGCCAGCCACAACTGGAAAAATGACATGCGTTGGTTGATGCTACGTCAGGTCTCGCCTACCTACTAGCATGTGTGAGTACGCAGTACACTATTATAACATTGCATGATAATCTCCACAACCCTGTATGAAGAGCCAATGGGTGCCCATTTTTGCCCAGCTGCTCATTCGATTTCCTGTCTGATCGCGGACCATCACAACAAATACGGCTGAAATGGGGGCGCATAGTGTAAGTAGGCGGAGGCTTGGAAATGAAATTACGAACTCTCATGACGCAGGGTACGTCCATGGCATGCTGGCCACCCAAGTAAGCTAGTGTCGTGAACACGGGCGAAAAAAAAAAGGACCCCGCCAATGAGGACAACGGGACGTGGTCGTATTGGGCAAAGACACGATGGGCGCTTTGCTGAACCCCTGTCCGGCCAACGCTGGCTGCATGCGCTACTACCAGCCCAGTAAAAACCAAGCAGCCACTGCCCTGTGATGGCGATCATTTCTCTTTGTCCAGCTTCCCCGGACGGAAAGAAAAACCAGCAGGAATCTATGGGCGAACTAGGACTAATTCTGCGTAGTGCAGGTATACGCTAGACAACACCTGGGCGAGAGCTCTCCCTTTCCCTGCATGGCCAGGTAGCGCCTCTGCCCTGTATACATTGACGGCTAACGGGAGAGAGCAGGGAGACGAGGTACCAGTACTCCTGCGAGCGTTGCCGAGTTCCAGGATAGCACATGTTCATACAGTATAATTTCTGATGCTATATTCCCCTTTCTTGGTTATTTCGCCTCTGCTCGTCCCTTTTCCTCCCCCCTGATGCCCACTGTGTCTTTTAAATTGTAATTTTCCCTACACTCTCGCTCTTCTCAAGTCCTGGGTTTCTCTCTCGTTTTATAAAGGAATCTGAAAGAGCCTTCTTCCCTTTTATAATACCCAGATTCTCCATTTAGGGATAACTTCTTCACGACACTCGTTAAAAACACCATTAACTAAAACTTACGATTATATATATATATACCGTTATAATAGTCTAATTTTTGTCCCCAAAATGCGTTTCACTTCTTTCATCGTCGCCGGCCTCTTCGCCGTGGCTGCCAGCGCACAGTCCTCTACCACCACCGTAGCCTCGACCAGCGTCTCCAGCAGCGACCCGGCCCAGTCCTCTGCTTCCGAGATTGAGCAATGCCTCGCTCTGTGTGAGTTGAATACCTTCAGAAACCCCTGAGCATCCCTACTCCGAAAGACGGGATACAGGAGCCAGCACACATCGAAGAACTCATTAGGCCATGATCTAACACAGTATTGTTCGTTAGGCGATGACAGCGACACCAAGTGCCGCGCCAACTGCATCGCAGTGCCGAGCCCAGACAACGCGAGCGTGAACGCCACGACGGCTTGCGTCGCCGCCTGCCCCCAGGGCAACGGCACGGCCGCCGACAACCAGGCCTACGCTGACTGTGTCGACACCTGCATCGGCGAGTACTACTTCACGAGCACTGGCACGCCGAACCTAGCCACCAGCAAGGCCGGTAACGCCGACACCACCGCCTCCGTCACCGAAGTCGCGACGACCATCACCTCCGGCGGTTCAACCTTCGTCACCTCGGTCCCGCACACCGTGTCTGGTGCCTCAAGTAAGCCATCGAGCACATCTTCGTCCGACTCGGGCGCTGGCGTCTACGGCCCCATCGGAACCATCGGCACTGGACTGAGTCTCTTCGGCCTGCTTGCCGGCTTCATTGCTCTGTAGATTATACCTTACACCATTAACGTTTGCAACGCAAGATTTGTTCTGCATTAATAGGCGAGGGTGTTTAGGGTGTTGGCGGTAGCTTAATGGGACGAGGCATGCGCGCTTCTAGGTATGGTTTCCGGTCATGGAAGGAAGGTATTGAAGAGAAACGATGACGCCGAGTCGGCATGAGAGATGCATTGGTGATCCTAGGGTTAGGGGGGTGTGGTTGGGTTGTACAAAACATGTCAGCTTAATGAGAGCTAAAGAACGCGAGCTTTTATTGGCCGATATTTGAAGTCTTCGTTCATGATGTTTGAATCACATGATATCTATTGTCCTACTAACGTCGAATTCAGCCGTCCATCCGGCTCTATGTCTTCGCATTTGCCTTGGCGCTCGGCAGCGTCTCTGGGATGTCACTCAACCAGGGAATACCGAGATGTTTCATCTGTACCGCCAACTGAAACAGATAATCAAGGCTATTCGAGGGAAAACAAGGTTAGTTGCTCACATAAATGATGACATGGGATGATAAGGGATCTATTTCACCTACCTCTCACACATTGTCTTCGCCTTATGTACGTTGTCGCCCCATACGTAAACGCCGTGTCGGCGGACGAGGACAGCATACGTATCGGGATGCTTGTCCATGGCCTCCTCGAGGAACTCGGTAAGGTCCTCCTCGTGAGCCGTGTTCTCGATGACGGGGATGCGCAGCGTGTCGTGGTAGCCGAGGTTTCCCGACTTCTGGAACCCGCGGCCGAAGCCCTTGATCTGCTCGATGTTGTTGATCTCGAACACCTTGTCACGGCCCGGGCCCTGCGCCTCGAGCAGCAACGTCACGAGCACCGCCCACTGCGAGTGGGTGTGAATGCAGCATCCGGCCCCGCGCCGGGTGAAGGCGGCGAGGAACAGCGGGGTGCATTGCGAGGGCCTGCCGTGCGGCGGCGAGCGCACGTATGTCCGGTTCTTGAGGTCGGGCTGTTGCTGTTGAAGGGATAGGACGTAGAGATCATCCGCCTTCATCAACTCCTTCTGCACCCCCGACGGCGCGATGTATACCAAGTCTCTGGAGCAGGGAAATGTGAGATGGCTGAATTCATATAGAGGAGTGATAGGGGGTCAAAATAACATGACGTCAGACAAGAAAGAGAGCGTGAAAGCTATAACAAGCGTGTAGTGAGGTTATTATTATACTTCTTATGAGGGGAAGTGCTGAGTGAGGTAAGAAGTAGCGTCTCACCCATCTCGAATCGAACATCCGCCTCCTGTTCCGGTGACCCAGCCCAAGTTCCAAAACTTAGCACACAACGAAGGAATGAGATTTGCTGGGTGGTCCTGGTCTTCCGAGGTGACCAGATGGTTATTCTCGGGCGCCTGCTGGGCACTCATTGCGGTCACCTAGCACCCCACGTTGTGGCCGGGTACCGAAACTGTTGCTCGACAGGTTTCTTTTCTATCGAGGGCTAAAATCCCGGTGATTTAGCATTTGTTTGGGGCAAGAGTGCAATATCGGCTAGGACACCCGCAGCTGCGGAGAGGCGGAGAGAGCGGTGCTTGCAAATTGCCAGGGGCCGGAAAATCGGTTTGAGACACAGCCGCTTTTTTTGATGTTTGAAAACGCGATGAGGCTAAAGTCGATGGTGCCCGGCATGGACGCTGATTGACCCATTCTTGCTCACTTGTGCTTTGTTTCCCCACTTTCGCGCTACGACGTTCTATTTCTCCAAAATCGCACCACCTGTCTAAGACCTAGGTAGGTAAGTATTGTAGAGAGAGAGGAGAGAGATCTGCACACCCAATCATCGCTAAGCAAACATCACGTGCTGTTCTTGACCCGAGGGGTCGCTATACTTGTGTAAAGAGCGGTAGATGATGATGCTTTTTTGTATAAACTTATGGTTGGTTCTACCTAAGGTTTTACCATTGGTGTATAGAGGCTCAAAAGAGTACTGTCTACGTTTTTCTAAGGCCGAAGTATCTTTATTATACGAAGTATAATTTGTGCCCTAATTCATGAGTGAAAAATAAATAAAATTTACTTTCTAGGAGACCACCCGTTTTTTAATACAAAGGTTTTTTTTAATATAAAGGGTTTTTTTAATATAAAGGGGGGTTTTTTTTTGGCAATTTATTTAGTTATAAAACTGTACCATAGTGATTTGTATTTAGCTATGGGTCCCGAAGGACATGCATGGGTCTATGCCATAGTGGATTGTCTTTTTGCTATGGGTCCCGAAGGACATGGGTGCTTTACTTTACAGGGCCTATGAGTTCCATTCCCCCGCTCCACAGGTGCTTTACTTAAAGGGCCTATGAGTTCCATCCTCCAACCCTACAAAACCTGCTATTTATAACACTTTCTACAGTGAAGATATTTGAACCTCAACAAAAAATAGACGGGACTTTTCTCGAGTATAGGTAGCGCACCCACCACTTTAACTTCGGCTACATTTATGGATTACCGTGGTCCAACACCGGATCTACGCGTTCAACAAGACAAAGTCATAGAAAAAAACAAATACAATGCCATTTTAATACTTAATTACGCAAGCAAGACATATCTTTCTTTGTAGCTTTTGACACTATCCTACTAATGCGCTAGGTAATAATTGCCCCCCCTCTAAACTTCAAATGCGGACGCATGTTGGAGCTAACTCTGTTTGTTCAACAACTTGCCTGGCATCAAGACCTAGGTCCATCCTCATATGATTCAGCTCTAACAAGTCGCTTTGAGTAGTCCCCCGAAGCTCGGGTGGTAGATAGTCGGGCGTGGAACTACCTCCGAAGTCAACAACGACAGCATCGCCGTCGGAGTTAACGATAACATTATCACGCTTAACATCACCCCAGACGACATCGATGGCATGCAAATAGAGTTGATTCGATCTGTGCCGTCCACCCTGGTTTGAATTCTGGGGCGATTTTGCACCCCTCGTGCCTCTCTGTATCCAGGTGTGATTGAAATGTCATACCTTCTACGTAGCCTAAGAGTAGACCCATTAGAAACTTATCTTTGTTGTCATTCCACATAACTAGACTGGCCAGCCTCGAGGTTCGCATGGTTGCCGCATATGTTGACTCAGTTGCCATTCCTTCCTTGGTGCAGCGTTCGATCCATCCTCATAGACGGAAAGAGATTAGATAGGGCTGGGGTCATTGTTGCATGATGCTTTCAAACTCCCCCAGTATCAGGCTGGTAAGACAGTGTCGGGAGGCCCACGTAGACAACTTTTGCATTCTGTTATGCGCAACTCGTGCACCGGGTATGCCGTACCTCTGCAGATATGGACATTGGTTATAAAAACCAGTGTCCAAGTGTCATTGACTCACAAAAGGAATCACGTCAAAGGCTCCTTTCAGAGGATTTTGGGTATGTTATATTGAATTTATGGTGGAACACTTTTTAGTAAGCTTACAAAGGTTAAGCCAGTGATCAACCAATCAAAGATGTCAATCGGCGTGATAATTCAGTGGTTACTAGGGAGCCGTAAGTCATCATTATGCCGCGTCGCAAGAGAAGGCCCCAGAGTGCTAAAAATGCTGTTCTTGGCGAGTAGCGGTGCTCCGCCTGAACCCGTTGATGGAACCGATAGAAATCATAGAAGCTCTCGTCTCCAACTTTGGCCAATCAGAGTTTGTCAAAACTGTAAAGCTGCCGGCCTGGTGTACACTATAACATCCTGGCCTGCCCATGGTCCCGTACTAGTGTAGTGTACCTGCCTTCCGGGGGTCGAAGTGCCAGGCAGAGCCAGGCAGAGCGTACAGTTACACACAGTTTCCTCTGCCCAGGTACCTCCGGACTATGCCATGTACCGCCGAGATAGCGTACTGCCGCGGTCCCCAGTTGTACTCCCCCCAAAAGGCCACGTTGGTGTTCTACTAGAAGGAAAAAGGTTCTAGCAAGTTCGCGCAGATAATAAATTCCAATTGATCGTCTCCTTCCCTCCGTTCGATGTCTTTCTTTCTCTAGACTTTCGTGGAGAATTTCTTTTTCTTCGTCGTCAGCTCGGGGAGCCATCAATCATCGATTGCCATTATCCTCAACCTCACCTTCATTCTCATCCTCTTATCGTCATCGCCATCGTCATCGCCATCGCCATAGTCGTCGTTGTCTCGACATATCGCGTCGGCTGCAGTTGGTAGCTAGAAGCTCTCGTGTGGACAGCTGTCTCTTCCTTTGTCGCTTGGCTTCTTGATTTATTTTATCTTCCATTCACATTCGCAGCCATGCATCTGAACTCCGCTGTCGCTGCTGCCCTTCTGGCAGGCGGCGCCCAGGCCCATGGGTTCCACGGTAACCCTCACGGCTTCGTTGGTCAAGATCATATCCCCGGTGCTCCCCCCGCCGGCTCTTCGACCGCCTCTGTGTCGTACACCGTGCCTGCCGAGCTGCCCACATTCACCGTGAGTCTCTCCCGTCTCCAGCTTCCGAGTTCCGCGTGCCGGAGATGATCGCTCTTGCTGACGCTGTTCTCGCCACATAGCCTTCGACCATCAAAGCCGAGTTCATCGAGCAGTTCGGCGATGGCTGGGACTCCCGATGGAAAGCCTCCCACGCCAAAAAGGATACCAAGGGTTCGGAAGAGGAGTGGGCCTACGTTGGCGAGTGGGCGGTTGAAGAGCCTTATATCTATAACGGCCAGGTTGGCGACAAGTATCTAGTCGCCAAAAATGCTGCCGCGCACCACGCCATCTCCGCCAAGTTCCCAAAGAAGATTGACCCTAAGGGCAAGACTCTCGTGGTCCAATACGAGGTGAAGCTGCAGAGTACGTCCGCCCCTACCTTAGCACGCTCGTATGTAAGCTAATAACTGTTCAGAGGGTCTCGAATGTGGTGGCGCTTATATGAAGCTCTTGCGTGACAACAAGGCGCTTCACCAGGAGGAGTTCAGCAACGCTTCTCCTTACGTCATTATGTTCGGCCCTGACAAGTGCGGCCACACCAACAAAGTTCACTTCATCTTCAACCACAAGAACCCCAAGACTGGCGAATACGAGGAGAAGCATCTTTCTGGCCCTCCCCAGGCTAGCATTGACAAGATCTCCCATCTATACACCTTGATCGTCCAGCCTAACAATACTTTTACCTTGCAGAAGGATGGTGAGACCGTCCGAGACGGTAGCCTCCTTGAGCAATTCTCACCAGCTGTCAACCCTCCAAAGGAGATCGACGACCCTGATGATAGCAAGCCCGAGGACTGGGTTGACGAGGCCCGTATCCCTGACCCCGAGGCCAAGAAACCAGAGGACTGGGATGAGGATGCGCCATTTGAGATTGTCGACGAGGAGGCTACCCAACCCGAGGATTGGCTTGAGAATGAGGCCTCGACCGTCCCCGACCCGGAGGCTCAAAAGCCCGAGGATTGGGAGGACGAAGAGGATGGCGATTGGGTTGCTCCTATCGTGCCCAACCCCAAGTGCGCCGATGTTTCTGGCTGTGGTCCCTGGTCTAAGCCCATGAAGAACAACCCCGACTACAAGGGTCCTTGGACTGCGCCGTATATTGACAACCCTGCCTATAAGGGTGTTTGGGCTCCCCGCAAGATCGCGAACCCTGACTACTTCGAGGACAAGACTCCTGCTAACTTCGAACCTATTGGTGCTGTAAGTTGACCGCCTTGTCTTACTATAAAGGCTGCATTTCACTGACTGGTGATGAATTAGATCGGCTTTGAGCTTTGGACAATGCAAGCTGACGTTTCATTTGACAACATTTACATTGGCCACTCCGTTGATGACGCCAAGAAGTTGGCCGACGAGACCTACTTCGTCAAGTACCCCGTCGAGAAGGCTTTGGAGCAGGCCGAGAAGCCCAAGGAGGCTGCCAAGCCCAAGTCCCCATCTGACCTCAAGTTCCTCGACGACCCTGTAACCTATGTCAAAGAGAAGCTCGACCTCTTCCTGACGATTGCTGCCAAGGACCCCATTGAGGCTATCAAATTTGTCCCTGAGGTCCCCACTGCTATTGGTGGTCTGCTGGTCACCATCATCGCTCTTATTAGCATCTTCACGTCTGGAGGCAGTGCCCCAGCCCCTGCTAAGAAGGCGGCTGCTGACGCTAAGGAGAAGGCTAAAGACGTCAAGGACAAGGCTGCGGAGGCTGTTTCCACTGGTGCTGAAAATGTCAAGGGTGAGGCTAATAAGCGGGCTACGCGAAGCTCGTCGTAAAGAGCGAGTTGATATAGGGAGTTTTAGCAAGGCGTAAAAAGTGCACCCATTCGTGGTTATGGTTGGGCGGGAAAGGGCGACGACCTGTAATACTATGACACAAGTATAGGGTCTCTTCGATGCAGATAATATCGGTTACTTTGCATGGCGTATGTGTGTATTTTAGTCACTCCCAATCAATTGGTCAGTTTACATACGAGTAAAACACCACGGGCATATATTTGTCTGTAGGGTTATACTCTGAAATGCGAGTGAACTATGTCTAAAATCGTTCTCAGTTCCAGACTATATGCACCTTCTAGATTAGGCCACGTATTGTCGGGGACTCTACTGAGTCATTAGTCCTTTCAGCGTTTATTTCTACTTGAAATGGAATTCGTCGAGCATATGTTAGTACAGGACGTGGATTCAAAGCATACGTGGAAGACTAGATTGCCCATCGGAATTGAGTGATTGCACCTTGATAAGTTTGGGCTATGCGGTGGTGGTTAATAACTTACATGAGCTACATTACATAATGTAGAGGTAGGTAGTTAGTTGTACCATAAGTACCTACTTAGGTATGTACTTAATGAGCACCTACCTACATTACTTGGTACGCATCTACAACTAGTCTTTGCCGAAGGTTGTTGTAGTTTAGAAGCCACATTGTAGAGATGGGTTTAACTCGGCGGCTGGGCATACCTTTAAGGAACACCAAATGATTAATACTTATCGGCAGCTTCGATTACCTACCGAGGTAGTGTGGGTAGGCACTAATATGATCTAGATGGTTGTCGACGCAAAGGAGTCGTGTCGATGGCTTCATAATATGCTATATCTACCAATGTGTCCTGTTTCGTATGCTTATCGCTTGTGAAGCAATTTGGCGTCTACAATCAATCACACAAAGAGAAGGAAATGAGGTTCCTTCCGTTCACACTTGTCATCCATCCGTTCTCTATTGCAAATAAGCATGGGAACACGAGAGGGCTTTTTCTTTTTTTATTGTTTCTATTCCTCTCACTCTCTCCTCCCCTCTTCCATTCCAGACACCCGGGTATCAACGCTATCAATGACTGCTACTATCAAATCCACCCAACCGGGCGCCGTCCCTCCCAGACCTCACTACCCCTTAATGCAGCCTCATTATCCTGGAACGTAATGTAGACAGTAGATAGTAGCTGTCCAACAGCCACAAAATATAGGGCGTGTATTCCTGAGCACCAAACAAAAGAAAAGATAGTTCTTGACTCGAAGCGAGCCTGGCTTCAGCCCTACGCTTTCGCCTTCTGTTATTATATCGCGCCTTCAGACGACATCCCGACCTTACTCCCTCGGCTTCCTCGCGAAACCGTTCAACATCCTGAAACCCGCACCACAGCTTCTTCCCTCCTCAACGATGCCGTGCACGCCCTCGAGGCACTTACCCGCCTCTCGCACCTCAGCGGCGTCGAGCCAGAGCCGGCCCTCACCCGCTACCTTTTCCATCTCGCAGCGAAGGAGCCAGCGCTCCCACGCCCAACTTCCAACAAGCCCTGTGATGCTGGCAGCACCATCAGTCGAGCCCTGGACAATGGCCGCGATTTCACGGGTCCTTTCGATGCCATTGCTGTCACGCACGACGGGGAGGGGCTTTTCTCCGGCCGGGAGCTTAGTATGACCCATAGGAAGGCACATCCAAGCGCGGCGGACCTCGTCGAAGCCAGCTCTGCCCAGACGCCCCAGAAAGAGTCGGGTGGGGTTCGAGTCGTAGCCCAGCGTCTTGAGCGAGAAGCCGAACTCAACCGACTTGGCGAGGCCGAGCGGGCCTGCGTTCATGATATCTGAATCCATTACTGAAAACTCAAGGTAACCGCCGGGTTTCAGCACTCGCATCACTTCGCTCAGGCAGCTCTCCCACTCATCCTCACCGTTCTCACCAATAAATTTAAGAATAGAATGAAGATCACGTGCCGACACGAGGTCAAAGTACTCATCGGGGAAGGGCAGTCGTATGAGTCGTTCAACAGCGATCTGTCGGTGGTTAGGCGGGCCACGCATATTGCAATTTGACAGCTGGCGGATCGCCTTGGTGGTCACTGTATACACCTTCGTGTTGGGATATGTGATAGCACAATGCCAGGCCCAGTCGCACGTTGCCTGGCCACCAAGGTCGAGGATGCGTGCACGATCATGGGCGCCACCGATGCGAGAAAGTCTCGCTAGTTGCTTAGCTATTGGAGCGGAGAAGAGTCGTCCATTATTCAGAGCCTTGATTGCACTTACGTGCCAGTTGGCCGTAGCCATCTGGGTGAACGCTTCCTCCTCCTTTTCACGCTTCAATTTCTCTGGGTCATCAACGAGGACATCGTCACCGCGAACTACGTTAGCGCTCATGCGCTTTCGTGCGGATTGCGGCACTACTGATAATTGATACTTGCCGAGTAGCTGGTTGCGATGGGCCTCGCGTAAAGCAATGCGTTGCGCTTGAAGAGCCTCGAACCGTGGGAGACGGTGAACGAAGGTGTCTTGTTGGCCAGATCGAATGATGTAGTCCTGAAAGGCCCGGTAATATGCGGACTCTTTGCGTGCAAATTTGGATGGAAGAGTACGTGGAATGTTTGTCTTAACCACGATTTCCGAGAAGCGAACGGTCTTCTTTTTTTGCGTGACCGGGGATTCGTCGGATTCTGCCTCCGATTCCTTTGCCACATCCTTGAAATTGATCTCAATTGATTCTTGCTCTGACGGGGAATCTGACTGTGATTCTTCTTCTACATGAACTCCTTGCAGATAATGCTTCTGAGCCATAAGCCAAAGTTCCGTACGATCTAGGTTAGCGAGAGCCGCCGACTGCTGCTTCCTTGTGTACTCCGGGTCATACACTGTTACGATCTCCGTGACTACCAAGTTCTCATCCGGAGATGTAGGCTCGACCGCGGAAGTGGGCGACGTGACGGGGCTTCTTCGTTCAATGCGCCGTGCTGTTAAGGGATCCTCTGGAAGAGTGTTTTTGACTTCTACAACCTGCTCTAGAATAATCGGTCTGGCAGTGGGCATACCATCCGACATAGTGCCCCTGATTTCGATGACATGCTCAACTGGTGCCGAAGGAGTCGTATAATTGACTTGTTGCCTGGACTGAGGAGGCAGCGGAGGAAACACTGATTGAGTAGGCTCCAGCCATGGACAACGATAAAACTGTTCAGCAGTAGTCGAGGTAGGTGGTGCAATTTCTTCAGGAGTCTTGGAAGGCATATGCCAGGTGTGTCTTGCCCGTGGCGAAAGTCCGGAAAAGAAACCGCCCGGAGATGGAATTTCAAGTCTTGTCAACCCACTTAGAGGTTGTCGCCCTCCAGTTGTCAGCCTCAGAAACGGTCGAGGTGCGGCAGTGAACAATCGGCGAGTTTGCTGTGTCATTTCAGGTACCCTCTCCTCTGGAACTTCAATAACCTGCTCAGACTGATATTGCTCGTAGGTATCCTCACTTCCAGATAAGGCCTGTAGTGTTGCTAGAGCAGCCGGCTGTAGTTGAACACCGGACCAGTCGCCCAGAGGAACCTCGTCTGATTCCATAACTGGCGTTACTGGCGCGGACATGGCAGCCATCTGATCGGACGTGAAGCTACCATCTAGAGAAGGTGGTGCTGATATTGTTGGTACTTCTTGAGCTTGCTGTGATTGTAGGAAAGAAATTACTGCTGGAGACATCTCGACTTTGGAGGGTGGTGTTGGAGGTATGGGGGTGGTAAGTTTCCTCATATCTGGTCTTCCGGACCAGCTTTCCAGATTGGAATCCCGCTGAGTTGGGATAACTAAAGGTGGCAATCCACGATGAGATGATGAAGATGCTGTCCTCGAGTGCTTCCCGGGGGGAGCACTTGAGTTCTCGTGGCGCTTTTGTGATGAAGTTCTTGTCATCTTTTGTTGGGACTCCTCGTCATCTGATATATCATATATATCGTCAAATTCTGTGACATCAGTACTGACACTAGCCCGGTTCCATGGATTCGAGGATGTCGACGGTGAATTACTCTCGTCAAAAGATGCTGTCGAAGGAGAATCGGGTAGTATGGGTGCCGACATGAAGTGAAAACCACGCGGTGTGGGGAAGTGATCACTATGGGGTGATAGCCATTGTACTATCTTCTCATTTGGCGGGCGAGCCTGGATTCTGCGTTGGCGCTGCAAAGTCCGCCTCCGTTGTGAATCTTCAGGCTCTTCCATTATTGTATTAAGTGACCTTCCCGGCCTTCGGGCCAGCGAAGGCGACGGGGGTGGTTGATAGGTGCTCGACGGCAGAAGAAGTAACTCAGACATCTTGAGATATACGGTGGAAATTCCAATAGAGAACGCGATAGTGTTACGGTAATGAGAAAAATCTGGAAACAGTAACGAAGAGGACGTCCGGCGTCATAGAAAGTAAGGGACATAGAAAACACGTCCCCAACGACTGGAATGCTTCGGTCAACGAAGCGAGGTAGAAAATGAGGCAACCTACAGGAAGCTGGAAGAGAAGAGGACAGAAGAACCCCGGACCTACCAAGCGCTTGGGTACGGATAGTTTTATTCCTTGGGGGCTGTGAACCTCAAGCGGCTACGGTGCTGGGAACATTCTTCGAAGAAAAAGACCAGGCGCTTCAATCCAGCGAGGATAGGCGGAGTCACACAGAACACACATAACCTTGCATTACGACTGCAGGTTTGCCCAGAACGCACACTTGCGCGAACCCGATTTGGTATGAGGGCGTGAAAACCATGGAAGAAGAAGACTCGCGGTGTCGCTGACAGTCGATGGTCTACGATGAGATCGGGTAGACCACCGACAGCACAACCCAATCACGCCGGACCTGTCGGTCGGTCTGGAGGTTATCTTTAGAACCCATGTCAACACGACCAATCACGAGGCGAGCGTCAGGCGGTGGGGTGGGCGGGCGGTCGATGATTGGGGGCGACGTGCATGTTTCCAAGCCAATAGAGGAGCTGTGCTGTATCGGGCGCTTAATAGCCCAACGTCGCTCCGCGACTATAAGCACGATAATCCATGATTGGACACGCGACGTTCACGACGAGAAGACTCGAGGGAATAGGCATGTCCAACACCGGAACTGTCTGCGAAGGATACGTCATAGCCGGTTTGCTATTCCGTATATTGATTGTGCTGGCCTGACCAGGTCTGGGAGGTGGTCTGGAAGAAACAGCGCGCTTCGCCGGCGGCTCGCTGTGCAACTGTCACCCCGGCTGCAACCAGGTTATGGTTATAAGCTAGTCAGCATATCCATGTGCAGCCTAGAGGATCGGTTCTCGAGTTTGTCTGCTAGTCAAAGCATGACAGCCCATGTCCACGTGGGGTAGATGCGAAGCGCGTAGCAACTGACAGCCTCGATGGACGACAAGAGATGAGATGAGTTGAACAAAGAACGAGGGGGTGATGTCGATTAGAGACGCCGCCGCCGAAAGGTATATCAAGCCTATCATGCTTCTAGACCATTGACAAGCGGCAGAGAACCTCCAGGCTGGATGCACTGCAACAATACCAATAATACGAGATGCAATTCGGCGCTACTTGACATCTTCAAAGTTCATGCTAGGTGCTGTACCAAAATTCAAATGAGACGCCAATGAAGAAAATGTGACAGCCCTGATTCGGGCAACTGATAAGAAACCACCTAGGCACATATAGGCAGCCTTAGGCACTGGATGCTATAGCGACCGAATAGCAGCTATAGGTAGGAGCATAGAGCAAGTGGGGCGACTCCTTTCTTTGACATCGTGCTCGAACACGCGGTGCATTGGATCAATCTACCCCACCATCGTCAATGACCCCGCCATCTCTTCATGCCACCTTCAACGAGCAACCGAAAAAAACCCACCAACCTCGTGATAGCCTATTAATGCTAATGCAACCGCGAACGCGGCTGCCCAAACCCAAATCAAACTTCATAGCATCCTACACGTACAATTGATTGGGCCATGGCAGATACCGAGCAACCAGAAGTTGCGAGTGAAGCCCAGAGTCGCCGTGTCACCTATTGCGGCGGTAAGTCCACCCAACTAACATAACATACACATCTCTGCTCCGCGACCTGTAATGTGGGGAGAAGCTATACTAATAAACAACATCGGACCAGTTTGCACGCTACCCCCCGAGGTACGAGTTTCCTCGCTACTCTCAACGTCCAGCCACAGGACGCTACATCTGGACCAGACCGACCAGCGAACAAGACACAGGCTAACCATCTATTCACACTAGTACTGCGAATATGGCGGTACCGTCAAGAAATGCCAGGATTGGCTGCAGAAAGCGCACCCTGCTATGTATGAGAAGATATGGTCACCCGGTACGTGTTCTTCTCGTCGCGATGAACACCGAGATCGTCGAGGTGCGAATGGGGGGGGGGGGGGGCTCATGACGCTAACTGAACCAACCATGGGGCGTAGAAGCGCTAGAAGCTGCCACAGCATCGTTATCCGTCGAGGCCCAGAAGAGGGCCGCCAAAGACGCCCAAAAGAAGGCCGCCCAGGCTGAAAAGGCCGAACAAAAGCAAGCCGACAAGATAGCCAACAGCGTCATCACGATAAAGCGTGTCGAGAGGAATAAGAGGAAGTTTGTTACCGCGGTATCGGGCTTGGAGGCTTTCGGCCTCGATCTTAAGAAGGTCGCCAAGGAGTTTGGCAAGAAGTTTGCCACAGGGTCTTCGGTGACTAAGGTGCCTAGCGGCGGCGAAGAGATTGTCGTTCAGGGTGATGTGAGTGACGAGATTGAAGAGTTCCTCCTTGAAAAGTATAAGGAAATACCAGAGGACAACATTGAATTAGTAGACGACAAGAAGAAGAAATCATCGTGATTAATTCTTGACCACCTATAGTCACGCTGGGAACATCAGGATATTCGATCAATGCCAAAACGATAATTCTTAATCCCAAGCCAATATGATGTCGCCTAGCCGACGTGAAGCCCTGTGATCGTACCTGAACGCCGTGCGCCAATACCTTTCCGTGCACATACGGCCCACCGTTTACTTTCTAAGCCCGTTTCCTCAGCGTCCTCCCTGTTGTTGGTGCGGCCGGGGCAGCTTTTGCTGCCGAGGCCTTCTTAGTTGTAGCCGACTTGATCGTGTTCATCACGGTCCTTTTAGCAGCAGGGGCCGTCCTTGTGGTTCTCGAGGCGGTTGTCTTCTTAACCACAGTCGCTGTGCTCCCCTCACTTGACTCACTGGTCACGCTAACCTTCCGTTTGCCCCGAGTTGTAGTAGTAGATGGCGGCGGCGCTGCCGCTTTGCGTGTTCGGCCGGTCGCTGTCGTCGCGGTAGTTCCAGCACTGGAACTTGCTGTTGAGGAGGCGGTGGCTTTTCTCGCAGTGGTTGTTGGCCGCGTCGCCTTGGCTCTCTCCACTATACTTGAAAGAATATTGGAAGAAGCTTTGGTCGGTGGGGCTTTCATTGGTGATGCAGGTCGGCTGATCATAGATTTCGTAGGCGAAGCTGGTCGATCTCTAGGTAGAATGCGTGTATTCGATGACGTTGGGGACAGGACTTGTGATGCTGAGATGGGCGCCTTCGGCTGGATGGGCGCCCCCCGTAGTCTCTTCCTAGGGTTGTCTATAGCCTCGCCTTGGTTTTCTTTATCCGCGCCGGAAATCTCGGTGCTAAATGGTGTTAGCTTATGTGCGCAAAGGTCATATTGCAAGCCGCACCTCAACCGCTTGAGCCCACGAGTCGAGCTGGCCGTGGGCAGTGGCTTCCGGGCGATAGGCTTGGGCGATGTTCCATCCTTCGCTGGGACCGGTGGAGGCATGGCTACATACTGGGACCTGGGTGGGAGCCGAAGTTGTTGCGAATGAAGCGATCTTTTCGGGAGCTCATCCATCCTGAGCCTTCGTAATGTCGTCGGGATACGGTTGACGCGCATTTCTACGCGTGACCGCAGCTGTTGTGCCTGTATGTTGTACTGAGCTCTTAACCGCCGCGCGCGTTCGGTGACTGTCTCTACTATTAAACATCGCCCTCGGGAGACACCCCCATTCATGGATACGTACTTTCGAGCTGAAGGTTGTCAATCAATGCTTGCTTCTGAGCAAGCGTGATGCCTATCTTGCGCTTCTTGAGGATGGGACTCCTCTGCGGAGAAGTACTTGGCAGCGAGGGAGATTTGCGTTTTTGTGGTCGCACAGGAGCCATGATGACCGGTTCTAGACGGGTTGTGTATAGAGTTCGTTTGGATAGCCGTGTTCGCAGGTGGTGAATCAGTGTGAATGGTGTTCTGGAATTGAGCGGCAGATTGGATTTCAAGCGATGCGCGCAGGGTTGAGGAGCTGGATAGTCGTGTCTAGACTAGAGTCTTTTTGTTTACATTTAACAGCTACCCCGGTTTCTGGTGTCCAACCAAACGCGGAACTGCATCTGGCCCGAGCACTGGACCCACACACAAGTACCTACCTACTTACTTACTAAGGTTAGGTGTAAATGCCTGCCCGCGCCCAGACTATGTAGTACTAGTAGGTAATACGGCATTAGGTAGGTATCTGGGATACTGTACTTACCTACTTAGGTATGCCTGCAGTGAGCTCAAGGCTGCACTGACCTGACGTTGACAAGCTTCCAAGGTTCTCTATCACACTTCAACATCCACATAATTCCAGCCTCGTCCTTCACTCGTCATACCTTAGCAACGGGCACCCTTCTAGTGGTACTACTACCCACCCCGGCAGCTGACTGAGAAACTCTACATTGCGCCGGCCTATCACCACTCTCACTTCCTTTTCGCTTTCGCAACTACCATCCGAAACTACCTCACCGTCCATCTCCTACACCCCGATACACCCGACCCATCCTCGTTAAGATGCCGCTCCAGGCTGTCATGCTCGTAGTGGACAACTCGGAGAGCAGTCGAAATGGAGATTACACGCCATCTCGCTTTGACGCTCAAGTTGATGCGATAAATATTCTATTCGATAGTGTGACACAGGGAAACCCCGAATCGTCGGTTGGTTTGATGAGCATGGGTGGCAAAGGACCTGAGGTTCTCTCAACATTGACGACAGAACGGGGAAAGCTGTTGGAAGGTCTGCATCGCACCAAGAAGAAGATATCAGGCTCTTCGCATCTTGCCACGGGTATCCAAATCGCTAGCGTACGTCTCCATCCCGGCCATTTCCAGCAAAAGGCGGGGATTAGCTAACATTCGTGTTCATACAACAGCTTGCCCTGAAGCATCGGCAGAATAAGTCGCAACGTCAACGCATCATTGTATTTGTCTGCTCGCCTGTAGCTGACGACGAAAAGAAACTCATTTCTCTCGCGAAGAAGATGAAAAAGGGCAACATTGATATCGACTTCATCTTGTTCGGCGACTTGAACGATGACGCTGTACAGAAGAAACTTGAATCTTTTAACAACGTTGTGAAAGGCAATGATAACTCTCATCTTGTTGTCATCCCTCCAAGCGGTAAACTTCTCAGTGACCAGCTTCTTTCTACACCGATTCTACTTGGCGAGGGAGCAGCGGGCGGTTCTGGTAGCGGTGGGATGGCCGAAGCCGGTGGAGACTTTGGTGGTTTCGACTTCGACCCCAGTGCTGATCCGGAGCTGGCGCTCGCTCTACGTATGAGTATGGAAGAAGAGAATGCCCGACAGGCCAAAGCCGCCCAGGAAGAGGAGGCGGCAAAGAGCAAGTCGAACCTGGAAGACATCAAGGAAGAGGGCGAGAATCAGCCCTTGTTAAACGAGCGAGGCGAGGCAAGTGGCAGTGGATCTCAAGATAAGAAAGGCAAGGACGGTGGTGACAAGATGGACACATCATAATTGAATTAGCCTCACCTGTCAAATACTTAATGGCATGGGCCTCGGAGTCAGGAGTGTACACTACTAGATAGGGAACGTCAAATGCTAGGCTTAGAGGAAAATGTTGTCCTGGAACCACGGCCACGTGGCTATCTCTTCATTATTGATCGAACCAGCTGGTTGTCTGTCAATTGCAGACAGACGATTAACTCCTAAACGCCATGCCATGCAAAGAACCCCTGGGCTATAGCACACGCCTCACTCACGCCCTGTACTCAATTCTCCGGAGACTTGTGCCGGGAGGCAGAAGTCCATTACAGGTTCCGTCACCGAGCAGTGTTAATCTCTCTGATGTACGAATTCAGCTTCCTGTCGAAGGTATCGCAACGTATAGGCATCTCAAGTTGGTAAAAGGGGTTTTTGGTGACATAGTCGGCATAAAGATCATATACTTTGCGCATGGCAACATCCACGTTGGCCTGGAGAGTGTCGGTAAAGAGCAGGAACTTGGTGCCTGTCAAAGTGTTGAAACACTGTAACCGGAAGTTTTCAGACTCGAGTACCTCAAGACCAGAAGGCGGCTCAGGACGATTCAGTATGCTGTCCGTGGCAATTGAAGCAGCCTGCTGCGGCTGTGGTTTGGGTGGACACAAGCGGGTGGTGATGGCGTGGACTCTGAAAGTGAAAGGGTTAATTGCCGATGATCCAGTGGCAGCATAATGCCCCAGGGCTCTGAGAACGTGGACCGACTGGGACTCTTATAACTCACCCATGAAAAGTTCCAGCCAGGACAAGATAGTCATTTGTATTGAGCTGGTTGAGGCCGTCTCCGAAAGTGCGGTTGTAGACGAGACCCCCGGCCTTGTTAATGACAATAAGAGCTAGGATTCCCCTTTCAACGCAAGTATTAGCCGATGTTCATGTGCATTGAAGGCGTCAGGGCAACATACATGACGACGACTGCCGAGATCAAGACCAGTACTGGGGAACGGAGAATATAATCGTCTACTCTCACCCTTCGCTTGGTCATGTCTTATCTCGCAGAATTTACTGGTGAGGTAGGTATCCATGAGAACCTTAAGTTGGCTACCTATGCCGAAGTTTCCCCACATTTACCGCCCTGGGCACTAAGTTAGAGAGGTACGCACAGGCGGGTACCTGCTGGACTTCGGTAGGGAAGAGTGCTTGCAGGCAGGTATGCCAGTGCATTGCTTGCAGGGGACTACCGAATTCAACACCAACTCGCGTGCCCTTGAACTGTTGGGTCAGGGCCAAACCTCGGACAACATCTGGGCCAGACATCTGATATCCACGGCATCTGGTAGATTTATCACAAAGAGCTCGTCTCTCGCGCCAAAGCTGCACAGATACCGTTAAACAAGCCACATATATATCAATCGCACTATATCCGCATCTGTTCTTGGCTGGCAACTGCCGGGCGCATCGCTTGTTACTCGTGCCAAACCGCGACGCTTTCATCGCCGATCCCACTCGTTCCTCACATCGCAAATCCTCCCTGCCCTTCCACCGCCGACCCCGTTGCTCCAGAGCCCGGAGACGAATTAGCCGCCATGTCGCGCCCTGAAACAGAACAGTTTCATCAGACTTCGCGCGCCAAGGCCATAGCCGCCGGCAACGAAGAGGCGTCAACAACTATCAACCTTGGCGAGTTCCAGGACGTCGACACACTGACGCTGTCCGAGGCTGCGCTGGTCATCAATGCGCTCGTAGCGAAGCGACGGAACGACCGCAAGAATATCAACGAGACCGAGTATGCATGCCCAATTTCTCCATCTACCCCGGTGGCCTTCTGGCCTGGCCATCGATACGGGGAACTCTTTGTGGTTGGACACGGTAGCTAATATGTGCTTGTGGGCAGGATGTTGACCAAGACGGTCGACTACCTAGATGCATTTTCACGCTTCAAGAAGAAGGAGAACGTCGAGGCTGTCGAGCGACTGTTAAGCTCACATAAGGAATTTCACAAGTTCGAGCGCGCACAACTCGGTATGCGACTTTTCTCTTTCTGATGTCCTTGTCCACTGCAGAACTCACAATCAATTGATAGGCTCTCTGTGCTGCGAAACTGCTGAAGAGGCCAAGACGTTAATCCCGTCGCTCACCGACAAGATCAGTGACGAGGACTTGCAAGAGCTACTTGACGAGGTGAACAAGCTGATGCCGAACTGAGCCGAACTCTAGCTTCCCTGGTACTTGATCTTCATGTGGTCAGCCGCATTGATGATGATTTATACCAGTGGAGAATACGGAGTATCTACACCAATTCTGCGTATATGAGAGTTGCTCACTTAGAGCAACGAAGCCCCGTCTGCCCCCCATGCCTTGCCAGTCTCCTGCTTCTCTCTAAAACAATAGATTACGAGTGTGGTTTCCTGCACGGCGTTTTGCATTCACGATTGCTTTGTTGCATAAGCAGGGTTGCTTTT
Source organism: Ustulina deusta (assembly GCA_023159155.1). Lineage (NCBI taxonomy): Eukaryota > Fungi > Ascomycota > Sordariomycetes > Xylariales > Xylariaceae > Ustulina > Ustulina deusta. The sequence goes on along the minus strand of JAJNNX010000004.1, from coordinate 176,387 downwards.
CTTCTTGCCTCACGATTTGCATGAATGGCGTTGGGTATGTCTGCTACAGCTGGTGGGAAGAAAATACCTTGGTGAGAAATGTCTAGACTAATTTCCATCCTTTCCTCCCCTCTTTCTGCCCCTCTGTTATTTGATTTGTTTGTATACCCCATCAAAGGCAAAAAGGCAGGCAAAAAATAGGCGAGATGGGGAGCTATTTGAGATTCGGTTCTTGGACTCAAGAAGGAAGGGATAGAGGAAAGATTGTGGTCAAGTGCGAGAGAGGTTAAAGAGGCAACGCTTTTATTATAGAACATTCTCCTTGAGACTGGCCAACCTTCTCCCTACCTCCCTACCTACCTAGCCAGTTAATCACTCGTCTTCCACTCACAATGTGAGAAAAAGAGGGAGTCAACATGCAAGCTCCATGTACATGGTATCTTCTCACCCTTGCTCAGCAGTTTCCCCCCTTATAATGCAGTGACGCCTCGGCCTTGATGTTTATTATGGACTTTGCCTTGTTGCGTCATCCCTACAGATACGCCTACTGACCAAATCAACGAAAAGAAACTCGCCCTGTTCCCCTTGCAAACATTATCTTTTATGTCCCTCCCCTCCCTCTTCAGATGCGACCGTTGACACAGTCCCTCACGGCCCATACGCCCAACTATTAGCATATTGATTATTCCTCCGCTCGTCGTCCGTGGCATTCAACGTAGCGCGAGGTGTGCCCCGCGGAGCATTGGTCGAGCCACGGTAATTCTGACCACCGCCACGATCATGATGCTGGATGCCCATCTGCGTGCCGGGAAACCCGGGAGTCAACTGCGGCGGATGGACCCGCACGGCGGGCAAAGAGGGCCGTCTCGGTAGCGGGGGTGTTGTGTCCGGTGACAGCGCGCTCAGTGACCGCTGTATGCTAACATCGGGACGCTGCGGCTCGGCTGAGTCGAGTTCGGCGTGCATGGGTTCTGGCTCTGTTGGTTGTTGTATCTCGGCCGCGCTAGATTGCTGAGGAAGGTGTGCGTCTCTGGGAGGATATAGATGGCCGTATGGGGCGCGGATATCCGATGCTGATGGATGAATGTAAGTAAGCAATCATTGCTATCTATATCTCGAATCCCAACCCAACCCCCCCTCCCCTCCCCAAGACGGGAATCATGCCGTGGTGCCCAGTATGATGGGTGCTATGGGTATAAACATGTGAGAACATCAGTGAGACGTACCTGGAGGAGAGCCACGATCCTGGGCCCCGAACGCCGTACCTGTGGGATTCGCGCGCCTGCCCGTCGCGAACCCGAAGTCGAAGACCGTAGAAGGAGACGGAGGGATGGGGCTGACGCCTCGAACCGACGACATGCGCTTCGATAGGCGCCGGCGGCGCGCGAACCAGAAGAACACCACGAGCAACACTATGGCGCCCACCGCAGCGATGATGCTGACGCCCACGATGGCGGACTCGGAAAGAGCGTCACTGCTGCTGCTTTCGCCGTGCGAGGAGGCTGTCGGGACCGGTGCCGGGAGCGTCCTCGTGGCGCTGCCCGTTGTCGAACCAGAACCGGACCTGCTGACGACGCTGGTGGACAAGGTCGTGCTGCCCACGGTCGTAGAAGCCTCTACAGAGGTAGTAGAGGGACGCGACGGCTCCGCGGAAGAAGAAGACGTTTCCGGATCCTCGGTCGTGGTGGATGTGGATGTCTCGAGGCGCCTAGTCGAAAAATCTGGCAACGACACGGTTATCGTGGGTTGTTCCGTCGCAGTTGTTTTCCCATCGTCGCTGCCGTCGCCACCCTCCTCTTGGGCGGCTTCGCAGGGGTTGTCGAAATTGAGGAACGCGCACGGGTCTATTCCACAACATCCCTGGAAGTTGCCACAGTGGTAGAAGGCGCCGTGTTTACACATCTGTCTTTGGAAGATGGGCGCGAGGAGGACAGAGGCGAGCTCCATTTTTGGAAATCGTTCAGGCGGGGGATAGATTTTCGAGGTAGAAGAGAGGAGGGGGTAGTAGTGGGCGGGAGAGGGCGGCACACTTGGTAGATGGATCCCCTAGCTGGAGTCGTGGTCTCTCAGAGAGCGAAAGCTAGAGGAGAGGAGTGACTATGGAGGATTGGATAGATGAGAAGACAATGGGAACACGGAGTTACAGTTGCAAGGAAGCAATGGAAATTCGTTACCCCGGTAATTGCGAATGTCAAATGTGGTAACAATCTCGCCTTATGACTAGATGGGACTCCGAAGCAACGAGGCGAGGGTGAGGTTGACGAAGATGTAAATGCTGGGCAATATTCTCGGTAAGGCAAAAAAAAAAAAAAGGATCACGACAAAATCTCCCAGGCAATTTCGGCACAACTGAGATATGATATGATGCCGTGTCGTGATCCACGCCTGTTCGGGGTAAAGAGGTTTGGAATGGCTATTGTCCTCCTAAACAATACCGAAGCGCAAAGCAAGAGTACAATGGGTCAGAGAGGGAGGGACCAATACCACAAACCGTAAAATCAGCAAGTGAAGCAGACGAAAAAATTTTCCTGGGCTTAGACACACATCCAAACCCCCCGTCCCCTATTTATGGCGCTTCAGAGCACCTAGCGCAAGGCCAAAGGATACCGTGGCGAAAGCACGAAGCGCTTGGGAGACGAGTCCTGAGTTGTCCAACCAAGCTTCCATTCACCGCCGGAGAGGATCAGGCAAGAAGCACCTATTCCAAGACGGCGAAGGCGCCGGCATCCCGGGACAGCAACATGTCGTGACAGCAACAAGCGCTGTGTGGCAGCAAACGCCGAGCGCAGGAGAGCGACAGTGCTTGTTTGCTAGCCGGCAGATTTGCGTCCCAAAACCCGCCGGCTCGTCACGGTCCACTTCTGGACAAACGAGACTGGCTTCGACTGACTGACTGACTGACTGTGCGTCTAGATATATATATATATATATATGCCGTCGTAAATATAGATGCGGAGCTGTTGTGCCTTCGATACACAAGATGCTAAATTAGATGCCCCTTAGATGCCCCTTCGCGGCACGCACAGTGGGCGTCGCCATGTAATATTGAGCCTCATATATGCGACATTCCTCTTCCTCCTTTCTGTAAGGAATGGACTCGCTTCCTTGACTATACCAACTCGCTAGGTAATAGTGGAAACATCTTGCCATCAAGTATTCGGCGAAGCAATCCGCCATCTGTTCCGGAAAATTACAGAAGCTTGAAATTTAACATCAATCCACTTTGAGGGTTGTTTCATCACAGCATATCTGCCGTTATAAGAGGGCTGGGAGATTGTGTGGGGGTTATGTGCTACCGGCGTCCGGCTTGCTGGCACGACAATGGTGGCATACTCGGGATTGGGAGAGTCAATTCGTCAAGGCATACATACTAATCAGCAGGAAATAGGGGAAGTATCTCTCATAAGATACTGAATTTCATATGAACAAACGCTTCCGCTTCTCTATATCGGAAAGCTTAAGTACTCATAGCTAGAACGCCTACTAAACCAACTTCTCGAGTAATAACTTCGAGCCCATATTGCCCACAGGCTTTTCCTTCTTCGACCCAGCTTTCCTGCCTCTCTTTGCCGCTTTCTCGACTTCACCATTGGTTTTAACGGCTTCGCGGGCGGCCTTCTGGTCTGGTGTTTCCTCGGTTGCTGCCTTCTCGAGCTGCTTCTTGTGCTTCTTCAATATCTCGCGTAATTCACTCCCATGTGAGAAATCATCCGCCTCAAGGAGGTTGAGTACAACGAAAGAACTAGGCCCCGTAGCCCATGACATGATGTGCTCCTTAATGACTGGGTATAAAATATCGGCAAACCGGAGGGGTGGGTCACACGGGATGACTTTGCGTGAAGATTTGTCAAAGTGGCCACCGGATATCAGAGTCTTAAACATACGTCCACCGTGGGGGAATTTAGAGATATGGGGTGGGGAAGGGAATGTGGTTATAGCCTCATTTTCATCGTCACCCTTTTCAGACTCCGCATCTGGATCACCTCCTGCTGCGGATCCCACAGCTTTTAGTGCTTGGGACTTGTCCCCAACCCCGGAGAGAAGGGCCTCCGTCACCAACTGACACCCAAATGAGGTAGCTATTAGGTCTTCCGGCGAGGAAGCTATAGCAGCCAGTAATGACGGTGACAAGGCCGCAACTAATTCTTTTTGACGGGCCCCCGGGTCCTTTTTGCTAGTCGTTTTCCGGATCTCCCAGATCTCTTCTAGTAGTTGAAGATCACCTGCATGACTCCCATCGAAAAGCACTTTGCTCGCACCTTCAAGCAGATACCGTATTGTTAACTTGGCATTAGGGTCGTTGGCCAAAGTAACGATGTTGGAAACCTCATTTTGTTCCGACTTGCCAAGCAACTCGAGGATGATAGATTTTGACGTTAAAACCGTGTCGTCGATCGTGTCATAAGCGGTGAGTATGATGAGATGGCCGTGAGGGTCAGTCGACATGAGTTGAAACGTGTCCTTGTACGTTTTTAAGATCTGTTTTCGATCTTTGGCCGTGCCATATGTTAAAAGTAAGCATACCAGGCGAGCCCCGTATTTTGTGAAGGCCATGTTTTTGAGCAAATCGCCGTTCTCATCTTCCTTGATCATCTCCATGTATTCCTTGGCTTCCTCGGACCCCGCCTTCACATTAGTGTAATATTGGTACATGGCGTCATGGAGCATGGTGAAGCCGGTCATCTTTTTCTGAATCAGCTGGTTGGTCAAATCCAGCAGATATTTCATGATAGGCCCTCGTTTTCCTGGTTCTTTTTCCAAAATTACCGAAAGTTCGGCCGTCGGCGCAGCCTCTCCTTCTCCTGTCCCGTGGAAGAGGAAGGTATCCGGCCCATACCATTCCCGGAGTAAGATGGCCTTTTGTTCTTTAGACGCAACGCCTCGATATATATCGTCCAGGATCCACGAGGCCTCTGGATGATTGATCATTTTTCGTACCCGGCCATAGAACTCTGGAACGATCAAATCTCGGACTTCATTGTCACCTTCAACAATGAGCTTGCCTATCAAGAACTTCGCGTACCTGCTTTCTGCCAGCAGCGCATAGGTGCCCTGCAGTTCTTTCGCAATCATCTTCCTCCTCTCCGGTGTGGAATATTTGATGGCTGTCTGAACAACACGGACTGCATCGTGCTTGAGCACGAAATCTTTCATTCGGCCGGTGGTAATGGCGAAGAGCTCTTCGACAAGCTTGTGTCTTTCCTCCTTGGGTACATGAGACTTTCGGCGCAGTCTCTCCCATAGTTTCTTGGCTCTGTTCAGTTCGTCGGCTAGAGGCTTGTTCGCCTTCCGACCTTGGGCGAGTTGTTTCTGTTTCTGGTGGGATTCTCTCGATGTTTGGCCTGGCAGAGTGAGTGGAGAACAACAGGAAACCGCTGGAATTGGCAGACTCACCTCTTTCGAAGGCCTTGCCGGCCTGGTCGTCTCCACCTTGGGAGCGAGCAGGTCCATCGCTATTTCTCTGCGACTTCTTTCCATTCAATGGGGCGCCGCCCTCGTTGTCCTGGTCAGAATTATCGCCAAAGTCATCGCCGTCACTTATACTATCGTCCTCATCAGCGGGAGGTGGCGGAGGGCGCTTTTCGTATTTAGGCTTCTTGCTTTTCGCGTCCTTGCTACGATCAGGAAGTTTCCTCTTATTCCCTAGGTCGTTCTTTGGCGCCATGTTTGCTGATTTGGCTGAATTGACGGATTGCGAAATCTGAAACCCGAATCAAGCTCTTGCGGTCCGGACCAACAGACAAGCTGGAAATTTCCTCGGCGATGCGGCAGAATAAAAAATAATGGGCTTGGATTCTAGGCGGTGAAGTCCGCTCCAAGGTACTATAGACGCCCACCCCACTATCGATAACATTGATAAGGCGGTGATTGGAAGCATGCCCCCGCCAAATTATCTAGAAGCAATCTGGACCACCTAGGTTAGGTACTGTTACCTAAGTACCCAAGTGACCTACATGTACATATAGGTTAGATAGTCTTGCTTTGAAGGGCGTGTTTTTCAATTAGCATTACGCCTATCATTTCTACCACTTACGGCTTACGACTTTACCGAGATGGGAAGAGAAGAACAAATAGAAGAACGTGAAGTTCTCGAGTCGATATTTCCCGAAGAAATCACAGGTCCGTCCTTACACGAGGAGTACCCCGCTATGCGCACGCTCTAATGACCGGCCCTCGTTCGTCACAAAACAGATATTTCCGATACCGAGTATCGCATCGCCGTGAAACTAAACCCCCCGGACGATGATAATGGCGACGAGGAAGCTGAGCCGCCCACGCTGGTGCTCCACGTGCGGTATCCCGATGCGTACCCCGACGAGGCACCCGTCTTAGACTTGTCCCCGCTACCGAATGCGCCGCCGCACCCGCGATTCTCAGTGTCGGCCGACAAGGAGCGGCTTCTTAAGGGGATGGCGGACGCGATCCAGGAGAATCTTGGCATGGCCATGGTTTTCACGCTGGTGACGACGCTGACAGAGCTTGCCGAGCAGCTGATGACCGACCGCAAGGAGGCTGTGGAGCGCGAGAGGGAAGAGGTCTTGCTGGCGGCCGAGCGCGAGGAAAACAAGAAGTTCCACGGCACGCCCGTCACGCCCGAGACCTTTCTCAAGTGGCGCGACGACTTCATGCGCGAGATGGAAGAGCAGCGACAGCGGGCCGAGGAGGAACGCCTCGTCGAGCTCAAAAAGGCCAAGATCAAGGAGGCTCCAAGGCTTACGGGCAAGCAACTCTGGGAGCACGGTCTTGCTGGCAAGGGTGAAGAAGAAGATGATGAGCCGCCCACAGAGCAAGTGGAGAAGCTCAAGGTCGCGGCATAAGGATGAGACGGGCGGGAATGGACGCTGGTTCCCTGTTAGACAACCAGTTAAAAGAGACACCGGCGGGTCATTGGCATTTACACGGAGTTCTGGCGCATTGGAAGAACTAAAAAGGATCATCATATCTTGAAGCGCTTTGAGACGTCTATCTACCTTTCCTAACAATGGAATAAACCGCCTATTTTAGACTCCAGACTCCGGTATCATGCCAGATTGTCAATGCCCCAGGTGATTATGGTATCCGCTCGTCGTATTCCTCCTCATTGCATGCTATGGATGGAGATGCCCTATTCCTGCATCTCTTCATCGCTTTCTTCGTCCTCCCAACCGTCGTCGTCGTCATCATTGCCGCCTTCTTTTCCAGCTGGTGAGTCCCCAAGTTCCTTGCCAATCGCAGCAAGGAGTTCTTTGGCGTGGTCCCCTAACCGGTCGTCTTCGTATTCTTGTAATTTGTAGAGGTGAAGACACTGGTTCAGCCACACTCGACTGGATATCCACGAAGTCTTCCAGTCTTCCTCAGCTTTGTTTTCTTTTTGCTTCTCACCCATGACGTACAGACTCCAACCACCCAGATACCATACCTCCACGCTCTGATCATCCTCCCCCACGAGTCTTTCGAGTATCTCAATAGCATCTTGTTCCATTTCGACCTCCATGAGCAGCCGAGAAAGACCGACTCGGCTGGGGAAGTCAGGCACTGACGGGTCTTCGGGTGGCAAGTCTTTCCATAGTTCGAGACTCCTGTTTAGCGCCGCTTTAGCATCGTCGAACCTAGATTGTGAAATTCGGACATTGGCCAAGGTCTGCCATGTCTCAGCAAAGTCGGGCGCAACCATGGTAGCTTCGGTCGTAAGGGACTCGCAGCGCTGTTCGGCGTCCTCCTCCCACGATAGATCAGTCATGAAGACCTCAGCGACTGAGCATAGCGTCATGGCCAGCTTCTTTCGCAGCTCATCTAATAGCATCGTCTGTTCGTCGCTCTGCTTGCCCTTCCCTTTTGTGTTCTCGAGGGCCTGGATCCGCGTCCTCAGCGCCGCAGCTCCCTTCTCAAACCACCCAACACTATCCTTGCCACCCTCCTCACTCAGCTGCGCCAGAGTGAGGAACTTCTCAGGACCGCCACCCACGCTTTCGTCCTTCGCCCCATCTTCGTCGATCGCGACGGCGCGCAGGAGGTAAGCTCGCGCTGACTCGAAGTCGCCAAGCTCAAGATTGATCTGTCCGAGGAAATTTAATGCGGAGAGGGCATCGTCACTCCCAGGCGATGACCCTTCGAGGGCCTTCTCGGCGAGCGTGGCGGCGTCCTGCACATTGCCTTCTTGTAGTTGGAATTCGGCGGCCTTGACGAGAACTTGCGGGGACACGGGTTTATTAGAGCTGCCTGCAGCAGCGCGCGAAATGGCGCCTTTGCCCGACTTCTTCAATTTCTTATCTGGGCGCCGAGGTGCCATGGCAAAGAGACTTGTCGCAGACAAGGCGCCGGCAATTAATTAACGTCGTTGCAAACTGCCTCGTTGAATGAGACTCCTCAAGGTGGGCTATGCTCGAGTCTATGCGTATGCAGAAAACTTGTTATCGATAAGGCATTGACTTGGTCGGGTCGTGGGGTAGATACCACTAATTCATTGATAGCGGGGACATGTGGAGTGACGACATCTCGACCCCTCCTATCAAGATAGAATAGAGGCAAAGCAGTTAAGTAACTAAACCACAACGCAGAATCACCTCAATTACGTGTGTACCAAGCCTGCTCTAGATAAGCAATTATAATTTTATATTGGCTGATTTCATTTTATTTTTTTGATGGAAAACATTGCCATCTAGGCTCTCCATATCATATCGTTCGGGGCATACTCGTTACGCATTCTCTTTTCTGAGTCAAGTAGCAAATGCCCTTTCGCATCTTTGTTCGAGACAGTAGACAATGCTTTGCGATTGAGAGCCAAGGGATCGTTAAGGAAAATCCATGATCCATGAATGCCCTTGTTAGTAAACACGCCCAAGATCGAGAACTTAGAAGTCTATCTGGCAAAACAAGCACCCAAGAGTCCAATAATGTGTGTATAAAGACATCAAGAGGCTATGCTGTTATAGCACGGCTCTATATCATCACCAGCGATGTATTATTGGGGGGTTTTGGAATTTCACGCAATAATAATACAAATAATACGTCCATACCTTAACTTCTACCACAAGATCTAACACAGGGTCATCAAGGATAGCAATGCCATCATACTACCTACCACCCGACGTCATAACTCTCTATGCAATAGCTGACAACTGGCGGTATGATCCGAATTTAAACTCACATGAGTCCTCAAGAACTAACACGCCGCACGATGCACAGTCGTTGACTCGGTTAGTTTCCAACTCTTGCGTAGCAGCTCAAGACCCATTTTCAGAAATCGTAGAGCAGTTTGTGAACTGGTACCGCAAGTTCCAAAAAAAGAACTTGAACGAAATGGGCGCTCTCGAGCTCGAGGACGAGCTTTGGCGCCTTTTAGCCGACATAGACGACCTCTTCTTCTTCTTCTCAACCCTCACGAGAAAAGTTAGAAGGGCCATCGGGGTTGCGGAGACTCGTCCACTTCGTAGCCAGCGATGAAATTGACCAGAACGAGGATACCAGACTAGACGGCCTGTATAAGAAGAACTCGACATGACCTTACATAAAGATATGACTCAATAGAAAAGACGGCAACCGGTGGCATTTCGAGCATCTACTCTACATCCTCGTCCACGAGATGTGCCACGCATACCTCGAGATCTTCAGCGACCAGTGGCACCCAAAGCATTCCGAGTGGGTGGACGACTTCAAAGGGCATGGTGAGATGTTCTGGGTGCTGTTGCGCTTTGTTTCGGAAAAAATAGAGATGTTTACCCAGTCAGACGAATGGGGAGAGGAGTTGGAAAGCGGCGAGGACGATTGCTGGAGCCATACAAAGTCAAAGGGTGTACCCGGGTCTTGGGGTACACCTGAGAGGACTCTCATGGGCGGCTTTTAAGCTCTTGACGCATATATACGTATGTAGTTGATACACAACACACATGTCTTGCTTTTGCGTCGTGTTTCTTACTAACGGACGTTGCCATGGGATTTGTCTAACGTTCATTCGATGTCTCATGTTGGGGCGACCTAAGAGCGATGAATTGAGCCTCTAACAGTCACATACAAGCCTAGCAGCTATTTCACAGTGTTCTATGGTCTCCTTCCTAGTAACCCATTGGAGGAGGCTAGATTTAGAAGCCCAATTATATTCTAACAGTCGGGTTTGAAAGAAACAAAGAAAGAAATTATGCATTTATGGTATCTGTAAGGTAACCATATTTGTCCCGCATTGCAATGGAGAGGGCTTGCTCTTGCCTCAGACCTATATTATTACAACAAGCATGAAATACCAAAACATCCGAGGAGCCAGCTGTATTAGCACCCCATTATCACATAGCACAAAAGAAAAGTCTGTTTCAGATCAATCGTAGCAGGACAAATCAATCCACTGTGTAATGATTCCCGGTACAATAACACTCTACTACACCTGTACCAGATCTGTAACGGGAAGCTGACACGAAGAGTACCTAGATGTTGGCAGAGGAAAATATATCATAGGACGTGTGCGCCCAATAACATGCACTTTGCAGAGAAAGGCGAGCCAGCACGACTCTAGAAGGCCTTCGACTTGGAAAAAAAGGGGGCACTCTTCCAATAGAATACTCACTTGAATTTGTATCTACCGGCTCGACTATTGTAGTAATATCGAGGTCTGTTCTCATCTATGCATTATCATTACGTCCACGACCAACTCTTCCGCCGTGTGATTCTTTTGCCCGACCTAAATCCTTAAAGCCCACCAAAATAGTGGAACGAGCGCCAACGATGATGGTATAAAAAGAGGCAAGTGATCGATCTATATCATGGGAGCCCCAACCCATGAGAACCCGCAACCCGCGAAATGATGCATTCGAAATAACGAAGGGAGGAAAGAGGGACGAGGAATTACTGCGCTTCTTGAGCGTGAACCGACTGAGACGATTTTGGCCGCTCCACGGGGCCCAATTCAGCCCCTTGACCACTCTGTGCTCGCTTACGGCCTGGAATGAACCGCGCCAACCCCTCTCCGTGCGTAGTGGATTCCTGAGGCTCGGAGAATTTGGCGAAAAAGCCCTTCTTCTTCGGTTGTTGGTGGTTCTGCTTCTGGTCGTCGTTCAACCCGACATCCTCGAAACCCTCCTCGGCCGTAGGTAGCTCTCTCTCAAAAGAACGATGCCTCACAGAAGATCTAGGGATCCTGGCAAGCCCGGCAGAGTCGAGACTCTGTCGAGGAAAGTCGTGTGCAATGATAGGGGATTTCGCGCAAATATCCTTTACAGAAAATCGGATTAGCATGGCAAGGCAGTAGCGCCGATGGATAGAAGCGGTGCGTACAAATGATCGGCGGTAGGAATCGAAGGACTCGCGAGAAATAGAAAAGTGCTCGATGTCGCCGATGCTGCTGCGTGTGTCCATGGAAGTGCGCGAGTTTGCAGGCCGCCTCGGCCAGAGGCCCTTCTCATCTGTGGGAGAAGGCTAGAGAGTGATTGGTCAGCGAATACGGCATTTGAATGCCGAGGCGGGTGGAATGCCACTTACGGGCAGATAAACGCCACTGTCGTTGACGACTAGGAGCGAAACCAGTTAGCTGCGCTGATTTCATTTGCCGATGCGAAGGCGTGGTGCGCCGTGGCAGCCTCACCACTCATCTTGTAGTCGCCGGTATCGCGGCTCTTGCTGGAATGGATGCTCCATGCCGAGGAGGTCCTCGACCCGACTGTATCGACCCTCTCAAAGCCGCCGCAGGAGTCTCTGGGGATATCCGTGGCTGGGCGGGCATTCTCGTCGTTGGCGACGTCAGCGCCGGTGCTTAGGAGAGGGCGCTTAGCGAAGGGATTGCGAATCGGCATGATCGGATGGTCGGATGAGGGGCGGGGGAGTGGAAGCGTATTCCAAAAGGAAGGGTGTGGAGGAGGCGTGCTGTAGCGATACGACTTCTACTTGGTATAGGTAGTTTGAGAGCGGCTAAATCTCCGATCAATCTATGTCTTTATGTCTTGAAACAGTATTGATTCTTTGCGCAATATTGGGATGTCCAGGTCTATGAACAGAGGCGGACAACAAAGAAACAATCACACATCGGCAGAAGGACATTAAAAGTCTCCGGAACGGCGGGAGCACCAGCAGACAACTGAAATACCTAGCCTATCTAGATCTAGTACATGGATGGACCCTATATGCCGGGGTAAGCCCACCGACCGCGGCCCTGCGGTAGGTATGCTCTCCCAGTGTAAGTGCCGTAAATAGCTGTAGGATGGGCTGTGGGGCATTTCAAGTCGCCAGTCCATAGGTACCTACAGGTAGTACATGCCCGTCAGAGTACTAGTAATCCACTGCGGCGGTGTCTCGCGAAGGAGGAAACAGACGATCCTGGGCTGACGATCTGGTGGATGATTAACCCTCGTGGGTGGGTTGAGTCGGACTTTCGGGCGCTGGCAAACCTCGCGAGCTAGTGAAATTTTTTCTACAATCCCCGATACTTAGTTCCCATTTATTATTATCATTATTATTAAGTTATCATTATTATTATAATCATTATTGTCGCTCATCGTGTAAGTACATACTATTGCTTCTTGTTTTTTGCTCCTGCATGGATTAGTCTGCAAAACCAAGAATCAAGCGACGCTATCACATGTCGGGAAGAAGTCGGGTTCTAGTAAACACCTAACCTTGGCCAACAACGCACTACTGATCTAAAAATCGGGCTTCAAAAAGCAGTATACCGACAACAGTGAGTGTAGGCAGCGCAAGTCCCTGCATCCCAATCAGTCCCACCTAGTACTGGCCGATGGTAACCACCCGAGACCTGGTATTACCGACCTATCTGGTCAACTATCTCGCCGACGCATGATTGGCTGACGCTGTGTCAGCTCAACTCCCGTGACTGGGTCGATCTTCCTTCGCAGATCTACTAAACAACGGCTGCTCCGTTGGACTGCTTTCCTGCAGTCGCCCGCCGTACCTGGTGTCATCATTATGTCATATGAAATGATTGTGCCTTGACTACAGTATTGTGGTTCGAGCTATTATCCTAAGTTTTAGTTCGTTGTAGTGTAATATAAACAGTGCCTCCGTGCCTGCATGCTAATAGGAGGAAAGATCGCCCAAGCAGACCAATAGCGCTCTCAGGAATCGAACCCAACTCACCAAACACTTAAGTCAGTAGTAGGTACACCAAATGTCCTACAGAGAGCCTACCTACATCGGTTGCTTTTTTTCTGTACAGTACGGTAGGTACCTACTAGGTACATGTAGTGAAAGAGACCCCAAAACAGAAGTACTGAGGTTACTACTTGGACTGACAATTCCAATTTCCAGTGAGCTAGCTTGTGGGGACATATCCTCCTATGACCCAAAAGAGCTCGGAAAACGATCATGATTGGCCCATTGGCCTGTCATCATTGGTCTCTGAGAATTGCCAACCAAAGAACAAAGATATATCCAACTGCGTTTCACGTTAGCTACCTGTCAACATGGTAGGGGGCTTTGCACACAATAAGACAGGTTGTTCTACGTATCCTTTATCTTCTGATTCTACCCTGTCTCCTATATGAAATTGAATCAACCGACAGAAATATGGACCCTTTCCAAGATGTTTCGGAAAACTACGAGGTGAAGATCAGCCTGTAGGAAGAATGGATACAAAATATCCTGACCCGGTTGAAGATTCTTGCCGAATGGGTTGTCCGATGCTTGAGGTGTAGGGGCATAACATCGAGACAATCCCGAAGGCGATCGACAGGATGGAGTCTTTTTGTTCGAATTTTATATGCGTCAATTTTTGTGTGCTAGTTTAATTTTAGAAATAGGGACCTAACTCCTCCCGACAAGAGACCGTTCTGGTCGGAGCTTATGGCATGGAGCCTAAGCGCGGCAGCAACAGACCTCCACCATTCAGCATATCTATCACATCAAAGTTATAAACCCAAAGACGACCCAGGCAATCAATACCGTTTGGGACTCTATTGAGCATCCCGGTGGTGATGGTCCCTTCGTCGACCGAAATATGAACGATGTAACACGGTTTTGCTGTATGCGCTATGGATCACTCCGGTTTTGCTTCTCCCAGGCCAGTTTTTCACCTAAGTCCCTCCTCACACTCGGCTATTCAAGGAGGTAGCTCGTGATCGACGGTATTTGAACGATGCCAGTTGAGGTTGACTGAGTCTGCGGGAATTGGTTTTAATTGAACACGACCGTCTTGTGGCCATTGAGAAAGACTCTTTTCTCGCTCCACCACTTAACTGCCGCCGCCAGCACTTGGCTCTCCACGTTACTGCCTTCTTCTACGAGCTCCTTCGGGCTCATCGCACTGTTATAACACTGGAGTCAATAATGTCTACTTATAGTAAGAATTACTCAGGGTTTCGGGAGCATGCAGGAGGAGCAGGAGCAGAAAATGCCCGTTAAGGCAATTTAGGGCTCTGAGACATGCCAAAAGGGGGAATAAAAGACTCCAGGGGACTAACTGGTCCACACGTGCGACCCTCTGCTCAATGATGGGACCTTCGTCTAAGTCGGCCGTAACGAAGTGCGCTGTCGCACCGATGATTTTGACACCTCTTTCGAAGGCCTGATGGTATGGCTTGGCTCCCTTGAACGACGGCAAGAAACTGTGATGGATGTTGATTATTTTCCCGCTCATTGCTTCGCACAGGCCAGGGCTGAGCACCTGCATGTACCGAGCCAATACCACAAGTTCGACGTTATTCTTCTTGATGAGATCCAGAATCTGCTTCTCCTGTTCCAGCTTCGTGTCCTTGGTGACAGGTAGATGGTGAAACTCGATACCGTAGCTCTCGGCGAGAGCGCGGTAATCAGGGTGGTTGGACACAACCAAGGGGATTTCAATGCCGAGCTGATTGTTTTTGGTCCTGAATAGAAGGTCGTTCAGGCAATGCCCGATCTTAGAGACCATGATCAAAACCCTCGGCTTTTGGCTGGCTGGTCGCAAGTCATAATGGTCCATCTGCAGTTCTGCTGACAACTTTTCAATAGGCTGCTTGAGGCTCTCCGTAGAGGCAGCATGTCCAAAGTGCACTCTCATAAAAAACTTTTGGGACGTTCGATCCGAGAATTGCTGGAGGTCCAGGATATTTAATCCATGACTCGCCAGCAGCCCGGTAACGGCGTGGACAATGCCAGGCTTGTCTGGGCACGATAATGTGAGAATATGGTTATCATTGGTAGACATTTTGATGATTGGCGTGAGGAAACAAAGCAATGTGAACACCTCTTGAAGGTTTCTGGTGTGACTAGCTGGCCTTAAGATGGATGGGATAATCTATAGAGGTTTTCACCTACCACCGGCCGCCTTTCGGCTTCTGTATTAGTGCATGAGCCTGCTATCTTTATGTCATTATCGAATTGTGCGGCAAGAAACACATCATCAGCTACCTCTGCCTACATCAATTGGTGGCAATTGACCTAACGTAATACCTCGTGCATTTCCGAACCTAATTTGACTCCCTTGGTAGCGTCGGAAGAATTACCATCGCCCTTCCATCTGCCAATCGTAGGTAAGCGAAGGCAAACGTGGACGGATAACTTTTACCTCCCACGAGAACCCCCATTCAAGCCTAGGATCGTCTGGGCAACTGTAAGGTAGGTAGTATCACTGAATCCGCCCGCAATATGGATATTCGCAGCAGAATCTCGCATGTTATTATTAGCTTGGACCAAACTGTGCCATTGTACGGTGGGACTGAATGGTTGCCACGTAATCAACCGTATTGTAGCAGGACTCGAGATGCTTTTTTCAACTCGATAGACCTAGAACATCTCTATAGAATGAGTACCCGGAGCAATGGCAGCCTTCAAACGATTTCTCTGCATTATATATGCATTATAGCCGACGGGAACGGCACTTCTAGCGCTCCCGAAAAGAATGCGGGGAGAGAGGATTGAATGGCGCCATACTAGTTCGGACAGCTGAGAAAAAAAAGCTTACGTACTGATTGCCGTACCGGCCATGGTGCATAGTATGGCCGGGTACATTGGGGAATTCAGCCGGCAATTGTACGAACCCGCAAAGGAGCCGGGTGCGTGGGCTTATTGCAAAAGTACGCCTACGTACGTCCTACTTATATACCCATACGAGTCCAGGTGTTGGCTTCCGACTGATGGCAATCCAATTATAGAAGAAGAATTCAATTCGGCGGCGGATCCAGCACAATGTCCACGTAGGCGATCATCGGGACAGCTCGCTCAATGTCGTGGGTCAATCTTCCCCAGAAGCAATACCTACGGACATGGCCGCCAGGTGTACATAGTATCCATTCGTATCTCGGGAGCAGACGAGAAAACAAAGAACAACGGTCAGCGGGGCTTGCAAGGGGTATGGCCACAACACTGGAAAACATGGAGAGAGCGGGTAAAAATCAGCGTTCCACGGATTTCGCAAAGGCTACCAGGTTCGGCGGTGCCTTGCCACTTGGAGGCCAATGGACTGGCTCCAAGCACGCCAGCTCTGTCATCCCGTCGGCGACCTGCAGCGCTCGTGTTCGTGCAGATGCAGCTAATTGGTGTAACATCGTGGACTGTCTTGCAGCACTATTCACAGGGATGCAGCTACTACTTTTGGCAGCCAGTTGGTTGACCGCTTGCTGCGAGCAGCAAAATCAAATACCTGCCGGTTTCTGGCCCGCGTTGGCTGTAGCCAAGTGTCTAGAACAGACCCCAGCGTCGCAACCGGATCCTCATTTGGCCCAGTTGTTGTCGCGAGAAGTGTCGGCCACGTTGAAAGGATGAGCTCATCGCACCACGAGTCTGGCGCAATGGACTAGTGCACTACACTATTAGATGGCTCCTTGCAATCAACCGTTCAACGCTTGCTTGGCATGTTACGAAAATAGACGGAGAGAGAGGATGTTTGGAAAAGATCCCATTATATCTTTCTATGTATGCACTGCGAGTATCCGTGGTCCACGTTATATCACCAACACCTGGCAAAGTTTGTGCTTTTGTTTGGCTGCTTAGCAGAGACGGGAGGGGCGAGTGAGTACGGCTGCTATTTTGACGTCAATTTCCATCCCGTGACCGTTGTTTGCTTGTCTTGCATTGTTTTCTCAGCTCTGCGGTTGGGGAGGGTGTCTTCGGTCCAGGAACCTGACGCACGTTTCCGGCTATTTCCAATATCCATTGTAACTGCAACCCATTCGCATTCTAGATCTTGAACATGGCGCGTCTTGGCAATTAATATATGTACTCATCCTCGCAGCTCAGGCACACGGTATCAACCGGCAGACCCGCGTGGCGTGCGTGTTAGTCAAGGACCCCGATCCCCAAGACAAAGAGAACCATGGCTACTCGTGCAGCTTGCCTGGCGAGATATATAATGTGACCATCTCGCACCACACGGCTCGTGTGCTAATGAACTTATTATCTCCATTAGCGTCCCGTCATATTGGATTCCTGTCTCCTGGGTAACCCCCCCGGGCCTGATCGACCCTAGTAGATCGCCTTTCACTTTCAGCTTCCAGCCTTACTTCAACCAGCTGTTGGGTATCTATCGTGGCCAGGACTGTGGCGTTTAGTCTGTGTACAGACGGCGTCGAGAGTGTTGCACGCCGACGAAGCTCGTATCGCAACAGGAATACATCACCCGTACCTGGCTTGGCTTACGCACCTGTGCGACCTTCAGATTCGTAAAACGGTCCTAGGTATTCTTCTGCTCGATCTACGGGACTGCTAGGTAGCACTAGGATCTGTACCTAGCTACCCATTGGGACGGTCCGTGCTTGCTCCCTTGCTTGAACGAGAACATAGGGCTCGGCCGGCAGTGGCGACCATACTTTCGCGCCTTCAAAACTACCTTACGGCAGCACTTTCGACTCCGGTCATCAGCTCAGTCTCTCTCAGCAGCTATTTCCTGTCAGGAGTTCGCTCTTATTTCGATCCTTCGGCCGGTCTCGAGTCTACCCCTCCAAAATACAACATTCGTTCTTTGCGTTGGATACCTCTACGGCATCAACTAGCCCTAGCATTTCAAAATGGGAATTCAGTTCTTCAATAATTGGGAGTTATGGGAGAAGTTGACTTTTGTAAGTTTTTCCGTCGCCATACAACCTCCGATCTCGAGCTGACACAGACAAGGTGTTAGCCGCAGGCATCGTTGCCGTGTTCTTTATAGGGTGGATTAAGCTGTGGTGGATGCAGAGGCTGCTTAAGAAACATACCTTGCTCGACGAAGAAAAACGGGCCCGACATATGGAACTGCGCAAGACCGGCCTTCCTGCCGGGAGACGAGCGGACATCCCTTTCGGTGTGCGCGCCATCCAGAGCGGTATAGAAGTTGAGGGCATCTGGATTTCTCGCCCCGCGACACCAATAGAAATACGTAGCTCCAGCAAGGCTTCCTCCACGACCCTTGATATTGGCAGCGAATTGAGACCTCAGGATAAGGGGAAGGCCGTCCTAGGCAGCGGTGTAAGGCCGGCCACGACCTTCATCGAAGTCGAACCCACCCCGAAACCAAGCCCCCGCCTTAGCCCGACAGGTAGTTACTTCGACCAAAGCATTCGTCAAGACATCAGCAGAGCACCGTCGCCAGGGCCGCACACAGCATACGTACAGCCGTACTTTTCACAACGTCCGACGAATGATAACGCACATATCGCCCGACAGCTCCGTACAACAGCTCAACCAGACGGCGTGGCAGCTCGACATTACGTCGAAACCTATATTCCTACGTCTTCGTCCTCCAGTATAAACTCTTCCCTGTCTCCGCGCGTTAGGCCAGCAGTAGATCGCATGTCAATCTCATCCGAGGAAGGTCTGGGGTTTTCTGTCCCGCGCCATCCGGCAGATGTCCGCGGCAGGCCCTCGACCCATTACCGGGGCCCCTTCGAGGATTCTGAGTCTCCACCCTCGGCCGAGTCGTCTAGGACTCAGAGTAAATACTGCTCAAGAGTCCGGGCAGAGACGAGGGGTGACCCGTTTGAAAGTCCAGAAACCGACAGAGTCTCAAGCTCTCCTCCTCAATCAGCTTCACGACCGTTTTTGGCGTCCACACGGCCGACTCCCATACGTACGTACACCGACCAACGTGAAAACATGTCATCAAGGGTAGTGAATGCGGGCTTTGAAATATTACCAGCTGGAACCTTCGGCCGGCTGAGCGGCGACGGTCGGCCATTGGATGACAATTACCCGGGGCTTGCCAAATAAACCCGACACTTTTGACTTCTGCCAATACTAGGATTTGCGGGCTGCGAGAAACGCATACTAGTGTTTACACGAATTAAAGAAACAATCATCGGGATTACGTGACCCGCTTCCCAGGGGCAACACGGGGGGTGAGGCTCTTGAGATGACCACGACTGCGCGACCACTTGGTCGAGGCTTTCTTTCATAGGTCTATTTATTAGTTACTCGGAGAGAAAAGACGCGAATGTACATAGAGAAAGAATCTGACTCGGACGTAAGTAAATACCTACTCGGACCAACTGGATTGTATTGCATCGGGAAGGATAAAGGCGGATTAGAGGGGTTGAATAATACCTAATGACCGAAACGTATTACAAAAAGAAAAAAAAAAGAACAGAGAGAGCATTTGCCCCTAATGCTTACCAATTCATGCATGCCGTGCAACGCCCGTCTAACAGTTTTCGCCAAGTCGCTTTTGAGTGGCTTGGCAGAGTAGGTATGCGTACGACCCGATGTACCTAGATAAGTACCTACATAGGTAGAGATAGAGAGCGGGATTCACGGTTTTCTTTTTCTTTTTTCTCGGTTGTTACATCCCTACCGTAATGTGATGGATGTTCTCACGATTCTTAACTTATTTGATCTTTTATGCTGAGAGCTGAAAGAATGAGAGGTGAGATACAAAATGTCGGGCTGATCTCATCGGGGTTTAGCCCCTGAGGACCTGTAATGTAATCATATTGAAATTTTCTAAGCTTATCTACCTAGACTTCGGGTAGAGGTTCTAGGTTTTACCACTTTCCTAGCGCACGACAGGCAGGCGACTCCTAAGCACATACTTAATGCATGATTTATGCAGAGGGAAACGGTCGGCAAAACGGCTTCTTTTTACCGTTAACGTGAGGCACATGGATAGGGCCAGGTCCTAGCGCCACGCGACGAGCTGATCGCGAAGTAGCTGAATCTAGTGGCTAGAAAGGCCTGGCAGGACCCTGAGGCTGAAAGCAAGTTGGTGATGACTTCTTATAAGTAAGTATGAGTTACATATGGATCAGAAACAGGCGGGAAGCGTTTTCTATCCAAGTGAAAAGTTTCAAATGCGTCATTGCACTAGGTACTACTACTCTTAACTTTTGCAGCTACGGATTTGTGTAAAGGCTAGATAGGTGTTGTGTTAGGGATATTCCGCAGCTATTCAACCTTTTAGTGAAGGTTCTCTCAACCGTATGCCTCCCTCGCGCCTGAAAGCGGGAATCAGATGCACGTAGTTAAATTCAGAGTCGGGCACCTTGAGTACAAGCTAGTTCTCATTCCCAGAAAGACAGCGTGCAGCGGAATTTCCTCTTTGCCTCGCGCCATTAGTCTCATTTGGCAGCAAAATGCACCTTCTAGCCGTTCTTCGTCACTTACACGATACCTTCAGACCCGATAGTAAATACCAGGCCATGTATCACCCCTCTTTCCAATTATGCCTCAAAATTAACAGAAAGACTTGCCTTTCATCATGTCATTGTAGAAACTCACTTTCTACCCATGCCTGGGTACATAAAACCCGCCATATTCTCCATCTCTTCTTCGTTCACTTCCTCTCCATCTTTTCTACTACCACCATCGTTTGTATTATTAGATCTATCGTCATCTTCAACCCTGCAAGGGTGCACTAGTTGACTCTCTAACACATTGAACCCATGGTCCAACAGCAGCACTTCCCAATCGCAGAACCAACTCATCGTCTACACTGCCATTTACTCTTCTATTCTGCTTTAATAACGCCTCCTTTCTTTTGCTTCGTATTTCATCTGTTGAATGCCAGTTGTATATACTCGCCTGTGTTGATACACCCCCATCTCGGAACGACCTACTTTGAGGTGTCACCGGTCTTGGGCAACCTTTGACTTTGGTAGTCGATGTTTTATTACACATTCGTAGGAACGATTTGGGGCACACATGGGAGGGTGGAGAAGTACATTGGACATGCTGGAGGCCACGCCAGAGCAGGACACCTATGTTCTGTATATCGGTGGCAACTGTACTTCAGATTTGGACGGAATCAAATCATTGATGCTTCATCCCCCGACCGCCCGAACCTACCTGTGTATGTCTGTGTTGCCTGTCTTTTTTTGTACGTGCAGTAAACGTCGTGAGTGAGCAGATGATTTTGACATGGTTCCTTGGGTATGTAGCAGGGTGGCTTTGCGATCTAACGTGGCCGATAAAATGTAAAAGAATTAAAGCTATTAAAAAAGAAACATGAAGTACATATTAACGCAGACGTGACATGTGTCTCGGTATTGTAGCAGCCATAGTTGACGAGCGCAGCTATTAACCTACTGGGGTCGCAGACGTGGGAGTAAAGTGATGGGTTGGAATCACCTCATATAAGGCCTCAGTTTTCCCTTAGGTACTTGTCATCATCGGCCTGTGGTGCAAAGCACCCATGTCCTTCGGGACCCATAGAAAAGACAAATCACTATGGCACAGGAGCGGTGGTGATTTGGGAATGGGAAAGAATATGCAACTTATGGGAATGGAACGGGGCTTTTATAGATGGGTGACGACTAGAAGGCTATCTAGGTACAACAGAAAGGCACGGAGGAGTACCCGTATGGACTCTACTTCCGTTACACAATTTATACGTAGCATTATAATTCTTAGACCTTTGTAGGTATCATACTTACCTGGTTCTGTCGAACACTACGCACCAGTATGAATAAGATCTTGTACTAGTACGGCCGCGAAATCCGCACTAGCACGACCTCCGACCAGTTCGAACCAGAACCAGTACAGATTTAAACTACGGACCAGTACGGCCGTGGACCTTGTACCAGTACGGACCCAGATCAGTACAGGCTCGGATCGGTACGGATTGGGGTATATTTTATTTTATCAATTTTGGCCCAGACCTCCGTACAGAAGGAACTTCGAAGTTTAGTTGCGCTTATAGGCGGAGATAAATACAGTAGCCCGGAGTGATCTACCAACCACCTACTCCATCTCTTCAACCACTTCAATACCCACCTCGCGATATAATAAGCTCTACAAAGAAAGTGCAAGCAACCGTTGTTTTTCAAGGCTAATGTACCTACCTAATAGTAATTTATCGTTGCTTGGTCGTTCCTGCAACGAATGTAGTACTCCATGACTTCTGTATATTCCTATTCAATTAACTGGGATCTTAGCCCTTGCTGGTTGAATCAGGGAGTGTTGATGTTCTACGAGTTGATAGGTTACCACTAAAATTCTATGCCTTTGCTTACATCAGTGACTCACCCCGAGTTGCCTGAGACACCCGATAAGAATTTTTTTTCGGTGAGGCCATATAAACGCATCTGGGAATGTCCTCGCTACGCCTTGAACTTCTGACAATCATTTAAGCTCAGACTAAGGGCGGACGATAAAAACAAACTCCCACGAGCAGATCGGCAAACATCTGCAACTGGGATCCGACCAAAAAAAATGGCAACTCAGACCAACAACAAACCAACAGCTCTGACAGTGACCGACGGCGAACAACCAGTCGGCGGCGTAGCTTCAGAGCACACAATCCCCCCAACAGCCATCCTCGTCACAGAGAAGTGTTATCTGCGGCCATATGAAGTCTCCGATGCCGAACCCATGGCCGAGGCGGCCAACGACCCTGAAATCACCAAGTACCTACGGTCTCGCTTCCCGTCGCCGTACACGCTCGCCGACGCTCACGAATTCATCGCGCTCTGCCGCTCGCTGCCGGCGCCGGCGTTGTCGTTCGGCATCTTCACCCTCGAGGGTGAGATCGCCGGATCTATGGCTCTCGAGCCGCCCAAGGGTGATCCCGTCTACGCCGGGACACGCGAGCTCGGCTACTACTTGGTGCCGAAATTCTGGGGTCGCGGTAGTAAGTGTTGTTTAGATATGTTGCACTGCCCTTCTTCTTCTACTGGTTTAATGAAGAGGAAGGCGGTAGTAGTCGAATCATTCCGTCCTAGATGCATGGAAACCCTGACTGATCGTCCTAGTCATGAGCACGCTCGTGCGAGAGTTTACGCGGTGGGCCTTTGCTACGGTTCCTGATCTTTTACGCATTGAGGCGGCCGTTTTCGAACCCAACAAGGGTAGCCAACGTGTGCTCCAGAAAGCCGGGTTCGTCAAGGAGGGGACGCGGAGGCTAGCTGTTGTTAAGGACGGCAAGCAGATGAGTGAAGACATGTTTGGACTCATTCGGACTGATATAGAAGCTTAGGACTTCTCCTATTAACTCGGCTCACGGCACTGCCAGAGTGCGTTGCTACGGCGTCGCTTTTTAGACTAACTAGAAGATATTCGGCCGTCCCGGCCTACTTCATGACTTAACGGACGGGCTGTTAACGTACCTACATGTAGTAAGGAAAGACTATTTTATTCTGAAGCGTTCAATAACCAAACCGCTTTCTCATTCCTAACACGTTTAACACCACTGAGGTCAAGGTCAAGCGAGCTTAAGTTATAGAAAAAAAAGTGATATAATCTGCAAGAAGCTACGCTAGTTTTTTTTTTTAAGTACCAGTTAAGAAAACAAGATGTTTGACAAGCAAGTTTACAGGAATTCAACGCCTCAGTCCCATCCCACGCGGGCGCTCCAAGTCAGCAAGGATTCATCGAAGACCAACGCTACCTAACCTACCCAGGTAGTTAGTTGTATTGCGTCTCGTCTCGTCTCATCTGACCCTGGTGCTTTATCGTCCTTTTTAATATTTATTCCACTAGATTCAAGTTGATTATTGTTTTTGTTGTTATATACTGCTGAAAACTGCTTTTAAGTTTGTTGCTTAGATTATTAGCCGCTTTTGTAATGGCTATAGAATCCCCATCTATACCCTCTATTAGATAGGAGAAAATAGTCTATCTACTTGAAGAGAATGTTGAAAGAGAGTCCACCCGATACATCTCCCAACGCAATAATTGCATGGGTGGTGAGTACTCCTGCAAGGGATTGCGACCATTCGCCACAGCCACGGCTATATTCCCAGTAGACGCCATATTCAACACGTCTCGTGGCAAACATGATTCCGACAGGTTGGCTACGCCGCAGCACCAGCCACAAGGCTGTGACAGAAAGCAGCATAAGCTTACAGTACCTGCTACCTATCTGGGAGTAGAGATACATTGCAGGTAGGAGGTGAAATGCCCATGGTGGTTCAGGGAAATCGGCACTTGAGTCCATGTATAAGTATGGAGCTGCCTCCAGGGGACGACAGGCACGGTTGGCGGGCTTATGTACCCCATATCTCCTGTATCATTAAGCCAAGACCGGCCCCAGTCTTTTCGCCCAGTAACAGGTCACTTGACATGTGTACGCCAAATTACCCCCTTTCCTCAGCTTCAACAACACACCCACGGCGAAGACATTTATCTACACTGACCACCTGGCCGAGCTGGGTCAATCGTTCTGCCTCCTAACACGATCCTTCATCTCTACGCCAACATGGCCACGCGCCCGCGTCGGTTCTATCGTTAATGCCAGCCCCGGGAATCAAACAAGGCAGAGCCCTCTGATTGCGAACCACCCAGCTCATACCGTCGCCTGTCACGAAACGCCTTTCACGAAACACCTTTATGCCGTTCCAGACGATCCCTTATTCCATGGAGATTCTGCCATCCGTCCTAGGCAGCATTGACCTCATACCTCATGCATCATCCAGCCCTGTCTATTTCCATCAGCACGCATAGCAATCCGTTTTCTCTCGCTGTCGTGCGCGTTGCATTTGCCAGCCGTTGTGCTCCCGCTCGGGCGCAACACGATATACCCTGACTTGGTCTTCATGACCCGTAATTTGCGTCGTCTCGCATCGCATCTCGCACCTCGCACCTCGGCCTTCCCAACTAAACAACCTGATTGATTGATTAACCCGGCCAATCCTGCGTCCCCTCATCATGGCGAACCGGCCCAACTTTATCGACCTACGATCCGGCTCTTCCAACTCCGTCGCCACCGCGTCTTCCCGCCCTCTTCGATCTCCACGTCTACACATCGCTGGCGAAGTGCCTCCTGCGTTGTCTCCTCTCGATGCTTTCGCCCTCCAGAGTCGCCTGCTCGCCAAACAACTAGAGGAGAGCGCCAAGAACGGCAACCGAGTGAGCCGTCTTCCCCCGTTAACCACCGAAAGCCCCTTAGTTGTCCAGGGCCGCTCGGAGTACTTCCGTTCCTTGTCCTACGATTCGACCGATGAACAGAATGGTCTCTCTCCAAAGCAGCCCGCCGGGCTTGGCTTCACGACCGAAATCGAAACCCCTCTAGAGCGCCCACGTTCCATGCATCCGCGAATGAGTCGCATTCCTCCTACGCCGGATGAATCCATACCACTCCCCCCAAACCCGTTCAAGGATGGCCTTCGTGGCCGTTCGCTACAGACACTTGACGAGGATAATGGCATGTACGGTGCACGCAGGGAGCAGTCGCCCGGAGATCTGGAATCAGAGCCTCGATCTGCTGGCCACCAGGGGAGCATAGGACATGCATCTCCGTGGGCGCGCTTCCCAGCGTCACCTGAAAAGCTCACCAAAACGGCTTCAAACGACTCGGCTAACCTAGTTCCTCCTCCACCTCTGTTTCCAAAGCGATCATCGAGTATCATGTCGGCACCCTTAGATGCCTACTCTCCCAACGAGGAAAATCTCAGTGCGTCGTTTCACTCTCAGCCTCCGCGAAAACTGTCGTCCAGTAGTGCCTTCTCTGGCCCAGCGCTCGCGTCTCCCATTGCCCACTACCAGAGATCACCTTCAATCAGTTCGGAGGCATCTGTACCGCTACCGAGACCCTCGTTCAACTTCTCGCGTCCGCTAAGTCGCGCAGGGACGCCGACATTGGATGCTCCATCCCGGCAGGCCTCCTCAGATAGCCATCCTTCGTTCATATTGGCCGATGAAACTGCCCACACCCCCGTCAGTATGCACAGCGATGCCTTTGCGGAAGGCTTTGTAGCTGGGGGTGATGTGGCGCCCTCATATATCTACTCCAAATATTCGTTACCACGTGGCAAGTCGCTACAACGAAATTCTGCTCACTTCCACGATGGCGAATCGCCATCTTCTTCATTTTCTTGGGAAGCACCTGCGTCAGCGGGAAACAGACAGGCCCCTCCATCCCCTCCCACTCGACCCTCTAGTTCCTCTTCTCGATATCAAGATGGTATAGTCATGGGAGACCCCCTTGTAGGTCGTCCATCCTTGGAACGCAGCAAGCTATCTACCGAAATGTCAGCGGATGGTGAGCCATCCTCAGGTCTCAGTCGACCATCAACTAGAGATAGCAGGCTATCCACAGACATACCTAGAGGGCGAGCCTTAACGTCACCCTCCCATGATCAGGCTCAAGCTAGAGCTCAAACGCCCATGTCTGTTTCAATGAGTGATTCTGCTAGTACTATCAAGCCGCCCAGGTCGCTACAGTCTTCAGCGCCCACTGCGGCCGAGATAAGTCCAGAGGAGCATCTAGCCAAAGGCATTAAGTGTCATGAGGAGGGGTCTGTCAAAGAATCCACGTATCACCTACGCCTTGCTGCACTTGGTGGAGATCCCACTGGCATGTTATTATACGCCCTAGCATGTCGACATGGCTGGGGTATGCGGCCAAACCAACAGGAAGGTGTTAAGTGGCTTCGGAAAGCCGCCGATATCGTCAGCGCAGAAATTGCCGAAGATGAAGATCATGCCAAGGAAGGCAAGACAGTCGATTTCATGGAGAGGAAAACCCGAAAAGCCCAATTTGCGTTGAGTATCTACGAATTAGGTGTCAGTCATATGAATGGCTGGGGTATTGAACAAGACAAAGCACTTGCACTTCGATGCTTTGAGATCTCAGGAAGTAAGTGGTGCTCACCCTAGATCCGTAATGATCAATACTAAGTACACGACAGACTGGGGCGATGTAGATGCTCTTACAGAAGCGGGTTTCTGTTATGCGCAAGGCATTGGCTGTAAGAAGGATCTCAAGAAGAGTGCTAAATTCTACCGCATGGCCGAAGCAAAGGGAATGAGCATGCCAGGAAACAGTTGGTAAGTTTCATCCGCAACCGCCTATGTCTACTAAATCATATTAACGCTTAATTCTAGGATACACAAGGCAAAATACAATGATGACGCAAGCAGTACAAAATCAATGAAAGCAAGAAGCAAATCAAAAAGTAGAGGGATTTTCGGCAAGAAGTCGAAAGAGACAGCATCCTGAATTTTCCAGGAAGATGATTTTCAGTCATCATGATTCGGCGTTTATGGTTGCGGAGGTATGCTTCTATAAAAGCATCGTGTATACCATTGTCATTTCGATATGATGGCCCAGGGGAACGCGCCAGAGGCATTATATCATTATTCATATTTATCATTCGACATATTTACTCGACCTCGAGGCGAGAGAGCATCGTTAACCAATATTAGTTGTTGAGCATGATAAGAGGAGACCGAAACTGTCTCAGGCATCGAATTTTTCTTAATGTGTACATTGGGAGAGCTGACGACAGCAAACGTCAGTAGATCCGTCCCACATTCCATATTTAGGCGGCTAGTTGAAAGGCAGGGGAGTTCAAACAATCAGGAACGCAATGGGAGTCGGACAAGATGTCTACAAAAGGATAGGACCAGGTACGACTCAGATTACACCCAGTTCATACTTAGCCACCAATGACCAAGGCATCGCACTCCGATGACAGTTGGACAATGCACAAAAATTAACTAGCGAAACGCAATATAAGAACCGGAGCATTCATCTTGACAAGATTTTATCGCAACTATAACTTAATACTATCACTAAGAACGCGTTCAATCCTATGTGACAAGCTATTTACAAATACTGACGAGGACAACACAAGGTTGACTGCATACGGCGTCGTTCGTCGTGTGATGGAGGGTATACTCAACTTCCAGTAGTGTTACCGTCCGTAAATCCCCACTGTGTGGCGCTTCTCGGGTTGAACTCCAACTGTGTTCTCCTGTGCTACTTGCTGGAAGACGGTTGCCAACTTTTCTATAGCTTCTTCTCCTATCTGGTAATGGATTATGACTATAACAATAAGAATTAGTAAACTTTGCGAAGGCAAGCAGTTAAGGGGCTTTAACAACATCAAGCAAAATAATGGGAATAGTTCGAGGTTTTACTATTCATGAGAGAGCTAAGGGGGGGAAAAAGATGGATTCCATGTGGCACTTACGGCGATTTCCCAGGAGCTTCAAACCCGCCTCGCGGCCGAGTTGTTCGAACCTAGCCGCACTACAGCCTAATGATTCAAGATCCAACCAGCACATATTCGTCTCAACAGGACGCGTCACTACAACGCTTGGGGTCAGTAATCGCTATTTTTGAGCATGATCAGGGAGTGTTTCAGAATTCGGGGGAGGCTTGCGCCAAAGACATAATGATTTTAGACCCGAAAAGGAGGGGGGCATTGAGGATGCTCAAAGAGCCGCCAAACAAGAAAAGAAAATAACTCGGAGAATTTGCTTACCACGGCCCCCGAGCTCAGTCCACATCTTCTCGACGCGTCGGGCGGTGGCATGTGAGGCCTTCAGAAGTCCGTCCCGGCCTTTAGAGTCCTTGCCAAACGTCGTGTCGACAGCCACGCGAGCGGCGGCCGTGATGACGCCCGACTGGCGCAATCCGCCGCCGATGGACTTGCGCACCCATCTCCCCCGCTTGACCAGGCTCTGGGAGCCGACCACGATGCTACCGATGGGGGCTCCCAGGCCCTTGGAAAAGCACAGGCTGACGGTGTCGAAGCAGGCGCAGAAATCGGCCAGGGAGCCGGCGCCGGACGCGACGACCTCCCAGAGACGGGCGCCGTCGCAGTGCATGAGGATGCCGTTCTCGCGCGCAAATGCCGAGATGCGCCGGACCTCGTCCAGCGGCATGACCATGCCGTGGAGGGAATTCTCGAGACTGATGACCCTCGTCGGACAGGCGTGCACGTCGTCGCCGAGAACGACGTTTTCCCGGATATCTGGCAGACTGAGATGGCGGCCATTGCTCGGCCGGACGGCCGTGACGAGGGCTCCGCTTAGGGACGCAACGCTGCGGGCTCACATGGTCAGTACAGCGACAAGGGGGATGTGAAGGGCGAGAGGAGGAAAAGGAGACTCGTGTACCCGCCGGCCTCATATTTGACAATATGAGAGTCGTGGTCGCAGAGAACACCGTGGGGCGGCTGCGTCAGCAGTGATCGCAAGGCGATCTGATTCCCCATGGTACCAGACAGGACGAACAGCCCAGCTTCCTTGCCCGCGAGAGCCGCCACGTGGGCCTCGAGGTCCGTGGTGGTCTGGTCTTCCCCGAGTACGTCGTCCAGCAGGGTGGTGGTCTGGATCGCGCCGAGCATGGCCGCTGTCGGCGTCGTCATGGTATCGCCTAGGCAAGGCGGAAATAGTTAGGCCCGGTCTTCTTGGTTCATGGCTTGTGTTTCAATGGGTAGGGAGCAGAAACAGCAGTGCTTGATCTTTTGTGCGCCGTAGCGCTAACTAACTAACTGCCACTCACTCCTCAGGTCAAAGGCGGCGGCGCCTTGGTGGCCGACCCAGCTGCTGCTGGCCGGGGCGGCACTGCTCGTGTCGTCCATGGCGCTGCTCGTATCGCGCGTGCTCCTGGTCGCCGAGGAAGTCGAAAATGCACGTGGAGAGATCCGCGATGGCAGCGCACCGAGGGCCAGCGGCGGGGGACTCAGGCTAATATTGTGATTCGCCGGCGGGGTGCTACTACCAGGATCACCGGTGTGATTCACCGGCCTGCTGGATAGTGTGGGCCGAGCCGAATTCGGCCATCGTGTGCAGAAGTCCCGAGATCCAAATGTCCCGAGTTGGTCGCGGGGATTGACATGTCGCCAGGGTTGCGTTGTAGAAAGGAGGTTTCTGCTGCTTCTTGGTAAGAAGACCATCTCACAGTTGAACATCAATATCACGGATTTTTTCCTTCTTCGGTCGCTATGTATTGTTATATTTAGTTCGCATGTTAGTCAGAGGGACAGACAGATAGAGAGACCTTGTTACACATCTTAATGCTGTCTCCTCAAGTTTAATCTTTTATCGTAGATTCGCCCCTTATCTGGGGCTACAAAAAATGCTATCCAACTACCCGAGGACCTAGAAATCTAACCTATCGTAGACCTAGTATAATCTATTCCCCCACGAATTACTGATGTCGAGGTAAGCAGGAGGTATCCAACAATACCACTGCGATAATACAGCTTCGTACCTACATAACTCCTTAGTTAACGCTCAAGACACTTCCCTTCCTGTTGGTGAATCCATGTTTCTATTAAAAAAATTACTATATAGATATATATATCTTATTTCAATCCTATAACCACCTTAGCCAGAGTATTAATATGTGTTCCTTTATGGGCAGTCTTCCCTCCCAAAAAGGTTCACGCCTATGCTACCTAGATACGGACGATGATGCACTCCGTACAGATAGGTTTTACCATCCTTATCGCGATGGGGATCTTATTCGAGCCATGCCGCTTCTAGACTGAAGTAAGCTAAGAATGAACGTGCTTGCATGGCTTCAGATACCCCCCGTGGACCTATGTCACTATTACCGCGAATGCATCGCAAGGAACGGGAAGGCATAACTTTTTACCATGCAACGAAATCAGGTCATAATCGCAAGACTTAACATATTGAATCTTAAAATATCACCTTTATCATGGATCTTGAATATTTACGTAGGATGAATATTATGGTTACTTTGATTTTGATGATCGCGCTTTGTCATTTAAGGGAGACAAAGCGACTTACATAGCGCCAGCATAATACATGACTGTACTACTTAGCCCTTGACAACCGTGGAGATGAGCCATGTTAATGTTGTTTATGAGGACTTACGGCGGTATATCGAATTTAAACGTCAAGAATTATCTAAGCGTTTGAAAAAGTGATACTCACACACTCTTACTAGGTATGCGGAATATCGACATACTGCCCAGTGTTCTGTTCTGTATCTTTAGTTCGCTCTCAACCTTGTGTAAGATTAGAAAGCCGAATTATTCAGTCTCAAGAAATAGGAGGTAGCCACGGTCTTTCAGTAGGTAGTTAGGGTGGGGGTGTGTGATTAACTTGCCAAAACGATATCTAGACAATCAACCGTTTGTAACGTCGGATAAAACACGCACTACCCACCTGGT
The DNA here is from genome assembly GCA_023159155.1 of Ustulina deusta. NCBI lineage: Eukaryota > Fungi > Ascomycota > Sordariomycetes > Xylariales > Xylariaceae > Ustulina > Ustulina deusta. The sequence continues at coordinate 145,236 of JAJNNX010000004.1, read as the reverse complement.
GCTTATTGCGATTTGTAGCTTCATTTAAGGAATCGAAGCCAAGGGAAGCGCTCTAATTGTAGATTCTATTATGTCCTGCTTTCAGCAAGTCCTTTCTCTCATCGTCTGCCTCTTCTTCGATCATCATTATCTTCATCTTCCATCGTCCTCGTCGTCTTTCATCATTGACATCTACCACCTCTCCATATCCTCAATTGCCTTAGTCTTCATCATATTATCTTTTATATCTCGTCCTTCGGCTACCCGTATAACACTTGCTTTGACCGTCGGGAGGCTTCCGTGTCGTTGTCCCTTCTAGTCTCTTTAGGATTTCGGATCGAAATCAGTTTATCAAAGCCGCTTTTACTCGTTGCAATGGTCACTAGAGTCCTTCAATTCTCACCATCTTTCGGTGTTGCCCATCCCAAAAGTTTCGGCCCCACTCCCGGCAAATGAACGCCACCAGAATCGCCGCAACTGGCACGTCCTCTCGGGACCCTTACAGTATGATTCAGGCCGACTTGGCTACACGTGTAATATCACGGCAGCCAAGCTCTCCCCAACACCTGTCCAGAAGTACACCGTGGCTGCTGCTACAAACTATACAAGTATATTGTAGTGCAACAATTACATGTAAGGTGCTAGCAGTACTGGTGGGAAGTTCCGACAGGACTACTACTCATTGGGGTTAGCCACCGTGAAATTAGCCAAGTCGGTTGAGATTATCGAATATATGCACACCGATCGGCTCCGCCTCCCAGCGACTAGGGCAGTCAGTGCCTGCTGAGGGTTGAGTCCCGTCGGAGCTTGCTGGCATGGTCTTGGGAATATAAGCTAGGTTAGGTAATTTGGTCCAGACAAATGGATGAACACGGACTTCAGTGACCGGATCATTTGAGTAACGTAATACTAGCTAATATTTCCCGGCTTTTATTTTGAGGTCCCCTACAAATATCATCTGTAATTCATCACCCTGAGCAACGGCAGCCAGTGCGCTAAGCCTAATCCGTCGACATTCCAGCCTTCAGCATCCCGCCTCAACCTCCTGAACATTTCCATGATCAGTCAGCTTGCCTATCTAGGTACAGTAGATTCTCCATCCTCTGGATTTTTATATTTCCAGCTTCCCAGATCATCGGTTTTTGTGTAGGAGAATTTCTATCTCGGCGCCAAGAAAAATAGCACTTCCTACACAATTAATGCCGATGCGGTGAGGACATGGCACATCATCACTGGTGTCTCGACAGGCGGAGATGGACGCGCTTGGCCTTTATCTTCGGCCTAATCCTACTCTTCCTCTTGTGGCTGAATCCCAACTGGACAGACACGTCTGTCCACCATGTGTCTCGCTTTGATCCGCGTGACGTGGATCTAGCCAATCCCGCCGTGGCTCAGAATCTCTGTCGCCAACATGGGTGGAAACCGTTCAAAAATACTGGGAGCAGGAAGGTCTACGATTTGATAATGGTCAACACGGAGCTAGAATGGCTCGAAATTCGCCTGAACGGTACCTATGACTATGTTGACTATTTCGTCATTGTAGAGTCCAGCAAGACCTTCACAAACCGCGATAAGCCCTTATTCATCAAGGATAACATGGACCGTTTCGCCGCCTATCGCGACAAGATCATATATCACCAACTTGAGATCCCGGATGGTTTCCACTCAGACCGCGCCAACCCGGCCTGGGCCTGGGAGGATCTGCAGAGGAACGCCATGTATGATCAAGTACTTCCACGCTTAACCGGCGCCAAAGCCCCTGTCGACGGCGATGTCCTCATCGTTGCCGATGTTGATGAGCTTGTACGTCCCGAGGCCATACTAGTGCTTAAAGCCTGCATCTTTCCTCGGCGGCTCACCTTAGGGAGTCACTTTTACTACTACAGCTTTCAGTTCATGCATAAGGGCACGCAGTGGGCTCACCCACAGGCCACTTATTATCAGGGCTGGAGGACAATTCTACCGGTAAATTTACGCAACTCGGATGGTGGGCTGCAGCCGCTTATTAAACTCGAGAAGGGCAATCTGTGGAGCGCGGGCTGGCACTGCTCGACCTGCTTCTCGACGATAGACGAGGTTTTAACCAAGCTGGCGTCCTTCTCTCACGTCTGGATGAACCAAGACGTCTATCGCGATCGCGATCGCATTGCCGATCGGGTGCGAAATGGAAAGGATCTATGGGATCGAGAAGGACAGTTCTACGAAAGGATAGAAAACAACAAGGATATACCAGGTCTTCTTTTGGGACAGCCAGACCGGTTTCCGTGGTTAATTAACCGCGATGGCCCAACCGCTGGCTTCCAAGATTACCTACCAGGGAAGTAAATAGGCACAGGCTGCTGGGCAGTGAACTACCTAGAAGAAAAAAAAAGGAGAAGAAAAGGCAATTCACATTTCCTGATATTCCATGGAGTTATCGTCCCTACAGAGATTTTAATTAAACTCCTTTCCCTCCTTACCCCCGGCCTCCTCCCAGGCATTGTCCTTCGACCTGTGTACAACGTCTTCTTATTTACTCCAGTGAGGCCGAGTGGGAAGGCATATATATGTATCAATATTCCCTATGATGATACCAACCGCAGCATTCTCCTATAGCCTACATTATTCAAAGCGTTCAGATTTGGGTTGTAGACGCATTTCACGCAGCAGTCGGCACCTCAGAAGTATACCCGGGGCGATGTACTTGTTTTCATGCCCTCTTTATGTACAACAAACCTTATCTTGTACAATCACAGAAATGAACAATCGATGTTTTTTTAACAAGTTCTGCATACTGCTCCTCATTGGTCGACCTCACGCTCAGTGACTTCTATCTTGGTAGTTGGGAAATATGCAGGGTATCTATTAGAAGCCAGGTAATTTATCCGCACCAGGTACTTATGTAGTCCACCGCATACGCGTTTTGAGGTCGGATTGAGTGAGGGTATGTGACCAGATGTTCTATCGTTCACAGATGCAGAATACCTATGTTGCAGTTGCATGTTCCCTGCGGACCATCTGTGATGTATCGCTCAGATCCCAAGATACGTATTATGTACCTACCTAGGTACAACGCGGAATATATGCAGTGTGACTATACTACTCGCACCTGCCTGGTCGATGCCTCCTGTCACGATCCGCCACTGCTTGAGTATGAGTTCTGCAGCATTGCGGTTTCCCTTTTTCGAGCCTACTTGGACCTTGGTCTGGCCAGCTCGTGGGTGAACCAACCAAGTACAAAGTGCAATCTGGCCTGGCTGTTTTCCCTCGTTCTTTATACCACTCCCGCATCCTCCCATTCACATCCTCCCTCCTCGGTCCCCTGACATTCAGTTACGCCTATATAAATACAACGCTCTGAACTCAATTTCTTCCTCCACTTCATATTCGTAGACTCTTCACGGGAACGTGGCTCGACAACTACTATACACTCATCAATACGTACATTAGTCACCAACCGCACCTTTATCCAAAGCAGCATCTAGCACCTTCGCCTATCAAGCAAGATGAAGCCCTTCACTATCACGGCTCTTGTAGCCCTGGCAGTCGGTCCTCATGCCCACGCCCAGGGCTTCCTCACCAACTGTACATGGCAGACGGCCACGCTAGTTGATAGCTACCTCGGGGCATATTGCAATAACGACAACTGGGAGATCTACAGCTATGACTGGACATGGTAAGGTTGCCGGGCTTCCTCCACTCGAAATCGCTCAACGTGATAGGTTCCGATTATGAAGCTCACACCCCTGCTACTTACCAGGTTCGATACCTCTTATTGCCTCATGAACAGCGCCGGCCAACTCGCCCCCTCCAACAAGTTGGTCCATTCCTCCTTTCTTTACTCCTCCGCTACGACGGGTGCTAATTATGCATCACAGCGGAGACTACTGGCGCAGCTGCAAAGGCTGCACCACTCGGGCCAGCAGTATTGAGTTCATCATCCACTGCACTTGCCTGCTGCCTAACTATAAGGTGACCACGGCTACGTACGACCTCAGTAGGTACCTCTAGTCGGCGTGAGGGGACGGCATGCTGTCTACTAGCTGATGTGTGTACGAACAGATAAAGTCATCTGGAATCATGACGGTTTCTTGGGTTGCTTCGAACATTTTGGCAATAGGTCCTTGAGGGGACCATTCTAGCCTCAACATTCACGGGAGGAAGAGGTAGATCTAGTGGAATAGAACGGACTAGATTCGGATTTCCATGCCATGTTGTGGCATAGTTGCTTACGTAGACGCATTCGCAGTGTCACACGAGATCGGACCAGTGTGCTGCAATAGCTCAACGGCTTGTCATCTACAAACATCTTGGTCCTCTCCTAGGAGGAATACTACTAGTTTATCCCAATACAGCTGAGCTTGTGATTCTCGAAACTGTGCTGTCCTTTCCTGGCTAGTTGGGCTGCAGGTGAACATGGAGTCTGGCGTACGCATACTAACTATCTGTTTGGCCAATTGGTCCTTGCTAGTAATGAGTTTCTGGACTCACGAAGAATCCACGCTCGCGCTCGTGAACGCCCGTGGGGTAACTCTGACTACAATATATCGTTTCTTAGGATGAAAATGACTGCCTTTGGCAGCATGTGATACGTGCGGGCTAGCTGTCGACCTTTACGGGCAGGACAGCTGTAGTCATATTGCCTCGTACTTCGAACATGTCTAGCAATAGAACGACGGAGTGAAGAAAAAAAAAAAAACTTGTTGAACCAACCCCCTAAGCCTTGTGTTCTAGCATATGAGAATATGTGGCGATAGCTGTTATGTTGATGTAAATAAATAGAGTGGCTGCCAGGACCTCACTACAGGAATCCAGGTATGGGTACGTTATATTACATATGTGGTTTTTTTTCTTGCACGATAGCCCTAGAGTTATTCTATGGAATTGATCTCTACTAACAGCATACATACAACGACACTTGCTCTCCCCCTCTCTCCTGAGGAAGTGGGCCGCATAAAGGGGTATAGCTGTATCTATGATCTACATAATGTCACAAGAACAATAAAATCACAGGGAGATGGGCTTTTATCACAGGTGCCCTTAAAGAATATATTTTTGCCAAATAAATTGCATTCCGTTTCCTTTTTTTATGTCCGCCGTACTTCCAAAATGGTATTTACATCAGAATCCATGGGTATATATAAATATATAATACGCAATTTAAATTAACAAGAGCGAAGTAGCTCTCATCTTCCGTGCAGAAAGACGAGGGGGGCGATGGGTGAGGGAGACCGCAAAAAAAGAAGCAATCTAGAAGACGGTGCGGAACTGGTCGACCTGGCGGTGGCCGGTGGCGTCGTAGCCTTCTACAAAGTATGTGCCCCATCCTTCAACCCACGTGTCTGGGAGAGTTAATCAGTCAGCGCGTTAGTCATGTTTGGGGTGGAGGGCATAGAAAGAGACAAAGGGGTATATAAAAAATAAAAATAAAGGAGGAAGAAAAGAAAAGAAAACAACTCACCATAGGTAGTCTCGGGCTTAGACTCGCAAAACCACTTGAATGTCTCGTTGGTGCCAGTCAGGAGATCGTCGTTGGGGTACACTGCGACGATCTGATCGTAGATGGTCTGGTTGATGCCGAAGACACCGGGGCCACGGTAGTCATTGGCAATGCCGTTGATGGAACCCCAGACCAGGGGCTCCTTCTGGGAGGCGATGCCGTAGGCGCCCTGGAGGGCGATGGCATCCCACATCTGCTGGACCTTGGCCTCGCTCCACTTCTTGCCGTCGGGGTGGTTGCGGACAAAGTTCCGGGCGCTGTTTGCGCTGTCCACCTCGAAGCGGAGGTCCTTTGTGGTCCACGGGCTGTCGGGGGACATGTCCCAGCCGAGGTCGTGCAGGAGGATGGTGACGGCCTGGGCCTCGGGGTCGACGATGGACTTGAGGGTGGCGTTGTTGTTGAGCTGCTGGGCGCCGAAGAGCCACGAGCGGATCTGGTGCTTGACGACGTAGTCGTGCAGGCCCGAGTTCTTGATCAGAGACAAGGCATCGCGGACTATCCGGGTGTCGACGACCTCGATACCGGCGATGGTGGTGGTCGGGTACTTGGGGCTGGTGCACGGGACGGCGGCCGCGGCGGCGACGAAAGAGAGCAGGGCAGCGGACCTCATGGCGACGGCTGGTTGCTCTCGTCTTATTAGAGAACGAGGAATAGTATTATTTACAAATAATTGGCTGAAAAAGAGTGACTAGAAGAGGTAGGGAGAACCGAAGCGGGTGGGGGTAGGGGAGAGAGGAAAGAAGACTCCTTTCATGGTGAAGGCGATGTCGTTGTTTATATATATATATATATATATCTCAACGGATCATCCTAGTCACCCTGGGATATGTCTGCACTAGACACTCCCATCCTTCGGCATCTGCCTAGGTAGTTACCGTCATCAAGCGCACTGCCTAGAACACCACCCACGGAACTGGTTACGCTAGGGACGTCTTTTGGTGGGAGCCGCGAAAACACTTCCCTTTCTGGGGTAACCCTCCGCTCGCCTCGCTGGGTGCGTCTGCATCTCCACGTGGGAGGGCCCATTCCTGTATTAGTGCATGTAATTTTACGATGCGAGTCCTGATGGTGTACACTGTCGGCAGGCTTACACGTAGCTGGAGTAAGGCGGACACGTGCGGCTGCCAGAAGCAAGAGACCGAGGGCCGCAATTCTTGTGGAGCAATCCTGGATACAATGCATGCGCATACCTAATCTGGGTGTGTAGGGTAGGTATGTGGCTTGCATCTCACGGCTGCGATCTGAGGTGTTCGATGCCTGCATAGGATGCTGACTACCTGGCGCAGGTTGATGACAGGAGCATCAACGCTACACAGCATTTTTGCCCGGCTCGAAATACGGTGGTGTGATGATCACCTTACTGCATCTTTCTACGCCGCACTGTAATTTCATCGTTAGATTACCTAGCTGGCGAGTTACTGTATTGTCACATACTATGTATGCCTCTTGGGTGAGAGATGAGTATAGGTACCTGAAATCAAGATATAGATATATATATCTCTATCATCAATAGAGATACCTAGGTAGACAGTTATTGTTTAGGTGCGCTGGATAGATGACAGAGATAGTTGCGGCCTTTTTCTTTCCAACATGTCCGAGTCGTCGAACCGGGTCCTGAGATCGGCTGGGTAGTGTACTCCATGTCGCGATACAGTAAAAGCTTGTTTAGGAGTGCATACATGAGCGGCACAGTTGGCACTTGATGACTGTGCGTATCATGAATACTACCCATTTGCTCGGGCACGCTCAAGATGCGTAAGGTAGTAGTCGGCGCCGTATGCGGATGGTCGATTTCATGCATACGTGAAAGTATTATTACTTAGACGAGAACTGCATGTACCTTGCTCTAAAAATATTCTCTCCAATGAAGGGCACCGGCATGGTATCCACAAATCGGAGTGTTCCAGAAGCACGTTGGTCCTTCCATTTTCGCTAATGGCAACTTTGACTTGAGATATGACAACATCCAAGTAGTATCGAGTCACTACTATCTTAGGTATTCTCCCATCATCCTACAGTCAGTACCCATACAATACCGCTAGAATAAACATACTTGGGTAGAGACTGGGAAGGTTTTCTCTCTCTCTCTCTCTCTTCTTCTTTTCTAATCAGGCTTACACTAAACACAATGCAGCGGCGGTTCTCAAAGTCTTAAGGTAAAGGTGAATGAACTCCAAGGCGATGTTGGTGGAATTACACTAGTGTACAGGTACGGATGCGCGGTGTGGGGTACCGGTACGCTACTTTTAGCATCTGGATGCACCCGTGTCATACTCCACTCTCGGTTAGCTGCCAGATTACTCTTCGCTCATCCGCTTCGGGCGATGTTGTGTAGTGTTGACCCTTAGATTATGTTTATTTTATCTATGGTTGGTAGCCGCAAAGCAAGTAAACAATGAAGTCTCATGTAAGATGCACGAAGCATGTGCTGCTAGGTGTTAGCAAGAAGACACCTTAACTTTGGACATATTGGATAAATTAATACCTGGTTACAGGATCACGAGCCTGGATTGACTCGTTACCTAGGAGTTATTTCACCTTCTACACTACCTTACCGTAAGAAGTAGTGTAAGTCGGCGCCTAGGGAGGGATACTAGCCGATGTTGTTCAGCTAGGGCTGTCACCCGCCACACGATGCTGGCTTTCAGCTACTGTAGGTAGTAGAAGCTGGCAGCATCCTTCGGCCTTTCCAAGTGACCGTCAGCTTCATGATTCCAAATAAGGATGATGATAGGTTAGATATAGATAATAGCATCTCCTAGGTAGTAGGTACCTATAGTATATCGTATACCTATGTTAGATGCATTAGGAGATAGGTATTGGATTTCTCGTTTTTTTTCAGCAGAATCTGCTGTACACTACTGCTATGACGCTACCTACTGGATGCTAAGTAGACGAATCAGAAGCTTGCAGTTCCCGTATAGATCTGATTTTCTTAGACGCCAATTCAAGCCAGGGTGGGAATTGATCTGCGCACATAGTGTACAGACTATGAACAAGATCCCGCCCAGCTTCTAAACGGCCATTTATAGGATACTTACATACATAGTAGTATGCTACATATATATTTTCCAGCCCCGCTGCAAGATTCCCATCTCTTGGCGATTTAAATCCCAGGGAAACAGCACACCACGGACACGAGATAACCACTCTCGAGAAATCCTGGTCTGTCCAACACCGCCAGAATCCGTCCTGATGCTTGGCTCTCGATCACGGTTAGAATACAACTCGAGGCGCCGCAGCCGAAATTAACCAACCGTATACGGAGGAAATGGGAATTGGTAGCCTAACGAGAGCCTCGGCAATGAGCTTATTATGTGCTTAGACTTCCCCTGAGCCAGGGATAGTCTACGACTCGACTTATTCTCTACAGAAAACACGGTGAGTGAGATTCATGCCACAGTTGACATAGATAATCGGTCCCAGAGTCTCGTGATAGTCTTGTTGGCGTGTGTGGGCGGAAGGCATCAGGTAATTAATTGGACATATTAAATCGCCAAATCGGGCTTGCAGATAGATGCGCAGTAGTGATTCTTAGACCTCGACTTCTCTTGTTATGCCTCTTTGATGCACTCTCTGAGGCTCTACAAATAGATCCATCCATCTATAAGGAGGATAATTATCGCCAAAATTCAACAACCCCAAGAAATTCCGTGCAGCTTTTTACCTCTATGTGAGGAGGATTTGGCCAGACTGCCTACGGGTGTAAGTCAGGGCACTGTCGCTACAACTAAATAATGGTGGTGGGGTTCTTAGGTACCTACCTAGGGTCGGCACCGCAGTGAACACTTAACCTTACCTACCTAGGTAAGTAAGCAGGTAATCTTGTCCACCATGCCATTCTACCCTCATCCTGTCGATACCTACCAGTAGTGCATCGTTATAGATATACCTACCACGCTCCCAATCCCTCAACATCACGCATCATGGCCGCCGAAGCCGGTGAAACAGGTATGTTCGTCTCCAGATCTATCTACGGCCCCCCTTTCCTGCCATCTACCACATGCGCATTCGTTCAACAAAACTAACCACATCGCACTCCACCTGTCTAGTAAACCTTGATACCCTGAGCGTCCAGCAGCTCACGCAGGTGAAAAACCAACTCGACCAAGAGCTCGAGCACCTCACATCGTCCTTCGCCCAGCTCCAAGCCGCGCAGTCCAAGTTCCGGGACTGTCTCCGCTGCGTCCAAGGCGGCAAGTCTCCAGCTCTCCAAGGTACTCAGCTATTTACATACCTACCTGCCTGCCCCGCGATCGAAAAAAAAAAAAAGACCCCGCCATCTGACTTGAAAACAAAACAACCCGACAGAGAACAAGCCCGTGCTCGTACCGCTTACGAATTCGCTTTATGTCGGCGGAACCCTGTCCAGCGCCTCGCATGTTCTTGTCGATGTTGGCACCGGGTTTTACGTCGAAAAGGTGTGATACATCCATCCCATCTCCCCTCTTCTCCACGACCTGGCTCACCATTCTCCATAGAACATAAAGTCGGCTGCCGAGTTCTACGAGAACAAGATGGCCGAGGTGGGAGGGAACATCAAGGAGCTGGAGGGTATCGTGCAGGCTAAGACGAATAATGTCCGCGTCATTGAACAAGGTACCTCTTATAATCCGCTTCTCCCCCCGTGTCGCATTTCCATGGAGCTAATTCAATGTCACCAAAACAGTGCTGAGACAGAAAATGGTATCTAGCCCCCAGTAGACAGCTAGGGCGTGACGACATGCAAAGATTGCCCCTCGGCCTTGCCTATGTATAAGGGGTCTACGAACAAAATGCCAGTGAGGGCTAGCAATACGCCGACATCGAGGTTTGCACCAAACCACATTCCCCTCCTGCCTAATGTCTAGCGGTCTTCTGGAACCCATCCTGGGGCGGGCCAACGAGATGCCTTGCTCCTGCTGACGTCGTCATGCTGTACCAAATATTGGCTTGCCACAGTCATCCATAATACATTCATTCCAACCTGGCCTTGGCTGTGTTAAATGTCTCGATTATACAAGACTCCACCGTTAGACGGGGCTGGCGCTCTCCAAGAAATCCCGGATATCTAGTATAGTCTCGATGAGTCCTCGGACTCTACTCAATGCACATCCTGTTGCGTCTCCCGCCTCGTCACGCAAAAGGCCTTGCAGGTCATCGCCCCAAATCTTGCCGACTGTCTCGCCGGCTTGGACCCGACTATCCTGGTCCCAGCCATCGGCATAGATGGTTACATCAAAGTCTGTATTCATTGGGGCCTTGGTGTTCATTTCTCGGATACTTTCCCAGCACCGATTAATCGTGAACTGAACGATGTACCCGCTCCCTTTCCAGCTGAATCGATATATGCTTTTTATTGTCACAGACTTGAGCTTGGTCGCTATTGGAGAGTTTTCCGGGAGGCGAATTGCGGGATAGGAATGAAAATCGTCGCGTGAGCCTTGCAGCTCAGCTTTCCCCTTCTTAAGGTATTGCTTCACTGCGAGCGACGCTCTCTTTTTGTCGTTGCCAGGCATCACTGCGATCTTCCAGTCCAAAATTCTGTTGGAAAGGTTATATTAGCTGGAGAATAAGGTGACTACGTTTTATGGGGCCACTCACCTTCCAATGCTAATGCTTATGGCTTCAAACCTAGCGACCTGGGCACTTTGTGGAACCATTTTGGTCCGCGCGAGGTTGAATCTCAAGGGCTCATCGATGCGGCTCGGTTTCTTGATGATTTCTAGTTCGGTCTCGTACCGATCGCGGTCATGCCAACTCTCCAAGACGTAAGTTGGGGTGACATCGGCGGACGTGGATGTTTGATTATCTACAGGAATGCAGGGGCTGTCAGGCGCTTGAATCAGGCGCATTATTGCCTCAATGCTCAGATTCCCAGCTAGTTCCTTTCCCAGACTAGGAATACCGGTCAATTTTTGTCATAACTCACTCAGTGGTTAATATAGACTCACCGGGTGTCTAATTGACCCGTGGCTCGAGGATGCCTTACCATGCTCTCGAATTGTTCCAATGTGAATTTGCCGGTTTTATAAGTCTCGAGAAGGTAATATCCCAGATGGATCTTCAGGATCAACGAGCTGCGGAGGCAGGCCATTTCGAAAACTTCACATAGGCCCTTCGAGAACTCCTGTTTGTATCTGCTTGAAGACAATCCCAGCGCCAGGTCCTGCGTACCCGGCAGTTTCTGTAGAACAGCGCGCGCCCGTTTAGTGGCACTAATGACATCCATGGAAATTTGAAAATTGCTTGTCTTGCACGTAGTAGGTGGCTCGACGAAAATGACTTTGGTACTAGTAGAGTGGCCTGAGAGATGGTTTGCTGCCAATCTCTGTGACGTGCGAATCAGTGCTAATGCGTCTTCTTCTGTAGGTGTCTCGACACGAATGTATTGTGGTGTCTCTTGAAATTCTATGGTGGCATCTTTGTTGCCATCTTTCAAATCATGATATATAGCTTTCATGACACCTGTGACAGTGGCAGGCTCGCCCGAGACAATGAATATGGCCTTGTTCAGGGCAAAAAGTTAGTTAGCTTCCATGCAGGCACAGTTCGCAAAAGCTGAGGACATACAACTGCATTTTCTGGACGCTGGGAGGTGGACATGTTATGTCTCGAACGCATAGCATTCAGTCTGATCTCGGCCATTGGGGACATGGGAATACTCGAGGGGGCGGGCCCCCCAACAGAGCAATCCAATCCTCTCCGGTTGGTAGCCATGTTGGCCGGTATCTGAGCACCATCCCCGACTGAACGGGCAAGGGTGGTGGTGTCTTGACCGTCGGAAATATCCATTCTGACGTGTGCGGTAGTCGATCGGTCTTTGATGGTAGCTAGGGGACATGGAACTAACAAAGATGGATGGGTGGTGGGTGGGTGGTGGATCGGTGATGGTGGTGTTACAGTTCTCTAAAAAAAAACCGAGTAAGTTGGGTTGTATGTGCCTGAATATACCAACCTGGAGGTATTAAATATGAGGGAAGGTACTCTCTGGAAGAGATTTGCAACTTAGGAAGTATATCCCTAGCACATAGCTAGTGCAAGAAAACAAACATCCATGGTCTTTTACAGACACAAACTGTTGAACGTTTTACTTCAAGAGGTTGACATACTTAGGAGTTACCTAGGAAGGATGCAGTGCAACAGGCCATACATAGGTACTTCCATACAGGTGTGACAACTAAGGTATCTGGCTACTAGGAGATGGCAAGGTAGGTACATTCATTAGGCAGGCACTGCCTTTCAATTTTACTCTCATGTTGTCTATCTTTGCAGTTTATCCCTTCGTTAAGAGGGGAGGCAGCCATTTGCTCAGAGAACCAGCAGGTAGGTAACCTTAAGTACCTAAATAGTCAGTATTGTGAGCCATGGTTAATGATAACGCATGGTGTATGCTAACAAATAATGTATGCTTTATTTATTTTCTTATCCTAAAACACAAAACCTCATAATCAAAAAGTTGCTGAAGTACATATAAGTACATCTAGGTATGAACAGGATGTACCTGAGTATGTACCTTCGAGAGCTATGTCACAGGTATAAATTGAGTCACATGATGTCGCGTTTGCAATGCAGCCTTGCTATGTAGGTACTTATAGATAGTACCTAGTAGAGACGCGTCTTGGCTACTTATTGGATGTGTCCACTTTATCTTCCTCCCTTACCTATCAACATATTATAGTAACAGATAATTGCCAAGCCACAGAGGGAATAGCTAACATACATTGTTGAGCTATCTACAGATGAAAAGGCAAACTGAGAGTCATACTGCCGTCTATTTGTTGAATTGCCTGCCTCTGCCCAAAGGACCAGCTGTCTTGGCGACATGCCCCGCTGCCCTACTTCTTTGCAAACCACCAAAGATGACGAACTGAGTGATGAGTGGGAATGGATATACCGCTCTGTCCCAAGCCACTCGGGTCGCTCTCGCTGCGAAAGCGCCCACCACATAGTCGGCGCCCGCAACGGCGAGTTCGAGTGTCAGGTGGGCGACTGTGTGCTGCTCAAGACGGACGGTGCCAACCAGGTCTGGGCTGCCATCATCACCGACTTTGTCGAATCCGACGAGGACGGCGACATGGCCGCCGACTTCTTGTGGTTTTCTCCGGAGAACGAGATTCGCAACGGCCATCGCAAGCGCTCCGACTTCCTGCCCGTTCGTATCTTCCGTCTTCGTCTTTTGCGACCGTCCTTGTCACCTACCATTTCGCTAATGCATGTGTGTTTAGAACGAGCTGTATATTACGTCCACTTCTGATATAAACCCTCTCGCTTCCATCAATGGTAAAGCTCGTATAATGTCTTCCCCAGCATTCTTACGCGAGTTCCCGACAGGCAAGATACCCCGCTCGTCACCCTCATACAATAAGACCTTTGTTTGTCGCCGAGGTTGTAATGCCAGGACGACTACCTACACCTCTGAGTTCATCTGGGAAGATATCTTCTCTGGCAGTTCTGATGATATCGCCAAGCTAAGACAGCTGGTTCAAAGTGGAACAAAATCCACCAGAAAGCAACCCAAATCCTACGACCCAGCCGACGATGCCACTACGGATTACACTCCGAGGAAAAGACGACTCTATGATGTGCCAGAAGATGAGGAGACGGATCACGACGATGGGTATCTGTCTTCAGAACATGATACCCAATCCAAACCGAGGACGCCGCGGAAGAGGCAAAAGACGTCACGAGTTGCGACACCCTCGAGTCGAAAGTATGCTACTTCCTGTCGATCAGCTCTACTTCGGCCCTCACTGAGTTTACCATCTTGAGACTGACTTCGTGCAGTAAAATTATAGTGAAGAAAGCACTTGAGTTTACGCCACTTGGCACCCGCATTGTGTCGCCTAGTTACACCCAGTCGTCACCATTCCAGATCGCCAGGGCTCGGTTGCACGTGGCATCTGTGCCCGCCACACTTCCATGTAGAGAGACAGAATTTTCCATTGTGTATTCACATCTCGAAGCTGCTATCACTGATGGCTCAGGCGCATGCATTTACATCTCTGGTACACCTGGCACCGGAAAGACGGCTACTGTTCGCGAGGTCGTCTCTCGACTGGACGACGCTGTCCGGGCTGACGAATTGGATGATTTCATCTTTGTCGAGATCAATGGTATGAAGATCACGGATCCTCACCAGTCCTACTGCCTTCTTTGGGAAGCTCTGCGGGGGCAAAGAGTTAGTCCGAGCCAGGCACTGGATCTCCTAGAGCGAGAATTCAACAACCCGAGCCCGCGCCGTGTTCCTTGTGTAGTTCTAATGGATGAGCTGGACCAACTCGTGACCAAAAACCAGAGCGTCATGTACAATTTTTTCAACTGGCCTGGCCTGCGGCACTCCCGATTAATTGTGCTAGCTGTGGCGAATACGATGGATTTGCCCGAAAGAACGCTCAGTAACAAGATCAGCAGCCGCATGGGCTTGACACGCATAACCTTCCCCGGCTATAATCACGAGCAGCTAATGAAAATCATTCAGTCAAGGCTTGAAGGCGTGCCAGGCCACATTGTGGAACCGGACGCGGTGCAATTTGCAAGCCGCAAGGTAGCTGCCGTGAGTGGCGACGCACGACGCGCTCTCGATATCTGCAGGCGAGCTGTGGAACTGGCGGAGGCCGAGTGGAAAGGCCCGGGTGGCGATCCTACAACGCCCAGCAAGAGAGGCAGGGGGCGGGCGGCGGAGCTCGATAAGAGCAAGGGTTCCCGTGGCAAAGTTACGATTGCGACGGTCAAGAGAGCCATTAGCGAGGCGACGACGAGCCCGCTACAGCAATATCTGCGGGGACTCCCGTTCGCCTTCAAAGTAATACTCGCGTCTCTCGTGGTACGTAACGAAAGGACGGGTTTACCGGACTCGACCTACGGCGATGTGCTGGAGGAGGCGAAACGCGCCCTAGTGTTGGATGCTGCGAGTCGACGGGTTAGCTTACTGACACGCGTCAACGCCGATGACGCTCGCTGGGCCGGCGACGCACGGAATAAATCGTCCAAGATGGTTCGGACAGCCGGTATTCAGGCCGCTGCGGTAGGCTTAGCCGGTGCCGGTATCGTCATTCTCGAGGGACTGCGGGCTGAGAGACCCAGCAAGATGAGACTTGCTGTGGGCGATGAGGAGGTAAAACTTGCACTTCGCGATGATCCCGAGATTAAGGCGTTGGGTATAGCATTCTAGAATAGGGTAAAACGAATCATGAATGACGTATCAATCTCACTGCTGTGCCTTTTTTTTTTCTCCTTCTCTCTCTATTTAACTATTTGATTTTTGTTTCATTACGGATTACGACCCCTTGTAATTTTGTATATACGTGACTAATTGATTCATTTGGCAAACCTCGCGTTTGAAACCGTGTAGAATAATATCGTCTATTCTCCCAGCCATTCACGATGCAGGGTATATATGGATGGTTATTATTAAGACAGTAGGCAGAACCATCTATCTGGTCGATACAATCTTCTACATTTTCCCTTTTCAATACCTCCGGCGGGACAAGGTGGGCTTCCACTCCAGAGGATGTGTCTCGGGCGTGGCCTTGTCATCCGGCTTCCAAATCTTGATGGTCTTATCCGCCTCTCCTACGATCAATCGCAGACCGGTGCGGTCGAAGGTCGAGCTCATGATGCCGGCCTCGGCGTCCAGGGAGCCGGGCTGGGCGATGGAGTCGAGGGACTGGAACCTATGGCCCGACTTCCAGTCCCAGAAGCTCATGCTTCCGTTGTCGCCGCCGGAGAACAGGACGTCCTCGTTGACGGAGAGCGAGTTGATGATGGCGTTGTGGCCGTCGAAATTGCCCATGAAGACGCCCTCGGGGCATTTCCACTGCTTGATGCTATTCGCGCTGCCCGTGGCAAAGGTGAATTCCGTGGGGTGGATGGCGAGCGCGCGGACGCCCTTCTTGTGGTGCGTGAGCACGCTCATGGTCTTGCCGGCCGCCAGATCCCATAGCCTCACCGTCGAGTCGAGGGAGGCGCTGATGACCTGCGGGTCCGCCTCTTGGCACTTGACGTCGGCTATCGTGCCCCTGTGGCCCGACATGACGTGGACGTTGCTGCGCGTGCGCATGTCCCAGACCCTCACGGCGCCGTCCCGGCCGCCGGTGACGAGCACGTCGAGCGTCGGGTGCAGCGCCAATGTGTACACGCCGCTCAGATGGCCGTGGTAATGACGGATGACTCTATTCGTCTCGAGATCCCAGCATTTCACCATCTTGTCCTCGCCGCACGAGAAGAGGTACGGGTGTCTGGGGGATACGGCGAGGCCACGGACGGTCGATATGTGCCCGGTCAAGGTGAGCCTCAGGTTTCCCGTGGCGAGGTCCCATATCTTTATAGTGCGGTCGCCGGCGCCGCTGGCGAACCACTGGTTGTTCGGCTCGACGGCCAAAGCCCTGACCCAGCCCAGATGGCCAGAAATGACTCTCATCAGCTTCCACGGCGGGTGCCACTCGGGCTTGATCTGGTGCGTTGCCTGGGCGCGGGCGGCGCTCAAGGCCTGGGACGGCGTGTGCGGTGTGTTGAAGCCCGGTGGCGGCCGGCGGATCTGGACAAGAGCAGTAGACTCCTGGGCTGGTGTCTTCTCCGCTATCCCCTCTATCAGCTTCTGCGTCTTCTCATCGTCGGGGGTGGAGGCGGCGGCGGAGTCGCTAGCGGGTAGTTTCTTGGCCCTCTTGCGCGTGCTGGCGGCATCGGCTTGTTTCTGGGCAAGGGCAGGCGGCAGAGCCTGGAGATCCCGATATTCTGCGTGAAGGCGGACGGATAAGGCATATTTTTCGCGCTGCGCGTCGACGGGATCTTGGGTGAGCCTGAGCTTCTTCCTGGGCGACTCAGCCGGGACGCTGGCGAAGAGCAGTTTGGATCGCTTCGCGTTCTGCAAGGCAAGGGACGCGAGGTTGGGTTCGACGACCTCCATGGCGTCGTCTTGTGCTCGTCGCAATTGAAACCGGTGTTGCTGGTGCGATTACCAACAGCGAGATCAAATGGGAATTATTATGCAAAGTAGGTAGGTATGTATTGATGTGGTTGCATCGTCGAGCTTTTGCGGTTGGTTATAGTATCTACTGGATTGATAGCCCCAATGGAGGTATCTATATTTTTGGTATGGCACATCAGGTAGGTAGCGCCTACACTACCTACATAGACCGCCTCGGATTTTAATACTTAACGAATCAATAATCGTACTTAAGATTAAGCCTAATACAGCCATAGCCCCAAGGGTACTTGTGGGTACTACCCACTTTATTAAAATTATACCAAACTACTACTAAACTAAGCCTATTTTGATCGGTTATAAAATATTTCTATGTACTAACCGGAAACACCCATAGCTTGCATTAAAAAAAAATAAGTTAGCTACTTAAACCACTATAAATATAGTATACTACTTATTAAAATCACTATAATTATAATATTAACTAATTAAAAGCCTTTAATTTTATAGCTATTTATTTATTAAGTAGATATATTTACTGCTTATTTATTTATTTAATTACTTTTAATTATTAATAATATTATTATATATTATAATATTTATTAATTATATATTATTTATAGCTTTATTATTTTTTTAGTTATAAAATAACTAATATAATAAAAAACCTAACTATTATTTTTGTTAGTGTTTAAATAGTATTTATAACTAACCTATTTTATATAAAAAATAAAAATATATAAAAATACTAGTAGAACACCGCCCAAATAGGCTTAATCTTAAGTATAATTATCGATTCGTTAAGTATCAAAATCCAAGGCGTATATAGACCTAGGTACCTATAATAGTTAGGTGCCATGGGTACTTATTCTCTTAAATGCATCCTGGTACCAATCTTACATAATGTAAGGCTTTTCTGTCACAAGGACTAACCTCCCTGGGTAGGTACCTACTTAAGCTAAGGACAACCTTCTGTATGTGCTGTGGCATAGTCCCGCTACAGGCTACAGGGTCCCCACGTATATATATGCATACGCTTATAAGACGCCAATTGACCATGAACTCAACTCTGAAGCCATATTCAGCTTGATTCACCTAGACACATAGGAATCCTGTGCTTTTCTTGGGAACTAAGTATTCAAATAACTCGTCTACATTCAGGACCCTACCAAGTATATCTAATACTGTGCGCCGGCGTTTGCAGTCATCTACAATCAACCTTGTCGTCCATCCTCCCCTCCCACCTCACCTGATCGATGACATAGCAACCATGATGAACATGTCTTCATCTTCGCAGCAGGCTGATAAATACGCTATACACGTAGCCGCACGAGAGGGAAAACGTGAATATGACGCTCTCCTTGCTTTCCCCTCTACCTATCAAAATCTATAAGGTTGCTGATTACGAATACAGCACCCATCTTCGAGTCGTTACTAAATGTAAGGAAAGTCTTTGCATCATTTGCAAGTCACCCCGGTCACTATCTGACCATATGCTATCACAGGCCGACCCGAAATCGGCACAGCGCAAGGATGATGATGGCCGCCTTCCCATCCATTGGGCCGCGTCCTCTAATCAGCATGCCATAGCACTCTTACTCTCCCAGCAGAAGATCTTCGATCCGAACGTAGAGGTGAGCCTACATGGCAGGCTTGGTTTGGATCTGAACCGTAATCTAACCGGCTCTTGTTTTGAATTCCTAGGACGATAGTGGCTGGACGCCCTTGATGATTGCAGCTAGCGTCAAAGATGGCGATGCGGTTGTCCACCTCCTCCTTTCAAGAGGCGCCGATGTGAATCAAAAAAGTATACTCCTGTACATCCCTTTCATGATATCGATGCAAGCTGATCCGATGTCACCTTTTATAGACCAAAACGGCCAGGTGGGTCCTTACTCTCAACCCAGAATACTGGCTTGTGACAAGCTACTCATTCCACGGGTGTCATAGACTGCCCTTCACTTTGCTGCGTCCAAGAACAACCTAGACGTAGCTCGCAAGCTCTTCGCCAATGAGCCGCCTGCCTCCGCTCGAGTTAGGGATAAGCGTGGCCAGTACCCATTGCATCGAGCAGCTGCCGTGGGCTCCGAACCTATGGTCAAGCTGTTGCTTGAGAACCGCAGTCCGCTGAACGCGACGGACAATGTTGGCTATACCGCCTTGCACCACGCCATTGCTGAAGGCCACGGTATGATATTATTGCCGAATTGACCAGGAATTTTTTTATATCTTCGGACACTGAGGCTCATGTTGCGATAGGACATACAGCAATTACCTTACTAAAGGCCGGTGCTGAGACAGACAAGCGAGACTCGGATGGCTATTTAGCCTTAGATCTCGCCCCCGACAAGGAAGTTCGTACCCCCTGCCGTTTCCTCCTTATCCATAATGCATATGCACCAGTTGAGCTTACGGAGCCCACGCAGGTCCGGAAGTATATTGAACGAGAGGCTGAAAATGAAGGTATCGAACTTTAATGTTATTGTTGCACCAGGTTGATTGCGAATGTGTCGAGGAGCACGCGACCAGATGAGGAATAGTTCCATAACCAAAATCTACTAGGATGACTAGGTTTGGGACTGTCTGCCTACCAAATAAATGTTGGTGGAATCTCGTTCACTTAATAGTCCGTTCTACTAGATCCCTATACATGGCCTTGACGTCTTGCACGTCTGCGCGTAGCTCTTCCACCAGCTCGCTCTTCTCTCCCAGCATTTCCAGCGTTGTTTGATACCTCTCGTTAATCTCGGCGATTTCGCTCTCAAGATTAGCCACTCTCTTCGTTGCGGTCTTGCTCATCTCTAACTCTTGTATGAGCGCAACAATCTCGCCACGCGCCTCGTCTCGCTGACCCGAGATACGTGCGAGCTCTTCCTTGGCAGTCACCTTTTCGCTTTCTAGCCGGCGAATGGCTGCACTCATCCTCTCCACAAGCTGAACGGAAGGCCCTGCTGTCATGGTCGAGACCGAGACCATGTCCTGTAGCACATTCTGGGGGGAGGCCGATCTTTCCAGGCCTTCTAGTACATCGTCGCGATCTGCCGCATGTGTAGGAGTCGAGGCAACGAAATCAAAACCACTAGCTATAGAGGGTGCGGTTGCGGCGGGCAGCCCGGGTAGTGAGGGAAATAGGGGGGACCGCATGGGAGGTTGGACGGATGGACGTCTTGCCAACGACGCCCGGTCACTGGGACTCGGCTCGCCGTTACTAGAAGGGGCCGAAGTCTTGCGAAATCGGCTCGAGTAGTTCTGTAACCCAAGAAAATTATCCCCACTAAAAGTACGTGGTGGTGCCGTGAGCAAGGGAGATTCTGGACGACCACGGTCGCGAAGGGCGGCCACGGGGACTTCATCCAGCCAGTTTCGGCGGTCGTGGTCTGTACGCTCTCCCTTATCATTCTTCAATGATGCCTGATGTCTAGCGAGCTCGGCTTTGGTGTCTGCTAGCGCCCCCTCGGCTTGCTCCGCCCTCGTCCTGAGAGTGTCAAGTTGTGATTGGTAAGACTTTAGGTCACGTTGAACTGTGGGAAGCTGGCTTTGCATTTCCTCCAACTCTTCCTCTTGACGCTTAGCTCGACTGGCCTACCCGTGAGTTAGCTCCTGCCATTGTAACTGTGTAGTTAGCTGGAAGAACTCACCACCTCGCGTGCCTTTCTCCTCATCTCCGATTCTCGACGAAGTGCCTCATCTCTTTCCTTCTCCAGGTTGGCGACCTTGGCCTCAAGAGATGCTTCCATACCCCGCCAATTCTCACTAGCGATAGAATGTTGCGTTTGAAGCGTTTCGATCTGTCTATGTAATTTAACCTGCGCGTCTCCCACAGCACCGGATGAGGCCTCTTCGGCCCTGGCTCTCAAAGCCTCTAACTTGCTCTCCAGCATCTGGACCTCTCCCTTTAATTCGAGCTCTATGGCCCGGGTACGCTCTGATGCTCTCTCCGCTTTCTCTCGAAACTCTGTAATCATCAGGCTCGCGCCGGACTCTGCTTGTTCTTTGGAGGCCACAAGTGCGGCAACGGCATCTTCGAGTTCCTTGACTCGTTTTTGCC
This sequence comes from Ustulina deusta, assembly GCA_023159155.1. NCBI lineage: Eukaryota > Fungi > Ascomycota > Sordariomycetes > Xylariales > Xylariaceae > Ustulina > Ustulina deusta. Next base: position 123,825 of record JAJNNX010000004.1, on the reverse strand, counting down.
CTGCTTCTCGCTGATAATCATCTGTCCTGGCCGCTAGTGATTTCGCATTCTCTAATTCGTCTTGGAGCTGGCTCTTGAGATTGGCTATGGATTGGTCTTTCGCCTCATTTTCGACTTTCAGCCTATCTACCTCTCTCTTCGATTGACTGAGAAGCACATGAGCTTCTTCATTAGATTTCTCTAAGTCATTCGATTCCTCTATTCGCCTACGTAGATCAGCTAATTCTTTTTCCGCTTTCTGGCGCCATACTTTTTGTTCGTTAAGGTCCTTTTCATTTGCAACAAGCTGGGCTCTCAGTTTCTTTATGATAGTACGGTGCTGATGTTCTGTAGAGGCTAATTTCTGACCCTCTAACATTAATTGCGCGATTTGGTCATCCTTCTCCGCTATCTTCTTGTCTAGACTGCCTGCCGGCGCGTTTGTGGCAGCGCTTCTGGCCTGCTCGCTTGCTTCTCGGGTGAAATACTGTAACTTTGTTTGGAGAGCATCTACTCGCTCGATGTGACTATTCAGTTCTTCCTGGTGTTGAACCTGCACCTCCTGGAGGGTTTTTTCGAGATGGCTAATACGCTCTATATATAGATTCGATGCAATTTCATCGTCTGTTGGGGGCTGGACCTTGTCATTGGGCATAGATTGTCGCTCAATAGCCTTTTCTGCCTGCGGGGACTCCAGTTGCAAGGAGGAGCTAGGGCTGGATACGACGGGCAATTGGCTGTCGGTGGTAGGTGTAGGGATAACACCGGAGGCATCCGTTGGCGCATGTGGCGGAGATGCAGTGGTCTCTTCCACAGACTGGCTTGTTCTTGGACTCGCCGCTTGAGTAGCCGAGGTGGGTGGTTGCTCGGGAGCATCGGAGCTTGGGCGCGGGCTGGAGGTAGTAGAAACGGCCTCTATACTCTGTCTAACAGAAGCGGCAGAATTTCTAGCAGCGACAGCACGGGCGAGGCGCTCCTGAAGCCTATCGTTGGTGGACTTGGAAGGTGTAGCAGAGCGTGTGGGTGGTGCGGGCGGCACAGGTGAAGCGCTGGGCACGACAGCAGGTGTCGTGGGCTCTTTTGGGCCGCCGTCTTCGGCCAGGATATTGTCCAGGCGCGCCTCGACGCCGGCCACGGCTTGTGAGAGGAACGAGCCCCATCTGGAGGTCTTCTGGGGAGCGCTCATATCGACGTGTCAGCTTGTTGGGACGTGGCGTCTGAGACGAAGGAGGGTGCGAGCGCGGGAGACCTTAGGATCGAAGCAGGTGTCGGCGCATTGTATCGACAGGGCTGGCGGGCTCGCAGGGAATCAGCAGAGGCGTCGCGGATTCAGAAGAAGCTGTACAGAACAGCTCAGTGTGGTTTCTGGTTGAACAGCGGGAACTGGCAATGCACCAATCCGTGACGAAAAGAGAGAATATGGGCGAGTGAGGTGTACCAATAGACAGACTCCCTTATTACCACCTGTTAAGACTAGGCAGGTACAGAGCTGACCACGATTCTGGGTGGCATGGGTCTCTATGGGGGAGTACGATAGGTATGTTTTTACGATCTATGATCCATTCATGTGGAAATGCCGTGATTATCCTGAAGCCTACAGTGCCTACCTGTTAGTAAGTACATGTGTACGTAGTGTAGGTAGCTTAGGTAGTCCTACATGGTACTATGTCTATCCTTTTTTGGGGAGCTACGCTAGTACATGCGTCCATTTCGCGAAAGGGTTACTTCTACCTACCTAGGTACCTACCAACATACATGTACCGAGGTATGCGGGTGGGGTCCCTAGGTACCTAGATACATTGTATATACTGGAAAGCGTTATGTAAGTCTAATATATGTATTAACAGGGGGTATTAGGCTAGCAAGTTCAAAATTATTTGCAGAGAAAATCAACTTTTATAGATTACCTGCCTAGACCTATCTATCTGTAACCTAAGCAATCATAACTATATAATCAGAAGTTGCAACTTTTATAATTACTAGCTATACCTACTAACAACTACCATATGGTGAAATCACTACTAGCGGTCCAAAAACAATTATAAGCCAAAATTATTGTTAGGCCTATGATATGGTTCAATTGTGGGTATAGGTACCTCGTATATAGGCAATCACACAGCAAACTTGGAAGGTACCTAAATTATTGCAGTCTATTAATATACCTATATTATACTTGCCCAGGACCCCTCCACCAGTAGCTAAGCTTACATTCTACCCAATTGGTCCTAGGTAGTGGTGATCGCTATGCCTAGTAGAAGAGTAGGTATAAGACGCATGTCCCTCGACCATCTTCAGGCCTGAACCATTTATGCATCTTTCCGTTCAGTAAGGTATGTCCAAGTAGGTACACTATCTAGGTACATATAAAACCGACGGGATCTGACAGCTCATTCAGCCTCTTGCTCCAGGTAGCTAGTTACCTACCTAGTATAGACATAGACATTACCTTACCACTGCAAATAGGTAGTACTTCTCTATCATGGTGTTCACGCAGTTGTTAACAGCGAAACCAGTTTTATTAAGAACCACATACGTCTACATCACCAATGCGTGTGTGGAAAATTTTCTGACGTCTTAGGAACTCGATGCCACGCGGCTAGAAGGCTATATTAATATATTTGTAGCTCCTCCTGTCTACTGTCGTTGATCCATGCTCGTTGTAGATCCACAGAGCCTGGTGGTGGCTTTCGGCATTCTCGGCTTCAGCCCACCCGATTTCCTTCTGCCCTTCATGTGCCTATATAAACATAAAACTCATTATTGCTGATGATACTGCGTTGCGTAGGAGTTGTGCCCTTGGACCTTGTTTGAAAGCTAAACAACGTGAACTACCTAGGTGCGGCGTAAAATACCCATCTATACGTGTGTGTGTGTGTGTGTGTGTGTGTGTGTGTGCGTCTTACCAACCGACACGTCAGTCTATGTAGATGCTGAGGCAAGACTCCCCCTGTCTTGTGCCACTCTCTTACTATCTTTACATTCTTATTGTCCCTTTCCCTACACGGTACCGTCGCCTCTGTCTGTAGAAATGTCTGCATTTAGTTTTCCCTACCATGAGCCTCGTCCAGGCTTCTGGGGGGAGAAGACGGTCACACTCAATTTTTGCGAAGAGGTCTGCCCTACTCCCCTTTGCCTGCCAATCCAAAGCATTCGCCTGACTCTGTGTGCTAGGATTATGTTATGAGCTACTATTGTGCCGAAGTCTGCAATGTATGCCATACCTCTTATGCTCCCTCATCCTACCCCCCCCCCTTGTGTCGCTGGTCTCCTCTGACTGCAAGCGTCTCTTGTTAGACCATCACCAACTTCTTGTTTCTATGGCTCGGAGTCCGCGGGATCAAAAGCTGCGTGAGATATGGCCACCCCGCCATTTTCCTCGTCACCTTCATCGGGTACATCATCGTCGGCTGCGGCTCAACTCTATTCCACGCCACGCTTAAGTGTACGTAGAAAAGGGCTGACCAACTAATTGGTGTCTACTTCTTCCTAACTCGCTCTCACTTTAGACCCCATGCAGCTTGTTGACGAGCTTGCCATGATCTATACAACGTGCTTCATGGCCTATGCTACATTCACCTATACGCGGTCTTCTCGCTTCTCGTTCGCGCTTGGTGTCGGCCTTATCGGCCTGGCCTACTTCATTACGGTATGGCGTAAGAGTAGGCCGTAATGTTGGTTGTGTCTGCTGACAAGACCACGAGCTAGGCAAGATACTATGAAACAAAAAATCCCCAGTTTCGTAAGCTCCCTCTGCGCGTTCTATGCACATTGTTTCCCAAGATCAGACTGACCGTTTCGTTCATGAAGATCAAGATGCATACGCTATCCTCACGGCCACCGTAGTCTTGTCTAACATGTGGATCATGGAGAGAGTTCTCCGACCAGCTCTCAAAGCCCGTGAAGATAAAAGGCCACCCAGCTCCCCCGTGCCGAGTACCCGAGCGTTTCTCTCTCAGATGTGGATCATGGTCGCAACTGGTGAGATTCTTGCCGCTTTACCGGCCAAATGCCGTGCTCAAATACTAACTCCAACATCATAGGTCTGAGTATTTTCTTGGGCGGTTATCTCATTTGGAACCTGGATAACATGTACTGTGATACAATGCGTCGTTGGCGGCATCAGATTCAACTACCGTGGTCTGTTCTATTAGAAGGACATGCGTGGTGGCACTTGATGACTGGAATAGGAGGTATGTTAATTTGTCAGTCGGGATGTCAGTGATGCGAGCAGCGGCTAACATGCATGGCCTTGATCAGCATATTATTAGTACGTTTCTCCCAATACCAGCTAACAGCCGTTGTTGTCTGATACCCAGGCTTGTCTTCGAGATCCTCGGCCGTCAGCCAAGGCTCGAATTCGCAGATGGGAGAGGGCGCATGGCAAGCTAACTTTTTGCAGCATTGTGTGGCGTGTCTGGATCCATCGGTGTCTGGATGGCGATGAGGATAAATTCCGACTATACTGGCCCTCGGTTTACTATTTACCTGAAGTTAGAACTGTGGACGATCTGCCGTTGGGAGAAGACGACAAGAAGCGCCGGTAGTAGGTGATAGTCAATCTATCGTCAGTGGGCCATATTAGAAGGCTGCAGCGCGAGCAGATGCTTACGTCATATATATATATATATTAACGCTATTCATTTATTGGCTTGAATGGTAGCTCGCAGCTGCTTCATCGGTACAGAGATGTGTAGGCGATATAAGGCGACCTACCTAATGGTTGCAATGCTGTACTTAAAGGTACAGGTTGCATACATGGGCACACATCCCCACCTGACTCGGGCCCAAAATGCGAGCCAAGCGTACCTCTTACCGTGCTGATTTACCTAGGTACTTTGTTATGCACTGTATTAAATTCTAGACGTCTGCGCACAGTGTAGCGCTGGCTGTAGCTACGTAGGTAGCCCCATGCAAGTACTAGGTAACCCTGGTTTGAACTTCACGAGAAGCAAGACTCCCGAGTCAACCCGCGCCCAACGAGCCTCAATATTAAAGAATATCCCCACCGATCAAAAGAACACCCGTTGATATAACGAGCTGCCTGCGAGCCCAAAGTGCGAGATATGTCTATCTCAAATGAGGCTCTCCAAAAGGTGGGTGACCAACTGGCTGACTGGCTGCCTTGCTGTCCCACCTCATCCTGCTTTCCACCACGAGCAAGCAGATGATACAATGAAGACCTTTGGAGCTAACATTTTTCGGGGTTGACACAGCTCCTGCGTGAGGTCGAAACGCAGGCCCTCGCCTCCAAGCAGCAGATTGCGCTTACGCGGACGCAGCAGGCGTCCAAACAGCGTGAGATGCGCATGGCACAACTGACGCGCACCGAGATATCGTCGTTGCCAACGAACACCAACGTCTACGAGGGAGTTGGCAAGATGTACGTATTGCCTCTATTCCCTATCTTGTTCCTCGTAGGCGCCCTTCGGCAGCACTCATCGTGCTCTCCTACTTTCTATTCTTACTCTTTTACCTGAAGGAATCGCTGGGCTAACTCTGCTACGCGTCAGGTTCATCTCGCTGCCCGTTGCAGAGATGAAAGGCAAGCTGGAAGCCCAGATTAAGGAGCTGGAGGGTGATGTGGAGGGTCTGGGGAAGAGGCTGCACTACTTGGAGGTCTCACAGAAGAATAGCAAAGACCAGATAGATCGCATGTTGCGAGGTGGCGTGGGCGCCTCTTGATCTGTCTGCATATTATGGCCGTCTTCACTAGTCTGGTCGACGGATGAATATAAGATATGACCTGCCCTCGGCATAGTTACATGCCATGCGAGACACATTTTATGGCACGGGTTTGGGTTTATGTAGCGGCATCACATATGAGAAGAACTCGAGAGATGTGCGTTTCTAGTCAATATCATCCCGCAATGTGTCAGGTGAGCAGTCAAACTTGACTGCTTATATGGTAAGAGACGGACAGGCAAATTAGCGTCTCCACTACACTGGGTGCTGTACGCATGTGATGTGATGAGTAACATGGTCCAACGGTGAGGTAGATACTAGTAGGTTTGAAGCCGTACAGTGTTTGTTGATATGGTGTCTTACCTAAGGCACCTATACTACATGTACTAGTAGCATAGATACCCTTGAGATACGTTTTACCATCCTCAATCGTAATGGGAATTTCGCATGAGGCATGCCGCTTTTAGCCTGCGTTTAGACTGAGCCGAGCCCTAATGAACATGATTGATTGTATAACTTCAAATACGTGCTACCGTAAATACACCGTAACAAATGGAACGCGACCATTTTCATTATGCAACGGGTTCAAGTATCACTCGCGAGACCTAACACATAGGTAGCAACTCATACACAACAGCTCAATATGTAAAGAACAGTGTGGCTTAAATATATGTCCGAAGGAAACAAGTATTAAAAATGCGCTTTTTATTTATGTTAATTCTTTACGTCTGCTTTAATTTTCGCCTTTGTTATAAAAGTGCATGCCTCTTATTAGCCTGACTCAAATCCCAGTCTCCCCCTTACCATTAAGAATTATGTCCTCCGTATACTCGCCCATTTCTACTCGATCTATTTTGTTCTTTCACATTGGTTCATATCATTTCCATTCTCAACTCATCTCATTCTATCTCCCCATCTCGAAATGCGACTATCCGACCATGAAGCTGCCGACGCCATCAGGGACATACTGGAGCCAATCGGACAGACAGGTCTCAGCATCGTGTACACAGAGAAGGGTAATTCCAAGTCCGTCCTAAAGGCTGTGGGGTTTTGGCTTGACGGCGAAATGTACGATCACGCAGTCTTTGCCGAGGACACAAGCAACCGGTTTAAGCGTGAGGCTACTCTCTATGAAGCTCTTGGCTCACACCCATGCATTATTACGTCCATGGGCGTTGAATTAATGCCGGACGGGGAAGAGGCTTGGGCTTTACGCCTTGAGAGCTCCGCATGGCAACTTACGGGAGTGCATCGAAAGGAACAACCCCCCGACCATAGCTCGTCGTATACGAGTGGCAATCGACCTTGCGGAGACCATACAGCATATCCACGACCGTGGTATCATTTGGGGGGATGTCTCGGCTCGAAATATTCTCGTCTTTGATGATCTTCATATCAAGCTCTGCGACTTTGCTGGATCTAGTCTACCAGGCATATACCCTGAGCTCCTCTTTTCATATGAGCCCCGTTATTGGGTACCGGGGCCAGACGAGGAGGCTCCTACCAAAGGCACGCTTGCGATGGAGCTATTTGCGCTTGGCACTGCAATCTGTGAGATAACAGAATTGGCCATTCCATATGGTTCGATCGAGGTAGAGGAACTTCAGCAGAAACTTCTAGATAGGGTGTATCCTCATATAACTGAGAATAATCCAGTGCGAGACATCATCCAGAAGCTCTGGCATTTTGAATATGGTTCTGCACAAGAGGTCGCCGACGCACTTAAAATGGCTTATATCATTTGAAGCATTCAAAGCATGCTGATCGATCACCGGGCGTGTTCAGGTTATTAAGGAAGATGAGTGTACTGGTACTGCATAGCAAGCAATTCGTCCATGTGCCATGACGGTGCTATTAGGCCAGATTTGTCGGCAAAATTTTCAAATTAGGATGATTGGCTTATTTTGCTCGTTCCTGTACGCTTCTTACCATGTCATATAAGTTGTTTCTGAAAGTCTCCGGTGCTGTTTATATATCTGTAACTCTATATAAGCCCTTGAGTAATGGCTGAAGGGACTTAGGTAAATCTGATTTCAGGCATACAGTAGGTAGGTATGTCATCAGCGTCATGGGAGAATCAACGGGTCGGCCCGGTTGGTCCACATTTAAGCACGGGCACGCCGCACCCCGTCCATCACAAACTACACCCTGTTTGAATGTTGCGCCCCATGCCGGCTATCTCCTTCTACTGATGGCTAACCAATCTATCGCTAAGCTGTGGTTATTCTTCCTGAGAAGATTACACATATGGATATTGGTGGCTCTGAAATCGCATTCTACTATACAACCACAGCTCCCATTGAATCATTCTAACAGAAAGTAATGACCCCATTAGCGATGAAAATCGATAATCGAGCGCCATTTTTAAAGCGCGGGGCTGCGTGAGAAATTCGTTCATGTAGGTCTCAAGCAGGATAGAGGCTTCCATATCAACGCTTCATCATTTGTATGCAAAACGAGCTGCATTACGCAGCATCATCAAACCCTGGCTCGTCGAAGCAGAAATTATGTTTCTATGCTTGTGCCGGGAAGACGGTGGTGCATTGCCTACTCGACCAGCTCTTCGCCGAAGACGGAACGAGTCTCAGGTTAGACGACCTTTGGCAATGCAAGACCGAGAGGAAGAGATGGTCTGGAAGGCGAGCAGGAAGGAGATTAACTATGTTCGGAAACTGGTAACCCTTCGTATTTGGGAGAAGCAGAATTCTATACCTAACTGAAAATCTGTGAGATGGAATATGTAATAAGTGCATAGCTGTTCGACGTAGCCCGGGGCGATACATCACGGGTAACTTTGAACACGCCTGTTTTCACTCCACCACGTCTATGCGCGCTGTTGTCCCGTGCAAAATGAATAAAATTTCACGATATGGCAGAATCTCGCCGTACTAGTCCCAGCTGATTCCCCTACTTTGGCAGCGCGAGGGAACCTCAGCATACAAGCTTGGACCAAGTACCGATTGGGGCTTATACCAGTTCGACTTCTGATTCGAACAGGCTTGGGTCAGTACGGATTAGGACCGCGGACCGCTTTATCAGAGATTCAATCCGATTCCGTAGACCAAATCGGTGGTAGAAATAAAATGGTCTTGCTCTATTAACCGGATTATATGCCACTTATCTTGAGCAAGAAACTGGTCTTGAACGTTCCGACTTCTGGACTTTATAACGATATTTGATTGTATACACTGCTCTAACCGGAACTCCCTCCCTACAGGCGATGTCTTACTGTGTATCTCCTGTTGGCCGTTCGAAGGTAACCGTTTTGCTGACCGTTTCTCTCTCCATAAATGATACATAAGTTAAGTTATGTCCTCAGTTACTACTAGGTAGGTACCTCTAGTAGGCAGTACAGGTACTGTGGAGTGGGGGATGGAACTCATAGGCCCTATAAAGTAAAGCACCCATGTCCTTCGGGACCCATAGCAAAAAGACAATTCACTATGGCACAGTAGTAAGAGCTGCAGGATTCGAACCTGCGCGGTTTCCTACTGCGGTCCACACACACAAGCCACTATAATATAGCGCCACAATTATAACGAACAAAAAATCAATAGTTCAATTCTGACTACAAGCATGCTAAAGTCCGATTTATTTTAAACCGTTTATATTGCTTAAAGAAATTATTATATAATTTAAGATAAGAAATAGCGGGAAAAACCTAGGGTATAGCTACGCATATAGATCCGCCCCGATTTCCTAGATATCACGTTCTAATATCTAAACATCACCCTAAACCTATTTCGGTAATTGTCCCACATATATCTCTATATACCCTATTTCCTATATAAAATAGATTAGCTTTAAACACTTTATGGACACTAATAAAAACAATAGTTGGACCCTTGTTAGTATTGCTATAAGTAAGCCTAGGGATTATTAGTAAGTATAATATTTTAGCTTAAAAAAATAACTAATTAATAACTAACAACTTAGCAAAGCTAAAAATAACGTGCGATTAATAAATATTGCGATATATAGTAGTATTATTAATAATTAAAAGTTAAGAGTAATTAGTAGGTCAAAAATAGGTAGGCCGAAAACTAAAAGTATTAATTAGCTAATAAACTAAAGTGCGCTATAGCTATAGTACTAAGTAATATTTATAAATAAAATAATAAACATGTTTTTTTTAATTAATTTATAGATAATCCTTGGTTAGTGTGATAGTTAGTATAGTTTTAGCAAGACTTGCAAAAACTCTAGACCTATATAGCAATAAAATAAGAAATCTATATATAGACTAACTTATAACTTTATAGCTATATATATAAAATCTATATTTATTTATTTTATAAACTCTAATATTTTTTTTTTTTTTTTAGCTTAGAGTTTTTGTTTATAGTATTAATAAACTAGCTATAAAAACTTTATTTAACTAATTATAATATTACTTTAAGTTTATTAATTATTTATTAATAAATATTTAATAAATATATATTTTTTATTTTGTTATAATTAATAAAATATAAATAAACTTTTTTTTTAAATTATATATTTAATATAAAAAGTTATATATTTTATAATATAAACCTAACTTTAATATAACTTTAAAAAAACTTTAAATTTTTATATTATTTAAAAGTTAATAATTTATAAAAAATTTAACTTTAAATATTTTAAATCTATTTTTAGTTTTTAAACAATTAAAATAATTTTAGCTCCTAAGTATAGCTAGCTTATTACTATTAAATAATTTAAAAAAAAAATTTATAAAAAAAAAGAAAAATTTTATATTAAACTTTTTTATAAAGATTTTAAATAAACTAATATTTAAAAAAAAATCTAAACAAAATAAAAAGTTAAAATTTAAAAAAGCAAAATTTAAATTAAAACTAAAACAACTTAAAATAAATAATATATCTAAAAATATATTAAAAAATATTAGAGCTATATAAGTTTATAATTTTATATTAATTTTAATAGAACTTTTTTAATAAATAAAAAAAATAAAAAATTAATTTTTTATTATATTTATTTTAATATTTTTAAAAAATAACTATAATTTAATAGTAAAAAATATATTTAAAAGTACTAATTTTAAACTTTTTAATTATATTACTTTGTTTGTTTTTTATTTTATTAATTTATTTTTTAATGCTTTAAATTTTATTTATACTAAAAAAACTAAAGCATAAAAAATTAATTTTAATAAATTTATAAAAAATAAAGCTTTATTTAATAACTAGGTTTATAAATTAGCAAAAAAGTTAAATAAAAATATTATTATTTTTTAAACTAAAAATAGTTAATTTTAATATATTATAAGCTAATTAAAAAAAAATATTAAAAATTAATAAAAATATATTTTTATTTAACTAAAAAATTATTTAATAATATTACTAAAATAATCGAAGTTTTATCAATAGTTTATTATAACTTTAATTAAATAGTTATTACTTATAAAATATTTTAAGTTTATATATATAAAGCTAAAAAAAATATTAATAAGTTTATTTTTATATTTAATAATTTAGCTTAGAAGTATTAATTAGCTAAATTATAATAAAAATATAAATTATATAATAATTAGTACAATTTTAGCAAGACTAGCAAGGACTCTAGGCTTATATAGCAATAAAATAAGAAGTCTATACATAGACCAACCTATAACTCTATAGCTATATACATAAAATCTATATTTATTTATTTTATAAACTCTGACTTTTTTTTAATTTAAAATTTTTGTTTATAGTATTAATAAAACTTTTAATTTTTATATTATTAAAAAACTAATAACTTATAAAAAACTTAATTTCAAATATTTTAAATTTATTTTTAGTTTTTAAATAATTAAAACAACTTTAGTTCTTAAATATAGCTAGCTTTTTATTATTAAACAATTTTAAAAAAAAAATTTTTATAAAAAAAAAAAAAATTTTATATTAAACTTTTTTATAAATATTTTAAATAAACTAATATTTAAAAAAAAAAGAAATTTAAAACTTAAAAAAAAAAATTTTAAACTAGAGCTAAAATAACTTAAAATAAATAATATATTTAAAAATATATTAAAAAATATTAAAGCTATATAAGCTTGTAATTTTATATTAGTTTTAATAAAAAATTTTTAATAAATAAAAAAAATAAAACATTAATTTTTTGCTACGCTTATTTTAGTATTTTTAAAAAATAATTATAATTTAATAATAAAAAGCATATTTAAAAATATTAATTTTAAACTTTTTAGTTTTATTATTTTATTTATTTTTTGTTAATTATTATTAATTATAAAATTATATTATTATTATTTTTTTAAATTTATAAAAAAGTATTTTAATAAAAAGTTTTATTATTTAGGTTAAAAATAAAACCTGTTTAGTAGCAAGCTTTTATTAATATATAAATTTAAGAACTTTTAAATAAATTTGCAAGTGTTTATATAAATAATATTTTAATTTATTTTAAAACTAAAAAATAGTACTAGATTTATTATAAAAAATAATTTATTATTTATATTAAGCCAGATATTAAAAAAATATTAGGAAGTTTTATTTTAATATATTTATTATTAATGATTTAAGAATAATTATAAAAGCTAAAGTAAACATTAGAATTAATTCTATAAAAATTTAAGCAATTTTAAATTAAGATTTTAATAATCTTAAAAATATTAAATTAATCTGGTTATTTTTTAGGCTTTATAATTATGTTTGTATATTTATTTATTATACTAATAAAATTGCTACTTTTTTAAATTAACTACTAAAAAAAAATAAGCTATTTGTAATAGGACTAAAATAAAAATAAACTTTCGAATATATAAAACTACTAGTATATAAAATATTTGTTTTAGCTTTTTTTAAACCTAGCTAACTAATACAAATAAAAATAAATATTTTATATAATATAATAAAAAAGATTATCTAGTAGTAATAAAAAAATATAACTTAAAAACTTATAAAGTATTTTTTTAAAATAATAATACTAATTAAGCAAGCTTACTTAATTTAAAACTATAAACTTTTAGTAATAGTATAGATTTTAAAATATTATTGTTTAAAGTTTTTTAAAACTAAGTTTTTTATAGTAATTAATTATTAAGCTTTATTATATTTTTTAAATAAATAGATTTTATTAATATAATAAGTATACTAAGCTAATTTTTTATTAAATTTTAATATTATTTTTTAATATTAACTAAAATAAAAAAATATAGTAGCTAATGCTTTATTAAAAAAAATAGCTAAGCTTTTTATAATTAAAGTTAAAAAAGCTAAAAAAAGAATAATAGTATTAGTTCTGCTTAATAAAATATTAAGTCCTATATCAACTATAGACTTTTTATTTAATATTTTCTAAAAAAACTAACCTAGTAGATCTAATTAAATAAAAAAACTAGCTATAAGATCTAAAAAATAAAAACAAAAAGCTATACATACTTAAAATTACTTAAAATAGGACTATTTTTTTTTATATAGCTTTAATTTAAAAAGTTTATATATTTTTAATTATTATATACTAAAATTAGTATAAAATAATTAAAATATTAAAATGAAAATATTATTAGTTTTATTTAAAATATAATTATAAAAAAAATAAAATATTATAAAACAAAACTTTTAGCTTTTTTTATTTATTATTTATATTAGCTATAATATAGCAATATATAATAATAAATAATAAAAATATGCTATTTAACTAATAAAATTATAACTATATATAAGTGTTTATAAATAAGTTTAGCTATTTCATTATAATTTTATTTAGCAAAAAAATAAATATTATATAATTATTAATTATATAATACTATAGAAGTTTATATAAATTTTTTAGTATATTAAACGTATAAATATTAAATAATATAGGACTGTTTATTTTTAAGTTTATAGCAATAATTAATAGTTTTATAAGTATTAAGCACTACTTTAGTAATATTTATTACTTTTAGATTTAAAAAGTAGTAAAATTAACTAATTAAGAATTAGATTAATAATTCTATTTTTATATTAATAAATATTAAAATAATTAAAATATTTATTTTTTTGTTTTAGATTTTGCGTATAATTTTTTATAGTATTTATTAATTAATATATTATTATTAAAAATAATAATAGGAATTAAAATATAAAACTTTTTAATAGTAAATATTAGTAAAACTATTATAAATTTTAATACTAAATAGCAAGCATTTAAACTAGTTTATTAAACTTAAAATATTTAAAAAATAATATACAATATAGCAACTTTTATATAAAAACAATATAAGCTATAAGCTAATAAAAAAAATATTTAATAAATTTTAAAATAAAAAATAAGGGGTTTTTTTAAAAAAAAAAATTTGTAATATAAGTATTAATTATTAAATTAGATTTTTAGTTAGTTAGACTTTTTAAAATTTAAAAAAAACAAAAATTTAGTTATATTTTTGATTTGTTTGATTTTTATAAAATAAAGAACTTGTTTTATATTAACTAATTATAAAAAGCAAGCAATAATTTTTTATTTTAATAAATCTAATTATTATTTTTAGTTAAAAATATTAATAGTAAAGCAAAATTTGAAATTAAGCAAATTAAATAATTAAAAATATATATAAAAAATAAAAAGCTATAATATTCGGTTATTTAGAAAAACTATAATTCTAATAATACCTAATATATAGTTTAAAATTTTTAAAAAATATTAATTAAGCTTAACTAATTCTATAAAATTTATAAAAAAACTTTTAAACTTTTTATAAAATTATAAAAATAAATATATATAATAGTAGCTAATAAATTTATAAATAATTATAAAAATAATAATAAAGCAATATAATATAAAAAAACTATATAAACTTAACATTATTAGTAATTTTAAATTAAAACTATATTTAAACTTTTAGTTTTAAAAAAAAGTAGTATAATAGTTAGTATAGTTTTAGCAAAACTTATAAAAATTCTAGATTTATATAGCAATAAAATAAAAAGTTTATATACGGATTAATTTATAACTCTATAGCTATATATATAGAGTTTATATCTACCTACCCTATAAACTCTGATTTTTTTCCTTTTTTTCTTTTTTCTTTAGCTTAGAGTCTTTGTTTATAGTATCAATAAACTAGCTGTGGAAGCTTTACTCGACTGATCGTGACATAGGCCCTGTAAAGTAAAGCACCCATGTCCTTCGGGACCTATAGCAAAAAGACAATTCACTATGGCACAGTACCTACTGCCTAATTATAGGGTGAGCCGAGCCCAGGCAAAAGCGGCGATAGCGCTAAGCCTAATTTGTCATGCGCATCCAAGGTGGAGAACCTACGAGGAGAACCTAATTATAGGACTTCCCAAAGAGTAACTAACCTGTTTAGGGTTGATGACATGCCTTCACCGTCTCGTACAGTGTTGGTTCAGTTCTTTTCCCCCTGGCGCGCTTGCCTTCAGGGGGGGTACACTGTGGATAGTGCACATGCATACCCCTCTTTTCCCATCCATTCCTCTCAGCTCCATATCGATTTAGCCCCCAAATCATGCATGATTGCTGCTCGATGCCCCAGGAACCAACATGATGGTGAGAGGTGTTTCCGGGCTCCAGTTTCTGGCATGGCCGTCAAATGGCGCAGGTGTAACAGAAAAGAACAAAAGTGCGCGAGGTTTTGTTGCTCCACGGATTTCAGGTCGCCATACTGCCCTCGATACCGTTCATTGCGATCCGCAAGAACTCGCTACGGCTCCGGACCATCTACCAAGACGAAGGTATCTGCTACCATGGTGCGACATAGCGCTGCAGCCCTATGAACTACCGCCAAATCAAGCGCCGTGTAGACAAGCCGTCCGTGGCCATCATGAAATGGGTGGCGCAGGCGACGTGCCTATTGCCTACTCGTCCCTGCGACGGGACCTTGAGCGCCCACACAAATAGCCGCAGACGGCATCTGCTGTGGTGCAGTACATATAATGGCGTATGACGAGCCGCCTCTGAGCCGGCCTGTACTGTACATGTAGAAAGAGGAGAAGAGGGGCGGGCAAGGGTCAATGATGGAAACTGTCGGTGGGGAGAAGAGAGCAGGTCATCATGCCCCGTCGCCAATCCAGGCTGTTGGGCCACCCACCCTCACTTTGCCTGAGGGTCTTCAGCGCTGACGGGGACAGCACTAGGGCTATTGGTGCTAAATAAAAGCGATCCGGCCTCTCTCCCCCTTCGTCTATCCACTTTGATTACCCTCCCCTCTCTCCTGTCCCTCTTCCCTGTTCCTGCAACTTACCTTACGTTACCTTCTTTGCTACACGTGAGCTTCTGTCTGCCTTGCTTCTATCTCTACCAACACCTACTGCCCGAAGCCTCTCTTTCTTACTGCTGTACGGTGTGGCGTAGTCAGATTAGCCATAAAGCTACATATCAGGTGCCCTGTTCGTCTTGTATCACCCAGAATCCCCCCTCTATTTCTCGCGCCAGGAAAAACTGGAGAGACGAAAAGGATCGAAGACGTCAAGCATGAGTCGACCTCGGTATCCTTACTCTGACGAGGAGTCCGACATCGACGTCCATATTTCAAGACGTCGAGGGCCCTCGCCCTCGCCGGTTCGTCGCGCTCCTGTACATTATGTTGAAGCCCGGGCCGCACCGCCGCGAGCCCGATACGCCGATCACCGCCCCCGCTTTGAGGACACTTTTCTTAGCCCGGCCGCCGAGCGCACCGTCGTGACCACCCGTCGCTCACGCTCACGCTCGCGATCGCGCCATCGCCGATCCAGCTCCAGCTCTGCGAGTCCACCACCCCCACCGCCCGCTCCTGCGCAGGCGCCTGCGCCCGTCATTATCAACAACCGTATCTATAACTTGTCTGACTCTGAGTCTGACGATAATGACAGCCACGCATCGCGGCGCAAACCCCGTTCTCGCGCCTCGTCAGGCTACTCGCGTGAGCGGGAGCAGCGGGAGCGGGATGCCTGGGCCCTCCAACATGCGCGCCAGGAGTATGAGCATGAGCTTGAACAAGAGCGACGTACTCGTCAACACGAGCGCGAAGCCGCCCAGAAGGAGTACGACCTCGAGCGCGCACAAAAAGAACTTGAGGAGCTCAAACTCGTCGCCAAAATCGAAAAAGATGATAAGCGCCGCGAGCGGACCGCCCGTGAAGAGTATGAGTTGCGTGAAGCCAAGAAAGAGCTCGACGCCCTTCGCGAGAAGAAGGAGCGCGATGAGTTAGAGCGCCGCATTAAGCAAAAAATAGACCTTGACCGTCTTAAGGAGGAGGAAGCTGCGCTCGCTGAGAAAAAGCGTCGCGAAAAGGAGGCCAAGGACGCCGTCGAGAAATACAAGAAAGAAGAAGCCGAACGCGCCCTCAGAGAAAGGGAGGCGGCCGAGGAGCGTGACCGTCAGTACAAGCAGCGCTTGCAAGAGCAGTTACTCAAGTCTGGCCTCGACGAGAAAGAGATTAACGCCATCCTCGCGGGAAAGAAGATCGAGAAACCGAAACCAAAAGAACCGGAAAAAGTGCAACCACAACCACAACCACAACCAGTGCCACAAATTACCTATGAAGAGAGGCCACGGCCTACGTACACGCGTATGGCCCGGCGACATCTCTCGCTCGAGACCCTGCGCGTCTACGGCATTGATTATATCCTTGACCAAGTGAGTACTCTCTTATACCGATTTATTGGCAGACTAGGTAGCGTTCAGTTCTGCTAACGTAATACGACAGGATCCTGAGTATGTTCTGATTAAGCGGTGGGTCCCCGAGCCGGAACAGGACATTCTCTGGCAACACACGCGCGTGGTTCGTGAGCAGCGAAGCAGCAAGCTCATCCTCGCTATTGAAGGCGAGAAGAAACACCACCACCATCATCTCGAGCCCGAATTCGAATGGGTTCGTAAAAAGGAGCGTAGAAGGAGCAGAAGCCGATCCCCGGCCCTCCTGACGTACCTTGCCGGCGGGCGGCCAGCCCGATAAGATCATTTTTCATTCCCTTCCAAACACTCGTTACCTCGTTTCTCTGAAAACCCTCATTATTGGTTCACGGTTAGGTTTAGTTTGATTTGGTTGTGCCATTTACGTGCACGAGAGGTATAGCACTGGTTAGAAGATAGGGAAACATGGGAGATATAGGCGAGTAAGGCGGGAACTATTGATTCAATTATTGTATTTTCTCCTCTCCATTTATGAAATGACGATGTTATGAGACGGGAGGCTTCTTATTCCGATGAACAACTGTGGGGAGCGGGTATTATAACGACGAAATGAGTCATCGCACCGCATTTTCATATTTGGGGGTTATGAGCTGGGCGTTTATGTGTAGTCAGCCGATCTATACTTATACATGTCCACCTGTATCCCGTTGCCAGGTCGATTCGGCTCTTCGAATCAATTCCTCGTACATCATCCATGCCAAAGCCGAACTAATCGCCTTTCGCGTCATGCGTAACGCCAGACCGTCGTAGAGGGATCGTATGCCCTCCTGCGTGACCATCATCTGACAGGCGTGAAACATGTTCCGGTAGACTTGTGGTTGTAATTGGATGCGTGTCTTAACGGCATCGAATGGGTTAGATATAAAGGAACACGTGGCGCCGGCCAAGGCACCCGAACTGAAGTTAATGGTGGCCGACACCGAACCCACCATACCGGCCCCTGGTGGTGCAGGGTCTGAGATGAGAAGGCCGGGGCCGTACATAGAACCTAAGCGTTTCTTGAATTGCTCGTATGAGACGACGTAGAGGCCGGCGTAGGGGGCGTCTCGCATGGCCGTCGCGCCGAATCCCGCGAAAAAGCCGGGTATGCGGTAGGTTCGGTAGATGTCTCGGGCGGCGCCGATAACGGACGCGTACGAGTACATGCTCGATTCATAGCGGACCTTGATGACGGTGAGGGGCATGAGGATGAAGCCAGCGAAAGCGCGGGCAAAGGCTCCCGATAGGAGGTTCGTGGTGTTGGAGAGCTTCGGGAGGGCGGACGAAGACGGGCGGTGGTCGTGGTCGTGGCCGTGGGGCCGGGAGTGGGCTGTTAGAGCGGCGGCTTGCTGGCGGATGGTGTTGAGCGTGGTGAAGTAGATGGCGGAACCCATGCCGGTGCGCAGGGCCGAGGGGACGGTGCCCCTCCAGAAGGCGGCGACGGCATTGGGCGAGCGGGCGATGTCGCGGATGGCGGATCGGATGGAGTGCGAGCCGGACTGCTGAACGCGGGTCTTGAGAAGATCGAAGGGCTGGAGAAGCACGGCGCCAGAGACGCCGGAGCCGAGGCCGGCGACGAAGTGGAAGGCTGGCGAAGTCGCATCGTGTTAGCGGCGCAACAACGGTACTCTGGCGGAAGCCCGTCCTGGCGTAACACTTACAACTCGAAGACTTGCCGGATTGGGCTCCCTTCTGCGACATGATTGACGGGCTCTACGGCGCTGCCATCCAAGGCGGTAGTGGATGGGGTTGCTAATGCCGAGCCATTCGTGTCGTCGAGCGATATCTGGGGTCCTCAGCTTGTTGACCGTCGGCTGATTCTTATGACGTTCTTACCGACGACCCCCGAGATAGTAGCGGGCTCGGCCGGCCCTTGTGATAGAGATGCGATCAAGTACCTAGCCTGGATAGGTAGACCAATCGTAGGGAGGCAGGGCCAGCCAGGATATAGTCGTATGAGTCAACTACAAGTCGCATTCAACATCACTTCTGGGGGCTCACAACGCTTGCATCCCTCGAAAATTTCCCACCCGTCCGGCACCCCATGCAGGGACCACACATCTGCCGTCATTGGGTTACAGCAGGCAGCGCCAAACGTTCTTAGTCGCATATTTCGACGATACGTATGCCAGAGTCAAACCCATGCATTTATCAGGATTTCGCGTCTACACTAGCTGCCCCATCCAATGACACACGCCTGCAGGTACCTACCTACCTAGGTAGGAATGTATGGATAGGGTATTACCTTGCTCAGTACCTGTAGTATACAATCGGCATCCTACCAGGTAGTTCCGCTCATCTTTTAATCGTGTTTGAACTCGAATCACCGAGATCACGCAGTAATTATAGGGGGTGCTTTAGCTGCAGTGAGACCTCTTCCTGCCCTCTGTTTACGCATTGGTTTTCTCTTTGGCTCCAACAATGGATTCAAGGCGTCCTGCCATAAGGCGATGTCGGCGTACGACCTCAACCCATTCGTTTTCTAAGTTCTCTCCAAAATCGAGGCTAGCTAACAGGATACCGAAGTCCCCTCCCAGTCGACCAAGACTTCCTGCGCAATAGAGGACCTGAGTCAACAAGCTATCTCGCGACGCTTGGTCCCTAACGCTTGGCAGGTAGGTTCGTAGTGTTTCTATAAGCATCTCAATGATATGCAGAGGAAATGTCGATAAGGTTGAAGGCATCGACTGTGCATCTGGCGTGGACGGCTCTCTCGGCGGCTGTGGCGGGAACACGCTTCTAAACATAGACACAATGGCAAAGCTCTGTTCTCTGAATATCTCGACGTATCTTTTTAGGTATCGTTCGGTTTGCTGGCCACCCGACCATGCACCGCTGGTTGGTGGACTTTGCTGTTGGCGGAGCCTCTCTTGGTCTGCTAGTTCACGAAGCGGCTCCAAGGCCGCAACCATGTTCATAAGCGTAGAAAGTCGACATACGAGGAATAAAGCTCCTAAGCCGCCATTATCATCAGCTCCATTTACGCTAGTGTCCCCCGGCGGGCTTAGATCAGGTGCAACCCTCTTCAACCAACTAATGGTCCTGAGGGCAGATGTCAACTTAAGACTTGGCGTCCGTAGGCTGGCAATAAGGTTCTTCGCCATGAGTTGCATGGCTTCGTCGGCTTGGAGAGAAACTGATGAGACTAGGGAAGAGTCCGGATGGAGGGCGTGGAGCCGCCGTATGTGATTGTTCAGATCTAATGCAGAGGCATAATTGGCAGTTGAGCCAGATGAACTGGTAGCGATGGTGGAGGAAAGTAGAGTGGGTAGGTCGAGGAGGTCGACAACACGCTCAACATTTCGGGACAGAAGCAACGCTGTCTTCCGGGCTCTCAGAAGGTCATTGTCGGCCGATTTGTGGTAAGTGGTAGAAAAGCGGACTGCAGCATCGTCCAGCTTGGGTATGGCAGCCTTGAGATCGGATATCGAGGTTGCCAAGGCGGGGAGGGCACGGCCTAGACTTGCATGGCTCTCGGAGGATGAGATGATAGTCTTATAAGACCGCTGAGAGAGCCCTTGGAGGGAGAGTAACAAGGAATGGGAGCCTTGAGCGAGTGTCTGGGGCTCGACGGCCTCGAGCTGCGAAAGCGGTTGAGCGGCAAGGCTGGTGAGATATTGGAGAGCGACGGGATCTGGAGGTGATGATTGGCTGCCGAGCGACAGGGTCGGATTCAATAAATCATATAGTAAATCAGCCATCTGCAGCTACTGGACCCGCGCTCTGACGTCCGTTGCAAAACAGCCAATGTCTTTCACCGTCCGCGTAGATAAGCCGCTGAGTAGGTGATGGGAATCATGGATGCCAGGTGAGCGGCCAGTCGAGAGACCAAGGAACTGCTGCTGATGATCCAGTCTAGTCCTCTGATAAATCGCACGTGCACCAACCAACAGACCTCCCCACAATTAGACTGGGATTCTTATAGTATGATACCTAACAGCTTTCGGCGAAGGTCGTGTGCATGTAGTATCAGATAAATCAGTCGCGTGTGGAAAAGTCACATTGTTGCAACCATGTGGGCTTCTTCGCTGTCCCTTCCTGGGGTAGGTATAAGACATCAGTGAGGCGGACAATTGAGCGTTGGGTGCCTTAGCGGCTAGGCTATGTGCGTGCTAGAGGGCACCTGACCCAACTGTTGAAGCTACTAGGCCTAGGCACCTCAGGTACCTATAAATTACAATAGGTACATACCTACATAGTAGATAGCAACGTGGAGGGAGGCTCGGCAGTCAGTGCAGGGTACCATATGTATAGATTATGTACAGTGCATCTTTCTAATTAGCACAGTCGTTTCAATTGTCTTCGACATCATTTTGGTGCCTGCATGACTCCTTAAATAGAGCCATCTCGGAGCACCTACATTGGGTATGTGCCTCCCCTTCGCCCTTCGGGAGTACCTACGGTGTCTTGTGCATTATACATCTTGACGGCATCTGATAGAGAGCCGGATCACGGATCGTCCAACAGGTCTGCATATGGTGCCTAGACCTGCCTGCTCTCGGTCCTCCTCGGCGCACAAGACTATTGGCGCCTTGCCTGCCCAGCGTAAAGTCGGTAAGGATATTGTGGGCTGGCGCTGTCGGCGCCCATCCTACGACCTCCCGCACTCCTACCACGTCACGCACCATCGTCGCGAGCACGCATGCTCTCTCATTGGCCTCGGCCTGCACTGCCCTTCATCCATATAAACCCTTGACGGGGCCAGACAACGTCGACGCATCCATCAATCACCCCGTTACCAGCAGCACCTCTCGCGCGCCGCCTCGCTCCCTTTCAACCTCCGACGCCGCCGCCGATCCCCAGCATGAGGGATCCTTTCCCAATACCGCCCATCCCCGCCCTTAGCGACGCCGTGCAGCCGTGGGCCGACTACTTCAACCTGCCTACCCTCCCTCTGCACATTCACGAGGTAGTCATAATAGCCGCCTTCTACGAGTTCGTCCGCAGCGTCGTCTCGCCCGTGCTGTCCTCCCGCCTCTTCCCCGCCCAGTATGGCGCGCTGTCCAAGACCAAGAAGCTCAACTGGGACGTCCACGTCGTCTCCCTCGTCCAGAGCACCACCATCAACGCCCTGGCCTTGTGGGTCATGTACGTCGATGAGGAGCGGAAGCAGATGGACTGGCAAGAGCGTCTTTGGGGATACTCGGGCGGGTCGGCCATGATCCAGGCTCTCGCCGCCGGCTATTTCCTCTGGGACCTCTTCGTCACCGCCGCTAATGTGAACATCTTTGGCCTGGGTATGTTGGCCCACGCCGTCAGCGCTCTTCTCGTCTACTCGTTCGGTTTCGTAAGTGGCCTGCGCCTTTCTTTCTACTCTCCTTCGTCTGGCTAACGGCGGGTTCGATATCGCTCTGACAGCGGCCATTCGTCAACTACTACAGCACTGTTTTCATCCTATGGGAATTGTCCTCGCCCTTCCTCAACATCCACTGGTTTTTCGACAAGCTGGGGATGACTGGTTCTCGCGCTCAGCTTTACAACGGCCTCGTGCTGATCGCAACATTCTTCTCCTGTCGTCTGGTGTGGGGCACCTATCAGTCCGTTCTCGTCTACCGTGACCTGGCCGCCGGTATTCGTCAGGGACCAGATGTTCTAGCGGCCGAGAAAGCCGGTACGCTGGGCTTTCCAGCACGATATGCCGAGAGCATGCAGTTTGTGACCACATCGACTGGAGTACCCATGTGGCTGGCCACAATCTACGTCGGCAGCAATCTGACCCTGAATTCACTCAACTTTTATTGGTTTTTCAAGATGATCGAGGCCGTCCGCAAGAGATTTGACCCCAAGGCCGAAAGCAAACAGGAAGCCGTAGAATCGATCAAGGGTACCACCGATGGCATCGCCGTTGTAACTACGGGGACAAATAACGGAATCACGACACGTCCGCGAAAACGGACAATACTCGATGGGGAGGACCCCGATGCACCACCGCCTATCTAATAAGCACGGGTCTTCCCAAACCATGCTGATGGCTCTAGCGTGTCTCAATCATCACATACGGGAGAAGAATATGGCAATTCATAAGTCTTCCTAATGTTCCCTATCGCGAACTACGGGGGTTATGCTTGGATGCGACAGTAGTAAACGTAGCACTCAATACGGTAGCTCACCGAACCGAAGTTCCTCCCCCTCCCCGTGCTAATCGCCGCCACAAAGAAAACAACGGGGGTGGCCGCGATATCGAGACATAAAGGCCTAGATTAGTGATGAACAATTAGGTACTGCTGATGTTATATACTAGAGGGGGTACTAAAGTCTGTATGTTGGCAGAGCATGAAATATAGCAGATAAATCAAGGGCCAGATGCAATGCCTCGTGAATGAGTCCGTGTCCAAACTACCATCCCTTCGCGTTCCCATGACGACATGTAGCTGCATGCGGCCGCCTCTCTAAACCTTGGGCCATATTAATTGCGGGAAAAGATATAATAATCTAGAGGTGCCGGCGAAGTTGGAAACATGCTGGCTGCCACAACCCATAGCAATCTACGCAGTGTAGATCTATCATAGCGGGATGACCATCCTGAGCCTTCGCTTTGGCGATGACCGATCTTAAAAACCAAAGGGGTTCTGGGGAGCTAGAACGAGTTAGAATATCCAATAACGCTGTGGTGGGGATCCGTCACTTACTTGCTTGCGCAAGATTGGCACGGCGGCCCGTGGGCTGCGGAGCAATCTTGTTGGTGACGCCGAACCGCACAGGCGGCGCGGGACCAGTCTTCTGAGGTTGAAGGGGAGTCACGGGTGGTGGTTGAGGCGGTCCGTTCATCGCCGGATTAAATCCCGCACCGAAGCCGCCAAACCCGGTTTGCTGAGGCTGTATCTGAGATTGTGGGGGTATGCTGGTTCTCTGCGGTTCTAATGCTGGTGGCAAGTATGTGTTGATGCCCGTCTGCTGCGGGAACTGTTGAGGGGGTTGGAAATTACTTGCGTATCCTGTCGGCTGAGCTGGGACGGGTGAAAACTGTTGAGCACGAGGATCGGAAAACGGACTATGGATTTGGGGCGCTCCTGTAATTTGAGACGGCATAAACGGCTGAGATCCAAACCCGGCAGGCTGCGGCATGTTCACCACCGGGTTAACTTGCATAAAACCTTGGCTGGTTGGTTGTTGAAAACTGCCCATGAAGGACTGCTGAAAACGCTGTTGATTGAGCTCACTCAAACTATGTCCCGGGGGCGCAATGCCAGTGATCTGGGGTTGTAAGGCTGACATTGCTGGTGGTGCAAATCCACTCGGCTGAACTGATAGCGGCGCTGATAGTGGTCGTGCCGGCGGAGGTGGCATGAGGGTACCTTGTCCACTCATCACTTGAGGTGGCGTTGGCCGCTGCCGGTTCCCAAGCCCAAGATTCAGCGATGGCAGTGATGGCGCTGATGTTGCCGGCCCAGTTGAGGTAGGAGGGATAGCCGAGAAAAACGACGGGGTGGCACCTTGGGTTTGGACTGCTGGTTGGAATAGTTGAGGCTGATGAAGTGCTTGTGTCTGTTGCGGCTGGGTGTTAGTAGGTGGAACGGGCGCTGGCGGCTCTACCTTTGTTGGCTCGAGTGGTGCGGTGAGCAGAGAAAGATCTTGCATGGCCTGTGTTGGTGCTGGCTGAGGTTGGACAGGCGTTGTCTTAGGTTCAGGATCTGGGGCCGGTTTGGACTGGGGCTCTGGTTGTCTGGCTGGCTTCACATCCCATGCATCATCATCGAACCCGCTGCTAGCTTTGGTAGGGGGTTTGGAACGAGACTCTTCTGGAAGGGGGGACGTGGGTTTTCCTGTTTCAGCATCTTTTGGCTGTGAGAGTGCCTTGGCGTCGATAATATCACTTGTTTGGACCGCTGGAGCAGGACGCCCTTTTCGCGTATTGTTTCGAAGCGTCCCTCCCGGCCCCGAGAAGAGACCACCTGTGGAACCATTCTCGCCGTCGCCTTCTCCAGCCACATTGGCATTTCTTCTTCTCCCGTCTCGGTCGAATTTCTTATCCAAGTAGCGCATAACTTTGATGATGTCGCCTTCATGCAACCCGATATTGCGCAGTACGCCGGCATCAACATCTGGTAATACACTCTCATCCATGGAATCTCTCGCAAACGCCTGCGCATAGCGCTCACATAAACCAACAGCAACATCGCACGACAGGAAAAACTGAAACCAATCGTAGTCAGGCTTTGCAGGCTCCACAGAAGCTCCGATATTGTTTGACGAAACCCCCTTGTTAATATTGTTCCTCATTGACTTTGCCCGCTTAACATCAGCTAAAGGCTTTTCCTCGTCTAGGGATATACCCATTGTACGCTCGACGTATTCGATATCTTCCGTCGACATCTTAGCTAGGGGGACCGCAATTTTGACGCCATTCATTTTGTGTAAATTGATCTTCCCGTCTTTGAGACCCAAAAATTGCGCTTCGACACTAAATGACTTCGATCTATCGGTCCAGACGCGTACTTTTGATGGATCGGGCTCTGCGAGTGTATGTTAAAAGGGGAACCCATAAGCGAACTTTAGAGTAGGCTTACTAGACTTGGGTGGTCCTGACCGATTGGGCTCTGCGCAGCCGTTCTCGTGTCTGCTTCGCTGTTGCGTAGAAAGGTTACCACTGTCTCTAGCTGGCAGACTACTTTGTCTTTCAGGTAAACGCATTCCAGGCCCTACCTCTGCTGCTTTTTGGTCCTTCTTGACGGCTTCTCTTGTTAAGCGCGCCTCCTCCTGTCGGTTTTGTGCCACAGTAGTCATGCCCGCATTGATACCAGTCGTTCCCACGGAGACCATCGCTTCGACGATTTCGACATAGCTGCTTGGTACGACTCCCTCCTTTCCATTTTTGAGTCGTCGAACTTGCCACCATTCTTCGCTCTTCGTATCATCGAGGATTATAACTTCATCTCCTAGATCAACTGTAACCTCGTCGTTTCCTTGAGCCACGAAATTGTATAGTATCTGGCCGCGTTTTTTTGTGCCTTTTCCGGTTCCAGCTGCAATAACCTCCCGAAGGCCCTCGGCTTTCGCGGCCCCAGACAGCTCACCAAGCGCACTGACAATCTCTTCGGCTGTATCCTTGGCCCCCGCATGAAAATCAATGCTTTTGCTTGGTCGAACTAGTTCTAGAAACACGTGTTTTCCCTCTCTCGAATAATGGGTCATTTTTTCAGCCGTCCATTCTTGAGTAGGGCCATCTTGGGCTTTCTCAGGAGCAATTAAGATTACCCCAGTCTTCAGGTTGACTCCCAATGTTGTTGGCATCTTCTTCTTCTTGCCCATAACGGATACCATCTCGTTGATGTTATACATATGAAAGCCGCCCGGCGCAAGGGGACTGAACTGCGGAGGGAGAGTGTCATGGTCTTCACTATGGCGACGACTTGAAGTTCGTTGTGGGAGCCGGGGTGATGCCGCGAATTGGTCGTTCGATAGGGTTGAATGGGATCGTGGTCGAGCCGGGAGAGCAGGACTTCGTTCATCCTCGGGTTCTTCTACATACGGCCTAGGCTGGCGAGGAGGAAGCGTGATAGGAGGCGGGGTGGGAGCGCGTGTCGACTGTCTTCCTTGCATAACGTCTGCTAGAATGGCCGCTGGTCCGCTCGACGAGGTGGGAGAGGCTATAGATGATGGCCGGTCTGGAAGAGGCGGACTTCTAGTTTCGTCTGACTCTACGGGAACTGTAGGTCGTACCGGCAGTGAGGGAGGTTGTGGGACTAATTCTGGCTCGGCCTCATTCTCCGGTTCTTGCTGAGTGGTCGAATTGCTAATCTCGATGTAGTTTGCAGGCACGAAGCCAAAATCCGACTCGAAACCGACGAGAATCCAGTCCGGATCCGAGGCATCGTATACACGCAACGGGGCGTCTTCAGGAAATGATAGCTCTTCGTCGGTTTGACGAGTATATTCATATAGTGACCTCGCTTGCCCGACAGGTTTGGCCTATGGTAGAACTTAGCAGGCTTTCCTGTTAAATCACAACAGAGTCTAGTGGTGGTAAGACGCACCTCTTCCACGTAATTATTGGGCACCAGACCAACAGGCTCGTCCTCCTCATCGGCGCTTGCCTTCTTTTTGGCTTTCCACCAATCATCGTCTTGGCTCTTCTCTAAAACACATAGCAGATCGCCCTCGCTTATGTTAAGCTCCCCTTCAGACTGCGGCGCATAGTCGTAGATGGCCTTATAGATGCCTAGAAACCCCATGATTGTCGAGAGTGGTGCTTTAACGGGTGAGCAAAGTAAGCTCACGAGAGTATTCTAAAACAATAAGCTCTGCAAGCTCACACAAGAACAAGCCAATTCCACGATTACGGGAAGCAAACGGAACAAGTCGTCGTCGTCAGCGCTGTTCGCGAGGCAGCCGCTCGTGCAATCGGTCGTTCAGTGGTATATTGTAGAAGGCGGAGCTTCCGGGATAGCATACGCCAGGCGCTGTCCAGAAGCGAGCTCGTCGAAACCCGAGGATCGGTTCAGGAAAGCCGTAACGAAGACACCGTGTATTGTATTAATAACCGCCTCTATTTGAAATCTGCAGCAACTTGGATGGGGGAGCGAGCCAACATAGGGGAGGCAACTTCGAGAGAGCGCTGTGGGCGACTAGTCCGAGGGACACTGTGGTTCGGGAGCGACTGATCGCCGTCAATAGCTGCCTACTACCTACCTATATCTTATACAACGAGGTGTTGCGTTGCGCGCAAGGGTATTAACTGCCGCCGAGTTGGGGAAGGTAAGAAGTCTGGGTTGGTATTTAGATGAATTATATGACGGATTGCTTCAGGTCGGTAGGGGCTGGTAGGGGAGAGACGTAAAGTACGTAGCACCTAGTACGTACTTTATTAGGAGAGACTCTATACCTCAGGTAGGCAGGTAGTACAGATAGCGATGAGGTTAGTGCAGGTGCTCGCAAGAACTCCCCGGTTCAAGGTTGCGCCTTGCTGCGATTTATAGGGTATATTTCAATAACCTCGTTACCTGGGTAGTTACGCGGAACCACCCTGGACTTATCTAATCTGGGGTACCCGGTATCCCAAGGTACAGGTACGTACCTATGGAGGTAAGTTCTATGTGCTATCACTTGGCTGGCTGCAAGGCAGCCATAAAAACCCATTAAGGTCCCAGATGTGTAGTTTATTGTTAACTACAAAATTACAAATATATATATTAAGCTAGACCTCCGTCAAAACAAGGCTTGAGTTTGGGGTATTGTTAGACCCCAAATGATTTTCTAATTCTTGTACATTCCAACATCAAAGTTGCATCCTTTCTAAATAGATGTTGATTCATTCCGGCTCACTATACGTGTCTGACCGAATAGGCAAAATAGGAATTGGTCCGGAGAATAATTGAAAAAAAGAGAAAAAAGAGAGCAAATCCCGCCAGTTACGTCGGCTCTTCTCTCCCGCCATTCCTTTTGATATTGTTACGAGGCGAAGCCACATCATCTGACTCATGCGCAGAACTACGTCGTAAACTATCGCGCCGCCTCGAAGCTCTCGTCACCATCCCAGGAATGTATCGGGGTTCGTGACTGGACAAGTGCATGTTTTGGAGTCCGTCCGTTGGCCATGACGAGTCTCGCTGCACTGTGAGAAGGGGGGAACCGGAGACTGTACCTTGACCTGCGGCACTAAGCGTGTCTAGGTAAGAATTACTAACGTCGGCTCGTCCACCCTCGACATTGCTTAGGCCAGAGGAGACAGGATTCTTATACTCTGTTCCTCCAGTGCCAGCCGCCGTATTTGCCTTCAAAGTATGAGAATTCGTTAGCATTTTTCAGCAAGGAGGAGGGAACGGTCGAATAAGAGCGAAATAGGCTGAACCCAATGAGGTGAATAAATCAAAGGCCATACTTGTTCGGGCGGTTTAAAGAGCCCTCGGGAAGGGTGCAAATTAACGGGAAGGATTCCGGGTTGACCGTACCGATAGTGACGAAGTCGCGTTGAGCCCAGTTGACGGCTGATCCAAGCTTTGGTCGACTTCGTTATTCGACGCATACCTCGATATCCTAATACATGTCAATCCAGCTTTTTTTTAATAGCTAATAATCGAACCGCACGTACATTCGATGTTCTTCTACCCAGGTTTGGTGCCTGTATTCTTCTCGCCGATCAGGGATGTTCGTCTTGATCATCTTATTCCCTTCTGCGCCGGGTAAGTTGAAGTTTTCACCCAACCACGATTGTTTGATTGAGTGTTCGTAACCACTCTGCTTGACAGAGTTTTTAGCCAACTCGCACATATCGACCGGGCTGAGTTTCCATATTTGCGCCGCTACGGCGTACTCCTCCATCAATGGTTCTCTAGTGAACGCAAACTGTAGCGGGTCGTCGGTAGACAGCGATACGTTCAGACCCCGCCTGAAATACTGAATGAACGGATTTCTTTCGTATGCAAGGAATAGGGCATTATTGCTAAGAGGGGACATAGCGATGCCAATCTGTTCAAGGTAGAAGATGTACTGTAACAAGGGCACTTTGCGCAGAAGAAGCCCATGGCTAATGCTGTGGCTGCAGAGCAGTGCAACGGCCAGGTGTTCGACATCTCCTGCTTCACCACAATGCGGCCGGAGCAAGAACGTGTTAAATCCACGCTGGTGGCGCCAGAAATTGAGCGAAGTCATGTTGGAGAAAAGGTAGTAGATCCAGTAGCTATACGGTGGGTTCTGCTGGGAATCCCATTCTTTAGGCACAGGAAACTTCTTGAAGAGGCGGCGTTCAATCTTGCTCTCATCATCGACGCTGTCAAATCCTATGACTCTCTGCAAGAAAATGTGTAGCTTTGGGTGCTTCTCTGGCTCTTTGGTCACTTCAAACAAGGGCTGGAAGATATTCCTCACCACTTGTTCGAAAGATCCCATCAAACCGCTTGCCTTGTAGACATCATAGAGCCGTGGGATCTGGATAAGCCATCGAACATTGTGTGAGAATAGCTTGTTGTCGACGACCCAGGCAGCTAGATTGTCCCATTCATCGAGGGATCTACCGTAGATGGAAATACGCCATTCTACCATTTGGTACTTGCTAGATTCAAGATCGGAGATGACTTCCTTAGTAATTTCGGCTAGATACCGACCCTGAATATGATTGTCTGTCTTCAAGAAGATAGTTCGAAGTCGGGACTCGCCGATTGGATTATATTTCAGGTTGAACTTATCGAACCGATGGAAAGAATCTGTATGTGCCTAAATACGCGGTCAATCCCATGTTTCAGCTTGGGGGGGGTGTTATTACTACACACATGCATATCAAGTGTATCGATGCTCAAGTCGTATGCGGTCAAGTTGATGCTTTCAAAAACTTCTCTCAAGGTGAGATTCTTTCCATCCCGAGAGAGCACGTATTCATCGGGGCACTTCTTCATTTTACTCTTGATGAAACGGAGAAGATGTTTCTGGTTCATGCAAGCCGAATGATGGACGTGTGTATCGACTTTTCTCACATTATAAAAGTCTCTGTGCGGGACCTTCTTGGTATCGGCGGTCTCTTGATACTCATTGAGGAGTGAATATAGCTTAAATTTGCCTTCAAGATACTGTAATCGCCGGAAGGCAAAACTCTTACTTGGCCCGTCGGAGGATACAAGCAGTATCTTTTCAAGATCCATATAGAAATCTTTGATAGTGGGTACCCCGACAACGGGCGTATTGGCGGCGTCTGCAGCTGCGTTCTCGAAGACTTGATACACACCGTTCTCGTCGAGACGGAAGGTGAACTCAGTAGCCGCAGGGAGAGGTAACAAGTCGTCTATGTCGAAATCCTCACCGATGTCTTGTCCAGCCTTGCGCTTCTTAAGGGTTTTTTTACGTCCTTGCTGAGGCGGGTCATGTTGTTCCCCAGCCATAGTGTCGCTCTCCTGCGACTGGCTAGTCTGTGGCGGTAAGATCATGCTGTTGCTCATGCTATTAGCGCCGGTGTTTTGGCCGTGCGTATGATGATCCGGCGGAGGATCAGTCCAGGCCGGCTCAGGTGGGGGCGGGTAGATTTGCCAGCTTGGGTCGTCTTTGGGGTTGTCCCCGTCTCGCTGTAGAGAGAGTCGGATATAATTATGACGACTATCGAGCACCTTCTGGATATTTTGAAAGATGGTGCTTAGTTCGGCAGTGATATGCACATCATTGTCACCAGAGGCGTCAGCAATGCCGACGGGCGCCACACCAGGAAGCCCCATGCTGGGTTGCGGATCAAGGCCTGGTTCTTCACGAACAAAGCGCTGGGTCGGCTGGCGGTTCGCAATCCGGGAACCACCATGGTCGCCCAAGGACGGGCGGGTAGCAGTTCGGGGGGCTATGTAGGAGCCGCGGGGCACAGGGCTGGGCGATCCCGCAATGTGCGGAAGACTGTAGCTCTGTGCGGCCGGTGGCAGAGACATAAGGCTCGGCCTAGCAGTAGGTGGCTGCCCTTGGACAGCGGCAGCACCGCCGTCGTTGGGCAGAGTGGGAGGGCTGCAATGAGGGGTGGGATGGGATTGGCCGCGGCTGCTAGCATCGTTCCTGAGGAAGTCACGCTGGCTTCTCTGGTAGAAGAGCTTGGCATCAGTCTGGCTCATCTGGCGCTCGGCAACCGGGTCATAGAATGTCGTCTTCCTAGGCACATCCCGCAGCAGCATGCCATCTTCAAGCGCAGGGGAGAGCCCGTCAACGCGGCGACCGGCGCTGGCATTCTCTGTATGGCGCAGAGAATGACCACTGCCGTCCTCGTCGCTTTCCTTGTCGTGCTCGTCGCCCGAGTCGTTGTGCTCGATGGCAGGGCCAGTGGCGTCAGATCCATCCGAGTCGAAGTCGAAAGTCTGGCGGGCTGGGCGCCGCTGCGGCGACGTCGAATGGAAGCTTGCTACATGGCCCTTGTCAGTCGGGGCGACGTGGTGTAGGGAGACAGGAGGGCGTGTAGACTACTGACGGAGCATCTCGGGAGACCCGAATTGAGGGAGGTTATCGAAATCAAGCGCTTCGAGGCCGAGTGGTGACTTTGGCTCCGACATCCTAACTTGAAGAACCTGCCCAACAGCTTATATCTAGTACTTGCCTACTAAGTAGGAGGTACGCTGTACTTAACCTATACCGGGCTGGCTGCCCCGCTCACACGCTGCGTCGGGTACCGGTATTGCCCCTCCAACACGGAAGTTAGGTCCTGTCATGCAATGCACCTCCCGTTGTAGGTACTTAGTGTCGGTAGTCAACTTCTTGGCAAATGCCTCCAACCACCTCAGTAACAGGTATACCTTACAGATTGGGTACCGGGAGGTCAGGTAGGCAAGATGAGTGGGGGTACCTTCAATGGGACACGGATTTGAACCACCAAGCCAACCAAGCTCCTTTTATAGGGAGAAGTCTCTTTACCGGTACCATGGTTAGTCAGGCTAACAGTTGAATGAATATCTGTCCTTGTCACCGTGAGATGGTGGGATATTGTCTCGCCGAGGAGTATTATGGTACGCCATAGTTTCTAATTAGCATATGCCTTGAAACCTAAAATAGGCATTGCTAGGCGAAGAATCGCCGCCGCTCTATCACCATACTAAGTTGCGGCTTGGTTCAGACAGCCTAATATTGGCCAAATTTAGTAAGCCTACATTGTCGATGCGTATCGAGGTGAATCCCTTCTATCTTCGACGACTCAGAGCACTTAAAGCACTTCGATATCCATGGACCAGGGTACAGTACTGACTCGGAGTGTTGTATATTTTCTGATGTACCCCTACTAGGTACTGCTAGTGTTGCATAAAACTGAAGATTGTTTGTCTCACAAAGTTCTTAGTCTGTCGAGGGCAAGAAACTCCTTTGCCTTTGGGTCACACAGCACAACACATGAGGTGAGAATCAACGCTAAAATCCAAGATGACATGTGCACAGTTGTACGTTCGGTCAAAGTCGCCCAATCGTATTGCTGCTATCTACGGCGGGATGGTGGAGGGGGCAAGTGTTTTATGCGACAGCAGCATACTATCTAGCCCGACCACTATCCGCCTTCGGCCTGGTGGCTATTGGTTTCTTCTCCTTTTGCTTCGAGTCTAGGGAGTACAAGGCCCCAGCCGAGAACACAACCACAGCTCCCACCAATGTCCCCGTGGCGAGGCGATTGCCAAAAAGCCAGATACTCAACAGCAGACTCACCAACTTGCGTATATTTAACACAATCGTCACAGTCAGTGCTGAAGACACTGCGGCCAGTAGATTGACGCCTCGGATACAAGCGTACTGCGTAAGAACATTGAGTGCCAGATATGTTATCTGGCTGGGGATGTAAATGCCCGCCGCTGCCTTCTGCCAGCCTTCTGGTAAAGTCGCCAAACTCGCTTGGTCTATTGGCAGCCGCAGTACCAGCGGCGGGCTATCCACGAGACGCATAAATTGACGAACCAGTGACTTCGTAAATGGTAGAAAGAGCGGAAGTGATAGCAAATGCGAGTAGAACAAGTTTTCCTTCCACTGAGGCCCATACTGTCTGTATGTCTCCTCTGTATATAGGCCCATAACCGCTGATAAGGCTTGAGCAACGAAGAGAATCCCGAGACCTGTACTAAAACTCGGCGTTGACCTTTCGTGGGACGATTCAGCTGCGGGTTGCTTTGGATCGCGTTAGTGCACACGTGGTCATCCACCAGAAGAGAAAGAGAGAAAAAGCTTTACCTTTGTTTGTGCGTCCGACCAGGCCGCCGTTATGACGCCTATCGTCAAGAGCACCACAGCAGTGACCTGAATGCGCGAGTATTTCTTGCCGTAAAGGCTGCCAGCTACTATGGTAGTGATGCTGCCGCCAGAACGCAAGATAATATGAACAGGTACCGAAATATCATAACTAAAGGCGTGGTTGTTGAGCAGGTTAATACTGAAGAAAAGCACAATGTTGATCAGCCAACGCCGAATAGGCACCCGGTTCGGTCTTATGAAGAACGGGGGCCTAGTAGCATCGAACTGCGAGATATATCCCGTGACTGCGACGAAGAGAAACTGCACAAAAGTCAAGAGCGTCCCTGTGAACCATGTAGTGAGTGTCTATTCAAAGGCGATGAGGCACAAGATGAGGCCAGTGCTATGGACATCGTACCGCTCGCTGGTTCAACCCTATGGAATGGTCAGGAACATTGACGTGGAAATAGCGAGGCGGAATAGGGGGCCGCGCTCACTTGACGATAGCTTCAAGGGCGAAGACCTATATCGCCAGCTCCAATCAGCTACTGGTCCTACGAAGGATGGACAGACGCATCAACGCACATTGGAGCAACAGCCGCCGAAAATCAGTCCCAGCATGGCCCCAACAGCCAGCCATTGTGGAATAGTCTCGATGAAGATGCGGCCGGCGAGGCCCATAAGCTTTGAGTGGGTGGATCGCTGGTCGTGTATCCCGTATAGCTCGGCCTTCTCGAGGGAAGGGCCGGCATTGATGACCTTGGGCGTGACGGGGCCGCCGTTGCGGGTGACGCCATGCGACTCGCGCAAGGTCTGACGCCTTCGGGGACCCGAGCGGCTCGTCATTTCGGCGAGGCCACAGCTGCGCAAGGCGCGACGACGTGGTTCGGGGCGAGGGGATTGATGATGATGGATATACTAGTCAAGAGATCGACACGATACAACCTGTGCTAGTTCTAGTTAGCGGGATGCATAGACGTGAAAGACAGGGCTGGGACAAGAATGCAACAGGAGAGACGGAGGCAGAGAGAGAGACAGCCTGTTGTGTCGAGTCTAACCTACCATACCTCGAGGCAGCTAAAATGTTCCTTCTCGGTAGATATCGTGTAAGCGCATGTATGCAAGCTACTTAGAACCGCCAAAACCCTGGAAGGTAGGTATTCCTATCTACAAACTGAGAACTTGAAATGATGATATCTGCGATCTGCACTGCACATCTAGGGAAACAGATTGCTGGCATCAGAGTTGAAGCTGAGCTCTGCAGCACGACAAGGGCAGTTGAGATGACAGGCGGGCGATGACTTCCAAGATTGTCTATGTGGCTTGATCGCGGCTCATTCAATTTCCCTAAATCAGGTACCTACCTACCTTACTCTGCAATTCATACGCATACCTCTCTCAGCGGGGTGCAGAGCGGGTACCTGCCGACGGGCATTTAAGAGGCGGGTCC
Organism: Ustulina deusta; assembly: GCA_023159155.1. Taxonomy (NCBI): domain Eukaryota; kingdom Fungi; phylum Ascomycota; class Sordariomycetes; order Xylariales; family Xylariaceae; genus Ustulina; species Ustulina deusta. The sequence goes on along the minus strand of JAJNNX010000004.1, from coordinate 88,523 downwards.
GGATGCCTTAGGTAATCATTGTTACTTAGGTACCTACCTAGGTAACTTTGCATCCTTAACTTTCAAGGTGACACCTAGTACATTAGGTACCTAACTTTCCAATGGCACATCTACTGACAACCTGGAAGCTTGCCAGAAAGGTACGGCATGCCTACCGATAGCAACCCTTTTTTTTTTTTTTTCTTCTTCTTCATTTTCGGCCAGGACTACTACTACTATTCTCGCTATTATTGTACATATTAGCCAGTATTGGTCCATGTCAAAAGCTGCGGTAAGGATTATTATACATGGGATAATGCGAAATGGTCGCTTCCTACTTGATTCTTGCGTTCACAAACACCTTTAGTAATTCATATGTGCTGCCCGTCTGTCTTTTAACGTCTATGCTATTGAGCTGACGATAACAAGGTCGTTACCGCAGTGCAGAGGTATCCCCTAATGCATTCACTGTCCCCCCACATGTCCGTCCTGCCCCAACTGTCGTAGGTCTTCCAATGTTGATTTTTGCTGCCTTCCAACCAAATCTGCTATGGTGAGAAACCCACCATTCCCATGCTAAACGCATTCCTGCGTCGTGAAATAACGTCACATGTGCCAAATGTTAGCTACCATCGAACAGGGCATTACAATTATCGCGGTGTGGGCTAAACAACGGCCTATGTAGTCGAATTTGAATGCGGGGGAGAAGTCCTGTAAGGCAGAGGAGGCCGTGAAGCAGACGGGAAGGGAAACCACCACAATTCCCAGACTCCATTCTACTGACTCTTGCAAGGCAGGCCAACATCCCTATGCTCTGATGAAGGCGGTGGCCGCTACATAATATGAGGGCGCGAAGGGACGGAATAATACATTGCTTGTTTCTACAGCGCGGAAAAAACAAACAACTGTCTCAGTTAGTTTCTCGATTCTAATAACAGCAGAGATGCAACCTTAGCTGGGACTTACGTTGTTGGTTGCAGCGATTGCGATGCTGTCTTCGAAAGGATGCCAACTCATGTGTAGAATCTTTTTGTTGAAATCGATTTGGTCTGCATCCGTCTCCTTTCGCATCCTCTGACCTTGACCTGCCCCAGCCGCCGGACTACCTGCACGTGACCCTCCCTTCTTACTGCCATTTGTCGTAGTCGGACTTGTTGATGAGTTGATGGGCGTTGGTATGCCGACCTTCTTGGCTTTGAAAGCCGACTTATCTGCCTGTAGAACGACTTCCGTCTCCTTCTCTGGATCTGAGGGATATATCATGAAGTTATTGTTATAACTTCCAGTCATGACATTCTTGGCGTCACCGGAGAAAACAACTTCAAACTTGTCGAAGATGCTATCGTTTTCGTACGTGTCGCACAGTCTTGGCCGAAGGTGTTCGTGAATGGGTATTGTCTTCACTGGCTGTCGTTCCATGTTGACATCCCAAATCTTTACGGTGAGGTAGTCTCGGGATAGGATATATCTACCGTCGTGAGAAAAGCGAACGTCGGAAATAGACGATATGATCTCCGAGAAGAACGACCTTGACGAGGGATCTTCTTCCTGTTCAAACACTATTTGAATGTTAGCATATGTGAGACGTCGTGGTGTGGGGAAACTCAGAGCCCGTCGTACGTTTTGCGTGCTGGTCACACAGGGCACTCTCTCGCATGTCAGCTAGCTTGATAGTACCCTTAGAGCTGGCGTACATAAACCAATTGCAACTAACAGGGTGAAACTCGGCAGCAGTAATGACTTCTGTGAGCTCTTCCATGTTTGCAGGCTTGATATCCACGATGTTGAAACTCTGATCCTGAATATTCAAATTCCACAGGTTGATACGTAGGTCATCACTACTTATAAAAGTTTCGCCGTCACTGTTGACTGAGATACTATTGATATGATAGGCATGTGCGTTGGCGTAGGTGCGCCGGGGAACCGCAGCCACAACCGTGTCATGATGTGTCAGACGTGGCAACTTGAGCTCTCCAGCATTCTTGAATTGCGTCTGTGGAAGCGGCCGAGGAGCTCCACCGCCCGCACCGGCTATGTTCCCTGGTGTGACATCTTGTGATAGGTTGTTCTCGGCCACCACCTTGAGCGACTTCTCGAAAACTTTCCAGAGCTTTATCGTCTTGTCATTAGTAGATAGGAGGTAGTGCGATGCGTTTTGACGGCGGCACCACTTAATCTTGTTGATTTTCTCTTCTATCTCGAGGGACTTTAGATAATCGAATTCTGGCTCATGTGACTGAAACTCTGTGTGGAATTTGTACTCGCAGGTTTTCTTCTACACTGACGTTAGGGCAAGACTGCTCGTATAAACCTACCAGGGTGATCGAGATGGCACTAGAAATACGGAGAACTAACCGTCTCGTTCCTCTCAAACAACACGACTCGCCCTCCTTTGTCTCCAGTTGCAAGGTAATTGCCCGTATGGTCGAACTCGACGGTCGATATGATATCGGCTATAGGTTACACGTGAGTAGGGGTACAGGACAATAAGCCTTAGATAGTGGCCATGCTGTAGAGGCTGAGGGGTCGAGGTTTTAGGAGAGTAGGAGAGCGGCACACCTTCTGTTATATCCTCAACGTCGCCCTTGTCACCGAAACACCTGTGCAAGTTAGCGCATGCAGCGCATGATCCAGTTCGGTGGCTTAGAAGGAAGGGAGCTGGGGAGAGAGGTTTACGAACTGGGTAAATTTCCACACGGTCGGGTCGGCGTCTGCCATGCTTGGTGCAGTAATGGGCAAATAAGGCGGCGAGGTGGGTGAGGTGCTTGAGGTGAGGTTGCGATGAGGTTGCTGCTAATGCGCTCTCGTGGGGAGACGGTTAGCACGCACCCCAAAGCAGCAGGTCAGGTAGATGTTGCAAGGAGAAGAAGCAACAAGAAGATACCTGGATGCGGCTGATGCAATAGAGAGCAGAGCGTTGATGGTAGAGGCCACGTTGGGTTGAGAGCGTCGCGGGGTGGTGGTGGGAATGATGATGATTATGATGATGATAATGCGCAAGGGTTGGTTGAACGTAGATAGGTTTTTGGTTGAACGACGGATTAGTAGGTGAGGTGTAGCCGTACGCTAGGAGAGGTAGTCAACCAGGCCACGCGCTATACCAACCACCGTTAGTACCTAAAAGGCAAACTGTTAGAGGGGTACCAACTGTAGATTGATAGCATCCACAAAGCAGGTAGGTACATGTAGGTACTTCTCCGACCTGGATGCCTTGGTCACAAAGGCGCCATGTTTTGCCCAGACAGTACCCATATACCTACCTGTGGGTTAGGCATGAGTACATATACTAAAACATCAACATGTATGTGTTGGTCTTTACCTGATATGTAGATATCTACCTGAGAAATCCATAAGATTCCAAATCTTCAAAAGAGTATGCAGCATGTATAGGTAGGCTAGATAACTTGGTTTGAATTGTGTAGGTAGTAGCGTATCACGAAATAGTAATTGGATTATAATATCGAGGCCTCTATGCCAAGTCCTTTATCTAAATGGAGCAACAACATTAAGCACGAGATAGGTTGTATACCTACAATGAGCTCCAGAACCAAATATAAACTTCTAAGTTAGCCTAGTCCTCTGCCATTTTATTGACCCTCTACTTGAAAAGTGTGAATTATAGATCCTGCCTACATGGTGTGTTGGTTCTACTCCATACCAAGGTACAGACCAAGTGGTGGGTTTTAATGTAACCTATTAGGGAGGGATGATGTCAAGATACTACCTAGTAGATAGATTGTCAACCCAAGCCACGCCGCTTGCACTGTACCTGGTAAGTACACCTAGTAGATACCTATACTACTCGTAGCCTAAGCTGCCCCTCCCCCGCTGACTTGCACAAAGCCATTTCTATAATATTGGACCGTAATAAACGGACAACTTGAAGTACTGCTAGCTATTCCCTCCATAAAACGGTATCATTACTTGCAACTTCCTGGGAAGCCAGTGCTAACTAGAGCATGCGAATAGAGCCAATACGGTTCACGTGTTTTGTTTACCAGGGTAGTATGACCCAATGGAAGACTGTTCATAAAATACATTGCGAATGTTCATTTATTTTATCCATAGGGTTCCCTACCATTTGTGCGAGCTTCACTAGCTGCAATGAGAGGGCATAGCTCATGAAAGCTCTAGAAGTGCCCCTAGCTTTATAATATACGTTCTCGGGGAACAGAAGCAAAGAAGACAAAAAGGTTAGAATAATTAACTATTGGCCACTTTATTTCCGAGGTGCAATTTCTGCTTTCGGAGGAGCCATCATGTGTCGAGCTGTTAAAGGTAACTGTTCTCTGAAACAGGTTTCCAATAAAACAAACCACCTTTTTCAGCTCTGCTTACTAAGTAGGTATTAGTCAAACATCTTGTAGTTACCTAGTATTGTATTACCTATTTTAGAAGTAGCTGCTATAGGGGTTAAGCATGCTATGTATATTCACGAGATAGTCCAAAACGCGAATAACTCGTAAGTACCTAGAAAGGATTAAGCTTACTATCGGAGGTTTTGGACTGGTTTTAAGTAATACAACATGACTATATTCGTAAAGGCAGATCAAGACGATAGCCTCACCATCCCCCATCCCCCGGGGCCCGGGGCCCGACAGCACCACATCATTCAACAGAGCAAGGTAGCACAACAACCATCATAGACGCGGTGATAATCCGACTTTTTCTTCCTCAACTACTTGAGTACCGAGGTTTAGGTGTTGTACTTAGTTGCTTGATATTGTTATAGGGCTTTGAACCAGAATATAACAAGACCCTCCAACTACATCAAGTTGCCTATGGAGAGGGCTTACGGAAACAGAAGATCAATTCAGCTTTTAAGCGCTTTTTAGTCCAAGCTAGCCGTACCATCCCTTGTCCGTTCTAGTAGCCTCTCTAACCTAGTCACAGTACCTATTAAAAACTCCGTTAGTAGCAGCCCATAGTTCATATACCTACCGATATATATATCTAAAGCAAAATCTTTTGTACTTTTTGTATAAATATTTAAGGCCTGAAAAAGGGGTTTTTTTCCCCTTAGCGGGCTTGTTATTGCAATTGGTGGATAGAGATAATTGACATGCAAACCACCGTAAGGGGTAATAAATAGGCATTGTTCCCCGTACCTTCTCACAGGCTTATTAAACTGATTGTTGCGCTTCGTGGTATTATCTATATCGGTTATGGAAGCCTTCCGGCAGGCTTCTAAACGAGTAAGGGAAAATGTATTATTGTTTTTTTTTTTTGTTGAGACAGGCGTAATACCCTGAGTATTGTAGCGTCTGCGCATCGCTGCCGATGGTGTTTCGTCCAAGGAGCCGTCGGAAGGGCCTGTGTTGACTGAGGTCGTTGCGGACGGGCCGGCGTCTTTCTGAGGTTTGCTTTTGCGCGCGCGGACGCGGACCTACCTCCCGAATAGCTCTCGAGCAGCCGCAGCTCGACCACAAGCTCGAGGGCCGTGTTTTCTTATTAAATGACCTTATCCAACACGTCAGTCAGCGGTAGTCCGGGCGGTCATAACGTGGACGACCCGAAAGGTCCGCTTGGCTTGACGCCCTCCCCTATTCTCCGCTTCAGCCGCAGATTGATTTCATCTTTGCAAATAGGCTTTTTGGATGCGTAGGCTCGCCAATAACTTGCATGTTCCTAAGGTGCATATTGTTCGCGTTCCTTTCGCAATTGATACCTACGCGGCCCTAAGTCTTACCAATAATTCAAATCAGCACAAGAAGGCAAAACAGATTAACAGAAGGCTTTACTTCGTCAGTAAAGGGATCTGGAAAGTCAAGCATATTTAGATAGTCCATGTATCAACGTAAAACAACATAGCAAACATTATAACCAAGCCATTATTAGTTACTCGATTTCAACTCTAAAATAATGTCTAGGCGCGCAATAGCTTGTGTCACAGTACGGATATAATAGCTGTAGATAGTCAAGTGCCCGACTTGACTACGTTCTACCTTTGCTGGTCGTGTGACAGTGTAGTGCTGCAGTGCTGTTCCGTGACAGTTTGATATAAAAGCATAGGCTTACGTAGGAAGAGGGTTAGTTTTGGCTGTAAGAACCTGCTACCTTGCATAAAATCTTGTACTGCCTGGGTCGGTAGAATATTCTTTTGCTACATGCTCCCGCTAAACACAGTGGCTGCTCCTACACGTGGGAAGTTCAGGGACTGTTAGGTAGATAACTGCCTTAGAACTTCATCAGTCATTTAATACATCTTAGATAGTTACATCAGCTGGTTGGACCAGTTACCGCAACTTATCATCTGGCGGCTTCCGGTCTTTGCGGCCAGCCACTTCATTGTGACGACTATGCTAGTGTTGTAGAATTAATGTAATGGAAGTTGACTAGCGATGCTCTCCACCGGCTCAACCTAATAATGTCTTTGTTGACTCCGAAGGGGTTACTGCCACTATTAAAAACGCGCAGATTTCAAACCTCGAAAGATACCGTTATAGTTCCGCCTGGAAAATACCTGAAGGGACATTTGCGGAAACCGGGTATGGAGAAGTCCCGAGTCCTGGGCCGCTCCCGTCAAAATCCAGCTTCGGATAGCTTTTCATTCGGGATTGTGGTAATGATGAAATCCCTCCGACCTTGCAATATAATTTCGCCGATAAATTGTAGCTAAATTTTTATTAAATAGATGATATACGTGATGCTGAATGAGATGGTTTTCTTTGTCAGAAATGACTGGCGAAATTCCGAGGGGTTACTGTAGTCATCCGAGAAGAGAGTTTGTTTTACGAGTGCGTGATACTCGGGAGTTATTTTCTCCCGGGGAACCGTCGACAGCTTTTTCGAGTCTTGGGCCGTACGTGGACTCAATTTTCAAGGATCTGGTTATCAAGATGGCGAGGTTGGATCTAGCACTTGCACCCACGGTGTAGGAGGCTCTAAATCACCATTGGTTCGGCCAAACATGTCTATGTACGAGAAGGATTTCTTGGGTAATTTGGTGACCGATGGACAATCATCTCTTGTATATACTTGTATATAGCATAATACACCGAGGTACACAGGGGTAGACATGGGGACGGAAACCTTGGAGAGGTTCGTATTAGGGAGATGCGTGGTCCAGTGTGCATACAATTGTGCGTACTTCTTCTGTAGCCTAAGTAGGTAATCCAGGTATATATAGTGGGGTAAAAGAATTGGAACTAGGTACTATATAGTTAGTGCTTTTATCTAAACTTGGCGGAGGTAGGATTTATCTAGAGTACCTTCAACCTGAGACTTTTCTAGAGTTTACCCGCAAGCTTCCAAATCTTTCTGTTTCAAACAGTATACCATTTTGAACATCGTGCGCCTGTTGGACTTGACGAAATAAATCGTACATTAGGGATTCGATACCGCCATTGTGCTTACCATCCAGATGGAGCGGCGCGGTTGTAGTGATGACGATGGCATGAAGGGGGAAGGGAAGGGGAAAGGAAAGGGGAAAGAAGAGGAGAGAGCGAGAGAGCGTCCTGACACCTCTTCGTTGATATTGCCTGCAGAATATGGCTCTCCCAACACCATGGATTCTAGGACACACCCTGAAACTCCCTTATCCCGTCTGGCATCATCAGCTGCTGGTCTAACTGGCGGGCTTATGTCTAGCCGAGCTCACGGACAGCAGCGCCCCAGCATCTTACCCTCTGGCAAGGCTGAATCCTCAAGTACTACTCAGCAGCCGGAAACGGCGTTTCGGGAAACAGCACGTGTTACCCACGTAAGTTCCCCGGATGTTCGGTTGCCGCTTGGTGTCACATTCAGATCTACAGCGGGGCAAGACAGGGGAAGCTCGGAGAAGGGTTTCTCAGCATTCCTCAGAACAGCGCAATATGAGAGTGGCGAACTCGGCGAAAGTAGTCCGGATCAGAAGATCTCCCATGTGGCAGCCGCCTCGATGAACGATGGCTCTGAGGTTGTCGACCTTCTTGAGACAGGGTCGGCGGTAGAAGATGACGATAACATACCATACATGACGAATGATGAGCTCTCAGCACTGCGGAGATCATTGTTTGGAGAAGGGCCATTAACGGGAACAGGTTGGAATGATGTACTAGACTTTGTTCCCGAATTCATATCACATCATGGTAGTGACGAGCAGCTAGCACAGCATCTAGGGGTATCTGATGCGGCTGAAGCTCGGGATATCTGGTTCAGTCAATGGGGAGATGTCTTGTCGTCGTACACCGATGAGGTTTGGGGCGACCTAGGTCCTCTGGTCGCAGCAGCACGCCAGGAGTTACAGAGTGTATCGAGAAGCCCAGAAAGGGCCACGTCGAACAGTCTAAATGCGGTCCGTAGGCTTCAACAGATCTTAGCACACGTCCGGGGGGCCTCCTAAACAAGATACCAAAGCCTTGGGGAAATAACACGACTTGTTTCGACCTACAGGATGAGTTGGGCTATAGCAGCATTACAGCACAAAACATCCATCTAGTCACGCAGCTGTGGATACCTCGAGGTAGGTATGTAGGTAGGTAGGTAGGTGAAGTATTCAACAACTGCGATTTCAATCATGGACCGGAGCTGGTCAGTCGACTCCGTGATCGCCTAACTAATGAATATTCTTTACTGCCTCTTACAGGTGCTTTCTCGGTACTGCCTACTTTAGGTAATAGTTGATCCATCTAATGACGAGTCTACACATAAACTGAGGGTAGCCCACCCCTGTTGACCTGAGGGTACCCGTGCTTTTTTTAAGTACTAGTGCTCCACAGAATACTTTTCGCATAATCGATTAAAAATGTACGTTTAAATACATAGAACGTTTATAGCTAAGTTAATATATATAACATATTTTATATAACAAATAAAAAAAAATACTTTAAAATAAATTATTATTTTTAAAAAAAAAAAAAAGTAAATATATATAATTACCTTAAGTAACCAAGGTTATATATAAAATTTTATACAAATTATATAAATTATAAATATATATTTAAAGGTATACCTATTCTAATCGATTGTGCGAAAAGTACTCTGGTACATAAAAAAAGCACGGGTACCCTCAGGTTGTCAGATTTAACACTAGCGATCTCGCCACGTATTGCCCGCAGAAGGTCTGTTGTATTGTTGTTGTTGTAGGTCTGTATGGGTGTATTCTACACCCTACATACATATATATCCCTCATACAGTTATGTGTGGATCCACTCATTCAGCCATATAACGCTCTATTTGCTAAGGGCATACCCCCTATAAGGGCACCTCTCACTAGCCACTATGTGGCTCACATCACCACCTAGCCACCACTTAATCCGACACAGGTCAACAGGGGTGGGCTACCCTCAGTTTGTCTGATTACTCATTTTGTAAGTAGCAATGCCCCACAGAGTACTTTGCCCCATTAAACTCAAAACCTTATCGATAAGCTTTTTAGCTAATAAACCTTTATTAATGCATAAATTACTAGTTTTTTTATAACACTGCTTAATTATATATATATATATAATCTTTATATTATATAATTAAATATTTATATATATATATATATTTAGCTTTAAATATAGTTATATATTATATATTAATATATATATGTTTTATAAGTTTAATAAGGCAAAGTACTCTGTGGGATATTTCTACCTACAAAACGCATAGGTACCCTCAGGTCAACAGGGGTGGGCTACCCTTATCTTAGTGTCAGACGCCCCACATAGGCCCATAATACATATTTTTGAGGTTTTGTAGGCCTGTGGCGGTATAATGTGGGCCTATATAAAAAGACCTATAAAAAACATCTGAGTACTCGATACGGAAAAAGTCTAAAAAGGTATATGCAGCCCATACAAATCTAAAAAATCTATTTTAAACACTCCGTTATTATATATTAAATAAAATAAATAAAAATAAACAAGTAATATCTAGAGCTAAATAAATAATTTAGTTACTTTCTATTAATTTTTTATATAATTTCTATATTTAGAAATATTATAGTGCTTTAATACATTAAAAAATAAAAGAGTATATACGAACAAATTAACGCCCTACTTTTAATAACTTGCTTAAAAATATTCCGAATTATATACTAATTTCTATCTAAAGATAAAACTAGCTATAAAACCTTTAAAATATTTTTTTCTATTTATTTAAGTTAGGTTATTATAGTATATATCTAAAATTTTAATTAGCATACTATTTTCTAAAATATATATATACTTACTTGTTTAATAAATTAAACAACCTTTAATTAAATTAAAAAAAATATAGCAAGGCTTGCAATTGCAAGGCTATCCTCCGAGTATAGTTCTTTTAGTAAATGTAATAAAGTCATTTTTTGACCTATTTGGTCTGTACTGGCCTGGCTGTAGGTAGGTATTATTCCGTATACCCACTTATAATTAGGTCTGCATCGAGTACTCAGACCAGCTACGCGTTGCTCAGGTAGAAAAATTAGAAAAAAATATGATTGGCCAGAAATTCAGGCTAGTGGGGCCATGTACCATTAGCCACAATGAAAACGCGCTAGCTGGTCTGAGCGCTGAGATAAGGCTACCCTCAGTTTATGTGTAGACTCATTTTGTGCAATTCTCACTCGGTACAACGAAAATAAAGTGGAATCGAGGCGTCATCACCCCTGGGCCCTGGCTCTACTATTGTCTACATAAGTGATGTTAGGTACTAGGTACCTACCTAGGTAGCGCTCGGTAGAGGTTCCAAGTGGAGGCTTGATCTAGTATATGTAGGTACTTAGTAGGTATGTACCTAAGTAGGTACCTAGACGAGATATGCATTTATTAGGACTTGCATATACCGGGTCTCGGGCCGCTGGTTGGTGCTTTCACATACCTGCCTACTCCCTACCTTAAGTAGGTAGGTACCTCCGTTCTATTATTGATGGTAGGTACTGTTACCTTCTGTAGTTTTTATCCCTACCTAGAGGTAGAGCTAAGTACATTATATCGGTACATGCAAGTGCTTGGAACTGTGGATTCCTAGCGTAAATAAACCTGCACTTTTTTTTTTAGCAGCGGTCGCATTAATCGCCATCAAGATACATCCGGCTCTCTACTGGTCACCACTCTTACGCCATAGACTTCCTACCTGACCACGATCCCAAATTAACAGCTCCTGGATCGAATCTCAATTTCTTGATGTACTAGCCATCTAGCCGTCTATCGAGGGAAAATAACGAAACATCCTGCCTACATGCTCTTCCCTTGAGCTTTACGGTCCCAACGTTGCATCTCCATCTCCGTTCTCTTGCGTTCATCTGAATCGGTCATCTCACGTCTGGCGAGACAAAGACTTGCGAGATTTGTGTTCTGATTATCTACCCACGCGGACTATTGCGGCTGTTTCTCACCGAAAATGGCAGCTCTTGGGGATGATTTGTTGCGTGTTGTCAATCAGCTTCAGGACTTGGTTTTCAATACCATCGGCTCCGATTCCCTCGATCTTCCGCAAATTGTATGTCACGCACTTCCACGGCTACGTCGCTCGTCACATGGCTTCGCCTACTGTCAATTGTTCTGTACTCACGTTTCCCCCTCTCCTATTAGGTTGTTGTCGGATCTCAGTCGGCCGGTAAATCTTCTGTGCTCGAAAACATTGTTGGCAGAGACTTTCTTCCGAGAGGGAGTGGCATTGTGACCCGACGGCCCCTGATTCTGCAACTGATCAATGTCGAGGAGGATGAATCCGAGCCAGATGCGCATGCCGCCTACAGGAATCCCACGCAGGCTCGTCGTTCTGAGTGGGCTGAGTTTCATCATGTTCCTAGTCGTCGCTTCACCGACTTCCTTGATGTAAAGCGCGAAATCGAGAACGAGACGTCTCGAGTCGCTGGCTCTAATAAGGGTATCAACAGACAGCCCATCAACCTCAAAATATACTCACCATATGTTTTGAATCTAACGTTGGTTGATCTTCCGGGTCTTACAAAGGTGCGTCTGCGCTCCCCCATTCTGCTTTAATCTGCAATAAAGCTGTAGTGACTAACCACCGCGTGTCTCAGGTTCCCATCGGCGACCAGCCAGCAGATATCGAAAAGCAGACGCGAACATTGATATCCGAGTACATTGCGAAGCCAAACAGCATTATTCTAGCAGTTTCACCCGCGAACGTCGATATCGTCAACTCGGAAGCCTTAAAGCTCGCCAGACATGTGGATCCCCTAGGCCGCAGAACCATTGGAGTGCTCACGAAGGTAGACCTTATGGACCATGGAACAAACGCACTTGATATTCTGTCCGGAAGGGTTTATCCGCTGAAACTGGGATTTGTAGGCGTGGTTAATCGGTCACAGCAAGACATCCAGGGCAACCGACCAATGGAGGATGCTCTCAAAGCGGAATCGGAGTTCTTTCGCCATCATCCAGCATACCGGAACATCGCATCACGATGCGGGACTCAATTTCTAGCCAAAACACTTAACCAAACGCTGATGACTCATATACGGGAGCGTCTACCAGACATAAAAGCCCGCCTTAACACTCTAATGGGGCAGACGCAACAAGAACTCGCAAGCTATGGAGATATGCACTTCAGTGGAAAAGAGCACCGCGGGTCTATGATCCTCCAGTTGATGACACGTTTCGCTACTTCATTCATCTCGTCCATTGATGGAACCTCAACGGAGATTTCAACAAAGGAGCTGTCCGGGGGCGCACGGATTTACTATATCTTCAACTCGGTTTTTGGCAGCTCTTTAGAATCGATTGACCCCACTTGTAATCTTTCTGCTCTGGACATTAGGACTGCCATCCGCAACTCTACCGGTCCACGTCCTAGTTTGTTTGTTCCCGAAATGGCATTTGATCTGCTCGTGAAGCCTCAGATCAAGCTGCTAGAGATGCCAAGTCAGCGTTGTGTCGAACTTGTGTATGAGGAACTTATTAAAATCTGCCACACCTGCGGCTCGACAGAGCTATCGCGTTACCCAAGACTTCAGGCCAAACTTATTGAAGTCGTCTCGGATTTATTGAGAGAAAGACTGGGCCCTGCGTCGTCTTACGTAGAATCTCTCATATCTATCCAACGCGCCTATATAAACACAAATCATCCAAACTTTCTGGGAGCCGCTGCCGCTATGAGTCATGTGGTTGGCGCTAAGCAGGAACGTGAGCGGAAGAAACTCATTCAGGAGGAGAGAGATAGACGAGAGAAGAGACGACTCAAAGACTTAGGTGCGAATGGTACCGAGACTCCGGAAGAGGAGGAAGAAGCGACCCATGAAAAGAACGATTCATCTCACCCTCGGAAACATCTACAAAAGGGCTCTCGGAGCATGTCGCCTGCTGTTCGAGAGAACGGAGCTGGAGGTATTGTAGCAACCATGAATGGTGTACGGCCGAGCTCGCCTAGCTTGTTCAACCCTCAATCGGCAGGAAACACTCGAGATTCGTTCCTGACGTACTTCTTTGGTAAAGACGGCACAAACCCACCATCAGGAGCTGGCGTCCCTTCATCACTTCCCCGCCACGTTAGTCAGGGGTCGGAACCAACCTTTAGCCAGAGTATTCGACGCGGAGAAGATAAGCTCCCGTATCGACCTAACCCTACTTTGATTCGTGAGGAAGAGAGCCCCAAGGCTGGTGGGTTTGGTTTAGTTTCACAGTTGGTAAGGTGCTCATCTATTCTAACGCATATATAACCATCGCTAATATCCATTTGCAGGGCGACAACGTAGAACCAGCTCTAACCGAGCGCGAGGCTATGGAGACGGAGCTTATTCGTGCACTTATATCGTCTTATTTCAATATTGTCCGCGAATCGATCGCAGACCAAGTTCCCAAGGCTGTTATGCATCTCCTTGTAAACCATTGTAAGGATGTTGTACAGAATCGGCTCGTGAGTGACCTATACAAGGAGAGTTTATTTGAAGAATTGTTGTACGAAGACGATGGTGTCAAGAAGGAGCGTGAAAAGTGCGAGAAGCTACTGCAGACGTACAGGGAGGCAGCTAAGATCATCGGCGAGGTTATATAAAGATGAGAACTACTCATTTCCCGCCTCCCGCATCTGATTTGGGAAGAGAAGGGAAAGGAGGCCTATTGTTATAGGCTACTCACCACTAGCGTCTGCTACCAACAGCTTGTAATGTCTACCTGAACTGTATAAATAGACGGGCCAAACACGCGAAGCGGATCGCTGCCAGGAGGAGTGGTTTTGTAAAGGGGAGTATCGACACATTGTACATTTAGACTTCCTACTGTGTACTAAAGGATAACCTGACCCACAATCGCAACATCATTTCTCACAGCACATGCGTCGTGCATGGTTTTCCCATAATGAGCAGCGATGCTAGTGTATTCGGCTATCTATATAGCAAAACTAGAATGAAGTAGTGGGTTTTTCCATGCCTGAAATGCTTCACATCACATTCTACTAGGGGGTGAGGTTTGTTGTTATTGGGTTGTGGGGAAGGAGGGGGTATCGTCTACATCTACTCGCATCATTTTAGATGCTCGTCTTCTGAAGCTTGCTTGCCAGATCGTCGACGTCTCGGTCGTTAAGCTGGACCGTGGGCTCCTGTTGGGCTTCTTCTGCGTCCTTGATAAGTTTCTCGGCCCGCTCCTCCGTGGTTATCTCTTCTTCTTCCTCTTCTTCTTTCTCTTCGTCTGAATCTAGCTCTTCGAGATCACTAAGGCTATCCACGCCCCAAGCATCCTCATCTACAATATCGCCAGCATGTTTCTCTTTGCGTTTCTCCAAGAGCCCCTGCAGAGCTAAAATCGATTCATCGTCCTCGGAAAACTTGTTGCCGTTCAACTCTATTCTCCGTAGTGCGGGTAGCGCATCCTGAGCTGCGATAGACAGATCCTTGATAGCCGGTGCGGTTATATCGTTGTATTGGAGGCGAAGGGTCTCGAGCTTCTGGTTTTGGCCCTTGGACAAGGCGCTGGCAAGCAAAACTCCGCCCTTGGCGCTAAGAAGTGAGTCGCCAATGCCGAGTTCGAGGATATTAGCCCAGAGTGGGACGACCTTAGCAAGGGCCCTAGCACCGATGCTGGTGAAGGTGTTATCCTGCAAATCCAGAATCTCCAGCTCGGTAGCGTGGTTCAGACCCTCACTCAGGAGCAATGAGATGCCTTCTTGCCGAATACCATTCTGGACCATCTTGACCTCCTTGACCTTGCTGTGAAGGCGGAAGGTCTCAGCCCACGCCATCATGCTTCCGTTCTCTAGGCGATTACGGCCACAAATTACCGTCTCTAGATCGGGGACGTCCTGCCCGTCTTTTCTAGCTTCGTCCTTTCGCGCGTGGAGTTTTGTGAGGGCATTAGCGATGTTGATGCCAGCGTGGGGACCCAGCCCGTTGTTGTTGAGGTATAAGTGCTGCAGCGGAACGTGGCTCGACAAGAAAGCAATCAGGGGCTCCTGTGTGTTGAGGCCGAACGCATTGTCATTGAGGTTGATGGTTCTGAGGTTGGGAAGATTTAGGATCGAGGTAAGCAGGTAAGAAAGTGCTTCGGGTATTTCATTCAACAGGCGCCCAGTAAATATGTCGGCCAGGTTGGCAACCTAGAGGGGTAAGTAGGTTAGAGTCGGAAAATGAAAAGACGTGCTGTACTCCCAAAAGGAGGAATGAAGGATGTGGAACACAAATCAGCAGGACACGCGATCAGCCTACCTTGAGCGTCTTCTTGGTGGCCAGGACCTCGCCGAGAAGCTTGCAAGCACCTATGCCGAGGGTGTTTCCGAGGACGCGCACTTCCTCGACATTTTGCATGTCTCGCAGGAGCCCGATGTGAGCCTCCAAATCTTCAGCGGTGTCGAGCTTGAGGCCCTTCCCTTCGAGGGAAAAGACCTTCGGATCCGCGGCCATTTTGCGTCCTCTAGCTAACGGAGAGCGATGCCGAACTAGGGACAAATACAACGTGCAGTACTAACTGCAAACGCGCACGGAAGTGGACAAACTAATAGGAATATCTCCAAGACAATATAAGTAGCGAAGCGTGCAGGTGTCTACCTCGCGACTTGAGACTAGAAAAGGGGGTGGGGGATGATACCTAGGGTACCTAGGCCAGGAAGTTTGGGGTGTTCTGTGAGCGTGGTGGGGGAGGGGCATTGCCTGTCTAAATGCATAACCTCGAAAAGCTCCAACGGTGGCCTTTACCTTAGGTAGGTTTAGGTACCTCCCGTCCAGCGGGACCTACCTAGGTAGGTGGGTTTAGGTAAATGTGGGCAAAGGTCCAGATGTCCGGGTTTGTGGTAAACCTATATCCGATAGTTGCATAAATTTGCTTCCTCTCCGTCGGCCTCTTCCGAGGCCCTCTTCCTGGTCTTGCTAGGTATATCTCTAAATGCAAACATCCTAGAAGTGTTTGTCCTTCACTACCTTCTAGGTAGTTCTCTCTTCATCTTCGAATATTGATTTTCCCTCGAAACGAATGTTCCTTATTCGCTGAATCGGGAAATTTGCTTGGTCTTCACCCGCCCTTCTCTTGTTTCCCTTCTTTTCCCTCTGGCCTGTTTCGGAGTTTTCGTGAAGCACGCTCTGTTTAAAGGCGTGTTCAACCCTCCGAAATATCTTGAAAAGGAAAGCAGGAAGCATCCTTATTTTTCAGGTCAACCAGTCTGTTTCTTCTCCCCTCTCCAACTCTCATTCTCTATATGTTTTGCGGTCTTCGTTGTCGATTCCTGCTTGGTCTATATCCCCTTCCCATGCTCTCATTGGGGCTACACGCTCTACCACCTAACCGCGGTATCTAACCACTTTTATTACCTTTATTCTTGATGTTTGTATATCGTTAGAGCCGAGATCTTGCGAAAATAGCAAATCGAGCCTTTAGCGACATAGATATGATATTGCTTTCGAGGCTAGCAGTGTTGAGTTCGACTCACCGTCAAATCCTAATCTCGGTCTCATGGACAACCAGGACTATTCTAACGATAATATACGGGGTACTTGTTCAGTCCCCGAGGTTGACACTGATCCACCATGCTCGTCGCTCAACAAGTGTGTCGAAGCATGGATAGAGTTTGACTCCAAGAAGCGAAAATCACCTGCAGCCAGCATATTTGTCCCAGACAAAAAGGCTAGACTTGATGAAGGCACGGGTCGTCATTCCCAATCCTCGGGGAGTTGGCAGCTCCCTGCTGAAATATGGCACCATATTTTCATCTTCCTCCCACCCAAAATGCTTGGTAGACTATTGTCTGTCAACAAATGTTTTAATTATTTTCTCAACCCGTTATCCAACCATTCCTGCGATGCTCCACTTCCTGTTCTCAATGGCTCTCTCTCAACTTTGAAGCCAGAAGTCATCTGGCAACTTTCGAGAAGACGTTTCTGGCCAACCATGCCTACTCCCCTTCGAGGCCATACTGAGCTTCGAATGTGGCAGCTGGCTTGTCAGAGTGGATGTCAGTTTTGTGGTAGGACGGGCCAACTCAGCCCCCTCCCTGCTCACGATCCACCAAATGGCGAGTATAAACAGACTGGCCCTCGACCTATCTGGCCCTTTGCTTTGAGAAGCTGCCAGCCGTGCCTTGTAGACAGGACTACAAAAGTACGTGTCTCTCTATCCAATTTACATGGCTAGTCTGACTGTTGGCACAAGGAAGTTGACTTGTTACTCTCACCTTCGGTGCCTTCATGTCTGATTCCAGCCCTCTCTTTCATTTTCATCAGCGACAGCATGCAAATAATACCGTCAGCCATGCTCCAGGCTGGGCAAGCAACTTTGGGGTTGTCTATTACTAAAAATTTTCTATCAAGCCATGTAGCGAATATTCATGAAGAATTCATCTCAGTGAGAGCAATGGGAGAAGCAACAGCCGAGGAGTGGCTCAAGGGACTTGAGGGGCGTGGGAAAGAGCATCGCGCTGAATCTCTACGGTGGGAGAAATTCGAAATGTCTGGTGGACTTATCCTGATGCGACAACGCCTGTCTTCTGATAATACACGGGCCAATAACAAAGCCAATGAAGTCATAAAAGGCCCAATACCTTCAACAGCATCTTATTCTACTGAAATACGAGGGGACCCCCTAGGGCTGTCGAGGAATCCTTCTCCTTCAGAAACTGCCCTTGCTACTCCAACGCCCCCCTTCACCTCCTCTCGTAAGTAATGTCGATAAACTGACTGGCCGACTTAGATGCTAAATATTGTGGAAGGAGAAAGTTCGTGTGCCAGATCAGTTCAAGAGCATCAAATTTACACACAAGTCAATGTTCTGCGCAGTAAGACGCGCGAAGAGGCCGAGGAAATGAAGGCCGCTCGTCGCACAGAGATTGAAAAAAGAGCTACGGAACTTGAACCACCGCTACCAGCCCATGTCTTGGCTCTCATTCCTTCCTTCCAGGCGGCAATCCAAATCACATCGCCTTTAGATGATACAGCCTGGAATTTACTGAAACCTCGATTAATAGCCCAACGGGAAGATATAGATCAGAAACAGCACCAAAAACAAGAGGCGTCTGCCCGTTCTCACACCATCTTCAAACAATCGGAGGTTCCACAGAGCCTACAGCGACTAACGCTTGAAGCGAAACAGAAAGTCGATAAAACTTGGGATGGTAAGTAATATCCTTTGTTCAGGACTAGTAATCGGGGCTAGATTCTGCCTCGGATACTTTTCGTAGCCCTACCTCAAACACAAGCTTCTTTAGTAGTCTTGTGTATATAATAATTACTAATGCCAGATCGATTAGATACTCAGGCTCCCCTTCGAGCGCGAATATCAGTGCTAGCTGACCAGTTTATCCATGATAGCTGGGGAAATGGCCGTACGGTTAACAAAGAATCTAGCTCACGATTTGCTGTTGAGATACTGTTATACGTACGAATGAGATTTTATGCTGAAATCGAGAAAGACGGTAAGCATATTTGCACTTTGATCATTCATTCGGGGCTCATCAGTCTTTATCTTGCACCCCACAAAATCCAACTTGCTCATTATACATACGTGAATTTTGGAATATATACTGAACCGACTAGATATTGCTTCCCGTGCTGCTGGCAATGAACCTCTTTTCGAAGCCCCAAATGGTCCCTTCACACGGAAGCTTACGCTTGAAAACATGAAATGGCTATTTGACGTCAAGGTCAAGCCACTCACCGAACCATACATGAAAGAGCTCTTTTACTGTCGTAGCTGTGAGGCTAATAACAAGCTATACGGATTCGAGGGAGTTGTACAACATTATGCTGCTAAACACACAAGCTCCCTGAGTCTCGGTAGCGTCGTGGTTCATTGGCGAGCAGAGTGGCCCGAAGCACCCCCTTGTAAGTGCTTTTTACTGCCTTTACCCCTGAGACTCTTCAAATTTTCCCAGTGGAAATGCTGGTTTGATAATCATAATTTCGATTCCGTTTTTTTTGAGCGCGCATAACTCTGATCCTGATATTTTCAGTTCACCCTGAACCAGATAATCTGAAGAATCAAAGGGCCGGATTCCCTAAGCATAAGGTAAACAGGGTTTTGGGGGCCATACCACTAACCACTCGAGAGCAACCTCTCCATCAGGAGGGGGTGGTACCAAATTACGGGCAGCCTATGCCGCATATTCAGTATGATGGTGTTCCAATACAACGTCTACACGGGCAAATACATCCATATATACCTCCGTTTAGCGAGTACGCTCACGACTTTCAAGGCCAAGCGCTTCACGACCATAGCAATCCGCTTTCTAACGGAACTGCCTACCAGGGGCCGCCAGGACTTTTTCGTGGTGGAGGCTTGTATGGGCCGGTTCACGCTACTAATGTGAATGTCCATCAGAGCCACAACTATATTCCTTACCGAAACCACGCGATACCGGAGTTACAATCCTCATACCACGTTCAATTCCCTAATGCACACTACGCAAAACTGGAAGATATTGCACGAAATTCAAGAGAATTGTGGTTTTCTATCGCTCCTCTGAGAGGCCTCCCTGGGCACGTCAAGATTTTCGTAGTGATTCATCACGTATGCACCCGATTCCGAGCACGATTCTCAGAGGAGCCATCCTTGAATTTGTTCATGGACGGCCTATCTAACAACAAGGAGATGCGCCCTATCCGAACTGTCAATGGTCTACAGTGTAAAGCCTGTTGTCTTAGGCTAGGCATCACATCAACCGCAAACCAAGAATATTCTCTACCGCAGCTGGTCAGACACTTTTACCAGCTACACGTCGAGCAACAACATGCTATTGGTGCGCCGGTGCTCAATTGGTATACTGATATGATACACCTCCCGGACCTCCGTTTCTTATCCAACCTGGACAGTCTGACGAATATAGATAATCGGAAGCTCGCTCTTATCAATAGCGCCCTTTCAGAGGCCACTTTGGGCAATTCGAAATTCCATCCTGGACCAGGTCCCATTACTCCTCCTCTACTTCTTGACCACAAGATCTCTGACCCTAGACGCCATTCCTCCGCTGTTCATTCCTCAAATCCACGAGCGCTCATTCAGCAGTCGCATATTCAGCACAAGGATATTTTCCAAGAAACAAGTAGCCGTGATCTCGTAACGTACAGTGTGGGTGAGGTCATATCAGAAGCTACCCAGCCAAGTTCATACTCTGCTGGACTTAATGATTCGAGGGTTAGCAGCCGACCTTCGATACCAAAGGCTGGTCATCAGTCTATCAACAAAGCATCCGCAGATATTACGGCCACCTCTAATGCGGATTCAGGTATCCAAATCTCATCGGATCCGTGGCCATCGAAAAGCACTGGAAATGACGAAGATGATAATTTTGACCTGCTAGCTGCTTTGGAATCGCAATTGGATCAGCAAGCTTCATCTATTCGTCCTGATAATCCGTTGGGACGAAACAACTACGGCCCAGTCTCAAATTGAGGCTACTGTCGGCTCTCCGTCGGTTTTCTTTGTTACATATCAGCTTTTCACCTGAGGCTCTATTCATGACCTTCAGGATGCTTGACCAACCCCTGCTTATTTTTGAGCTGACACCTAATAATTGCAATAGGGCAGCTGGTCTAGGTTAGCACTATTAACTAGTCATTGATACAGATGCTTCGGCCTAATTTGAGGTTAACGACCTACGCGGCCAGTGGTTATCGGCCTCGGCTTGGCTTCAACGACACAGTTGTGTCCATTTGTCGTCCTTGTTGTCGTGCAACTGGTCCATTTCTTGATGCATGCATTTTAAGGATGGGCATTGTTTAAACCCATTCATCCCCATGAACGGGCTGTGCGGGCCTTCCGACTATTCCCATTGTGAAACAAACACGGTAATCTTGTTTCCATTACCATAGGCATTGCATGAGCTCTCGGGAATCATAGACTAGAATAGATATTTATACGCGTCTTTGTCCGGTGATAGTTTTGTACCACTGTCTCGGGCGACGCCTTTTATACTTGCCAAAATTTAATAGTTGCGAATAAATTCGTGGTTGGATCGTACTTATTTTGTTAATTACGAAACGCCCCCGAGTTAACTCCCAGGGCCTCGCTCGGACTACCGCGACAATTCATCTGCCATGAATAGGTAGGCTAATTACTAGGTTATCCCGATCTGCTTTGTCGAGAATCTATGCATGCCACATCTAGTTCACGGGTTTAATCTTAAGCGCTTAACACCCGCTAATATCGATGATAATGACAATGTACTCCATTAGACACTGTTCTTTGTACGGGTCTCATACCACACACATTGTCAACCTTTCAGGAGAATGGACAGAGGAGCAAAGACTTGTCTACTGGGGGATTGTAACAAAGGTGAGGTGGAATTGATGATAGTATTTGATTTTCCGGACAGTTGAATTACAAATAGTGCAGTCTATAGTCACAATATACGCGGGAGCGAATACCAGTTGCGAGAGCATGGAATCCTAGTCTAGAGTAGCTTGAAAGCTACTTCGGAAAGCACTTGGGGAACGGCCCACGCAGATGAGCATGAGACGAAAATGGCGAAGCTGTACATTCTTAAGTATAGACTGTTTTAGAATCTCGAACTACCATAGCTACGTTTTCCAAACGACGACTCTACCGTCCACACCGCTTGCTGCTTGATGCCTTAGCCGGTATCCTGAATTTGTTTTTGATGACGGTTTAGAGTGGCACTTACTGCTAAATTTACTAACGGATCCATTGCTCCCCTCATAGACACGAAGTGTCGTGATGGTGTTTTGGTGAACCGTCTTTAACTGGGTGTCATCTTTGACTTTGCCCTTCAGGTCCATCTGCTTGAACATGTTCAATGCAGACTCTTCTCGGGCTTCACCCAGGCCGGGTCTCCCCTTGGCTTCCAAAGTGCCCGTTAATTGCCATCCTGAGGGGCCGCCCTGAAATCGGAAAGCTTCGCAGTCATACCCAGCGGCGATAATTTCATCCTCGCCGTTCCAAACCATGCTCATGAACGGCATTAACTGAGTGCTAACGCTGACGACTGCTTGAGGTGGCTGTTCTGGGCCTGAGGGGTAAACCACGGTGATGCTGCTGTCGTGAGCGGCAAAGGCGAGGGCATTCCCACTCGGTGAGAAAGCTACCGAATGTATCCAGCCAGCCGAGTTATTCAAATACTCACCGCAGACCGTGTTGAAAGGTAAGCGTTCGCCCCAGGCACTGGGCTCGGGACGGGCATCGACGCCCTTGATGAAGGCCG
The DNA here is from genome assembly GCA_023159155.1 of Ustulina deusta. Taxonomy (NCBI): domain Eukaryota; kingdom Fungi; phylum Ascomycota; class Sordariomycetes; order Xylariales; family Xylariaceae; genus Ustulina; species Ustulina deusta. Next base: position 66,058 of record JAJNNX010000004.1, on the reverse strand, counting down.
AGAACACTCTAGCATGCGCATCGGTCGAGCCGGCGGCGAGTAGAACCGAGTTCGGATGCCAGTTGACCGTGGTGATTGTACTGCGGATAGGCTTCTTCAAGTGCTTCGAAACCCACCAGTCATTTTCCTCTTCGAAGTAGCAGATGGCGATGACGCGGTCACCAGAGCCGACAGCGAATTTGGTCTCAGAGGGCGACCAGCGGACAAAGGTAGCAGCTCGAGCAATGCGGAGGAGGACAAGGGTGGGCTTGTATCCGGTTGGGGAGGGTTCCCAGACAAGAGCGTTTCGGTCTATCCGGGTACGTAACGATGTTAGACTCGATTGCCCTGCCAGATGACAAGGCAGAGGCGGCAGGGAATGCCAGGCGGGGACGGAGAGAGGGAGCAGTCAGATACCTTGAGAGCATGTGACGATGCGGCCACTCTGCGGGGCGATGTCGACGCCAGTAACGGTCTTGTCGTGGCCCTTCAGTTCATCCTTCAACTTGAACGTGCTGCCTGTTTTCCCGTAGAGCTCGACAGCTGTGTCCTTGGCCACGGCCAGAGTCTGGCGATCTGCCGAGAAAGAGTGGTCGGCAATGGGCCGGTGGAAAAGGTGGTGCACCTCGGGCGACGCCATTGCGAGCAGCGCTAGGAGAGGAAACGGGTGGCGGGTGGTAGGAGTAGCTCTCCACTACCACGGTCGGACGATTGACAGGTCTCTTGGAAACAGTTGAAGCTGGGAGGTGAATGGAGGGCATTGGTGACGTGCTGCCTACACGGAGGTGTATACCTCGGAGGTACGGCGTGTGGGTCGAGGTAAAGTCCGGTCCCCGCATACCTCGATTAGCCCAAGTTTCGCTTTCATTGGGGCAACGCTCAAGATATTGCATACAAATCGGTTCCTACATTTTCGTGTCGGTTTGTCGGACAAAGCCTTCCCTCGCCCGTGGTCTCGACACTCACTGCCTGTCAGCATTAACCAGAGGTTGACTTTCAAACAACGAATCCCGTCACCGTCTTCAATCCCAGCTGGAAGCACAATAGCAATACGGAATTCCCCGTCTGGCTCGTCATTCTCACAATGTCCGCCGCCGTCGCTACTCACGCGGCGCCACCTAAGCCGGCATTCAAAACACCTCCACCCCCCCCAAACCAGACGTAGGTGGTGGCACGATAGTTCCATTGGCGACGAGACAGCTAATGTCTTGCTTTAATAGTCTCTATGTCACAAATCTACCATCCGCCAAGATCAATAAGGCCGACTTGAAGACTGCCCTTTATCTCCTGTTTTCTGCTCACGGCCCGGTCCTCGACGTCGTTGCCTTGAAAACCGCAAAGATGCGTGGTCAGGCGCACATCGTCTTTCGTGACACGCATGCTGCCACACAGGCCATGAGATCTCTAGACGGCTTCCAATTCTTAGGCAAAGAACTTGTATGCCCCAGCCCTACCCCGGCTCGTAGGGAACCAACCACAGCTAATCGCCTTTTCTCATATAGAAAATACAATACGCGAAGTCCAAGTCAGATGCTATCGCGAAGCTTGACGGCACTTACAAATTGCCTGGCTCAGCTGCTGCTAATGTCGAGATGACCGAGATTCAACAAAGCATCTTTAACGCTCCTGCGCCCACGTCATCCACCACATCGGCCACTCCTACATCCCATAGCCTGCCGGCAAAACCGCCCCAGGTAACGAACGTTACTGTGGCAAATGCACCGAGCCCTGATACTCGCGGTCAGAAACGACCGCGTGATGAGGATGAGGAAGGAGAAGAGAGTGACGAAGACGTGGCAATGGAAGAGGATAGTGATGATGAATAAGGAATGCGCCAATAGTTGCCTTCAGGTCGAGCCTCAACACCTGCTGGCCATGTTGTGGTGTCGGCTACAAACTAGTGTATCTATCGTCTACGACTCCGACGCCGGCTTCGCGTTTAACTCAATGGCCATTTCCTTGGGTACCCACAGTCCTACGCAGCCTCCCACCAAACCGAGCCACACCGTGAGATAATCTTTCTTGGAGCAGTCGAAATTAGCCATGGCGTCTCCGAGGTAACACGGATGGACGAAGAATGTTGGCACGCCTGTGATGGGATGATGCTGTAAGCTTGGTATTAGTCTACGAGGTAGAGGCAATGGAAATCCCGATGAGAGTGCATTGTTGACTTATATAGCACAGATGAATTACTTGCCTCGATGGAGATTCCTCCTATGGCGCCTTGGCTGCGGAGAACATATTTGAGATGGTCCGGCACCAAATGTCGGAAAACGGAGTCGATATCGAACGGCGATTCGTCGATTGGCAAATTGTGTAAACTAAACCAGAGGCATGGCGCCTGGTATGTCGGGTGAAGATGAATTTCGTACACGACATGGGCCGACTGGAAGCTCGCTCTTGACGAATGCCGAAGGACCTCCTGGCAGAAAAGCATGTTAGCGGGACATAGGAGAGTATCGAGTTGCAGCATAAATAAACGTCCAATGCCACGAACCTTGTCCGCTTCTTCCATGCTTATCAGCATACTGTCAGCCGCAGACTGGTGCATGGCCTGTCGTGTGGATCGTCGAGTTGACGCGTGTGACTCGTCCAAAGCAACATTGCCGAGGCGGCATGCGAGTTGGTTATCAACGTCGTTGTTTTCGAGCGGCTTGATGATTTGTAAGAAGGTCACTAGACCGGCATGCGAGGCTGCAGAAGTATCCAAGGCTGTGTGGAGGTGGAGGCGCCATTGATTGCGAAGGGGACCTAGAGTAGCCTGGTAGTATTTCGCGTCAAGGTAGTGGCAGACCTCGGCAAATTCCTCGTTGGTAAGGAAAGGGTAGCATCGGTAAGTTGAGGTCTGGCTTGTCATCGTTCCCTCAGGTGGGCGGAGCGGCTGAGAATACGACGACATGACATTGGCCAGGATAACTTCTATTTTAGGGGGTTCTATACTAACCTTCGGTATGTCTCCGATGTATGGCGATGTACGAGAATGTAGGTAGGTAAGAATTTCTGGCTGCCGCGGACCGGAATACCTAAGCGTGAGGAAACAAGGTTGATGCACGCATGTAGACGCAGGTAGAGAGGTAGGTAGGTATGTACTCTTAGCAGGAGCTACCTATCGCTTCTGGTACTTAGGCGAGTAAGGTAAGGTAAGGTAAGGTGAGAGGTAGTGTACCTAGGTGCTAGGTAAGTAGGTAGGTGCAGTCCAAACCCGCACAGCTGGGGACAAGGGGCAAGGTGGACGGAGGTTAGGTAGAGGGAGCCTTATGGAGGGGTCGATGGTTGTGTAGGTATTTACCGCTGTACCAGAGCTGGATGCTGGTCAGAGTAGCGACCTACTATGTACGTAAAGTTCTAGCGTACATGCGTATTAATTAGGTCCTCCTTGCAGCCCGGCTAGTATTTGAATATTATATGGATATAACATTCAAGTAGGTACTGTGGAGTGGGGGAATGGAACTCATAGGCCCTGTAAAGTAAAGCACCCATGTCCTTCGGGACCCATAGCAAAAAGACAATCCACTACCTATGGCATAGTAACAGGCAGGTTATATCTCCCTAAGGCATCCCTGTGCTACCAAGGGTACATAGGTACCTATGTAGTAGGTGCATCAACCCGTCCTCCTTGAACCAGGGAGCTTAGGCTAAGCCGCTTCTTACCTAGTATATACTAGACTAACTTAAGCTACAAGCAGAAACTCAATTCGGATCAGATGCTAGACAACTTCCTATTCCAGTAACTACTTGTTCTTTTCGAGTGCTGGCGAAATAGACCTTTGAACCACTCAACTCAGGGATGAAGGCCAAGGAGGGATGAAAGCGCAGCACGGCATGGTCGCCGTATGTCCTTGTTCTCTGCCGTAACGCTCTGCCTAGGAGAGGAGCTTTTGATTGCAATCCTGCTGCCCACTGGGTTGGCGCGATACCGTTTGTTGCGTTGCTTTGACCATAGGCAGGTAGGTCGGGATACGACAAGTGACGAATCCTGCCTAATCGAATGTTTTACTTGCAGAACCTATCCTGACTCGTTGGCTACAGTCAAGCGCCATCCCGCCTCGCTGTCCTTGCGCCCTCGACCTCCCGATCTTCTGCAAGCCGCTCCGTCGACGTTCGCAGCCCTCTCGAACCCTACGGAAAGAGCGCACGCGCCGTCCGCCATACGAGCCACGGCCGTGGGCACTGGTGCCGATCTTGCTAGATACCATTCGGGGCTGGTGGCCGTGCCATTCAGGAGGGCATATAACCATTCCCTGCTTCGACATGTCCTTCACCGTCCCTAAACATACTCCCTCCTTCAACAATCCGCAGCGGGTCGTTGAGGATCGCATTTGGGGCAGCACAGCCATCCCACGTGGGCCACACGGTAGAAACGGCCCTGGTGGAGGCATCTTCGGTGGTGTGCAAGACCGCCTGTTCGAGAACCGAAATGCCCTGCCCATGTACAAGGACAAGCCTTATGCCTACCCGCCGTCACACCGCCGCCGGCCGCTCTGGAGGCGAAAGCGGTCTTTCGGCTTTGTATTACTAGTGATATCGCTGCTCTACTACTTTGGTGCCTTTCAAAAGCATCATGAAACTGCCATCTCTCCCTGGGGCTGGCTTACTTCGCCATCCGAGGCCGGGAAGTCTGTGGATTGGCTACACCGGCGCCAGCGTGTTGTTGAGGCCTTCACCCTGAGCTTCGATGCGTACTCGCGCTACGCCTGGGGGTACGATGAGTTCCACCCCGTATCCAAGAAAGGAAAGCAGATGACTCCCAAGGGCATGGGCTGGATCATAGTCGACTCTCTGGATACGATGATCCTTATGAATCTCACCTCCCGCGTTACCCTTGCGAGGGAATGGATATCTAACTCGTTGACATATGATCAAAGTCAGGACGTGAGCACTTTTGAAACCACAATCCGTATGCTCGGCGGCCTGCTATCGGCTCATTACCTGTCCAATGAATATCCCGATCTTGCACCTATATCCGATGATGATTCCGGGGCTCCAGGAGAAGATCTCTATCTCGAGAAAGCCAGAGATTTGGCTGATCGCCTTGTAGTAGCTTTCGATTCGCCCTCTGGTGTTCCTTACGCAAGCGTTAATATCGGGAAATACGAGAGCCTCCCCGCCCATGATGAGGGGGGTGCCTCGTCTACTGCGGAGACGACTACACTGCAACTAGAGTTTAAGTATCTCGCCAAGCTGACAGGTGAGAAAGACTTCTGGGATAAGGCAGAGAAAGTTATGGAAGTTGTTGACAGCAACGCTCCCGAGGCTGGCCTCGTACCTATCTATATATATGCTACCACTGGTGAATTCCGGGGCAACAACATTCGCTTAGGAAGCAGGGGGGACTCGTATTACGAATACTTGATCAAGCAATATCTTCAGACCAATAAGCAGGAATCTCTATATCTTGAAATGTGGGATGAGAGTCTCCAGGGGGTTCGTGACCATCTCATCACTTATACCGAGCCTTCAAAATTTACCATCATTGGCGAACGACAGTCTGGGTTAGATGGCCCATTAACGCCCAAGATGGATCATCTAGTCTGCTTCATGCCCGGGACGATCGCCCTCGCTGTGACGGGAGGGCTGGCTGAAGCAGAGGCCAAGAAGCGTGGACCTTGGACAGAGAAGAACGAAGCTGATATGCGGCTCGCCAGAGACTTGATGCAGACTTGCTGGGGCATGTATAAATATATGGCGACGGGCTTGGCCGCCGAAATCACCTATTTCAACATTGCCGACCCGCCTCTGCCCGAGTCCGCTGCACATCAGGCCCCGTCGGACTTCGATCAGGACCCTGAGGCGGAGTGGCGCAAGGATTTCAGTGTTCATGCACTGGATGTCCACAACCTACAACGACCCGAGACAGTGGAGAGTCTGTTCTACATGTGGAGGATCACGGGCGAGATCAAATATCGCGAATGGGGTTGGGAGATGTTCAAATCATTCATGAACTACACAGCAGTCCCAGACGGCGGGGGGTTCACGAGCCTTTCAGACGCCAACAAGATACCTCCCATAACACGCGACAACATGGAAAGCTTTTGGCTGGTGAGTAATTTTACCGGACTTGTTCATTCACATAGGATATAATTTTAAGCTAATCCTTACAGGCTGAAACCCTGAAGTATTTTTATCTGCTTTTCTCGCCAAACGACTTGCTTCCGCTGGACAAGATCGTTCTCAATACGGAGGCTCACCCCTTTCCACGTTTTGACATGGGTCCGATCCTCTCGACGGGGTGGAAACGAAAGCCAAAGGTTGTAGTAGAGACCACAGCAGCGTGATGACAAAGCCGAGCCGTCTGCGGCTATGTTTCAGGGCCTCTTTAACCCATAACAAACCTCGGTCCTCTCCATTATGCCACCGCATCATGTTCAGCGAGGGAATAGCCGTGCTACCCAGGTGCACGGATGGGGAAGAGAAACGCATGTACCATTGCAGATTGTACTGTGATCTACTTTGGTGTCTCTGCACAAAGTGCATTAATGATGCCTGACGAAACTGTATGGAATCCCTTCTACAACTTCTACCTACCTAGGTAGTTTCAATAAATGGAAGCCAACCTTGGAGCTGTGCTTCTTTCTCTAGAGCCGCAATCTTGAGCGAGTCGGCCGACACAGATAAGACAGCATCTTTAGTAGAGTCCAAACATCCTACAATACCTATTTACCAACCTAGGTACCTACCTAGTTAGAGTCAAGTTAGTACGCTACGCTCGATACCTAGTGTAGATAATAGATAGCGTAGATCGATAGATACGGACAGGCGGTGAACTCCGTCTGGCTTTCGCTCAAATGGAATACCTACCGTGTCCACCAATCAGCTGGGCGCAATCACAGTAGATAAGCGTACCTACCTAGTCTGGATCTCCATAATATACACCAGTACCTATACGTGCACTACGCAGCTGCTACAGGTATGCGAGGTAGGCTTACTATGTACTACAGCTGTGAAACATGCTTCCAGGGTAGTATGGGATACCTAACTTAGACTCACCACCATCACCAACGACGATATCATCCCAAATCAAATAGGCCAGCGCCCAAAGCAACAGAGATAGCATATTGTTTGTTTATTCTGTTCTGGTTTGTTTGGAAATCGGATTAGCCTCCCATCGACCTGGAAAAGAGGCGCATCTAGGAGAGGTTGTATCCCACCTCTTCAACCCCTCCTCTTCCGTCCTCACCTCATCCGCGTCGCTCCTCTCTCGCTCTCCTTCTGCGACGCTACACAATATTCCGCCCTGGCGGCGGCCGCCGCTCCTCTCTCCTCTCTCCTCTCTCCTCTTTCTCCTCTTTCTCCTCTCCTTGCTCCCTGCCCCTCGCCTCTCGCTTCTCGAATCGCAATCGCCCATCATGCCGTCCTCTTACAGCAGCCGCGACATCGAGATGAACATGTTTCCCATCAAGGAGGACTTGCTGGCCCCCGCTGGCAGCTTCACCATGCGGGAGCCTCTGTACGAGGACGTCGCTCCGCCCAGCGCCCTGGGTCAATTCATCGACGGCTTCCGACGCGATCCCACCCAGCGCATCACTCCGAAGGATCCTTTGAACGAGCTCCATGATGCCGAGGCTGCCCAGCTTTATCGGCCAATCCTCGCCAGGCATGGGCCGTCTGGATCTCATTACTACGACTTGCGACTGGCCACCCTGCAGACTGCCCAGTCGCATCTTGCCAGGAAGTTGAAGGGACGGCATCTGCAGATGATTGCCATAGGTGGCTCCATAGGTATGCGTGCTGCTCGATGGCTCAAGCAAGCTCCACTAATCTCTTCTCCAAGGAACTGGTCTATTCGTCACATCTGGCCGTGCCCTCGAGTCCGGAGGGCCGGCTTCGGTGCTTCTGGCCTATTTGATCATCGGCACCATGTTATACTGTACCGTCCAGGCGCTGGGCGAGTTGGCTGTCTCGTTTCCCGTTGCCGGCTCCTTTTCCGCCTACTCAACCCGCTTCCTCCACCCCTCCTGGGGATTTGCCATGGGTTGGAAGTGCGTTGTTTCTCTCCCCCGTCTCCATGCTACTCAACACTGATTGTGCCACTAGTTACGCCTTGCAATGGGTTGTTGCTCTTCCCCTCGAAATCATATCGGCGTCGATTGTCACCACGTACTGGAACTCCAATTTAAATAAGGCGATTTTCGTAACCCTCTTCCTCTTAGCTATCGTCTCCATAAACTTGTGTGGGGTCAAAGGTTACGGCGAGGCCGAGTTCGTATTTGCCATCATCAAAGTTGTTGCCGTTATTGGCTTCATGTGAGTGCTCCCTGGTTAATCAAAACTGCTCGTTTTCTAATTTCTCGTGTTCCTTTGGTAAAGTCTGCTGGGTATTGTGCTCAACATCGGCGGACCCCCCGGGGAGGGATATGTCGGAGGTCGCTACTGGAGAGACCCTGGTGCCTTTCATAACGGCTTCAAGGGTCTGTGTAGTGTCTTCGTCACAGCTGCCTTCGCCTTCGCGGGCACCGAACTGGTCGGTCTCGCCGCTGCTGAGACCGCGAATCCCAGAAAGTCGCTCCCCACGGCGATTAAGCAGGTGTTTTGGCGCATCACGCTATTTTACGTAGTTGCTCTCACACTGATTGGTCTTCTCGTTCCCTACAATGAGCAACGACTCCTCCTCAACGACGACATTCCAACGATGGCGTCGCCCTTCGTCATTGCTATCGAGAACGCCGGCATCGATGTCCTTCCCTCAGTCATGAATGTGGTCATCCTGATTTCTGTACTCTCTGTTGGGAATTCGTCCGTCTTCGGGTCTTCCCGGACGCTTGCAGCGCTGGCCGATCAAAACCAGGCGCCCCAGATTCTGTCCTACATCGACCGACGGGGGCGGCCGTTGGTTGCGATCTTGGTTTCATCTTCGTTGGGCTTGCTTTCATATCTCGCGGACATTGAGGAGGAGGGCGAGGTACTCGATTGGCTTGTCGCCATCTCCGGCCTTTCCTCCATCTTCACGTGGGCCTCGATCTGTCTAGCACACATTAGATTCCGACAGGCGTGGGCCTACAAGGGTCACAAAGTTTCGGAGTTGGCCTTTCGCTCACAAGTTGGCGTTTTCGGCTCTTGGTTAGGCCTGATCATTAATATTCTCATCCTCATCGCGCAGTTCTGGATTGGCGCCTGGCCCGTGGGCTATACATCCAAGTCATCAGGTGAGCTTGCCAAGAGCTTTTTCCTCGTCTACCTCGCGGCACCCGTTGTCATCCTCTTCTTCTTGGGGCATTACTTTTGGCATAAAACGTCTTTTATACGCGTCGCCGACATGGATGTGGATACGGGCCGCCGTGACTTTAACCTGCCCATACTTATTGCCCAAGAAAAGGAAGAAAGAAAGAGTTGGCCCAGGTGGAAAAAAATGTATAAATATATGTGTTAGGTTTCTTGGGGGAGATACCAGGACCTTCCGCGTCTGATATTTTTTTTCTTTTTTTCCTTTTTAAAAAGATTATGACATACATGTCTCGATCCATCGACGACCTTGGATATGTCTTGCCTATGGTTTACTTATTTGTTCGTTTATATGATGCTTTATGAAGGAAGACAGCGAAGATACCAAGGGAAGCTAGCTACGGGGTAGGGGGTAAAGGAAGGGACATTTCTGTGTAGGTGTTGGGAGCTTGTAGTGTTGTTTTATCTTGAGTTAAACCGAGTAGAAGTAGATAATAGGGGATCTTAGGTAGCTGGGGATAATTGGTTGATCTATTCATCCGGAGTAGGTAATTCATATCCTGTGACATTGAAACAGATTTGCACAATGGTTATTTTTATTTGTTCCGAATTAGAGGGTACAATACATGAAAACCTTTTCCCACAGGTTTGACAACTGGAACTAATTGCCTATCTCGAACCCGGGGGGTGAAACAAGGCATCTTGCAGCTCCAAGGAAAGGAAGTATATACTTAGAAGTAAAGGCTGATCATACAGGGAGATCTCCCAGTCCCCATCATTATCCATCTTGTTTTGTTCAACAGTTCATGATGCAATCAGAGCGAATTCTGCCTCCTGATGCTGTACATACTCCAGTCAAATGGTATGGCCAAATCCCAGGAATAGTCACTGATTCAATGGGTATCCAGTAAGGAATTTCAAGGCCAGTCTTCATCATTCATGATTGACGGGGTAGCGTTATTGGTCGCTACGCAGAAAGAAGTTGCCGGTAGCATCTCTGCTAGCCTCCAAGTAACTCCTTCAGCGGATTGAGGCATTCCGGGTCGCCTAGAAATCCCAGTTAAAGCCGCCGGACTTGGCAGCAGGAAGTTTTCTACCAGGGACAGGTCGAGTAGTGGTTTGGGTGTCATCCTCATCACTAAAGAGCCAGTTTCGCGTAGAGCCTTTGCCGCCCCCCATCCCATCACCCCCGACGGCGATGCCACGTTCGTCGTTCTGCTTAGAGCCATTCCTAGCGGCTGCTGGCTTATTCTCCTTCTGTACAGGCGAATCGTCGTAGGCAGCCCAATTGGATTCCATCATTTTGACGGCTTTTTTGCGGTCATCACTTACGGTAAGTTGAGTCCGTGATTTGTCGGGCGACGCATTATCGGTCATAGCCCAATGAGCATCGAAATCTCGGCCGCGGTCCTTCAGGTTGGTAATAGTTCCAAGAGGTTGCTGCCCTTCAGTTGACGGGGTCGCATTCCCTTCTTCGTCATATAAGTTGTTTTGGTATAAACCAAGCCCATTGTTATGTGTGGCGCCACGGGGGCGTATAGGACGACTATCAGCTGGCGCGTTTCCGTCATCGACAAACTCGAAATGTGTTTCAGCATCACGACGGGGTTTGCCTTGTGGTGGTATCTGCGAAGCCTCCCCGTTCTCCGGCTCCCAGCTATGCACTTCCTGATGACAAAGAACCCTGCTTGGCGTGACCTTGGCGGGGGTCACGAAGTCATCGAAAGACCACTGGCTGTTATGCTTCGTCTTCCGTGGGGTAGGATCTGGTTGCGGGGCATCCTGAGGATCAGACCCATCTGCAAATTCGAAATGGTTGAATTTCTTGGGGTGGGGCCTGTAGAAGCGATCTGGAGATTTGACATCGTCAAGCGAATTGCTTTGATCCTCAGCTTCCTCAGCGTCGAACAAACGACTCGGCTGGAAATTTTTGCCAGCACCAGCTTTAGGAGCGATCACGCTGTTTCGCGCACGAGGTTGGTCATGGGCCGTCTCTGAAGATTCGGGGTCGCTAATTGGCTCATCCCCTAAGATCTCGACGAAATCACGCTGTCGAGGTCGCTGCCCTGCTCGGGGTGCGATAGCTTTGTTGGGAGAACTGGATCGATGCCGTCCGGCACTAGGTGAAGAAGGGACATCATCAGGTTCATCGCCCAAGATCTCGGTGAAGTCGCGCTGTCGTGGTCGAACTCCACCTCTAGGGGAGATGACGGATGCTAGGTTTCCTTCTTGCTCCTCGCGCGACTCGAAAAGTGAAAGAGAAGCGTGTGGGTCCCGTAGAGCATTGATTGGCTTGCCCCGGGAGCGGTCTGGAGTGGTAGTAGACGTTTGAGCCGATGAGCTTGTGCCGGTGGCAGACCTGACGCAATTTTCTATCATCCGGATCTGATCCTTGCTGTTGCGGATAGGCCAATTGTGGCCGGTCTTGCCAATGATGTCGAGTTGTTTCAGCAAGGCACCCTGGTCCCAGCTCTGACGGATATTCAGAATTGTCCCTTGGTCACCAAAGGTAACTACATGCATCTAGGAACGAGGCGCAAAGTTAGCGGTTTGGATGGAGTAGGCGCAAAGCAGCAGCAAAAGAGAAGAGGGACTCACAATGGGGAAATAGACGGTGCGGTCAGCGAGGAAATTGTCGTCAAGAGCCGGTAGATAAGAGGCGCCAGAGGTGACAAACTCGAGGCTTGTCTCAATCTCCAGGGCAATGGCGTTCTGGCCGTGGACAACAGAGAGGACATTCTCCTTCTTCTTATTGATCTGTTTTCGCAAGGTGCTGAGATGTTGAAGGATGTCAGAAGAGCCCCTGAAGATCGTGGTAGTGGTGATGTAGCTCAGAGTCGCATTCTCAGCCAGGTGGGAGGGATTGGGAGCAGCGAGAAACTGCTGATACACGGCTGCTAAGGCCATGATGGAGACTAGGGCAGCGTAATCGATCAGTGAGGCCAATGAGAATACCAAGAGATGATTCGGACAATGGAGGCGAAGAGCAGGCCGAGAGAAGGTCAGAGTGTTGAGCAATGGTTGGTGGTATCTGCAGGCGCAAAAATAGGCAAGTGTTGTTGTTCTGGAAGAGAAAGTGACTATGTTTGTTTACAAGCACTTGGTCGCTCACTAGGGCCCTGCAAAAAGAAGGGTGGAGGGAGAGGTGATGGCAAACGCGTGAGCAGATGGACCAGATACAACATATGAGTTGATGGAAGTAGAGTAAACAAAGGAAAGATAAGAAGCGCGCGGCCAAACACAGGAGGGGAGGTACGAATGTGGCAGCGACGAAGGAGTTGGCGCATGGCAGAGAGAGAAACTTGAAGACCGGCGAGTCTGTAGGTACAATATGTAAGAGGACTTTGTAAGTGGTGAGCAGGACCGCCTGCCCCACCACACTACTGTGCTGCGTTATGCGAGTCACAGGGGGCCTAGTGTGTTCTAACTGATGCTAGGCTGCCGTGCCAGAATACCACTAGATGCGGGCTCCCTACTAGTGTACCTCTCCATACCTTTGGTACACTATATACCACGGTAGGTCGGTCCCAGTGTACCTACCTAGTAGGTACCAGTAAGTCCGTAGATATGCGCCAGTTCAAACACTTCAGCAGACAGTTAATGCAGGTACACAGTCTGAGCAGGCATTTATTGCGGAAAATACTATACTAAGTACGCATTTAGCCTCTGTCTGTCAAGGCATACCTGCACTACACGTCCATCGTGTGCGACACCTCTACTTTAACAAGGTCGCAATATTACTTAGGTATCTCCTACTTGTACCTGTGTACACATGATGGTGGTACCCTCCCAGAAAGCACAGCCTGTTAGGCTAAAGCACGTGGAATGGGAATGAACACTCTATGTGGGTTTGGCGATGTAGTTACACTACCTAAGATATTTAGGTATACATACCAAATACGGTACCTGGGCGCTAGGCACCGCTAGGTATTAGTCAGTCTAGATAGGCAGTATGAGGGAAGGTAATTGCACTGTATATATATAGGTATTTGTTCAGTACCTAGTCGATGTACATTGCCTATACGGGTTAGGTGCGGCGTCTAATTGGGAGACGCTGTGTCCCAAAAGGGCAGGCTAAATGGGTGTTTCAACTTTGTGGGTAGTACAGATTGACAGGGGATATCATCCCGGTCATCCAAGTTTCATCACAAATAGCCACTAACCTAGGTAGTCCAGAGGTAGGTAGCGATGCTGGGCGCGACACATAATGTACCTGAGAAGCAAGCACGCTAGTGTGCACCAGTAGTAAACTTAAAACTAGCGTTTATCGAAACGAACGCTTTACGCATACATGTACGGAGATTCGCGGACCACAACTACTTACATATATCAATTAACTATTAAAGTCTCCGGCCAAGGCTAGGACGGTCCTACATGTGTCTAGATAATTCTATATCTATTTTACCCCCGAAATTCGATCATCTATGTGCATCTATACGCAGTATGCTTCATTTTCCAAGTTTTCTCGAGTTTCATTGCCGTCGCGGACAGACGCCTGCTCCGCTATTTCTGACAACATAATAACGGCGTTATTTTATGTTGTCACAATCACTTCTGTCCAAGTCGTTGTCACAGAGAAATACAGCAACCAAGATCTTGTAAGATGATGCATACATTGCAGTCATTCTCAACAAATGTACTGTGAGGACCTTTTTCTTCTTTTTTTTCTATCTTCCATTTTTAGAGTAGCAGAGGGGTCGGGCAGAGGAGGCGGATGATAATCATCAATTGCCTACCACGACGGACGGCTGGAAAGATGGGGAAGCATACACCGTGCTCAAAACATAGTCCTTGATCAACTGCTGCAGGGGAGTGAAAAAGGCAGCCATGAATCGAAGAAACATTGCTGGGTAAGTGGAGATGCCACGATAGCCCGGAAGGAAACCCTATACCCGTTTGGCGGTATAGTTTCCCGGGTACATGGACGAGCACAGCTGGGGACTGCCATTCGCAACCGGGCACAGCACCTGGCGGGGATGGGGTGCACAGGCTGTTCCCACGCAGCATCGGATTCTTGTCTCGCAGCCCTCGATGCCGTAGACCGTGGCCAGGTCGTCTCTGGGGAAGGTGTAGGAGAGCCCTGCGCACTCGTTGAAAAAGTTGTAGGCGAGACTGCCGCCGTCTCTCAGGGGATTCATACAGGTCCCCGCGTCGATTCGATACTCGTCCTGTTTGTCTGCTGTCAGTAGATTGCAACGGACACACATCTCATGGCTCTATCCGAGAGAGGACTAACCGGACACATGTCGAGGAGATTGAGGTTACAACCCAATACTACCTCGCCACGACATTCGCAGGCAATGGGCACCGTGAATCCATCCCTTGGGAGAAATATTAGCAGCGGTTCCCAACGTTAGGTAGTCCGGGTCGCCTCAGTCACTTACACATAGCTCACATCCAATGCAATACGTCCTTTAGTAAGACCATCCGGGACTATGAACGAGCCCTCGAGAAGCGATGCCCGGTCACGGATGGGATAGCCGGCCTCAGCCATCGCAACTCGACCTGCCCACTGTACATTATTCATATTAACCATCGATCTCTCAGCACGATATACATGAAGGGTCGGTCTCTATGGGAAACACGTTCCAGGAATTATAGCTTCGAGGCATCACGCCATATTGCATTGCCGGATCGACATCTATCCTCTGGTTTTACTTACTCCCGTAGGGACAGCGAAGATGGCCGTCGAGCCTGCCTCAAGGGTGCTGTTGCCATCATGGAGCGCCGTTGGTGACCCCACGTTTCCGTTATGGGCCGTGGTGATGGCGGCGGTGTGCGAGTTCACCAGCGTCACCACATATATGTCCTGATACAACGTGTCTATGTTGTCGATGGATGTTGGTGCGGCAGTTGGGAGAGGTTCGCCTCGTTTGACGAGGTGAGAGTCCGACGACATAGAAGTTGGGAATGGCGATGCCAGGATCAAAGGAAGGGTGATGCCCAGGAGAGCAGTGCGGATTAGGAACAACATGTCGGAGCCCATCATTTGAAAATAGAAATACGCAAGAAATGAATTTAACAAGTCCTACAAAAAAAGTACTAGGTAAGGCTCAAGTATATCAACGTTCGCAAAGAGTGTGCGGGATGGCTTTAGATATAGTTTCACCATTCTTTTCTGTATTGTTCCATCGAGGTCAGCTTGCGGAATAAGAATACGCCCAACAACTGTGCGCATGAGATTTAGCCTCGTTGTAAAGTCTATAGTCGTCCACACACTCAGATCTAGGTTACCAGATGGGTATGAGCCAATAGTGTGTTTCCTCGTAGTATCCCTTCGTGGTGTCTCCCCGTGCTATTCCCCCATACTATATTGCCGTAGGAGAGTTGGAGGGGGTAGGTTGAGTGGTTTTGATGCCTCCCAGTCCGCCAAAGCTTAAATCCTCTCAACTAAAAGCGAACAAGACGCTATAAATAAAGCCCTTAAACCAGTCAAACTCGTGGGAGGTCCAAGTATTGGGCCAAGGAAGCCTTGATGTACTCTTGAGGCACTTAAAGTACCCCAAGACTACAGTGTTGACCATCCAAGCGAGACCTAGTGCAGAATATAACAATGGGCAAGCCGGAAGAAAACTTAAGGGAGTCATCGGATTAGAGCGCGTTTCTAGATCGCCTACACACTGGCTGATATATAGAGTAGAAGCTTTCTTATTACACAATCTATACATTTCTAAACTCTATTGCTACCCCATTAAATCCCTTCCTTGTTACGTATATACCCTTTCCTCAATAAGTGTATACTGCCACAAGAAAATTTTGCAAACCATATAGTTAGAACATCATAGTCAAAAATTGCCCATCGGTAAGTTAAGGGCAATTAAGCAGCATGACGTAGGCATACTACCTGACTAGGTAGCGTCCATGATACAGAGTGTCTTTCTCGGACACCCCGGCAGCTTTAGTAGTCTCTCGTTCCGGGAAGCCTTCGAAGGAGGCAGCGAAAGTGGCAACAGAATGGGCGACAAGCTATGGAGACCTGGGGGTTAACATCTGAGCCATATCAACTGTCAAAGTTACGTGTCTTACCTGCGTGTTGATGAGCCAAGCCGTGGCATTAACGTTTCCGACGTCGTCGCAAAGCTGATGGTAGCAAGGATCGTACCAATCGCCGGCTTTGCCCCCAAACATCAACTCTTCTTCTCTAGTCTTAACGCCTTCGGCACCAGTAGCGATGCCCCCACCCGGAATACCATTTCGAATAAAAGCATCACTACAACCCTCGGTGTCAGTAACCCTTATTTTGAGCCTGAGCTGTTTGGTTCGGAAGCCTGAGAAGTTTGCAAGGCATGAATTTGGCCCGAAAAGTCGCCCCAGTGCCCTTAAGGTGGCCAGAGTAAGAAGAGAATAGCTCTGGGCTTTGCTTACTAGTCGCTTCGTCCATCAAACGGAATGAATGTGTAGTTCAGGCCTTTAGATTCATACCAGTCCACGTAAAGGTTACGTAGCTGTTCGGAGCCAGTTGGGTTGAGCGCGTTCGTCGCATTGTAAATTTGGTAGGCGAAGTTCGGGCTGCCCATCACTATAACCGCTGGCGTCAGTAATTACTCTTTTAAGCAGTTCTGGAGCCCTCGAAACATGCTCCCGAAACATACTCCTGAGACATTTCGGAAGCTCTCAAGTTACTAGAAAGGGAAGAAAATAACGCCAGCGGTAACTCACTATCGTAATCCATGAACAGACGAATCTTCTTGTTTTCATCTTCAGCAAGAGTGGCGACATAATAATCAGAACCAAGGAGGCCCTATTTCATAACCCAGTTAGTTATTGATGTTACGTTCCGTTAGATGCCATTGCTATCATGGCCGAGAACGTCTCGGGGTATCTTTATAATATAGCAGACAAGCAAGTCTTCTGTTATCGGGCAAATGTACTCACCTCTTCCTCGCCTGCCCACCAAGCGAAACGCACACAGTTTTTAACGCTGAATTTAGTAAGATGAGTCGCAACTTCGAGCAACGTCAGACTGCCAGAGCCATCATCTGTGTAAATCAAACGATATTAGTCGGGATCACCAAGTCCAGCTTCTTAGGATCTAGTAATGTGCGGCCCTCAATACCCCAGAAGAGAAAACTTGGATTTGATCGATCATAGCACAGACATCGGAGCCCAGGAAAGGGAAGCTTCAATACGCACCATTGATCCCTATGTTACGGTAGTTAGTTTTCTAAGTTCCTTTACGATTGTTTAGCTCATTTACGCCGTACCTGGGCCTTCTCCAACACTGTCACTGTGAGCTCCCAAAAAGACACAGTTTTCCGGGTCACCCTCGACTGTTTGGACGATGAGATTGGTCGTGTTGATAGTGTCAACCATAGAATCAATAAAGGCAATCGAGTCTACAACGTCGCCTGCCTTAAGCTTCTCGATGACAGGCTCAGCATCTTTACCGGACAAGCCGAACGTTGCAACATGATGGGGGGAGGGAACGCCAAGAGTCCCGCTCAGCCCGCCTGTTTCGGAATTGAAGATAACGGCCGCGATAGCACCAGCGTCTCCCGCGAGCCCTGATTTAGTTCCGAATGAACACGTCCCACGCATGATGAAGGCGATTTTGCCGCTCACCTCCTCCGGGTAGTCAGAAGCATCGCATCCTTGGTTACTCACAAGCACCAAGTCGCCATAAACTGGCTCCTTGCCAGTAGTGGGAGGCGTCAACGACATGCTGCCAACTCGGGGTCAGTAATCGCCATTTTGAGTGCAATCAGTGGGCGTTTTCGAAACTGCGAGAAAGTTCCAAGGCATTGGCCGGAAAGAGAGCCCTTGTATCCCAAAAGCGGCCAACACAAGAAGAAAATGACTGGGAGAATTACTCACGGGGATGCAGACTCAGGTATGCTATGACCCAAGACAAGACGAGATTGGAACACCTGGCCCATAACCGCTGGGAAGGGCTGCGTCCAGGACGTGTAGTAGTCTCCCAGACGGTTTATCTCGGCGGCAACATATTCCAATGTCCGCCGATGCCCTGTGTTGACGCCGGTGATGAGCATATCATTCACACCCTCTCGGCTCACATCAGGGTGGTTGGGGTCGAGGAGACGGCTTACCTTCGCTACCAATGACTCGTGTTGGGTGTCCAAATTGTTCTTCGGACGACTTCGCAATGTCGTAGAGGGCCTCTGCGCGCGCAAGAAGACTCTCGATGCTGATCTGAGCCTGGAGCAACTCGGTGTCAATCAGGGGTTTTGTTCTCGCCTGATCGGTCTCCAGCACATCCTCTGATGGGGATAGCAGAGGCCGCTGGAGCTGTGCGGACACAGCTGCGATCGTGGCTACCAGTGATAGCCGGCCGAGTCCAACCATCTTGTTGTCTTGTGGCAGTCAAGTGTTCACGGATCGTGAGTTGGAACTTGGAAAGGAATGTTGAGAGGGCTGGGCATTGAATACATGGCGCGAGTGCGATACCGGCATTTATTGATCCGGTTGTTATTGTCTCTGTACCCAGTACATACACATGACCTATTAGGTATCTCCCAGCTGACCCAGATCATTCCCCTTCTCGGTTAGGTTACTGTCTCAGCTTTCCTCATCGGGAAGCTTTCGATACTGGACTACCATATGACTACCGACTATCGTGGCGCATTTGTGGCTGACGTCGCCGTGTATCGATTTACACACAAGCCGGATAATACAGCTCAGCAGCTATTATCGTATAATGTTCAAGTCCTAACGAAAGCACTCGTAAATTTACACGATATTCACACTCTCTAAGGTTACTTAAGGGAAGTCGCAACACCAAAGTCCGGACGTCTAAAAAACCAAATTGATTGACTGTATCATTCGACATCAATTTGTTCTTTACCACACTCTAGTCACGACTGGTTGCGCCACCAACAGCTATTTGTTGCAAGAAATTGCCTTTTTCTTCTCCCTTTCTTTTGCCCGAATCTTTGGTGTATAGACATTGCCGTATCGGATCAACGCCCTAACCTAGGCTCTCGCGACCTGTCGACCTAATCTTTCCGTGATAATATGCAGGCCCGCCCTCAGACAGAGCACCCTGTGCTTGAGTAGCCCTCATATTGCAACAACGGCTTGACATGCACACGTGAGAGGAATACACGCATCGGTGATGTCACTACGACCATTGCAGGCCCAACCCGGCCAAAGTTCCAGCCTATATTCTCGAGGCGCGCCGGCCCCAAGCTTAATACATGTAGGAATGGTGATCCCTCGTTCGTGACGAGTGCAAGAAGCCAGGACTTTAGGAGTCAAACTTTCTACCGATCCTACCGTCTGTGGACGAGAAGAAACGACTGGGAGCCGGGAATCTCGATTTACTGCTCCACCCCCGAGGACTAAGTGCAGATAAAGCATGTTTCAGTGTTGTTTTGCGGTTGGATAGCCCGACGATCAAGTAATATGATATGTGACTAACGCACGTCTCTTTAGATATGGAGCCGGCGTCACATTCTCAGACATCGTATCCCAGTGTCAACCCTTTCCTTAAGACTGTGACGGATATGTCTTGCGGATTGAATCTAATATCATCGTAATAGCCGAATCTCCGTCAGTTGTCCGTTCTCCGCCTCTATTCCGGAGCCCAAGCCCAGTCCTCCCACCTCCCAACAATACATACACAGTGGCTACCTCAAGCATCACAACCTTAACTAGCTCCCCCACACTATAGATATACCTTTCAGGAATTCTTCCCTAGCCTCCAGCCGCAGAGCCGAGGTGCGCCTCCCCCTAATCTACTGGCTAGCCGGATTCCTGCAGATTGTGATCAGAGCGGAAGGCCACCTATCGTGAAGAGAAGGGCTGCGAAGAGGCTCGGAAGGCCGCGAGCGCTGAGTTCAAACATAAGTGGCCCGCGATGGGCCTCAGCGTCATGATTGGTCGTAATACGTGGCGGAAACCTGATCGCCGAGGGCTGATGAGGTTATATGGACCGAAAAGTATTGTGCGGGGGCAGAGTGGCGAAGGTGATGGAGTTGATGGAGGAGATACTGTTAGCGATGAGAACGGAGGTGATGGGAATGATGATGATTGTGGCGGTGGCCGCAACCGTGACAGGGAGGGTAGCGGCGATGACGAAGGACGAAATGCCAGACGAAATTCAAATACGGGGAAGAGGCTGGGAGGGGGAAACGCGTGACATAGATTACCTGACACACAATGGCAGTCAAGTCAACTACAAACGACATAACCACGCTTCTTCTGGATATCGGACAACAAGGCCTATATGTTACTGAGGGTTAACCGTTGGTTGAGTTGCACAAATACATGGGCCGAACCAATCAGCCACAAGTATTCACTCATTTTACCGATATCAGATGCCTCGTGTCCATGGACAGTAAGCAACTTTACCCCGTTCTCGATTTACAGGGGCAACATTACCGAACACGCTCGGCTGCATTCAGGCTGGTATCAAAACTTCGTGCTCAAACCACGGAATTCAGCTTTTTATTCCCTCATCCACGCGTCTTAAACCAGCAGTTTCAGAAACATGATATGTACAGTACACTCTGTGGCTCTATCGATGCGGCCAACAGATAAACTCGCCTGGTCCCACTGTTTCCCCAATACAAGTCAGCGCAGCAACTAAATGTGACCGTGATATCTCCTGCCTGAACAGGCAGCCTGAGCCACCGAGAAAAGATTCTCTCCTTCAGCAGACGACACAACAGTGACGCATAATAGGCCGGTGAGGCCCTTGTGAACCATGCCATGAGCCGCTTCCCTATGCATACTCCGAACACCACTACCGATGACGCCATGTGCCGAATACAGCCAAGCCCAGGACGAAAAAGATGCTGAAAAGGTGCAAGACAACCACAGGTTGCCGCAAGAAAAGGAAAAGTGACGAGTCAACTGGCTGCGTTCACTCAAAATTATCCACAACGGGATGGGAGCCTAGCACGTGACCAAGAACACCACTATGATAGGATGTTCACTCAGAAAACTATGGGTGTCGTTGACCGAAAACGTAATTCAATTGTCTTAAGGCCATCCAATATGTCATCGGGTATCCTGGCACGCCGCACATTGCCCCGCAAGTAGAAATACCGTAAGGAGCCGAGGGGAACGAATGCGAGATAGACGACAGTCTACCTATGAGGTAAACTCGTCCAAAGATAGATGGACGTCCTGGATGCCGAAGATATGGGCACTCTGCTTAGCCCAGTTACGGGTAACAAGGGATGCTATAGAGCGTTAATACGAGTCATTTGACGACATATGAGCATGGGAGCATGCTTACCCTTAATGAACTTTTTACTAGCATACTTCTTGTAGAATGCCTCGTGGATTACAGGACGAGCGAGATAATCAACCATGAGCTCAAAGACAGGCTCGATTTCCTCCTCCGTGTATCCAGCGTAATACGCGATAGTCTCATCCTAAGAATTGTTAATAACTATCATAATATTAAGAGTTAGGTGCCTAGCCAGACTTACCCAATCACCCCGGTCAAAAATTAGGCGGGCAAGGTACATGGCAGCAGCAGCAACGTGACTGGGGCGGTATGCCATAAATCGGTGGTCAAGAAGGCTGATCTCCATGAGATATTTCCCGATCGTCCGAGTCTGGATATCATAGTTGTCGGCCTTGGAGATGCGGCGAAGAAAGTTCATAGGATTCGGATAACTGAGATCGTAATTGAGGGTGCCGAGAATGAAACGCTCGGCACTTAGAATCTCCTCCTCGGTAAAGCCATCATCTGCAACATGCTTGAAGTTTGCAACATGTGGTGCAAGAACCTCCTCATATTTCGATGCAATAAACATAGCGGTAACGCCGACCAACTGTAAACGATCCAGTTGTACAACCTTCTTAGAAAGGAAACGGTCGATGATATTGATGGTTAAGAATAGAGTCTCGGGAAGAAGATGGAACCGCGTGTGAACCTCAATAAGCCAATCAATGAGAATGCCCCGTGTTCGCCATCCGATGTCATCTTGATGATCCATGTACTGGGGGTTGGGAATTGACTTGACCTCGAGGTCACGGAGATATTCAAAGATCTCGTTAGCATACTCGGCGGCCATCAAGGGATCATCCAAATCCTCGCTGTCCAGATCCTTGACACCAGAAGGATATTCATGTTCGATGGCTTGGGCCTGATGTTCGATGGAATCTTTCTCAATCTGTTCTAGCTTGACAGCCTTTGACTCGGAGAGCACCTGCTTCTTCGGTTCGTTGTCTGAAATATGGGTTCTCTTGCGAGAGGGCTCGTTCTCCTCGGCGAGAACCTCGGTCTTCACGGTGGATGTAGCGGAAGTGATTTTTCTCTTCTGGGAGCCAGCACCTATAGCACCTGAACCAGAGCCAGTACGCTTGACTTCGGTCTTTTTCGTCTCCTTGGCACTGAGGACAGTTCGCGCTGACGTTGATCGGGTCGTGTTCTTCTGAACGCCGGTGGGCTGGGCAGCTTTGGAGACCAGGCCAGTCTTACCACCAAGGGGCTTCTTTCCCTCGACTGCATCAGATTTGCCTACGTTACTGACGTCTCCGAGAGCAGCGCGTCTTCGGCCAGCAGTAGGGTTCGCATTGACTGCAGAACGCTTGGACTGCAGGGGCTGTTTGGCAGGTTGAGCAACATTGGCGTCGAGAGCGGCAGCCTTGGCACGCGTTAGACGCGTAGAATTGGTGTTCTCGTCATTCTCGTTGGCGGTGATGCGTGATCTCGCGGTGCGACCCTATGAAAAATGAGAATTGGAATACTGGGACGCGAGACAGAGTAACTGGTGCGGTGGAGGTGGAGCATGGCACTCGGCACTTGGCAAAAGCGTAATTTTGTATGGGAGCTGGGGAACTTACAGCGGGAGGCATCTTGCTGGTTGGAAAGACGCGTATTAAAGTGGGAAATTAATCTTGAATGAGAGATGCTAGATGCAGTCAGCATTGTAGTTCAAACTTGTAGTTGAGTTTAGGTGCTGGTGTCTGGTGTGAATGAACGCGGGGGATGCTGCCAGACTTTGCCCCCAAACACGCTGAGGTGACCTCAGGACCGAAGACCGCGAAGTAAAGTAACAGAGAAAAAAGAGAGAGAAAAGAGAGATTGGAGGCACTACAAGGAAGAATACAAGTGATGCTATGGGAAAGCGCAAGGCTGATCTACCTGAGAAGTCTTTTTCGAGGTGCTGGTATTGTCAATATTGTGGGATATCAACAAAGCTACGAGGCGAGAGGTGGACAACGCGGAGACTTTGGAGGCGGATGTTGTATGAAGTAGAGCAGAGCAGAGCAGAGCAGGCCACAGCTTCTTGTTGCAGTGGTTGAATCGAAATTAGGTGTATGGAGGAAGGGGAAACAGAGAGGGAATTGAGGCTGTGAAGAGGGAAAGAGGAGAAGGTGGGAAGGTTGTTATGTGGTTGTTGATTATGAGAATCGAAGCAGAGGAGAGGGAGAGGGAGGATCAATGATGTTTTTGAGAGCAAAGTGCATTGTTTGGTGGTTCAGCCACTGGCACTGCTGCAGCGGGTCGGGCTGGCAATGTCACTGGAGGAGCAGCTGGGAGGGAAGGGAGAGGTAGAGGGTACTTTACCTGGTCAATGGGCGGAGATGGCTGAATGGGGGTGTTTGTATGGGGCCGACACGGTCGATAGCGCGACTTGGATCCCTGCTGGGTGGCCTGTTCCGCGTACCTCGTACTTGTGCTCCTCTTTCAGAGCTCGGCCGGGGGTTGGCCGGGAGTTGACTGGGCAGGAAGAATGATTTCAGAAGCAGATGTGGGTGCTAGGACAGTACTGGAGGGCCTGAGCTGGATAGCGGTTGAAATTGACGCCAATTGCACGCGACAGAACTCGACGAGTGGGTGCAGGGAAGTGAATTTGTATCCGTGTAATTACATAAGAGAGACAGAGGGAGAGACTGTGTCTGTGAGTGGGTTTCAGCACGCGTTCTAGTTCTCGTCCTTGCAGGTTCGAGAAGACCCAGGGCAAACAACAGAGAACAAGAAAAAAAGATATCTGGGGATTGTAGAAAAGAGAAATGAATGATCGAAGGGTAGACGTGGTATACGGCAGTATGGCATACACACAGCACGATGTCCGAGGACAACAACAAACAATGATCAATGAATGGACAGAGGAAGCTGGTTGCTGGGTACCTACATGTGAGTATGGAAAGTGTCAATGCAGGTAAACCGAAGTCTGCAGATGCTCCTGTATCTCCGTGCTGGTCACTGCTCAAGTTGATCCCATACACGACCGGTACAGTATAAATAGGTAAGTTGTTGTCGCCCGTTGCGTCGTTAACCAGGGTTCCCCCCCGCTTACTGATCTTGCTTTTCTTGGTCCACTTAAGCTTATAATCAACAGAGGAAACCACGGAGCAACGTTCTCTTCATTGGCTGAACGCCTGCACGCTAAGTGGGTCGTGATCTCGACCAATCTGATGACGTGACCCCATGCCTACCCGTGTTCGCGACGGGATTGTGGCTGGACACATCCATTTTAAGCCTTTTTCAGCCTCATGAGAGCCATGAGCCACATCTACCGACTAGCGAATAAGATGGCTACCTTGATCCCGGCAGAAATTCGGCCTGTATTTCTCCCAGCCCTTGACTCTGCCAAGCAACTCCATACTCCATTGAGGGTAGATAGCATGCCTACCCAGGTTGGTCCAGGGTAGCCTTTTTCGGAACAACGTGATCCTCATCTCGAGATTTTTGGTTCCGAGCCAACAGGCTGCGATTGGGACTGGGATAGACCGCCATCACCGCCCTCAAGCCCCCCCTCCCCCCAATTGGCTCTCCCGACGGACTTCGCAACAATAGTTGCAACGAGTTGTTGCGGCTATCGTCATGATGTTGCAGCCGCGGATATTCCCACACCCGACACGGAGGATCCTGCTCAGTAGTAGCCAGCTCTCCTGTCGAACTTATGCGACTGTTCGACGAGCCGCATCTTCGCCAAACCCGACAAGAGCCTCCGTCCCCTCTGTTCCTAGGACCGAAAAGGCACCGCCAAAGCCTGCTGCGCCCCCCAAGTCTCGGCGAGAGACGACCGATATTCTGCGGACGTACAAGCCGAGAACACCTGGTTTGCGGCATCTGAAGCGCCCTATCAATGACCACTTATGGAAAGGCAGGCCATTTCTCCCCTTGACCTTCCCTAAGAAGGGCATGGGCAAGGGTGGTCGTAATAGTACCGGCAAGATCACCGTAAGGCATCGCGGAGGTGGTGCCAAGAGGAGGATAAGAACGGTCGACTTCCACCGCTGGCTCGCAGGCCCTCACACCGTTGAGCGAATCGAGTACGATCCCGGCCGTAGCGCCCATATCGCTCTTCTCAACGAGGATGCTACCAACAAAAAGACGTACATCGTTGCCCCCGAGGGTATGAGGGCTGGTGATGTGGTCCAGAGTTACCGGTCTGGCATTCCGCAGGATCTTCTCGACAGCATGGGTGGCGTCATCGACCCTGGTGTGCTGGCAGCCAAGACAGCTCATCGGGGGAACTGTCTGCCTCTGCACCTCGTTCCAGTCGGCACACCTGTGTTCAATGTCGGGTCACATCCAAAGGGAGGTGCTGTCTTTTGCCGCAGTGCTGGCACTTTCGCCGTGGTAGAGAGCAAGGAGGAAGAGTTGAGAGATGACGGTGTCAGAGTTATGACTGGAAAATATGTCACCGTGCGTCTCCAGAGCGGCGAGATCAGGAAAGTCAGCAAGGATGCTTGTGCGACTATCGGCGTTGCGAGCAATCCCCATCACCATTACCGACAGCTTGGAAAGGCTGGGAGAAGCAGATGGCTCAATATCCGCCCCACAGTCCGTGGTGTTGCTATGAATAAAGGTATGTCTGCTAGCGGCGAGCCAGCTTCGAATAAGCTTTTCAGGAGCTGTTGTTGACATGGTCTGTATAGTGGACCACCCTCACGGTGGTGGTCGTGGTAAATCGAAGGGTAACCGACACCCAACCAGTCCATGGGGCAGACCGGTATGAGCTCACCAAATCCCATTGTCTCAATCTTTATTTGAATATCAGTACCGACTGACATCTACTTTAGGCCAAGGGTGGTTACAAGACACGCAGGAAGAGTAATATCAACAAATGGGTCGTTGTCCCACGTGTAAGAAACCATGGCAAACGACGAGACAAGACGGCATAGGCCCCTTTTCCTACTTAGCCCTGTATACCCTGTCCATATATGTACAACTTTAGGCATTTACAGCATAGTCTATGTATAGACTTGTATAATACACAGGCATAGTTTGAGTGATGTCGTCATTGTCACTGTCTCTCCTTTCATACACACCTCGTGTATTTATTTACGGGGACTATATCGCTCGTCATTTCAAAGCCATCATATGACATTACAATGGAATTCTTATCCTCAAGGTTGGTAAATCTGGTACTTTCTAGAAGCGTGATCCGACCTAGGTACGACCTACCCCCATAAATCCCCTCCGGTTCCTCGTTGTGTCTCACGTTTGATTTATGAGGGGACGCCTTAGGGCAAGCGCCTCGTCACCCTGTCGATTCGCCGCTGCTACCTACACACTTTGTAGGTCTACAAAATGTTCCTAGGCATCGACCTTGCTCTCGATAACAATGAAAAGTGGTCTGGCGCGTCTTCACGCCTGTCTTGCTCTCTCGGTGTAAGTGTAATAAACACCAGCCATGGGATGCCCTCACATGTACATGCTGTCATCTACCTCAGCAGTCTTTTCTCTCGTTACCGGGCAGCAGCCGCAGGTGTCCATCAGGTGTGATGTGAGGATAAGGTTGGGATAGGATAAGTTTGTAAACTGCCGCCTTACAGTTGCAACTACGAAAGACGATAGCTAATGCCTAATTCAGCCACGGAATAGGCTTTGTTGTGACAATGGGACAACGAAGCCAAGTTCACACCATTTGGATGCCTCTCGACTAGGAGGCAGTAGCAAGACTCCTGTTCACGTCACCATGCCTGGAAATTTTCTTCGTTCTGTCCATGGCCATATATATCCTGTTTACAGAGTATCTCCCCCGGTAAAAATTTACTGCTCAATCACCAAAGCCCAGCGCTGATATTAACATGACACATCATTGCTCTTGCTTGAAGAGTCACGGAACATAGTCCGAGAGGATGCATGTAACGTGGTTTCACAAAGTCATGGATCAAGTATAGCAGGTTGAAAGAAGACTGAAATCTTACATTCGGAGTCACAGTATCACCGAGCCCCAACTCGTTATTGGTACCGTTAGTTTCAGATAATGCTATAAAAAAGACTTCTCGACCATCCTTTCTATTAACATGTAGCTACTTAGTGCGTGCCGTCGACCACCAACATACGTAACGCGGGTCGTCTCATCAGGTTACCCAATTTCGCCCACTAGACTACTGCCATTCTTGCTTCCTAGGCTACCTGGGTTAATGCATTACATTGCCAATTTTTGTTTTTCTTTTCACCTCCCCAAACCTTTGCTATCAATTAAATACGCCTACTATAGCCCCCCCCTCCCCCACCATATCTTTTGTCATTATCATTAGTGAGATGCGGAGGGTGGCCTATTACTTCTGCCTGTCTGACCCGAGTGCAGCGCCGAGACTGAAGGATCAAGTGAGACCAGGTCGGTTCTTGAAGGCTAATATTCAGTCTCGACCTCAACCTTACCCAGATGGAGCGTTGAGGTATGCCGATGGCCTTGACGGGCGGCCTGGCTAAAGTGGCCAATCAGATCAGTTAACCGCAATACGACAATACTACTGGCATGCTTTGCCGCGGCATCGTAGGGCAGTCGCCCATCTCGCAGTCCGCCGAGCTCTCCCGAACAAAATATGGAACAGTACCTATGTCTCCGTCCCATATCTGCCGATGGACTATGGTGGGTTTTTCTCGCAGGCCACCCGTCTTCTTGGACAAGACGAAGTGAGCTGGTTGCTTCTCGGTCCGGCCAGGTAGCTCAATGAAACCCCCGATGTCTTACTCACGGCGTCCCGGTGTATTGGCCTATGAGAGACGACATGGAGTCTCTCCTACCGGTCGGGGCCAGTTCTAGGCGTGCATTCAAGGTCCGTGGGAGTCCACTTTTCTATTTACACTACCGCTGTCGCCTGACTGGGCACGCTCAAGTTGCGATCATTGTTACTCACAACATACCGAGCCACTCGAGCTAGCATAATTGATAAAGCCCATTCTGGTAGATTTTTAGGTTAGGGATAGTGTAGATGTTCATTGACAAATATCTCAAACTCTTGCCCAAGGGCGACATGATGACAACGCTAGCAGGGAAATAGAATGTTCTGTTTGTATTAATAATAGACTGTGCACACAGAAATTAGTGTGTGTAACTCTCCGACCGCGGGGAATTGCTTGCTTATTGCCTTGTCGGAAATACCAAGGAATACATGGGTGAAAATAAATAAAAATACCGGAGAGATCGTCGGCCGAGCGAAAACGACCGTTGCATATCCTATGGAAATCGGGAGGCAGGTAAAGAAGATGGCTGGGTACTACGCCCCACACGCATCCACTATATATTGTAGAAGTACCACCTCATCCAACAGTACCTAGACTTGTTCCTCAATACATAATATAATACTATACACCTACTATATACACTTATTTTCAACTGGTTATGAGCCCGGAAGCTTACAACCTATAATATTTAATCACTTTATAATTATCCCTTATAATTAACTAACAATAATTATCACTTCACTTACTATTATCTAAATTATTTTATAGCATTTAAACATAGCTACTGCTACTTTTATTTGAGCTAAAAACCAATAGTAACACTAAAAGTGACACCCTAATAAGAATACTATACCTTAGTAGTAGCTACCTACCCTACTACAAATGCCCTAATACACTAACTACATAATTAATAAAACATACCGCACTTATTAAATCTAACAAATAATCTCCACTACACCTATATTCCTAACAACCATTATTATTATTATCGACAACATTTGCAGCCTATTATTAACTATTAACAAAAAAACAAAAAATCGATCTACCTTAGTATTTGCTACACAAAAGTATAGATTACTCAGAATACCAGACAAACCAATATTCCCTTAACAACCAAAAATTTAGCTAAGACTAGGCTAGAAAAATAATAAACAATACTTTGGATACTTGGAACTAAGTTAAAAACTTATCCGAATTTTAAACCAAGTTTGTTTATAAATATTCAAAAAATTACTATAAGATATAACTTTAAAACTTGACTACTTATTTTACTAATTTATTACTAATTCTTTAACAAAAAAAACTTCTTATATCTTATATAAGAATTTAAAAACAAACAAAAAATATACCTTTTTTATAAAGATTTTTTAGATTATAACTATTAGCTAAAAACCCCTTTTTTACCAACTATATTTCTAAATCTTTTACTATTGCTTTTACTACATAAAGTTTCCTTTATATCTATACTAAAAAATATTAACAAAATAGACCTATTAGGACTTAAAGTTATCACTTAATCACTTATACTAGAATCTAAATCTAGTACATCTAGTACCTCTACTTTAAAACAACTTACACCCAAAATAATTAAAATACTGTCTAACTCTAACTCTAACAACTTTACACCAAATCCAACCCTATCAGACAATACCCTATTAAAATCTACTCTAGATAACTTATCTTACTAGCCAATACTTAAAAAATATAACAGCTGTCAAAATAAATAACAATTCTAAAGCAACCACCCTCTAAAATATCACTATACTTAATTCTCTAGCTAAATACTTTAAGTTTAAAAAATGGATAAAAAACTATATACATATTATAAAATATACTAGTTTTTTGCTTAAAGAATTAAAAAAAAATAAACTAATTAAAATCTCTAATATACTAATAAGTTTTAACTTATATAAAGCATAAAAAGCCTAAAAAATTGCTTAACAAAAAGTTAAAAATTATATTTGCAGCTATTATAAAAAAAACATCTAAAAACTACTAATAGAACAACAAATAAAATTTAACAGCAAAAACAAAAAAGTTATAGTAGCTAATATATAAAAACTAATTAATAAAAAAATTAGGCCAGTTAGAAGTTTAGCCTTCTAAGACTTACTATATAAATAAAAGAATACTTTACTAGCCACTAAAAGCTTGGTTTTAACTTTTGCTGCAAAACTCCGTAGTATTTGCTCCAATCTCAAAGATCTAGATCTAGAAAACTTTACTATTAAAGAACCCTTTCTAATAATAAAGTTCTTTTCAGGTCTAAGGAAAAACTATACCAACTTTGTTTCTACCTTTTTTCAAACAAATTACCTTATTACTATTAAAAAACCTATAAAAAAAAAACTTATAAAAAGAACAACCTTTTAACTTGCTTTAATAAAAGTATAACAAAAAAAATATATAAAAAAAATCGCTAGCTAAAACATTACTAAAGCCATGCTACTTACAAATCAACAAAGAAAGAATTACAACAATAATAACAACAATAGCAACAATAATAGTAAAAATAACAAAAAATCAAAAAAGAAAAAAAAACCTAACTATTCCTACTGCACTACTATTAACCAAAAAGTTATAACTTATAGCTCTTTAAAATATTTCTATGCAAACTTAAACCTAGCTTTTAACTAATAAAAAACAAAAATATTAAACAAAAAACAAAAAACATTAAATAATACAAATATAGCTGCTCTATTTACTAATAATACCCTACCATTTTTATTACTAGGACCCTTAAACCTAATATTCCTAGCTACCCGGGATAATATAAAAAAAGTAAAAAAAATACTAGAACAAAAACCAAGCATTCTTAGCAAAATATTTAATAGATTTAGGCGTTAAAAAAATCAATATTTATTAGTAATAAAAGCGCTATTTATAACACTACAAAGTTTAATAGCTATAGTCCTATTAAACTTTAGTTTTAAAAGAACTCTAATAAAAATAAATTTTTTAAATATACTAAAGTTAAAAGTAGTAAAACTTATAAAACAAATTACTAATTATATTATTTTAAATAATAGTTATAGCTAAACTAATTTTAGCGATAGATTGCTATTTATAAAACTTCAACCTTATAATAGGCCGCTGGTCTATAAAATTAGTAATATTATAGTTATTTTAGAATAGATAGGCACTACTAAATTCTTTACTATTATAAATAGAAAAACTAAAATAGTTATTATTAATAATACTATTTATTGTTTTAAAATAGGCGTAAATCTAGTTTTAATATTCTAACTTGCAAAAAAAAAAGCAAAATTTTTATTTTATTAAAATAAGGCTTAAGCAGCTATAAAAAAGCATATTTTTTTAATAATAAAAAAGTCCAGCGGATTATATATAGTTGATTAGCTAAACAAAACTATTTAAATAGCTGCTTTTAATATTACTTTTTAAGCTTATTTAATTAACCCTACTTTAAAAGTATGGCATAAACAACTCGGATATATAAGTAATAAAAAAATATAAAAACTAATAACAATAATAAAGAGTATTACTCCCTAAACTAAATATTGTTTTTATAAAGCTTATATTAAAAAAAAAATGCAAGCAAAACCTTACAAAAGAAAACTCTCTAAAAGAACCTATTTTATAAAGTTTTTTTACTTTAATAAAGCTAGTATATTAAAAAATATTTCTATAAACTATAATAAGTTTATAAGGTAGATAGCTGTCTTTTATGACTTTATTAGCAGAGTTTAGGCTATCTTTTTACTAAGTCTAGGTTTATAGTTTTTAAAATTTAAAAAACTTCTGCAAAAATAAGAAAAACCTAAATAATAATGCCAATATATTAACCTAAACAAATTAAAGACACATATAAACAAAGACTTCGTCTATTACTATACCTAAAAAGACATAACTATTAGATACTCTACTATAAAACAACACTAATAAAATAGAAAAGCAGAAAGGTCCATCCGAATACTAAAAAATATAATACAAGCAATACTAGTTACAGCAAAAAAAAGTAAACTTCCACCAAACTTCTAGCCTATTTATATTTAAATAGCCACTTATATTAGGAACAGACAACGCTTTAAAAAAACAGTATTAACACTATATAAAAATTAGTACAGCAAATAGCTAAACTATTATCATATAGTTACTTTTAGCATACTAGAAAATTATATACTAAATAATAAACCAAACATACTAAAAGCAAAAACTATCCCTTACAAAATACTAAAGTATAAAGGTGATAGAACATATAACTACATTATCTACAGACTTAACAACTTTACTATTATAACTATTAATAATATTATTTTTGTAGAAAAACACTTTTATATATTAATAAAAAATACCAAAAAGTTAATAAAAAAGCGCTATAGATTATTATTACTTCTTAGCAAACAAGAACGAAAGTAAGCTGCTAAAAAAGCAAAAAATACAAAAATAACTACTTAAAAAAAAAGAGTAGCTTTTAATCTATTATTTGTAGAACTTCTGAAATTATATATACTAATAGCTTATATAAAAATACCCTTATTACTTCTAATATTTTTTAAAAATCAATAACCCTTAATGCACACACTGCTAGTACTACTATATTTTAAACTAGGAAGCCTAGTATAAGAAGTACTGCAATTTTACTATAATTTATATTTCCAAATATAAGTTCTTAATTGTTTATAGTATAGCTTATATATTTTATTACTTATTTTTAAAATAACTATTGTAGCACTATTATTTATACTATTAGTAGCAGATATAAAACTAAAAAACTATAAATAAGCCAAAGAAAATGCTAAATAGCTTAAATAGTACAAGGCTATAAAGGCAGAATACTAGTTACTTATTAATAATAGGACTTAAATATTTTATAAATTACCTGCTAGTAAAAATCTTATAACTAGAAAATAAGTTTATAAAATTAAAAAAGGCCCTAATAGAAAAGTTATAAAATATAAAATATAATAAATTATTTGAAGCTTTAAGCAAATCTTTAGCAAAAATTATAACAAGACTTTTGCCTTAGTAGTAAAACTAATAAGTTATAAAGCTATTTTTGTAATTGCTATAGCTCTAGATCTTGAAATTAAATAGATAAATATTAAAACTGCTTTTTTATATAAAAAAATAAAAAAAAACATTTATGTTTAACAATTACCTAAATTTAATAATAGAACTAATAAAGTCTATAAGCTAAACAAAGTACTTTATGGCTTAAAATAAGCTTTTAAAATGTAGTATTAAATACTGGCCAATTTTCTAAAAACGCTAGGCTTTAAACTATTAGAATTAGACGTTAGTATATTTATTAAAGGGCATATATATATAGCTATTTATATTAATAATTTATTAATAGTAGGATTTTTAAAAAAAAAAATCAACGAAATCAAAAAAGTATTATTAAAAAGATTTGAAATATAAGATCTAGAGCTATGCTTTTTTTATTTTAGTATAGCTATTACCTAGGACTAAAAAAATAAAACTATTCTTTTTAGTCAAAAAGCCTACTTAAAAAAAATAATTAAAGAACTAGGCTAGTAGGAAATATATATAATTACCATACTTATTAATATAAACAAAATTCTAGAACTAGTAAACAATTATAAAGCTCCTAGAGATAATATTTAATAGTATACAAAAGCTATTAGCTACCTAATATATGCTATGTTTAGTACTAGACTAGATATAGTATATATTATTTCCTACTTAAATAGATATATAAAAAACTTTACAATAGTATATATAAAAGCAGCCAAACAAGTGTTATATTACTTATATAGCACTATTAACCTAAAACTATACTATTAAAAAGAACTGCAAGATTTAATAGGATAGACTAATACTAACTGGGCTAACTATATTTAAACTAGATGTTTAATAATAAAATATATTTTTAATATAAAAAATAATACTATTAATTAGAGCTTTAAAAGATAATAAAGCACTGCTCTATCTTTCTATAAATTAGAACTAATAAAATAAATATAAGCTATAAAAAAAGCTATATAGCTTTAACAACTGTTATCCGAATTAAATGCTTTAAAAAAAAAATAACTGCTACTATCATATATAGGGACAATTAAGGGGCTATAGCTATAGCAAAAAACCTGTAATTCTATAGCAAAATAAAACATGTTCCTATATATAACGGTCAGTACAGTCTTGGCAAGACCTGCAAGGACTCCAGACCCACAAGGCGATAAAATAGAAAGTCTACGCACGGACTAGCCCATACCTCTGCAGCTATACATACAAAGTCTATATCTACTTACTTTATAAACTCTAACTTCTTTTTTTTTTTTTTTTTTTTTTTTTTAGCTTAAAGTTTTTGTTTATAGTATTAATAAACTAGCTATAGAAGCTTTACTTAATTAAACGTAGCACTACTTTAAGCTTACTAATTATTTGCTAATAAGCGTTTAATAAAATATATATTTTTTATTTCGCTATAGTTAATAAAACATAAATAAACTTCTTTTTTTTAGTTGTATGCCTAATACTAAAAATTATATATTTTATAATATAAATTTGACTTTAATATAACTATAACAAAACTTTCGACCCTTATACTATTTAAAGGCAAACAACCTATAGAAAACCTAATTTTAAATATTCTAATTCTACCCCGGGCACTTAAATAATTAAAACAACTTTAGTTATAAAATATAATTAGCTTATTACTTTTAAACAATTCTAAAATTTTTATTTCTATAAAAAAAAAAGAATATTTTGTACTAGACTTTTTTATAAATGCCCTAAGTAAACTAATACTTAAAAAAAAAAAAATAAAAAATTAGGACCTAAAGAAAATAAAAAATTAGGACCTAAAAAAGCAAAATTTGAACTAGAGCTAGAACAACCTAATATAAATAATATATCTAGAAATATAGCAGAAAATGTTAGAGCTATATAGGCTTGCGATTTTGTATTAGTTCTAGTAGAACTTTTCTAATAACTAAAAAAAATAGAGCGCTAATTTTTTGCTATGTTTATTTTAGCGCTTTTAAAAAACTATTGCGACTTAACTATAGAAAGCATATTTAAAAGTACTAATTTTAAACTTTCTGGCTTTGCTGCTTTGCCTATTTTTTAATCCGTTAGCTTACCTATAACTGCTTTAAACCCTTTTTATACTAAAAAAGCTAAAGTGTAAAGAACTAATCCTAGCAAGTTTGCAGGAAACAAAGACCTGTTTAATAACTAGGTCTATAAACTAGTAGAAAAGTTAGACAAAGATATTATTATTTTTTAAACTAAGAATAGCTGATTTTAATATATTATAAGCTAATTAGAAAAGCGCGCTAAAAAATCTATAAAAATATGTTTCTATTTAACTAAAAAACTGTTTAGCAGTATTGCAAAAATAATCTAAGCTTTATTAATAGTTTATTATAATTTTAATTAAGCAGCTACTACTTATAAAATATTTAGAGCTTATATATATAAAGCAAGTAGAAATATTAATAAGTTTATTTCTATATTTAATAGCCTAGCTTAGAAGTATTAACTTATAGAATTATAATAGAAGTATAAATTATAGAACTATTTTTGTATAAACCTAAAAAAGGACTTATATAAAGTTTTTATAGATCTAGACATTCTTTACAAATTGTTTATTAATAAGGTTATTAAATTAATATATAATATTAAGCAAGCTTATAAAAATTACTAGCAAACCAAGCCTGTAAGCTTAACTAAAAAGGGATTAAACTTAAGTAATCGAGCTTTTAGCAAACCTAACTACTAACTTTTAGCAAACTTTAGAAATTCTAAAACATTTATTTTAAAACAGTTAAGACGGGCCTTAACTATAAAAAAAAAAAAAGCCTATTAAAATAATAAGACCTGCTTTATTTGTAGTAAAAAAAGGCATATGTTAGTCGACTGCTCTAACTAAAAACTTAAGGTCTTAAGTGTTTAGCTAGCAGAAAAAGCACCTAATAAAAATAGCTTAGGTAGTTTATTTAATTTAAAAAACAAATAGGACTAATAGAAATTTTTTTATTAATCTTTTTATCTATTTTAGCTAAAATATATAGCTAAAATAAATTAA
Source organism: Ustulina deusta (assembly GCA_023159155.1). Classification (NCBI taxonomy): domain Eukaryota; kingdom Fungi; phylum Ascomycota; class Sordariomycetes; order Xylariales; family Xylariaceae; genus Ustulina; species Ustulina deusta. The sequence goes on along the minus strand of JAJNNX010000004.1, from coordinate 30,053 downwards.
TTATTTTTAAAATATTTGCTAAGTTATAAGTTAATAGTATTAGAATAGAAATTTTAGCTTTATATAATACTAGAACTTATACTTTTTTAATAATTAGCTGCAAATTTGCGTAATAAGTTAAATAATAGCTAAAAGTAAAAGTGGTCCGTTTAGCAAAACTTTAAAAACTTTGCAACTACTATAGCAAAGTAGTCGGCAAAATCCGCAAATATTTAATATATATAATAGAAATTAACAGTTAATAGTTTAAAGACCAAATATTTTAGGTTATTAACCTTAGTTATAATATTATTATTAGTATTAAGTAGTTAGTAGAGCAAAATGTTCTAATAAAAATTTAAAAATAATAGTTAATCTAGGCGGATAATTTATTTTTATTAGCTTAGTTCTTCCCTACGATTATAGTTAAACTATTTAGCTATAAACAACAAATTATAGACCTAGAAATATAAAAAAATACTAACTAATATAATTAAGTATTAGAAAAACATTATTAAATATTAAAACAACTTTTTAAAACTAAAACAATTATTCTAGGTATAACTAAGACTAAAAAAATATAAAAGAAACCTAGGACTTCTAAACCTAAAATAAAAAAAGTTTATATAGTAACCCCTAAAGAAAAAAAAAACCAAACCGCTATTAAGAAAATTCTGCAAAACTTTTAGAACTATTTTTACTAGAATAAGTAAGAATAGTTAGCTAAAAAAACTCTATAAAAACTTATTACGATTAAGTTTATAATAACTAAAAATAATAATACTAAGCTACTTAGAAAAAACTTAAAAATAATTAGTATTTTATAAAAAAAATAGATTTAGATTAATTAAATAGTACTATAAAAAACTTTCGATAGTAAACCTATTTTATTTCTAAAAGGAAAAAACTTTAAATATATAGAGTTAGTACGAAGTTTTTTGCTTTTTTAACTATTATACCTAGAAAGGTTTTTCTTAAAAAAGAAATTTAAAACTTTGCTATTATTATAACTAAGGTTTAATATAGTACTAGAACTTAATAATAAAAAATGTACTTTAGAACCCTACTAATATTAAATACTTATATAGTTTATTTTTTTTAAAAAAAAGTTTATAAATAAGCTACTAGTTATAGATTTTATTAAATAAAGTATAGACCTAAACATTACATCTGTTTTGTTTATATTTAAATTTAGGTTAACTGAACATAAATTTATGATTAATTACTAATAAAAAAATATATATTTAAAAAATACAATTATGCTAGCTCTAAATATTAGTAGTATTATATTTAATTATTACAATATAACCTGTTTTGTAAAACTAGATATTATTAAAGCTTTTTATTAATTTCTGCTAACTTTAGAATTATGCTACTTACCTCTTTCTGAACCTATAAAAGAGTATTTTAATAAAAAGTCTTACTATTTGGTTTAAAAGTAGAACTTATATAGTAGCAGGCTTTTATTAATATATAAATCTAAAAATTCTTAAATAAATTTATAAGTGCTTATATAAATAATATTCTGATTTATTCCAAAACTAAAAAATAGTACTAGACCTATTATAAAAAAGTAATCTATTGCTTATATTAAGCCGGGTACTAAAAAGATATTAGAAAGTTTTGTTTTAATATGCCTATTATTAATTATTTAGGAATAATTATAAAAGCTAAAATAAAAATTAAAATTGACCCTGCTAAGATTTAAGCAATCCTAAATTAGGATTTTAACAATTTTAAGAGTACTAAATTAATTCGGTTGTTTTTTGGGCTCTATAACTATGTTTGTATGTTTATTTATTATGCTAGTAAAATAGCTGCCCTTTTAAATCAACTACTAAAAAAAAACAAGCTATTTATAATAGGACTAGAATAAAAACAAACTTTTGAACATATAAAACTATTAGTATATAAAGCCCTAGTTCTAACCTTTTTTAGGCCCGGCCAACCAATACAAATAAAAATAAATACTTTACGCAACGTAACAAGAAAAGTTATCTAGTAATAATAAGAAAATATAACCTAAAAACTTATAAAATATTTCTTTAAAACAATAATACTAACTAAGCAAGCTTACCTAATTTAAAACTAAAAACTTCTAGCAATAATATAAACTTTAAAATATTACTGCTTAGAACTTTTAGGAACTAAATTCTTTATAATAACCGATTATTAAGCTTTATTATACTTTTTAAATAAATAGATTTTATTAACGCAATAAATCTGCTAGGCCAACTTTTTGTTAAATTTTAATATTATTTTCTAGTACTAACTAGGATAAGAAAACATAATAGCTAATACTTTATTAAAAAAAACAGTAGAGCTCCCTATAATAAAAGCTAAAAAAGCTAAAAAAAAAACAATAGTACTAGTCCTTTCTAATAAAATACTAAGTCCTGTGTTAACTATAGATATTCTGCCTAATATTTCCCAAAAAGCCGACCTAGTAAACTTAATTAAATAGAAGAACTAATTATAAAAACTAAAAAATAAAAACAAAAAGCTATATATATTTAAGGTTATCTTAGATAGAACTATCTTTTTTTGTATAGTTTTAATTTAAAAAGCTTATATATTTTTAATTACTATATACTAAAGCTAGTATAAAATAATTAAAATATTAAAACAAAAATATTACTAGTTTTATTTAAAACGTAATTATAAATAGTATATATATAATTGCTATAACTATAAAAGAAATAAAATACTATAAGACAAGACTTCTAGCCTTTTTTACCTATTATTTATATTATCTATAGTATAGCAATATATAGTGGTAGATAGTAAAGATATGCTACCTAACTAATAGGGTTATAACTATATATAAATGTTTATAAACAAGTTTAGCTGCTTGATTATAATTTTATTTAGTAAAAAGACTAATACTATAGAGTTATTAGCTATATAATACTATAAAAGTTTATATAAATTTCTAGGTATACTAGATATATAAATATTAAATAATGTAGGACTATTTATTTCTAAGTTTATAGTAATAATTAATAATTTTATAAGTACTAAGCACTGCTTTAGTAGTGCTTATTATTCTTAAATTTAAAAAGTAATAGAATTAATTAATTAAAAACTAGATTAATAACTCTGTTTTTATATTAATAAGTACTAAAACAACTAAAATATTTATTTTTTTGCTTTAAACTTTATATATAATTCTTTATAATATTTATTAATTAATACATTACTACTAAAAGTAGCAATAGGAATAAACATATAAAACCTTTTAATAATAGATTTTAGTAAAACAGTTGTAGATTTTAACATTAAGCAATAAGCACTCAAGTTAATCCGTTAAACCTTAGATATTTAAAAAATAGCATATAAGGCCGCAACTTTTACGTAAAAACAATATAAGCTGCAAACTAATAAAAAAAAATGTCTAATAAACTTTAAAATAAAAAATAAAATTTTTTTAAAAAAGAAAGGTTTTGTAACGCAAGTACTAACTACTAGATTAGATTTGCAATTAGTTAGCCCTTTTGAAATTCTAAAAAAACAAAAATTTAGCTATATTTTTAATTTGCCTAACTTTTATATAATAAAAAACTTGTTTTATACTAACCAATTACAAAAAACAAGCAATAACCCTCTATTTTAGCAAATTTAGTTACTGCTTTTAGCCAAAAATATTAACAGCAAAGCAAAATTTAAAATCAAACAAATCAAACAATTAAAAATATATAAAAAAAACAAAAAACTATAATACTAGGTTACTTAGAAAAGCTGCAATCCTAACAATACTTAGTATGCAGCCCAGAATTTTAAAAACACGCCAGTCAAACTTAACTAATTCTATAAAACTTACAAAAAAGCCCCCGGACCCCCTATAAGACTACAGAAATAAATATATGCAGCAATAGCCAACAAATTTACAAGCAATTATAAAAATAATAATAAAGCAGTATGCTATAGAAAAGCTATACAAACTTACTATTATTAATAACCTTAAGTTAAAATTATGTTTAAACTTTTAGTTTTAAAAAGAAGTAATATAACAATTAGTACAGTTTTGGCAAAACTTATAAAAACTCCAGACCTACAAGGCAATAAAATAAAAAGTTTATATACGGACCAGCTTATATTTCTATAGCTACACACATAGAATCTATATCTACCCACTTTATAAACTCTGACTTCTTTCTTTCTTTCTTTTTTTTTTTTTTAACTTAAAATCTTTGTTTATAGTATTAATAAACTAGCTATAAAAGCTTTACTTAACTAAACGTGGCACTATATAACAAGCTTTCTATAAAAAAGCCATATAGCAAAAAAATATCAATTTTAAATAGATTTATATATTTAAACAAATAATTAATAGTTTTACTAAACTACTACTACAAGATAAATTTATTATATTTTAAAACGTTTTAGGCCTTTAGCTATAAAACAAATAAAAAAAATAGCTAAGTTTACGCTTTACAAGCTTTATAAATTATTTATTAAAACTTTTGCTACTTTAAAACACTTTTATAAGTTTTATATAACTAATCTAACAGAGCTTTTACCCTTTAAGGCGTCCTATTTTAAAAAACTCTAAAATTACTAATGCCCTTTTTAAACTATAACTACTTATACCCTATAAAAAATATACCAGATATTTACACTCTATTAGATCTTTTATCCTATTATAATTCGATTAATACTATTTATAAACTGATTAACTAATATTATCAACCTTTATTCTATAGAAGATCCTCTTGCTAATGCTAGGGCCCTACCCTAAAAAATAAAAAACTATAATAAAAAAAAACACTTAAAACATTAATACTACTTATAAACTCTTTTCTTTTACTCTTAACTATAACAAAATTACTAATAGATTTTAATAAACCCTTATTAGACCTAGAAATGCTAGGCTCCAAAATTAAAAACTTCCTAAAACAATTTTAAATATAACTAGAACTAACCTTTATTCTAAAGTATCTAGAACTAAAATAAAAACGTAGAACAATCCTATACGTATACCTTTAACTTATCTTTTTTTATAACAAACAAAACAAAGTAAACTAGACGAACTATATACTAGATGCTCAAACCAGAAACTTTTTTAGTTATTTTGCTAGACTTGTTAACACAAGTAAATACTACTTTAAAATTAAAGTATTTAGTATTTTAAACAGACTTATAATAAAAAACTAATAAAAAACCAAAAAATAGCATATTTTTATAATTGCTATTATTAAAGCAAAAAAGTTAAAAAAAAATATATTTTAATATAAAACTATAATCTAGTAAAAGTTATAAGATCTAATTGCTAAAATAAGATACTTTTTAGAAAATAACATATTTTTATTAAACACTTTAAAAAAAAAAAAAAACATAAAGAAAATATATATCTAGTACAACATAGATGCAAGTCAAAACAGCAAAAAAAAATATCTGTTAAACTTTTTACTAAAAGTATTAGAATAAACAAAGCTAGAAAATCTATTTTATTAAAGCATTAAAAATGTATGCTTTTAAAATTGCGTACAATTCTAGGTATAACAAAAAATAGTTAAAAAAACAAGTTAGTAATAACTTTATATAAATATATATAGTTTAAATAGGAGTATAAAAATCAGAAAGTAAGTAAAAAAGATAGCTAGGTACTATGCCCTACATATATTTACTATATATTGTAGAGGTACTACTTTATCTAATAGTACCTAGACTTGTTCCTTAATGCATAATACAATACTGTACACCTACTATATATACTTATTTTCAACTTATCCCATCCTGTCGTAAAGTTGATTTGGAACGGACAGCTCTGCTATATACTGCAAATGCGGAGAGGGTGACTCAACTCAGCTTCATCCAAGGGGGAACCAATTCTAGCGGCGCATGGTATGGAAATCGGGAGGCAGGTAAAGAAGATAGCTGGGTACTACGCCCCACACGCATCCACTATATATTGTAGAAGTACCACCTCATCCAACTATACCTAGACTTGTTCTTTAATGCAAAATATAATACAATATACCTATTATATATACTTATTTTTAACTGGGTATAAGCCCGGAAACTTATAACCTATAATACTTATAAATTATTTGATAATTATTTTTTATAATTAATTAATAATAATTATTATTTTATTTATTATTATTTAAATTATTTTATAGCATTTAAATATAGCTGCTGCTACTTCTATTAAGCTAGAAACTAATAGTAATACTAAAAGTAATACTTTAGTAGAAACACTATACTTTATTAATAGCTATTTACTTTGCTATAAATGCCTTAATATACTAACTATATAACTAATAAAATATATTATATTTATTAAATCTAATAAATAATTTTTATTATATTTATATTTTTAATAACTATAGTTGAAAATGAGTGTATACAGTAGGTGTACAGTATTATATTATATATTAAGAAACAAGTCTAGGTATAGTTGGATGAGGTAGTACTTCTACAATATATAGTGGATATGTGTAGGGCGTAGTACCCAGCTATCTTTTTTTACCTACTTCCCGATTTCCATATTTCTACTTGAGCTATACGTATCTATATAAGGTTATTACTAACTTGTTTTTTTGACTATTTTTTGTTATGCTTGGAGTTATACGTAATTTTAAAAACGTATATTTTTAATGCTTTAATAAAATAGATCTTTTAGCTTTATTTATTCTAATACTTTTAGTAAAAAGTTTAATAAGCATTTTCTTTTGCTGCTTTAACTTACGTTTATATTATACTAGATATATACTTTCCTTATATTTCTTTTTTTTTTAAAATATTTAACAAAAATATATTATTTTCTAAAAAGTATTTTGTTTTAGCGATTAAATTTTATAACTTTTATTAGATTGTAGTCCTATATTAGGATATATTTTTTTTTTAACTTTTTTGCTTTGATAATAGCAATTATAACAATGTGCTATTTTTTGGTTTTTTATTAGTTCTTTATTATAGGTCCGTTTAGAACACTAAACACTCCGATTTTGAAGTAGTGTTTACTTGTGTTAATAGGTCCAGCAAAGTAACTAAAGAAGTCTTTAGTTCGAGTGTTTAGCATGTAGTTTATCTAGTTTACTTTGTCTTGTTTGTTATAAAAGGAAATAAGTTAAAGGTATACATATAGAATTGTTCTGCGTTTTTATTTTAGTTCTAAATACTTTAGAATAAAAGTTAGTTCTAGTTATATTTAAAATTGTTTTAAAAAGTCTTCGATTTTAGAACCTAGCGTTTCTAGGTCTAATAGAGGTTTATTAAGATCTATTAGTAATTTTGTTATAGTTGAAAATAAAAGGAAAGAGTTTGTGAGTAGTATTGATGTTTTGAGTGTTTTTCTTTATTGTGGTTTTTTATTTTTTTAGGGTAGGGCCCTAGCATTAGCAAGAAAGTTTCCTATAAAGTAAAGGTTAATAATATTAGTTAATTAGTTTATAAATAGTATTAATTGAATCGTAATAGGATAAAAGATCTAGTAAAGTATAAATATTTAATATATTTTTTATAAAGTATAAATAGTTATAGTTTAAAAAAGGCATTAGTAATTTTAGAGTTTTTTGAAATAGGACGCTTTAAAAAGTAAGAGCTTTGTTAGATTAGCTATATAAAACTTATAAAAATATTTTAAAGTAGCAAAAGTTTTAGTAAATAATTTATAAAGCTTATAAAGCATAAATTTAGCTATTTTTTCTATTTGTTTTATAGCTAGAGACCTAAAGCGTTTCGAAATATAATAAATTTATTCTATAGTAATAGTTTAGTAAAGCTATTAGCTATTTGTTTAGATATATAAATCTATTTAAAATCGATATTTTTTTGCTATATAGCTTTTTTATAAAAAGCTTATTATATAAAAACATATTTTATTTTGCTATAAAATTGCAGGTTTTTTGCTATAGCTATAGCCCTTTGATTATTTTTATATATAATAATAACAGTTATTTCTTCTTTCGAAGCGTTTAATTCAAATAGTAGTTATTAAAGCTATATAGCTTTTTTTATAGCTTATATCTATCTTATTAGTTCTAACTCACAAAAAAATAAAGCAATGCTTTATTATTTTTTCAAGCTCTAACTAATAGTACTGTTTTTTATATTAAAAATATATCTTACTATTAAACATTTAGTTTAAGTATAACTAGCCTAGTTAGTATTAGTCCATTTCACTAAATCTTGCAGTTTTTTTTAATAGTATAGTTTTAAGTTAATAGTGCTATATAAATAATGTAATATTTGCCTGGCTACTTTTATATATGCTATTATAAGGTTTTTTATATATTTATTTAAGTAAGAAATAGTATATGCTATATCTAGTCTAGTACTAAGTATAGCGTATATTAGGCAGCCGATAGCCTTTATGTACTACTAAGTATTATTTTTGGGGGCCTTATAATTATTTGCTAGTTCTGGAATTTTGTTTATATTAATAAGTGTAATAATTATATATACCTCCTACTAGCCCAGTTCTTTAATTATTTTTTCTAGGTAGGCTTTTTAACTAAAAAAAATAATTTTATTCTTCTAGTCCTAGGTAATAGCTATACCAAAATAAAAAGAGCATAGCTCTAGATCTTACATTTCGAATCTTTTTAATAATGCCTTTTTAATTTCGTTGATTTCTTTTTTTGAAAGTCCTACTATTAATAGGTTATTAATATAAACAGCTATATATATATGCCCTTTAGTAAATATACCAACATCTAATTCTAGTAGTTCAAAGCTTAACGTTTCTAAAAAATCGGCCAGTGTTCGATACTATACTCTAAAAGCTTATTTTAGGCCATAAAGTGCTTTATTTAGCTTGCAGACTTTGTTAGTTCTATTGTTAAATTTAAATAGTTGTTAAACATAAACGTTTTTTTTTATTTTTTCGTATAAAAAAGCAGTTTTAATGTCTATTTGTTCAATTTTAAGATCTAGGGCTGCAGCAATTGCAAAAATAGCCTTATAACTTATTAGTTTTACTACTAAAGCAAAGGTCTCGTTATAATCTTTGCCAAAGATTTGCTTAAAGCCTTAAACAACCTATCATGCCTTATATTTTATAACTTCTCTATTAAGGCTTTTTTTAATTTTATAAACCTATTTTCTAGTTATAAGATTTCTGCCAGCAGGTAATTCGCAAAGTATCCAAGTCCTATTATTAATAAGTAACTAGTATTCTGCCTCTATAGCCTTATACTATTCAAGCTATTTAGCGTTTTTTTTAGCTTATTTATAGCTTTTCAGTTCTATATCTACTACTAGCAGTATAAATAATAGTGCTATAATAGCTATTTTAAAAGTAGGTAATAAAGCGTATAAGCTATACCGTAAACAATCAAGAACTTATATTTAAAAATATAAATTATAGTAAGATTGCAGCGCTTTTTATACTAGGCTCCCTAGTTTAAGGTATAGTAGTGCTAGCAATATGTACGCTAAAGGTTGTTAATCTCTAAAGGGTACTAGAGGTAATAAAGGTATTTCTGTATAGGCTACTAGCATATATAATTTTAGAAGTTCTACAGGTAATAAATCAAAAGCTACCTTTTTTTTTTAGGTAGTTGTTTTTATCTTTTTTGCTTTTTTAGCGGCCTGCTTTTGTTCTTATTTACTAAGAAGTAATAGTGATCTATAGCGCTTCTTTATTAATTTTTTGGTATTTTTTATTAATATATAAAAATATTTTTCTATAAAAGTAATATTATTAATGGTTGCAATAGTAAAATTGTTAAGTCTATAGATAATATAGTTATATGTTCTATTATTTTTGTACCCTAGTATTTTATAAAGGACAGTTTTTGCTTTTAGTATGTTTGGTTTATTATCTAGTATATAGTTTTTTAGTGTACTAAAAATAACTATATAATAACAGTCTAGCTGTTCGCCGTACTAATTTTTGTATAGTATTAATACTGTTTTCTTGAAACGTTATCTATTCTTAATATAAGTAGCTGTTTAAATATAGATAGGCCAGAAGTTTGGTAGAAGTTTATTTTCTTTTGCTGTAACTAGTATTGCCCGTACTATGTTTTTTAGCGTTCGGATAGACCTTTTTGCTTTTCTATTTTGCTAGTACTGCCTTGTAGCAGAGTATCTAATAGTTATGCCTTTTCAAGTACAGTAATATACAAAGTCTTTGTTTATATATATCCCTAGTTTATCTAGGTTAACGTATCGGCATTATTGTTCAAATCTTTCCCACTTTTGCAGAAGTTCCTTAAATTCTAAAAACTATAAACCTGGACTTAGTAAAAAGATAGCCCAAACTTTGCTAATAAAGTCACAAAAGATAGCCATCTATCCTATAAACTTATTATAGCTTGTAAAAATATTTTTTAATATACCAGCTTTGTCAAAGTAAAGGGACTTTATAGGGTAGGTTCCTTTAGAAAGTTTTCCTTTGTAAGGTTTTGCTTACATCTTTTTTTTAATACAAGCTTTATAAAAGCAATATTTGGTTTGGGGAGTAATACCTTTCGTTATTATTATTAGTTCTTATATTTCTTTATTATTTATATATCTAAGTTATTTATACCACACTTTTAAAATAAAGTTAACTAAGTAAGCTTAAAAAATAATATTAAAAGTAGCTACTTAAATAGTTTTGTTTAGCTAATTAATTATATATAGTCCGCCGGACTCTTTTGCTATTAAAAAAGTATATTTTTTTATAGCTGCTTAGGCCTTATTTTAATAAAACAGAAACTTTGCTTTTTTTTTTGCAAATTAAAATATTAAAACTAGATTTACGCTTATTTTAGGGCAATAAATAGCATTATTAACAATAACTATTTTAGTTCTTCTGTTTATAATAGTAAAGAATCTAGTAGTGCTTATCTATTCCGGAATAATTATAATACTACTAATTTTATAGACCAGCGGCCTATTATAAGGTTAGAGTTTTATAAATAATGATCTATTGCTAAAGTTAGTTTAGCTATAACTATTATCTAAAACAATATAATTAGTAATTTGTTTTATAAGTTTTATTGTTTTTAGCTTTAGTATATTTAAAAAACTTATTTTTATTAAAGTTCTTTTAAAACTAAAGTCTAATAGGACTATAATTATTAAGCTTTATAGTATTATAAGTAGTACCTTTATTACTAATAAATATTAATCTTTTTAACGCCTAAATTTACTAAATATTTTACTAAGAATACTTGGTTTTTGTTCTGGTATTTTTTCTACTTTTTTTATATTATCCCGGGCAGCTAGGAATATTAGGTTTAGAGATCCTAGTAGTAAAGATAGTAAGGCATTGTTGGCAGACAGGGCAGCCATGTTTGTATTATTTAATATTTTTTGTTTTTTGTTTGGTATTTTTGCTTTCTACTAATTAAAAGCCAGGTCTAAGTTTATATAAAAATATTCTAAGAAGCTATAAGTTATAACTTTTTGGCTAGCAGTAATATAATAAGAATAGCTAGGTTTTTTTTTCTTTTTTGATTTTTTGTTATTTTTACTGTTGTTATTACTGTTATTATTATTATTATTATAATTCCCCTTTTATTGATTCGTAAATAATATAGCTTTAGTAGTATTTTAGCTAGCGATTTCTTTTGTATGTTTTTTTTATTATATTTTTATTAAAGCAAGTTAAAAAGTTGTTCTTTTTATAAGTTTTTTTTTTATAAGTTTTCTAATAATAATAAAATAATTTATTTAAAAAAAAGTAAAAACAAAATTGGTATAGTTTTTTTTTAGACTTAAAAAAAACTTTATTATTAGGAAAGGTTTTCTAATAGTAAAGTTTTCTAGATCTAGATTTTTAAGATCGGAGCAAATATTGCAAAGTCTTGCAGTAAAAGTTAAAACCGAGCTTTCGGTAGCTAGTAAAGTATTCTTCCACTTATATAGTAAATCTTAAAAAGCTAAACTTCTAACTGGCCTAACTTTTTTATTAATCAGCTTTTATATATTAGCTACTATAACTTTTTTGTTTTTACTATTAAACTTTACTTATTGTTTTATTAGTAGTTCTTGGACGTTTTTTTTATAGTAGCTATAAATATAGCCTTTGACTTTTTGTTAAGCAACTTCCCAGGCTTTTTGTGCCTTGTATAGGTTAGAGCTTGTTAGTATATTAGGGATTTCGATTAGTTTATTTTTTTTTGATTCTTTAGGCAGAAAACCAGCATATCCTATAATATATATATAGTTTTTTATTTATTTTTTAAACTTAAAGTATTTAGCTAGAGAATTAAGCATAATAATGCCCTAAAAAGTAGTTATTTTAAAATTGTTACTTATTTTAACAGCTATTATATTCTTTAAGTATTAGCTAATAAAATAAGTTGTCTAAAATAGATTTTAATAAAGTATTGTCTAATAGGGTTAAACTCGGCATAAAGTTATTCGAATTAGAATTAAATAATATTTTGATTATTTCGGGTGTAAGTTGCCTTAAAGTAGAAGTGCTAGATATACTAGATTCGGATTCTAGTATAGGTAATTAAGTAATAACTTCAAGTCCGAACAAGTCTATTTTGTTAATATTTTTTGGTATAAATATAAAAGAAACTTTACGTAGTAAAAGCAATAGCAAAAGATTTAGAGGTATAATTGGTAGAAAAGAGGTTCTTAGCTAATAGTTATAATCTAAAAAGTTTTTATAAAAAAGGCATATTTTTTATTTGTTTTTAAGTTCTTATATAAAATATAAAAAGTTTTTTTTATTAAGGAATCAGTAGTAAATTAATAAAATAAATAATTAAGTTTTAAAGTTATATTTTATAGTAATTTTTTAAGTATTTATAAACAAGCTTGGTCTAGAACTCGGATAAGTTTTTGATTTAGTTCCGAATATCCGAGGCATTGTTTATTATTTTTCTAGCCTAGTTTTAGCTAAATTTCCGGTTGTTAAGGGAACATCGGCTTGTCCGGTATTCTAAGTGATCTGTGCTCTCGTATAGCGAACACTAAAATAGATCGATTTTTGTTTTTTATTAATAGTTAATAATAAGCTGCAAATATTATTGATAATAATAATAATAATAGTTGTTAGGAATATAAGTATAGTAGAGGTTATTTGTTTAGATTTAGTAGGTGCGGTATGTTTTGTTAGTTATGCAGTTAGTGCATTAGGGCATCTGCAGCAGGGTAGGTAGCTACTACCAAGGTATAGTGTTCCCACCAGGGTGTTACCTTTAGTGTTACTATTGGTTTCTAGCTCAAATAGAAGTAGCAGCAGCTGTGTTTATATAAATACTGTAAAATGATTTAGATAATAGTAAATGAAGTAATAATTATTATTAGTTAATTGTAAGGGATAATTATAAAGTGATTTTATAAGTATTATAGGTTGTAAGCTTCCGGGCTTATAACTAGTTGAAAATAAGTGTATATAGTAGGTGTACAGTATTGTATTATGTATTAAGGAACAAGTCTAGATATAGTTGGATGAGGTGGTACTTCTACAATATATAGTGGATGCGTGTGGGGCGTAGTACCCAGCCATCTTCTTTTACCTGCCTCCCGATTTCTATAACTATTATTATTATTATTAATAATATTTATAGTTTATTATTAATTATTAATAAAAAACAAAAATTGATCTATTTTAATATTTGCTATATAAAAGCATAAATTATTTAAAATATTAAATAAGCCGATATTTTTTTAATAACTAGAAATTTAGCTAAAACTAGGCTAGAAAAACAATAAATAATACTTTAAATACTTAGAACTAAATTAAAACCCTATTTAAGTTTTAAACTAAGCTTGTTTATAAATATTTAAAAAATTACTATAAAATATAACTTTAAAACTTGACTATTTATTTTATTAATTTATTACTGATTTTTTAATAAAGAAAACTTTTTATATTTTATATAAAAACTTAAAAACAAACAAAAAATATGCTTTTTTTATAAAGACTTTTTAGATTATAACTATTAGCTAAAAACTCATTTTTTACTAATTATATTTCTAAATTTTTTATTATTGCTTTTACTATATAAAGTTTCTTTTATATTTATACTAAAAAACATTAATAAAATAAACTTGTTTGGATTTAAAATTATTACTTAATTATTTATACTAGAATCTAAATCTAGTATATTTAGCATTTTTATTTTAAGGCAATTTATACCTAAAATAATTAAAATATTATTTAATTCTAACTTTAATAACTTTATATGAAATCTAACCTTATTAAATAATATTTTATTAAAATTTATTTTAGACAACTTATTTTACTAGCTAATATTTAAAAAATATAATAACTATTAAAATAAGTAATAATTTTAAAGTAACTACTTTTTAAAGTATTACTATGCTTGATTTTCTAGCTAAATATTTCAAGTTTAAAAAAGAGATAGAAAACTATATATATATTATAAAATATACTGGTTTTTTATTTAAAAAATCCAAAAAAAATAAAGTAATTAAACTTTTTAATATATTAATAAGCTTTAATTTATATAAAACATAAAAAGCTTAAAAAATTGCCTAATAAAAAATCAAAAGCTATATTTGTAGCTATTATAAAAAAAACGTCCAAAAACTACTAATAAAACAATAAATAAAGTTTAATAATAAAAACAAAAAAGTTATAATAGTTAATATATAAAAGTTAATTAATAAAAAAATTAGGCTAGTTAAAAGTTTAGCTTTTTAAAACTTATTATATAAGTAAAAAAATATTTTATTAGCTATTAAAAGCTTAGTTTTAACTTTTATTGCAAGACTTTGTAATATTTGCTCTAATTTTAAAGATCTAGATCTAAAAAACTTTACTATTAAAGAACCTTTTTTAATAATAAAGTTCTTTTTAAGTCTAAAGAAAAACTATGCTAATTTTGTTTTTATTTTTTTTTAAACAAATTATTTTATTACTATTAGAAAACCTATAAAAAAAAACTTATAAAAGGAACAATTTTTTAATTTGTTTTAATAAAAGCATAGTAAAAAGAATATATAAAAAAAATCGCTAGCTAAAATATTACTAAAGCTATACTACTTATAAATTAATAAAAAGGGAATTATAATAATAATAACAATAATAGTAATAATAATAATAAAAATAACAAAAAATCAAAAAAGAAAAAAAAACCTAGCTATTCCTACTGTACTACTACTAGCTAAAAAGTTATAACTTATAGTTTTTTAGAATATTTTTATACAAACTTAGACCTAGCTTCTAACTAATAAAAAGCAAAAATACTAAATAAAAAGCAAAAAATATTAAATAATACAAATATAGCTACTTTGTTTGCTAACAATACTTTACTATCTGTATTACTAGAACTCCTAAACCTAATATTTTTAGCTGCCCGGGACAATATAGAAAAAGTAAAAAAAATACCAGAACAAAAACCAGATATTTTTAGTAAAATATTTAGTAAATTTAGGCATTAAAAAAATTAATACCTATTAGTAATAAAAATACTACTTATAATACTACAAAGCTTAATAGCTATAGTCCTATTAGACTTTAGTTTTAAAAAAACTTTAATAAAAATAAATTTTTTAAATATATTAAAACTAAAAATAATAAAACTTATAAAATAAATTACTAATTATATTGTTTTAAATAATAGCTATAGCTAAACTAACTTTAGTAATAGATTATTATTTATAAAACTTTAACCCTATAATAGGCCGCCGGTCTATAAAATTAATAATACTATAATTACTTTAGAATAAATAAGTACTATTAGATTTCTTACTATTATAAATAGAAAAACTAAAATAGTTACTATTAATAATATTATTTATTGCTTTAAAATAGGCATAAATCTAGTTTTAATATTTTAATTTATAAAAAAAAAAGCAAAATTTCTATTTTATTAAAATAAAGCTTAAGTAATTATAAAAAAGCATACTTTTTTAATAGCAAAAACGTCTAGCGGACTATATATAGTTAATTAGCTAAATAAAACTACTTAAGTAGCTGCTTTTAATATTATTTTTTAAGCTTATTTAATTAACCTTATTCTAAAAGTATAATATAAACAACTTAGATATGCAAGTAATAAAAAAATATAAAAACTAATAATAATAATAATAAATATTATTTTTTAAACTAAATATTGCTTTTATAAAACCTATATTAAAAAAAAAATGCAAGCAAAACTTTATAAAAAAAAACTTTTTAAAAAAACCTACCCTATACAGTTTTTTTATTTTAATAAAGCTAGTATACTAAAAAATATTTCTATAAGTTATAATAAATTTATAGGGTAAATAGTTATTTTTTATAACTTTACTAGTAAAGTTTGGGCTATCTTTTTACTAAGTCCAGGTTTATAGTTTTTAGAATTTAAAAAACTTCTATAAAAATAGAAAAAACCTAAATAATAATACTAATATATTAACCTAAAGAAACTAAAAATATATATAAATAAAGATTTTATTTATTATTATACCTAAAAAAACATAACTATTAGATACTCTATTACAAAGCAGCACTAGCAAAATAAAAAAGCAAAAAGGTCTATCTAAACGCTGAAAAATATAGTAAAAGCAATACTAGTTATAACAAAAAAAAATAAACTTTTATTAAACTTCTAGCTTATTTATATTTAAACAGCTACTTATATTAGGAATAGATAACGCTTTAAAAAAATAGTATTAATATTATATAAAAATTAGTATAACAAACAGCTAGACTATTATTATATAATTATTTTTAGTATATTAAAAAACTATATACTAAATAATAAACCAAACATACTAAAAATAAAAACTATTTTTTACAAAATATTAAAATATAAAAGTAATAAAATATATAACTATATTATTTATAAACTTAATAATTTTATTATTATAACTGTTAATAATATTACTTTTATAAAAAAATATTTTTATATATTAATAAAAAATATTAAAGAATTAACAAAAAAGCGCTATAGATTATTATTACTTCTTAGCAAACAAGAACAAAAACAAACCGCTAAAAAAGCAGAAAAAATAAAAACAACTACTTAAAAAAAAAAGGTAGCTTTTGATCTATTACTTATAGAACTTCTAAAATTATATATATTAGCAGCTTATATAAAAATATCTTTATTACTTTTAATATTTTTTAAAAATTAATAACTTTTAATATATATATTACTAGTACTACTATACTTTAAACTAGGAAACCTAGTATAAAAAGTACTGCAATTTTACTATAATTTATGTTTTTAAATATAAGTTCTTAATTATTTATAGTATAGCTTGTATGCTTTATTACCTACTTTTAAAATAGCTATTATAGTACTATTATTTATATTGCTAGCAATAGATATAAAACTAAAAAGCTATAAATAAACTAAAAAAAACGTTAAATAGCTTAAATAATATAAAGCTATAGAGGCAGAATACTAGTTATTTATTAATAATAAGACCTAGACATTTTGCGAATTACCCGCTAGCAAAAATCTTATAACTAGAAAATAAGTTTATAAAATTAAAAAAAGCTTTAATAAAAAAGTTATAAAATATAAAGCACAATAAATTATTTAAAGCTTTAAACAAATCTTTAGCAAAAGTTATAACAAAACTTTGGCTTTAATAATAAAACTAATAAATTATAAAGCTATTTTTATAATTACTGTAGCCCTAGATTTTAAAATCAAACAAATAAACATTAAAACTGCTTTTTTATATAAAAAAATAAAAAAAATATTTATGTTTAACAATTACTTAAATTTAACAATAGAACTAATAAAGTCTATAAGTTAAACAAAATATTTTATAGCTTAAAACAAGCTTTTAGAATATAGTATTAAATACTAGCCAATTTTTTAAAAACGCTAAACTTTAAACTACTAGAATTAAATATTAGTATATTTGCTAAAAAGTATATATATATAGCTGTTTATATTAATAACCTATTAATAGTAGGACTTTTAAAAAAAAAATCAACAAAATCAAAAAAGTATTATTAAAAAGATTCAAAATATAAAATCTAGGGCTATGCTTCTTTTACTTTAGCATAGCTATTACCTAGGACCGGAAAAATAAAACTATTTTTTTTAGTTAAAAAGCTTACTTAAAAAGAATAATTAGAGAACTAAGCTAGTAAAAAATATATATAATTACTATACCTATTAATATAAACAAAATTCTA
The DNA here is from genome assembly GCA_023159155.1 of Ustulina deusta. Classification (NCBI taxonomy): domain Eukaryota; kingdom Fungi; phylum Ascomycota; class Sordariomycetes; order Xylariales; family Xylariaceae; genus Ustulina; species Ustulina deusta. The sequence goes on along the minus strand of JAJNNX010000004.1, from coordinate 12,067 downwards.
GAACTAATAAATAATTATAAAACTTCTAAAAATAATACTTAGTAGTACGCAAAAACTATTAGCTACCTAATATACGCTATGCTTAGTACTAGACTAGATATAATATATATTATTTCTTATTTAAGCAAATATATAAAAAACTTTATAATAGTATATATAAAAGCAACCAAACAAATATTATATTACTTATATAGTATTATTAACCTAAAATTATACTATTAAAAAAAACTGCAAGATTTAATAAAATAAACTAATACTAACTAGGCTAGCTATATTTAAACTAAACATTTAATAATAAAATATATTTTTAATATAAAAAGTAGTACTATTAATTAAAGCTTTAAAAAATAATAAAATATTGCCTTATTTTTTTATAAATTAGATCTAATAAAATAAATATAAGCTATAAAAAAAGCTGTATAGCTTTAATAACTATTATTTAAATTAAACGTTTTAAAAAAAGAAATAACTGCTACTATTATTTATAAAAATAATTAAAGGGCTATAGCTATAGTAAAAAACCTGTAATTTTATAACAAAATAAAACATGTTCCTATATAACAAGCTTTTTGCAAAAAAGCTATATAGCAAAAAAATATCGATTTTAAATAGATTTATATATTTAAACAAATAACTAATAGCTTTATTAAACTACTACTATAGAATAAATTTATTATGTTTTGAAATGCTTTAGGCCTCCGGCTATAAAGCAAATAAAAAAAATAGCTAAGTTTATGCTTTATAAGCTTTATAAATTATTTACTAAAATTTTTACTACTTTAAAATATTTTTATAGGTTTTATATAACTAATCTAATAGTGCTTTTATCTTTTAAAGCATTTTATTTTAAAAAATTCTAGAATTACTAATGTTTTTTTTAAACTATAAATATTTATATTTTATAAAAAATATACCAAATATTTATATTTTATTAGATCTTTTATCTTATTATAATTTAATTAATACTATTTATAAACTAATTAACTAATATTATTAATTTTTATTTTATAAAAAACCTTTTTGCTAATACTAAAGCTTTACTTTAAAAAAATAAAAAACTATAATAAAAAACAACATTTAAAATATTAATACTACTTATAAAATTTTTATTTTTATTTTTAACTATAATAAAATTATTAATAGATTTTAATAAACTTTTATTAGACCTAAAAATACTAAGCTCTAAAATTAAAATTTTTTTAAAACAATTTTAAATATAACTAAAACTAACTTTTATTTTAAAGTATTTAAAACTAAAACAAAAATATAAAACAATTTTATATATATACTTTTAATTTTTTTTTTTTTATAATAAACAAAACAAAATAAACTAAACAAACTATATATTAAATGCTCGAACTAAAAATTTTTTTAGTTATTTTGCTAGACCTATTAATATAAATAAATACTACTTTAAAATCGGAATATTTAGTATTTTAAACAAACCTATAATAAAAAACTAATAAAAAACAAAAAAATAGTACGTTTTTATAATCGCTATTATTAAGGCAAAAAAAAAAAAAAACATATTTTAATATAAAACTATAATCTAGTAAGAGTTATAAAATTTAATTATTAAAACAAAATATTTTTCGGAAAATAACGCACTTTTATTAAATATTTAAAAAAAAAAATATCAAAAAAGCATATATTTAGTATAATATAAACGTAAGTTAAAGCAGCAAAAAAAAATACCTATTAAACTTTTTACTAAAAGTGCTAGAATAGACAAAGCTAAAAGATCTACCCTATTAAAAAATCAAAAACATATATTTTTAAAATTATATATAACTTTAGGCATAACAAAGAACAGTTAAAAAAACAAATTAATAATAACCTTATATAAATATATATAGTTTAAATAAAAATATAAAAATCAGAAAGCAAATAAAAAAAATAGCTAGGTACTATGCCTTATACGCATCTACTATATATTATAAAAGTACTACCTCATCCAACTGTACCTAGACTTGTTCCTTAATACAAAATACAATATAGTACACCTACTGTATACACTTATTTTCAACTCATGGAATCAGGAGGTATCTATCTAACCCAAAGCTCTCCTCTTTTCATGGTTATTCCCGGAGCTAGACTTATTGTAGGGCCGGGCCGTAGCTAACAGTCATTCTCTACCAGGACTGAGTTCCGGGATTTAGTATAAGATCCTTGCATTTGGCTCTTTTTTGAAGGAGCGGTGTTTTTTTTTTCTTTTTTCGCCTTGTTGAATTTATCGGCGTCAACTTGAGAGGAAAGGAAATGTTGTTTTTGTTTAGGCTCTCATCCCAGCTTGTAAGTTAGTAAGAATCATACCATATCCAACTTTATCATAGAGAATTCCTAGAAGGTAGTTAAAGCTTGCCGAGACCATGTCGGATCCCGAAAAGTCTTTGGGACCCTCCAACCCTATAACAGTAACAGAGAGCCCTATGTAAGACAAGGAGCGTTTACAACAGCAACAACAACAACAACCGCCGCAAATACAAGAAGAACTCAAAGAAAGAGGCCATGGCTGGTGAGAACTCCGCTTATAATCCACATTATGCATGCCTAGACGACATAACTAACAATAGTTCTAGGGTCATAGTTACCGCTATTATAAGTGATTCCTAGAGTCATGTCATTCCTATTCTAGCCATTGCACAGAGCCATAGGTTCTTGTTGGCCAAGAACTGATGTTAAGAACTTTCTGTGTTTCTAAATCCTTAAAAGCCCTCCCAAGATAGACATTATTAACTTAACATGCTATAGGCCATCCTTAACGCCCACTCCTAAGGGGTCAACTCGGTAGGCAATAGTCTAAACTTGCCTAGATAGAAGGGCCCTGTTATGTCATACAACTGGGTCCTTATCACATGACTTAGCCCTATTTATTTTATACTATAGCTTGACTTTTGCCTATAAAAGTTATAGCAAAAATCTTTTCTTTTAATAAGTTATATTTAAGTTTTATTTAAATTATTCCTTTTTATATAATATATAACTAGCATATATTATATAATATAATATATTAATTATAGCTTATTATATAGTAGCTAGCAATTATTTTAATATTTTTGTTTATTAAAACAATTAAAAAATAATTTATATAGCTTAATTAACTTTTTAAATTTTATTCTTAAATTTTATTACTATTTTAATTATTACTAATTAAATAACTTTTAAAATATTAAAATATTAAAGTTAATAAGATTTATATTTAAAGTTAAAAAATTAACTAAGTTAATAATTAATAAATTAAATTATTATTTTATTATTATTACGATTAATTAAATAAAGCTTTTATAGCTAGTTTATTAATATTATAATTAAAAACTGTTATAATTAGTTAAATAAAGCTTTTATAGCTAGTTTATTAATAGTATAAATAAAGACTCTGAGCTAAAAAAGAAAAAAAGGAAAAAAAAGAGTCAAAGTTTATAAAATAGATAGATATAGACTTTATATATATAGCTATAAAGTTATAAGTTGTGTCACGATCAGTTAAGTAAAGCTTCTATAGTTAGTTTATTAATACTATAAATAAAGACTCTAAGCTAAAAAAAAAAGAAAAAAAGAAAAAAAATTAGAGTTTATAAAATAAATAGATATAGACTCTATATATATAGCTGTAGAGTTATAGGTTGGTCCGTAGGTAAACTTTCTATTTTATTGCTATATAGGTCTAAAGTTTTTATAAGTCTTGCTAAATTATACTAACTATTATACTACTTTTTTCTAAAACTAAAAGTTTAAATATAATTTTAACTCAAAATTACTAATAATATTAGGTTTATATAATTTTTTTATATTGTATTGCTTTATTATTATTTTTATAATTGTTTATAAATTTGTTAGTTATTGTTATATATATTTATTTTTATAATTTTATAAAAAGTTTAGAAGCTTTTTTATAAGTTTTATAAAATTAGTTAAGTTTAATTAGCGTATTTTTAAAATTTTAAGTTATATAATAAATATTATTAAGATTGCAGCTTTTTTAAACAACTTAGTATTATAGCTTTTTGCTTTTTTTATATATTTTTAATTGTTTAATTTGTTTAATTTTAAATTTTGTTTTATTATTAATATTTTTAACTAAAAGCAATAATTAGATTTATTAAAATAAAAAGTTATTATTTATTTTTTATAATTAGTTAGTATAAAATAAGTTTTTTATTTTATAAAAATTAAGCAAATTAAAAATATAGCTAAATTTTTGTTTTTTTAAGATTTTAAAAAGTCTAACTAATTAGGAGTCCAATCTAGTAATTAATACTTATATTATAAAGCATTTTTTTTTAAAAGATTTTATTTTTTATTTTAAAATCTATTAAGCGTTTTTTTTTTTAACTTATAGTTTGTATTGTTTTTATGCAAAGGTTGCTATATTATATATTATTTTCTAAACATTTTAGGTTTAATAAACTAGTTCAAACGGTTATTGTTTAGTATTAAAATTTATAATAGTTTTATTAATATTTATTATTAGAAAGTTTTATGTTTTAATTCCTATTACTACTTTTAGTAGTAATATATTAATTAATAAATGCTATAAAGAATTATATATAAAGTCTAAAGCAAAAAAATAAATATTTTAATTGTTTTAGTATTTATTAATATAAAAATAAAATTATTAGTCTAGTTTTTAATTAGTTAATTTTATTGCTTTTTAGGTTTAAAGGTAGTAAGTATTACTAAAGCAGTATTTAGTACTTATAAGATTATTAATTATTGTTATAAACTTAAAAATAAATAGTCCTATATTATTTAATATTTATATATCTAGTATGCTAAGAAATTTATATAAACTTTTATAGTATTATATAGCTAGTAATTCTATAATATTTATTTTTTTGCTAGGTAAAATTGCAATTAAATAGCTAAACTTGTTTATAAATACTTATATATAGTTATAACCCTATTAGTTAAGTAGTATATTTTTACTATTTACTACTATATATTGTTATATTATAGCTAATATAAACAATAGGTAAAAAAAGCTAGAAGTTTTATTTTGTAATATTTTGTTTTTTTTATAGTTGTAATAATTATATATATATTATTTATAATTATATTTTAAATAAAACTAGTAATATTTTTGTTTTAATATTTTGATTATTTCATATTAACTTTGGTATATAGTGATTAGAAGCATATAAGCTTTTTAAATTAAAGCTATACAAAAAAAAATAGTTCTATTTAAAATAACTTTAAGTATATATAATTTTTTATTTTTAGTTTTTAAGTTTTATAACTAGTTTTTTTATTAGATTAGGTTTACGAGGTTAGTGTTACAATCAATCAAATAAAGCTTCTACAGCTAGTTTATTAAAAGTATAGACAAAGACTCTAAACTAAAAAAAAAAAAAAAAAAAAAAAAAAAAAAGTCAGAGTTTACAAAGTAGGTAGATATAGACTCTATATATATAGCTATAGAATTATAGGTTAGTCCATATATAGACTTCCTATTTTATTGCTATATAGGTCTAAAATCCTTACAAGTCTTGCTAAAACTATACTAACTATTATATTACTTTTTTCTAAAACTAAAAGTTTAAACATAATTTTAACTCGAAATTACTAATAATATTAAATTTATATAGTTTTTTTATATTGTCCTACTTTATTATTGTTTTTATAATTATTTATAAATTTATTAGCTATTATTATATATATTTATTTTTATAATTTTATGAATAATCTAAAAACCTTTTTATAAGTTTTATAAAATTAATCAAGCTTAATTAGTATATTTTTAAAAATTTAAGCTATATACTAAATATTATTAAGATTATAGCTTTTTTAAACAACCTAGTATTATAGCTTTTTATTTTTTTATATATTTTTAATTGTTTAATTTGTTTAATTTTAAATTTTGTTTCGCTATTAATATTTTTAGCTAAAAGCAATAATTAGATTTATTAAAATAAAAAGTTATTGCTTGTTTTTTATAATTAGTTAGCATAAAACAAATTCTTTATTTTATAAAAATTAAGCAAATCAAAAATATAACTAAATTTTTGTTTTTTTAGAATTTTAAAAAGTTTAACTAACTAAAAATCTAATCTAATAGTTAATACTTATATTATAAAACTTTTCTTTCTTAAAAAAACTTTATTTTTTATTTTAAAATTTATTAAATATTTTTTTTTATTAATTTGCAGCTTGTATTATTTTTACATAAAAATTATTATGTTATATGCTATTTTTTAAACATTTTAAGTTTAATAAACTAATTTAAACGCTTACTACTTAATATTAGAATTTATAATAATTTTACTAATATTTATTATTAAAAAGTTTTATATTTTTATTTTTATTATTACTTTTAGTAATAATATATTAATTAATAAATATTACAAAAAATTATATCTAAAATCTAAAACAAAAAAATAAATATTCTAATTATTCTAGTATTTATTAATATAAAAATAAAATTATTAGTCTAGTTCTTAATTAGTTAATTTTATTATTTTTTAGGTTTAAAAGTAGTAAATACTACTAAAATAGTGCTTAGTACTTATAAAATTGTTAATTATTACTATAAACTTAAAAATAAATAGTCTTATATTATTTAATATTTATATATCTAATATACTATAAAATCTATATAAACTCTTATTATATTATATAACTAATAATTTTATAATACTTATTTTTTTTACTAAATAAAATCATAATTAAATAACTAAACTTATTTATAAATATTTATATATAGTTGCCACGCTTAGTTAAATAAAGCTTCTATAGCTAGTTTATTAATACTATAGACAAAAACTTTAAACTAAAAAAAAAGAAAAAAAAAAGGAAAAAAGTCAGAGTTTATAAGGTGGGTAGATATAAACTCTATATATATAGCTGCAAAAATATAGGCTAGTCTATACATAAACCTTTTATTTTATTGCCCTGTAGGTCTAAAGTTTTTATAAGTTTTGCTAAAACTATACTAACCGTTATATTATTTTTTTTAAAAACCAAAAGTTTAAATATAGTTTTAACTTAAAGTTATTAATAACAACAGGTTTATATAGCCTTTTTATAGTATATTGCTTTATTATTATTTTTGTAATTGCTTGCAAATTTGTTAGCTGCTGCTATATGTATTTATTTCTATAGTTTTATAGGGGGTCCGGGGGCTTTTTTGTAAGTTTTGTAGAATTGGTCGAGTTTGACTGGTGCGTTTTTAAAATTCTGGGCTGCGTACTAAGTGTTATCGGGATTGCAGCTTTTCTAAACAACTTAGTATTGCAGTTTTTTATTTTTTTTATATATTTTTAATTGTTCGACTTGTTTGACTTTAAATTCTGCTTTGCTATTAATATTTTTAGCTAGGGGCAGTAACTAAATTTGCTAAAATAAAAAGTTATTGCTTGCTTTTTGCAATCGGTCGGCATAAAACAGGTTTTTTATTATATAAAAGTTAGGCAAATCAAAAACATAGCTAAATCCTTATTTTTTTAAGATTTTAAAAGGGCTAACTAATTATAAGTCTAATCTAATAGTTAGTACTTGCGTTATAAAACCCTTCTTTTTAAAAAGATTTTATTTTTTATTTTAAAGTTTACTAGATATTTTTTTTTATTAGTTTATAGCTTATATTGTTTCTATGCAAAGGTTGCAGTTTTGTATGCTATTCTTTAAACATTTTAGGTTTAATAGATTAACTTAAATGCTTATTGCTTAGTGTCAAAATCTGCAACTGCTTTACTAAAGTCTATTATTAAAAGGTTTTATATATTTACTCCTATTACTACTTTTAATAATAATATATTGATTAATAAATGCTATAAAGAATTATGTGCGAAGTTTAAAGCAGGGAAATAAATATTCTAGTTATTTTAGTACTTATTAATATAAAAATAGAATCATTAATCTAGTTCCTAATTAATTAATTCTATTATTTTTTGGGTCTAAGGATAATAAGCACTGCTAAAGCAGTGCTTAGTGCCTATAAAACTATTAATTATTACTATAAACTTAGAAATAAATAGTCCTATATTATTTAATATCTATATATCTAATATACCTAGAAATTTATATAAACTTTTATAATATTATATAGCTAGTAACTCTGCAGTATTAGTTTTTTTGCTAAGTAAAGTTGCAATTAAGCGGCTAAACTTATTTATAAACACTTATATATAGTTATAACCCTATTGGTTGGGTGGCATATCTTTACTGTTTACTATTACATATTGCTATATTACAAATAGTATAAATAATAGGTAAAAAAGGCTAAAAGTTTTGTTTTGCGGCATTTTATTTTTTTTATAGTTATAGCAATTATATATGTACTATTTATAATTACGTTTTAAATAAAGCTAGTAGTATTTTTGTTCTAATATTTTGATTATTTTGTGCTAGCTTTAGTATATAATAATTAAGAACATATAAGCTTTTTAAATTAGGGCTATATAAAAAAAAATAGTTCTATCTAGAGTAACCTTAAATATATATAGCTTTTTGTCTTTATTTCCTAGTTTTTATAGTTAGTTCTTTTGTTTAATTAGGTTTACTAGGTTAGCTCTTTAGAAAATATCAGGCAGAATATCTATAGTTAACACAGGACTTAGTATTTTGTTAGAAAGAACTAGTACTATTATTCTTTTTTTGGCTTTTCTAGCTTTTATTATAAAAAGTTCTATTATTTTTTTTAATAAAGCATTAATTATTATGTTTTTTTGTTTTAGTTAGTACTAAAAAATAATATTATAGTTTAATAAAAAGTTAGCCTAGTAGACTTATTATATTAATAAGATCTATTTACTTAAAAAGTATAATAAAGCTTAATAATTAGTTACTATAAAGAATTTAGTTTTTAGAAGTTCTAGGTAGTAGTATTTCAAAGTTTGTACTACTGCTAGAAGTTCCTAGTCTTAAATTAGGTAAGTTTGCTTAGTTAGTATTATTATTTTAAAAAAATACTTTATAGGTTTCTAGGTTATATCTTTTTATTGTTGCTAAATAATTTTTCTTGTTATATTATATAAAGCATCTGTTTTTATTTATATTGGTTGGCCGGGCCTAAAAAAGGCTAGAACTAAAGCTTTATATATTAATAGTTTTATATGTTCGAAAGCTTGTTTTTGTTTTAGTCCTATTACAAATAGCTTGTTTTTTTTTAATAATTGATTTAAAAAGGCAGCTATTTTACTAGTATAGTAAGTAAATATACAAACATAGTTATAGAGCCTAAAGAACAACCAAATCGATTTAGTACTTTTAAAATTATTAAAGTTCTAATTTAGAATTGCTTAAATTTTAGCAGGGTTAATCTTGATTTTTACTTTAGTTTTTATAACTATTCCTAAGTAATTAATAATAAGTATATTAAAATAAAATTTTCTAATATTTTTTTAGTACCTGGCTTAATATAAGCAGTAGATTATTTTTTTGTAATAGGTCCAGTACTATTTTTTAGTTTTAGAATAGATTAAAATATTATTTGTATAAATGCTTGCGAATTTATTTGGAAGTTTTTAGATTTATGCGTTAATAAAAGCTTGCTATTATATAAGTTTTATTTTTAAACCAAATAGTAAGACTTTTTATTAAAATATTTTTTTATAAGTTTAGAAAAAAGTAAGGTAGCGTAATTCTAAAGTTAGCAGTAATTAATAAAAAGCTTTAATAATATCTAGCTTTATAAAATAGGTTGTATTATAATAATTAAATATAGTACTACTAATGTTTGGAGCTAATATAATTTTATTTTTTAAGTATATATTTCTTTATTAATAATTAATCATAAGTTTATGTTTGGTTAACTTAGGTTTAAATATAAATAAAATAGATATAACGTTTAGGTCTATGTTTTGTTTAATGAAGTCTATAGCTAATAGTTTATTTACAAACTCTTTTTTAAAAAAAATAAATTGTATAAGTGTTTAATATTAGTAAGGTTTTAAGGCACGTTTTTTGTTATTAAGTTCTAGCACTATATTAAACCCTAGTTGTAATAGTAGTAAGGTTTTAGATTCCTTCCTTAAAAAGAACTTTTTTAAGTATAATAGTTAAAAAAATAAAAGATTTTATATTAACTCTATATGCTTAAAGTTTTTTCTTTTTAGAAATAAAATAGGTTTATTATTAAAAGTTTTTTATAGTACTACTTAGTTAATCTAAGTCTATTTTTTTTATAAAGTACTAATTACTTTTGAGTTTTTTTTAAATAGCTTAGTATTATTATTTTTAGTTATTATAAACTTAATCGCAATAGGCTCCTATAAAGTTTTTTGGCTAACTATTCTTACTTGTTCTAGTAAAAATAGTTTTAAAGGTTTTATAAAATTTTTTTAATAGCGGCTTAGTTTTTTTTTTTTTTAGGGGTTATTATATGGACTTTTTTTGTTTTAGGTTTAGAAGTCCTAAGTTTTTTTTATATTTTTTTAGTCTTAGTTATACCTAAAATAATTGTTTTAGTTCTAGGAGGTTATTTTAATATTTAATAGTGTTTTTTTAATGCTTGATTATGTTAGTTGGCATTTTTTTGTATTTTTAGGTTTATAATTTGTTGTTTGTAGCTAAGTAGTTCAACTATAATTATAGGGAAAAACTGAGCTAATAGAAGTAAATCATCCGGCCAGATTAGCTGTTGTTTTTAAGTTTTTATTAGAACATTTTGCTTTACTAACTATTTAATGCTAATAATAACATTATAACCAAGATTAATAACCTAGAACGTTTGGTTTTTAAACTATTAATTGTTAATTTTTATTATGTATATTAAATGTTTATAAATTTTGCTGACTACTTTGCCACAGTAGTTGCAAAGTTTTTAAGGTTTTATTAGACGGACTACTTCTGTTTTTAACTATTGTTTGACTTATTATATAAATTTGCAGCTAATTATTAAAAAATATAAGCTTTAGTATTATATAAAGCTAAAGTTTCTATTTTAATATTATTAATTTATAATTTAGCAAATATTTTAAAAATAATTAATTTGTTTTAGCTATATATTTTAGCTAAAATAGATAGAAGGACTAATAAAAAACTTCTATTAGTTCTACTTATTTTTTAAGTCAGATAAACTACCTGAGCTATTCTTATTAGATGCTTTTTTTGCTAGCTAAATACCTAAGACTTTAGGTTTTTAGTTAAGGTAGTTAATTAATATATGCCTTTTTTCACTACAAATAAAGCAGGTCTTATTATGCCAATAGGCTTTTTTTTTTTTATAATTAAAGCCTGTTTCAACTGTTTCGAAATAAATATTTTAGAACTTTAAAGTTTGCTAAAGGTTAGTAGTTAGGTTTACTAAAAATTTAATTACTTAAGTTTGATCTTTTTTTAGTTAAGTTTATAGGCTTAATTTATTAATAATTTTTATAAGCTTGCTTAGTATTATATACTGACTTAATAACTTTATTAGTAAACAATTCATAAAAAATATCTAGATCTATAAAAGCTTTATATAAATTTTTTTTTAAGTTTATATAAAAATAGTTCTATAGTTTATATTTTTATTATAATTTTATAAGTTAATATTTTTAGGCTAAGCTATTAAATATAGAAATAAACTTATTAATGTTTTTACCTGCTTTATATATATAAGCTTTAAATATTTTATAAATAGTAGCTATTTAATTAGAATTATAATAAACTATTAATAAAGCTTAAATTATTTCTGTAATACTACTAAATAGTTTTTTGGTTAAATAAAAGCGTATTTTTATAGATTTTTTAGTACGCTTTTCTAATTAGCCTATAATATACTAAAGTTAGCTATTTTTAGTTTAAAAAGTAATAATATCTTTGTTTAACTTTTCTATTAGTTTATAGACCTAGTTATTAAATAGGTTTTTATTTCTTGCAAACTTGCCAGGATTAGTTCTTTATACTTTAGCTTTTTTAGCGTAAAAAAGGTTTAAGGCAGTTATAGGTAAGCTAACGGGTTAAAAAGCAGGCAGAGCAGCAAGGCTAGAAAGTTTAAAGTTAATATTTTTAATGCGCTTTTTATAGTTAAATTGCAATAGTTTTTTAAAAGTGCTAAAGTAAGCGTAGCAAAGGATTAGCGCTTTATTTTTTTAGTTGTTAGAAAAATTTTACTAGAACTAACATAAAATTGCAAGCTTGTATAGCT